>ML685787.1:27329647-27419318 GCA_007922175.1 Pelusios castaneus
CACACACACACACACACACACACACACACACACACACACACACACACACTTTAAATAGTCTCTCTCTCTCTCTCTCACACACACACACACACGAATAATGCTACATATGATAAACAATAACAAGAATACCTTTAAAGTAAGCCGTTTAATTATTAGTGCAGATTCTGAACTAGTAGACATGGGCCTCCCAACAAAGTGATAGAGAATTAATGTGTTTGGTGAATGCTTCTGTTGCAGTTGAATCCTAATGAGGCAAAAAATTCCATATACACAGTCCTAATAGCCCACATTTTTGCAAATATATTCTTATTTCCAAGAAATATTACTATAGATTTGTTAAATGTAATGATACATTTTAGCTTGGAATCTGCAGTATATACGTAATAAAATAAGACAATTAATCATCCATAATTAAATATTTTACACCAGAATTTTCACATTTGATCTCCACTGGACTAGAGGGATTTTCAGACACTCTCTATATTCATAGATAACAAAACTGATACATCAAAAAGAGGGAATCCTTGGGGGAAGAGAGGGTAATGACTGCGCGGGTGGCACCATTGTTCCAAGTGTCACTAATCTGAACACAGCAGATTCTATTCTAGATCCTAACTGACTACAAGATGCATTTCAGCAATAGGTTTCTGGGTTTGGATCCTCCCTTCCATTTACCTCAGCGGGGAGACTTAATGGAGGGGAAATCTTCCCTTGTGCATAGTGCCATCACCACCACCAGAACAGTGCACAGACTCCGCTGTCGGACCTGAGGATTGGGGTTCTCCATGGCACTGTCCCTTGGGGGCTGTAATTGGTGCCTACGGGGGACCAACTAGTCAGATGTTACTAATACAGAACTAATACAGTAACACTTTACAGGGTTACTTTTGGAAATTAAGTAATTTCTAATGCTCGTTTCTCCTGTTAGCAATCCAGTGTTGTGCTGCTATTTTTTAAAATCATATTTCAAACAAGATTAACCGTTTTCAAAAATACCATTTTGATAGGAGAAGAGATTTGCCAGAGCCTGGTCCTCCAGACACAAGAAGAGGTGGGATAGGTCCTGGCGCTGCCACTAGATCATTTAGACGTTTGTAGTACTGCAAACACAACAATTTAAGTTACGAGGGCTCCAATAGTAAAGAAATACATATACTGACTGATCAATTCATTATACTGATTAATGCATCCTCCAATTATTTCAGCAAACATGCAACTTTAAAACTGTTTATTCCCACTGAAGTCAAGGGAACTAAGAATAAAAAATGTATTTATGGATATATAGTGGTTTTGCTGTTGCTTTTTACATGGGGGAAGAAGATTGGAAAGTGCTAGGATCACTAAAAAGTACAATTTAGTACCTCTTTCATAGAAAGTTCAAAAGTAGGAAATAATATTTTAAAATCAGTTTGGGATGAATTTGCAGTGCAAAAAAATGTAATGGGCTACAGTAAAACCTACTATGAGAAGGCATGCGATTTCCGCTGCACTTCTGCTAATCTATTGCAATCTTGATTTACCAGAACTCAGTGGTGTTCCAGACTTGGGCTCATGAGAATGTTAGTAATAACTGAATTAAATTAGGGTGTTGTGGTTTTAGGAGCTGAACAAATGCCCATTAGAGACTTCGAGGTAAAAGTTCATTTTGATGTGTGACATAAGGCAAATTTGAAGGCAGACCTCCATGTGAAGAAGGATGATCCAGTGGTTAATGTATTAGGTTTAATGCCCTACTGCATTACAGTCTTCAGAGTGACCTTGGGAAAGTGATTTAGCCACTCTGTGCCTCAGTTAACCATCTCTAAAATGGGGATGACAGCACTGCCACACAGGGTGTTGTAAGGATGAATACAGAAATACTGTGTTGAGGGGGGCCACATAAGTAATTAAGATAGATAGCCAAGAACAAAAGGATAGCTTTCTAATATTCCATGTCACCTTTTGCTACAAGTAGTTACACCTGATTATATGGAACTAGCCATTTTTAGAAGCTATAAATTCTTATAGAGCTAGAAGTACTGAATGATCTGAATGAAGAATAGCAGAGCACGTTCCTTACAGTTCCGCAAAAAGGAACCATCCCTGTTAATTTTTCATTTCCATTTCTAAAATAAGTTAATCAAATGTACTGAAAAAACAGCATTCAAACTTCTCTCTGTTACAGCTTTCATCTCTATTGAAGGCAGCAGAGCAGACTATGTCAGATTTGCCAATAATGTATGGGACAATACTTACCCCTCCCCCCTTTTGATCCCTACCATTGAATTTTTGTGCGCCAAAACCCTATGGAAGAGATTCTCTCTCACTATGGCCTAGCCCCTGAATGCTGCTGTGACACAGTATAGGGGCTATAAAAGTACCTCAGCCAGGAGTTCCCTTAGTACAGCTGTAGATTCACTTAGATCTTAACTACACAAAGAAATTGTACTACTTTAACTATTCCCATATATTGTTAAAGTGGTACAATCTCCCAGTGTGAACATAGTTACAGGCAACTGGTATACCTCAGTGGTTACCAAACTGTGGCCCAGCGGCCAAAATTGGCCCTCGGAGGCTTTCAAAACGGCCCCCGGACTCCCTCCTGCTGGGTGCAGAAGGGAGCTGCTGCCTAAGGACCCAGGCGGAATGCATTTCCACAGGGCTAAAAGACCAGTGCAGGCTCCTTGCTGCAGCCAGTCCCTAGATGCTGGAGACCCTGCTGGAGTCAGAGGGAGGGGAACACTGATCTTCTATCCCCCGGCGGCAGAAAGGAGCCACTCTGCAGGGATCCAGGTGAAGTGCACAGGGTTACCAAATGCATGTGATTTCCCTGCTGCAGCCAGGAGATTAGCAAGGAGGCAGCCTCCTCACTGAACTCCTCCTGTCTGGCTGCATTGTTGGGGGAGAGGGGGGAGGAGGGGAGGTATTGCTGGCGGACATTGGTGGCCCTTCAGAGCTGTAAAAATGATATTTGTGGCCCTTGAGCCAAAAAGGTTGGGTACCACTGGTATAGCTTATTCCTGTAAAGAGTGGAGAAAGCTATGCTGGCGTAAAGCAGCTTTATGCTGCTATAACCAGGGGTTACACCGATATAACTACTGCAGTAGATAAATCATACCCTTAACCAAAAATAGTTCAATCAATGCAAAAATTATGACTAGACCAGGCCTAAAACAGGACTCTTTGGAAGCCCTGAAATAACTAGTGGAGTCATAATGCTTTGTACAAGAGCCATTTCAAGAAGCTCCAGGTTGCAGAGCTTCTCAAAAGGTGTTTCAGGAAAGGCTTCTGTGATTTACAGCAGTTCCCTGAACTGCCTAAATTACAACATGGACCATTTTGGCTCCCAATCAGCTCAGAATCTAAGGGACACAATGAAAGCTTACACCTCTGCCCCCTCTTCCTCTGGGCTGTGCTCGTCTGTGCAGCAATTACAAGAGATGCAATCACACTGTGTTAGCTGGCTCCTTTTGAAAGCATAGCACAGCATGAAAATACAGTGACTTATTCAAGGACCAACATAATTCCCCACCAGAGGTACTTTCCGCAGGTTTCTCTACATGTTTTAATTCAATCATTTCTAGGTGTAACCTTTTTTGAGAGCATTAGTTTTACAAACGCTTGCCTGTGAGGCAGTCCAAGAAGTACTGAGTATTTCAGTATCCCTTTACTTTTAATACTATGTTTTTCTTTTACATACAGGCTAAGATCTATTAAGATTGTGGGACTATCTGATCATCTTTTCAATATCCAAATCCAACAGGCATAACTCTGCACTGAGACAGGGCTTTCATTTGCTTAAAAAAGGCTGTCTGAGACCTTTCATTTCGTCTTCAAAGTATGCTATGCTATGCACATTCTAAGGCTATGTCTACAATGACGGTGGCGAATTTGATACGTTAGATCCATTTTTCCAGTTCAGTTGAGAGGCAGTGAAGACACATTCAATTGATTCAGAATTTAATCTAATTAAAACCACCACCAAAAAAAAAGTATAGCTCTGGGTTGAGAGGAACGCATTTCCCATCGGTGCCACACAGCGGAGATGGCATGCTAAACTTCACGGGACTTACTCAAGCTTCTCTGTGTAGCACTCGTAACTCCCATTGACTACCACCGAATTTTGCCGACAGTGTAGATCAGACCTAAGAGAACCCCTTAGGTCTAGCCAGCATATTATTACGGCAACATTTCCTCCAAAAGAGAAACAAAAACCACATCTTCATCAATGACATTTAAGACAGACATTACTGGCATTGTTCCAGAAACTAAATGTCGTCTGCCTAACACATATGATCTCCTCTAGCCTAAGGTATAAAAGGTTGTTCTCAAATACGGGTCCTTCCATACACCACCATTGGTGCTACACATAAAACAGAAATAGGAACATTTATTTCCTGTAACTAGTAGACATTTCTGCTTACTTTCTCAAATCCTAGTTCACATGTTGAGTTGGAAGCCTGCTGGAAAGCTTCCATCTGTTCTTGCTCATCATGTGCATCCCACAGTACATCTCCAAAAACTTCCTCTTCAGGTGCGGTAGATTCCTCTTTATTACCCAAATCCTTGCCTTCTACTTCTGTGCTTTCACAGCCCAATATATCCTGTGCAAGAAACAAACCACATGGAAATACTGAAACTTATCCCTTAAAAGTATGTGCTAACATTGTCCCAGATTCTTTTAAGTAGGCTGTATGCACCTCTTGGTGATCATTTTGGACTTATATTTGTGGCATGGAATGCTTTCCATGCAGTACGGGCTGCAACAGTGTTGACGCATACTAGACAGGACAGTTTTTATGTACTATATCCCTTCCCACTTCAGGTAACAGTTACATCCAGCACTGGTGCAGATGAATGAATTCTATTAATGACAATGGATCTGCACCCATTTATGCCAGCCGAGAATGTGACCAATTGAATCTTTGTGATGCTTTATATAGAAATTTTAAAAAGCTGCTTTCAGTTTTCCCATAATGGAGGTTGCATACCGTAGCATAGCTCTTAAACTATTTTATTCGGTTATGGCATTCCTTACTTCCAGGAATTATCAATGCAGAAACATATGGAGGCCTTTGAATGACGACAAAATATCATTCACTTGTTTGTAGCAAAAATAAATAGATTGTGGATTTTCTACACTCCTTGCAGAATGTTGGCAATATGGCAATTTTGGAAAGCCATGAATGGCGCTGCCCTTTCTGCTCCTTTTAATAAGGGGGTCTGGTATGCTAACAAGATTCTAACATTAGCATTGTAAGCAGGAGTACACAAAACAGCCTCTCTCACGTGGAATACCCTGAATCATATACTCTACCTGTTTAATGATCTTTTCCACACAAGTATAGGTTTCATATGCTCCTTCTTCCACTCCTCCCATATGATCAATGAGCTGAAAAAGTTAATGGCAAAGTGTGAAGCTATGATGGGACCTACCATTAGAAACAGACGCAGTTACTGAGGCATGTACATATAAAACTTATCCAAAACTTATATTCTCTCCAGAACAACATTTGCCACCTTTCAAAATGAAAAATACTTTGGAGGCTGATGCTCTGGATTGCAAGATAGAATTCAATTAAAAAATTTCACATCATCAAAGCTATGCTGGCAATGGATAGGAAGGCTTCAGGAAGAGTTAGCAACAGAAAGAGCTCCTTCTAAGCTAAGAGAGGACAACTGGAGAATGATTCACTAAAGGTAACTGCATTTTATTGCCAACAAAGGTGCTTGTAAGAAGAGCTCAGCGTTTAAGGGAAGATGGCTGCCAGAAAAGTGTATTCAGGCAGAGCCTGGAAAGCCTTGTATGCTTTATTGGATTTGTTTATTTGTTGTACTTTTCCTTATCTGAGAAGCCAGCCAACAGGCAGGAGGATGAAGAAGCTTGGTAGTCAGACTTCTTTGGATAAAAAAAAAAATACAGGAAAATGTATCATTAATGGTGTGGTTAGTTTATTTCTCTAATAGGAAAGTCCTGTAAAATGTAATAGGGTCAAATATATAAAATTTAAGAGTATTCTATGGGAATTAAGCTTAAAGTACTGAATTTAAAAAAAGAATGTGTCTTTTATATACATGTTTTTAAAAATTCCAAAAAAGTCCATAGCAGGGTTAAGTTCCAGAGGGGTAGTCATTTTAGTCTATATACAGCAAAAACAACGAAAGTGTTGTGGCACCTTAAAGACAAACAAATTTCTTTAGGCATAAGCTTTCATGGGCTGCAACCCACTTCGTCTTGTTAGTCTTTAAGGTGCCATAGGACTTCTGTTGTTACAGGAGTGTTGTCCCAGAATACGATTTTAAAAAACCCCCACCACAGAACAGTTTTTTTTCTATTAAATCTTATATGATTTTTTCATAAGGATTCTGTAAGACATTTAAAGCCAAATTCTGGTCAGCTGTACCCTGCTGCATGGCTTAGAATAAAACTCTGCTCAAGTTTCTGTGTAGAAGTGCTGGATTTTTTTTTAATCTATAATTTCATAAAATTCAACACCATCCACCTATTCACAATGGACATCCATGACAAAGGATGCCTGATTTCTCGTAATTTTGCAATTTCTCATAATATCTGAAGTTACAAGTGTCATGCTACAAAATAAGAAGACGACAAATCTCTGAAACCTAATAACCTTCTACAACCTGTACCTTTGCTTTGTTCAAACAACAAGCTTGTTCAGTTAACCACTGCACAGGGTCTGAGCTGACTTTGCCATCTTCTATTCTGCGGTAAATCAGTCGGGGCTTTCCTTCAGGATTTTTCAACAAGGCTTCTTCACAGTCCTCCAGCAAACAGCTAGAATGGAAATCAGAATTCTTGAGCTATATTACACTGTTTCAGTAAACATAAGCTCTAAGGATGGGTTTCATTATAAAATCTAATTGATTTGTGGCATGCCGTCTACCACACAGACAGACAAACATTGAAAGAGATGATATCCAAAGTCTGGGCCAAGAAAAATGGGGAAAAGTTCTCTAGCTGCTAATTGTACTGTAAATATTATGGTTCTTTCAGTAGCAGGTTTACACATTATTGCTTTTTTAATTTAGAAGTCTCTTTTCCACAAACCCTCTTAAATTGGTACTCAGATTAAACAGAGTAGTAGTTCTGCATTATCTTTTTCATACATGAGAATATATTCACAGGTTGTTTTCAACAAATGTCATTTATATTGACATACGGCCACCACTTACTGAATGCCCTATCCTGTTTCCTAAAGTTATATTAAGTTAAAACTTCCTTTGTCTTCATTGAAAGTAGGATCAGGCCTTTAATTCAGGCTCATCAAAATGGACAAATTACACTCCCAACTTCGGTCTGGACAGTGCACTGTACTTGTAGTATGTGTGTGGAGGAATATCTATCTTTATTCCTGAAAGTTCTGCCTTGTGAGTCTATTATGCTCAGCCTCAGGGGACACTAATTAACAAATAGGTATAATCTTCCCCACATGAGGCATTATAATCTTAATCTCACTTTTGTACAAGAAAATATTTAAATTCATACTGTGATCAGGAAGCTCTCATTCTTCTCTGAGGTGTATTGTCTACCTGGATTCTACTGCTGATGAACATGTGCTTCACGCATGCGAGATTGGACTCTTTTGACCAACAATGTCAATGGGCCCAAAATGTTCTCAGTGTCCTTGCATTGCCCGCTACCCCTCCAAAGAAATAAAGCACAGGGTGGACCCAAGTTTTCCTCAATTCTTTTTCACCACCTGTGTCAGTAAGATGGAACCCCTGCAGTGTCCCTGGCTATGTCAACACTGATAGAGGCAAATCCACCGCCATCAGATAGATTATCCAGTTTGACTGAGTGGCAGTAAAGACATGCTCAATTGATCCGGACATCGATCTAGCAAAACCACTAGGTGGTGTACTGCTGTGCCATTGGGAATGCGTTTCTGGCAGCGCAGCACAGTGGAGATGGCGTGCAGAAGGGAAGTTACAAAGTCCACAGGAGTTACACAAGCTACTCTGCATAGCTTGCATAACTCCCATCAACTGCCACTGAATTTCGCCTGCAGTGTAGACCTGGCCTTAGTCTGTCTGTTTCTTTGCACGCTTTGCTAGCATTAGTTGGTTAGTCAGCAGTATTCTCAATTAGCAAGTTGTTAATTAGCATTTTTGCCCATTAGCAAAAAAAAAAAGAAAAAACAAAAAACCAACCCCTTTTTAAATCAGGTATTTAGTTTATAGGGTAGACATCCCTGCATCCACACAGGGGTGTTAGCAACACTGCAGAAGGAAAATCACCAAGGTTCAAAACCTAACCCCTTCTGTTATGCTTCAATGCCACTTAGACACTGTAGGTACCTTTCTTTGTTCGGAGAGGGACACACACTGCTGAGTGATGTTTCATATGTCACTTCTTCTCTAAACAGACCCAAAAAGTTAGAGAGGCCTCACCCAAAATTACTGAACAAAGCTGATAGAGTTTTGCATGAACCAATGTATTCATCTCCTAATTTTCTTTCCCATGCCTCACTAAACTCCAGAGGAAGCTAAACTTCAGATACTTGATGTAGTACGGGCACTTTCATATTACATTAACAGGCCAAAATTTTTCTGGGACACACCTAGACTGTTCCTAGCCTTTTGCTGATAAGATTATGGGTCAGACAATATCCACACAGAGTTTATCAAAATGGTTGTCCACTGTATAAGGCTGTATAGAAATGACAACGTTATGCCTGTTATTTAGTATTTTCATTTCTATTCCCTTTTTTCTGCTGATGCAGCAAAAAAGTAGGGCTGTCAATTAATTACAGTTAACTCAAACGATTAATGCAAAACAAAAGCAATTAGATTAAAAAATTAGTCATGATTAATTGCAATTTTAATCACACTGTTAAACAATAGTAGAATACCAACATAAATTTATTATAAATTTTTGGGTGTTTTTCTACATTCTCAAATATATTTATTTTAATTATGACAGAATACAGAATGTTTAGTGCTCACTATATTATTTTTATTACAAATATTTGCACTGTAAAAAATAAACAAAAGAAACAGCATTTTCCAATTCACCTCATACAAGTACTGTAATACAATCTATTATGGGAAGAGTGTAACTTACAAATATAGATTTTTTTTTACTAACTTAACTGGATTCAAAAACAAAATAATGTACAATTTTAGAGTCTACAAGTCCACTTAGTCCTACTTTTTGTTCAGTGAATCGCTAAAACAACAAGTTTTGGGTTTTTTTTTTACATTTACAGGAGATAATACTTCCTGCTTCTTATATACAATATCACCTGAAAGTGAGACTGGGTATTTGCATGGCACTGTTGTAGCAGACATTGCATGATACTTATGTGCCAGATATGCTACACATTCATATGTCCCTTCACTCTTTGATCTGTAGATTGTTTTGATTTTGAGTGCAATTATGTTTAAAAAAATCATCTGGTTTAGTAAATTGTTTTTCTTCTATTACGACAACTAATTATCCACTGTACAAGTGTGAGGCTTTGCTTTACCAGTTGTTATAAAACATCATAAATTTAGTAAATTATATCACAATATGCTAGAGTAAGATACTGTACTGAAGAGCCATGAAATTAACCTAGAAATGAGTTAGAGACAGCAAAACAATATGTGACTGAATAAAACAGAGATCATATAGGCAAGTGAATAGACAGATAAGCAAAAAGAGATACATGCAAAAAGAGAAGGTGTTCATACATGTCATCTCTAATTTCTATGATTCTAACAAAATGAACAGCAGAAAGCTGTTCTTGGAAAGCAAGACATTTGCATGTTACGATAGCTCTTTTACGTTGTATTATAATTTAATCTCGAGCCACAGGAACAGGGAAACCTCATAAAGAAAGGGCATTGTCTTAACTGTCTGTGCCAGGAAGTTTGAAGGACTTGTTAGAAGAAACTAACTTAAGAAATGCTGCAAGTTTTAATTTTAATAAATTATGGGCTGTACATAAATTATCAGTTTCTCTTTGCTTTACCAATCTGCAAATCTATTAACTTACCTTGGCAAAGTTAAATGTATGAACAAAATGATTAAGGAACTTTTCTCAATTTCCCATTTTCTCACAGCCTGGAAATGATTTCCATTTTCTACTGGAAAATGAACAACTTGAAAGAAGTATCCCATTGTTTCACATATTCTTTGAAGTTTCGGTGAGTAGTTCTGAAAGGAAATTTATATAAACTCACCTTAATTATGCATTTCAATAAGGAGCTATTAGTAAACCTCAATTCTTTTCAACATAAACTTTCTTCCACTGAAATCCTTAAAACTGCGATTGATTATAATGGGATCATGATCCAACTCCTAAACCTTTTAAGAACTGGTCTAGAGCTTTAGTGAACAAGTATTAGAAGAGAAAAATAGAGCATCTTAGAATTAATTATCAATTAACATAATCTTTGTGCTGTTCTCACCCTAATGAAGATATCCACTTCAGGTTGAGTCTCATCTGTATTAATAAGATAGCACCTTACTGTGTTACTCCACAGAGAGTGGGAAAACAGTGGAGTGACCTGCAATAAGCTGGCAACAGCAGTATCCCAATCATCTGCAAACAACATAAAAAGACACAGGCCTCCTTATTTTGTTACACTGTATAACAGTTTGCTTCCATGCTCTCTCAATGCACCCTAAAGAAATAATAAACTTCATTTCATAGAGTATCTTTAATACTAAAGTATCAAATATTTCAAATTTAATTAAATTAGATTAAAAGTTAGAATTAAATAACGTGCAGAATTATAAAACAGAATTAAAAAAGAAAATAGAATTATTAAAATAAAAACAAAATAAAATAGCAGAATGTTAAATATATTCACATTAAATATATTCACATTATACACCTATTATTATGTTTCTTTTAAAATAAGAGTTTGTGAAATTTAGCTAAAATAAGTTGATGGCTGCAATACAAAAAAAATAAATTCTCTAACAGGAGCTTCCTATTTTGTGGGCTAACATTACTTTAAACAGTTTCGAGGAAGCTGCCAGAGATATGAAAGTCTTAACACTCTAGCATTACAGAAATGTAATTTTGTATTTTTATGAGATCTTTATTAGCTCTCTATCATCTTGTAAATTCCGCAAATGTATTTTGAAATATAAAACACTATTTTTTCTGATAAGCTGAATAGGGAGTTACTAATGGTCTCTTGAAAATGACAAAAAAAGTTACATAATAGTAATGTGGTGTCACAAAGCAACATATGCAGAGAAACCCAAAAAGTCTACTTAAAGTCTGAGTAACTAATTTGAACTGACTCTGTGTCAGCTAATATCAAGATTTAAGATAATAAATCAAGCCAAGTTAGAAAGTGATGACATTTTACTAAATAGAAAATACTGGCATGAATAGCCAAATCAGCGATACTTTTTCCCATAGTACAAACGCAATTCAACATGCATAGGCCTTGATCATGCAATTTGATCTGTGTGGATGGACCTCAAAGTCATGCAGAGTTCCATTTAAGTCAATAGGACTCCGTCAGGAAATGTTTTTCTGTACAAATTTCACTGAAGAAACTGGGGCCTTAGTTTGCGACACCATGCATGTGTCCTATATGCTGAAGGATTTTAGAATTTGAAAAATAAAACAAAACTGAACAAGATACAGGACTCTGGGGTGCTAAAATAAATCACCTGTAAATACATTTTTCTTGGTTATGTTATTCAAAGTAGGGTCATCTAAAGCTTTTTCTTGAGACCTGAAGCAATAAATTAGTATTTGATATATTTACTATGAAACATAGCTATTCAGTGTCGGAACCTAAAAACACAGTGCTGCACATATTGTTAGCAGCAAAAATATTAAACACAATTAAGTATTTCTCAACTATATTTCCATTTATTTTTTATAAAAATAAATTATTCAAAGGAAAATATGGAGTGAAAGACAGAGTAAATCCCTTAACGGAACATAAGAATGGATGCGAAAGATCTCCATGGTCAACCGTTCTTGTATATAAACAGCCCACTTGTTAAACCTGCTTAGCAGACAAACACCAGTTCCTTACCTCTGTTTATGTTTGCAAACGGTCCTTCCACATCGATAGAACTATGAGCAAACTCAGGCCCCCTGAAAGACTGCTGAAGTTGCATCATACTACCTATGGATGGCTCACTTCCCAATACTCCACCAGTCCAGTATTCGGAATGGGCTCCTGTAGCTTAAAAGTAAACAGAAACTGATTTTCACTAACTGACATATAATATCAAACCTAAATACTTCAGTTAAAATTTGCTGTCAAGTGCTACCAATTGAAATTCTTCACCTGCAGCAGGTTCGCTTGCTGCTTTGTTTAATGTAGTTCTAAATCAGCACTCCCTCAGTTACAATGAAGCTATGGTGTTAAAGAAAATAGGCAACAGAGTGTGTTAGTCCATGGATCTCTCAAAACTGAGGACCTGATCGTTGATTTCAAATGCTGAATTAGACCACATATAAGGAAGAGTTTTATAATTTTATTGTAATCGTTTGTGCATTTCACGAAATCACCACACTGTTGATAGGTCTTTGTTTAAGACAGACCCAGAACTAAAGAGCAGAAAAGTATTGCATGTCAGGACTGAAACACATATCCTTCATAAAATATTTCCTTGAGCTTTTAAAACTTGCATTATAAATCCATATACTATATATATTTTTTTCTTCTGCTATACTTCATAGAATTTTATCTATTTTAATTTGCTTGCTGAAAGTAGCAGATGGAATACTTACCAGTGACTTCTGTGCAATTGTCATCTGAATCGGACTCTTCAGGATCCAACACTTGGATCCCTTGGGCTTGCAATCTCTGAAGTTTTGTCTCCAGCTCTCGTTTGGCCCTAAGTAAATCCTGAATCTCATTTTCCTTAGTTTCCCTGAAAATCTAGAAAAAGGAAAAGCCTTTTTAAAGTAAAACCCAATTCTTACTATTTTATCATAAGTTTTGTGAAGTTAGATGTTTGTCCTATACCCCAGCTTCTGGATTCATGTGATCATCTGTCATTTAAAAAAAAAAAAAAGAGTTTTGAGCCCCTGTTATGATAAAGAAAGTCTTGAAAATGTGAACCAAGTGTAACCAACTGGCTCAAAACCATAAAGGACCCCACATTTATTACTTTTTAATCATGATTTGTAAATCAATTTCATGATTTTGAGGGTTATTGACTCAGGATTTTTTTTAATGTTTGGGGTGGCTAGTACTAAAATAAGCTCATAAGTAATATGCATGATTTTAAACTGAGTTTTAAGAAAAGCTAACTTCTTAAGCAACAAAACTATAATTTGTTCTCAAAGATTTCCCTGTTGTTTTTTGAATGGACCTGTATTATTTTACTGTAGAGGGCTGTATTGACAGCTATACTCTTTCAATTTAAGAATTAAATTACTAAATTGAGAACTAAATTACAGAACAGGCATCTGGGAACTTGTCAAACATACATACACACAATCACTGCCACAAACTAAAAATGAATACAGCTTGGACTTTATCAAAACAAAGTACTTAAGTGAGTAAAAGAGAGCTGTAGACTTAGTTACAAAAACAATTTTAAACAAAACTGTTTGAAAGCAATTCTTGCCTTACTTATCAACCAAAACCTGAGCTTTGTTTCCTCTACTACCGTTGATGACATCAGTAAGCCCTAAAACAGTGCAGAGAAATGTGGTTATCTAATTTTGGATAGCAGGAGTGGCATCAGCTGCAGGATGGGAAAACCAAAAGTATCAGGTTGGCAATTAATTCTTTAAAGCCCCCTAAGGCAGGGGTTTTCAAACTCCAAGGAGGGATGCAAGAGCCTCCGCTGCTCTGGACTCACAGCAGGAGCCCCAAAGTTAGCTGCATGGGACTAACAAAAAGAATGCTATTGCCAGCCGCCAAGGGCTGACTGTAGACCCTCACTGCCAGCCCGTCATTTTTTTTTTTTTTTTTAAAGCAACAACTACCTTTCCTGCCTTCCAGTTTGGTATCACGTGCAGTCCAAACAATAAGCAGTTGTGCACTGCTTATTCCACTGATGATTGTGATATTTTTTCATATCATTGTGTGATGAAAAGTGTATCGGTACATATACGCAAAAGATGGTAACGTTTCAGAACAAAAGGCAGAAGCTGAAATGGTAAAGTTGATACAGAGAAAAAAAAATCTACAAAAACAAGAAAATCTGATGAAGTATATTTGGATTTTGGTTTTACTTCCACTGCAGTTATTTCACTGCAGTTAATGGAGAAATTAAACCTCAATGTGTAGTGTGTGAAAGCAACAGTCAGAAGCTAACAAAATTAAGATGCCATTTAGAAACAAAACATGCTGATCTGGTAGGAAAGAACAGAGATTTTTAAAATGAAAGCTACAAAAAATTAATAAACAAGAAAAATACAATATGTTATCCACCATTGCAAGTGCTTTAAAAGCATCATATCAAGTTGTATATCACACTGCCAAGAACAAAACTCCTTACACAACTGGGGAAAAATTGATTCTCCTAGCTGCAATTGACATTTGCAGGATCATGCTCGGTGGCAGTGCAACGGAGAAGTTAAAAATGATCCTGGTGTCAGAGAACAGTCAGCTGCCAAATCTCTGACATATCAGAAAATATGAAGACACTGCTGATCTCTTGATTGCTACTCTCACAAAAAGTTGATATTGGAAGATTTTTTGTTTGGCAAGCCAATTTAGATGCATGTAACTGGATCTGAACTGTTTTAACATTTTAAATGACCCTTAACTTTTCATGTGTTGAAGTGGGAAGCCTATGTTTATGAACAGGGTATCAAGCACTCTTCTACAACTGTCTATTTTTGTATGGGTTGAGGGTGAGGTCGCAAAAATTGTAAACTCAAAGGAGGAGGCTCAGCTTAAATGTTTGAAAATATTTTTCCCTTAGGGCAGTGGTTAAGACTTAAATCTTCACTTGGCTCTTGTATTTTATTAGCAAAAAGATGTGCCAGTAGTTGATGGGTTACTTTTTCCAAAAAATATTAATCATTAAAAAAATTAAATATAAATATTACTGAGAAATAACCAAACATTGTTTGAGCCTACAATTTATTTTTCTTTAAAACACCATGTAATAACTTCTGATTTGCATGTTCTTTGCTGTTTTAGGTATGAAATTGGCAAAAGCTGATGAAATGACACAGAAAGTGAAAGGGTGCTGAGCAATAAGTTTTCTTCCTTCCATTTTCAAAAGCATTATTTTCCACTAAGAATAAATGTTTTTAAAGAATATTTTACAAGTATATTTTGCTATGATTAATTTGGAATAAATAATGGACTAAGGCCCTATTCCTGTAATGAGTTTCATGTGGGCAGACACGTCCCCCATGCAGAACCAACCAACAGGGAGTTCACTGAAGAATCAAGGCCAAAACGATTACATTACATTTAATTGGTCACTTTTCTAGTGGGAAAAGTGATGATGCTTACCTTGAACTGTCTCTTGACTTTGTCTCGGTCATGTTCAAATGTAGCAGCTCTCTCCATGGCTTGATATTTGGCTTCTAAAGCACTTTCTTTCTCTCTAAGTATTTTCTGGTAAGTTTTCTGAAGTGCCTGAAAATGTTGAATATTTTATTTCTCTGAAAGGAATATATTATTGCTGTAAAGTTTTAGAATGTTTTTCCGCTGCTCGCAGTTTAGACAGCAAATTCAGCAAGGTTGCTCCCATAACCTTTTTACAACCCTTAATTCAATGAAGAGCCAGTGCTGAAACCCAGACTAGTGCACAATGCAATCCTATGATGAATGAGAAAAGGCATTACACTGAAAGCAAACTCTTGTGCTCTAAATCTACTGCAGCTGCAATGACTGAATTTATTTTCTACTCAGTGCAGCTCTGAAGAAACCTGGACAAAGAAGTGAAACTGACCAGTTCAAGCTGGAAGTAATACAAAAATAAACCAACTTTATAAATGGTGAAAAGTAAACTAGATGTTTCACTTTATTATAGCAAGCTACGTTATTATTAAAGACATCTGGATTAACACAGGTAAAGAAACTAAACTCATTTTTAATAGCCATATTTTTTTTTGCTTGCTGATTTGTTCATGTAAGAAAATGCCAGCTTGATTTGAAATATTTAGACTGCAGTTATGAATATTATTTCCAACAGGTGACATTTAAAAACTGGAATTTTATAAAGGTGCTGCTCAACAGCCCCACACAGAGTAGGGTTGGAGAACACTGCGAGGTGGACAGCTTGTCCAGAAGATGCTGGGAAGGGGAGGAGATAAAAGAGCAACCAACTGCTCCCAAGGCTAAGACTAGTTGTAGGGGAAGAAGGTCAGTGTTCAAGTCAGTTAAGGGGCCTACTCCCCATTTCAGAAGGAGCATGTGGTGTAGTGGAAAGAGATTTGGTTCTGTTCCCAGCTCTAACACTTACTTCCTGAATAACTTTAGGCAAATCTCATCTTCTCTTTGCCTAAGTTTTCCCACCTGTAAAATGGAGACACTCAACTTAGCAAGTACTTTGAGATGTAAGGATGAAAAGTGCTATGCAGTAGCTAAGTATCATTATTTGTCTCAGGAGATGAGCTCTTCCCTTCCACCCCTTTCCCTACCAACCATGGCTTGGGTCAATATGTTTATTAATTACCTGGAGTTCTGCCCGGAGCCTCTTGTTCTCCAGATCCAGTTTGGCTTCCTTTTTCACCATGGAGGCCACCTCATTGTTCTTGCTGACTCGGAAGATTTCGTATTCTTTCTTCAGACGCTCATACTCAGCCATGCACTCCAGCTCCTGTACCGAGGCAGTAGATTTGAAGCTGGCCCCAATGAGGCCTCCAGGCCTCGATGCACCCACCCGGCGGAAAGAGCTGCGCAGCAAGCGGGCTTTGGGCTTCACCTCCACAGGGATCTCACAGGCTTCACCGCCACCGCCCCCATAGGCATCCTCGATCACCTCTCCACCGGTGCCTGCTGGGCTCACCAGGGAGGAAGCTGTCCCCATGGTTGACAGCCGGGCTGGGACAATGCCCTTACTGTTGCTCCCCCCTCTCCATGTGTGTAGCAGCTGGGCTCACCCAGTGGCTGCACATGGGTGACAGACATGGGCCACTTGGTCCATCTCTCTAGCTGTTTATACCAGAGTCATCCCTGTGGGCCTGCATGCCAGGTCAGGGGTTTGTCCAGGCTCTCTCTGCCGGGCCCTACCAACTAGACTGGCTTCAAACCCCACTTCCACCCAGAGGAGCAATGTGTGTGTGGACGGGCGGTGCTCAGCTGCCTAGGGGCAGCACCCAGCGGACAGCAGCCCCCCAGGGAGACATGAATAACCCCCGACTCCCTTCACCACCGCCGTCTCGGCTGGGAGGAGCCAGCCACAGCTCCGGGGCTCTTCCCCCACCCAGGCCAGAGGGGTCTCAGGCAGCTGCAGCCTCCTCTGCTGCAAAGGCCGGGCCGGGCCGGGCCGGGCACAAATAATCACAGCAGGGAACTCAGGAAGGAAGGAGGGAGCCACGTGGGCTGCGCCGCCTCCAGCCCAGCCCTTCCCAGCTCGGACAGCTCAGGGCCAGCGCGGGCGGAGAGAGCTACTGTGCTGAGCCGGCTGCAGGGCGCCTCTTGCGGCCAGCCCACGGCGCCCCGCCAGCCCTGCGCTGCAGTCGGGATGGGGTGAGAGGCTGGTGGTGGAGGGGGCAGATCGGCTAGAAAAGGGGCCGAGCTATGGGGTGAGGCTCAGGGGGGCTGGAGTTGGGACGGGGCTGGTTGCATTGTGGGAGGGAGAGGTGTAGTGCCCCCCCCCCCAAACTGTATGCACTACAGAGGCTGCAGCGAGCACGCACAAAGCGAGGGGGGGTCGGTTTGTTCCCCCGTCAGACCAGAAAAAGAAAGGGCTGGAGGAGCTAAAGTAAAAATGCAGGGGGCAGAGCACCGAAAAGAGGAAGGGAAAAGCCTCTGTCCATAGACGGGAGGAGGAGGAGGATGCGAAGCAGCCACTTTGAAATGTTGGAGAAGTTTCAGAAGAAAGTTGGAAGACAAAGGAAGAGGGCGGGGAGAGGAGGGAAACCCACGTCGGGTGTCGCGGTAAAAAGAAGAGTCTGTTTCCCCCAGAACTAATTTCGGGAGTGGAAGGGGGGAACCAGCACAGTAGGTCGAGTTATAAGCGCTCTGCGGCAGGAACTGGTTTTTAGTTTGGGGGATGTACAATGCCTCGTACAACGGCACCTAGGCACTACAGTAATACGATTAATAACAAAAATAATCGTAATTTTCATGTGCACTGAACCCTCCCTCTCATTTTCAAGGGGCCCTTGACCCTTACCATCCTTTGAAATTACTGTGCTAATTTGGTGTCATCTCCAAACAGCACAAATCAAACTGCCCCTCTGTTAAGGATGGTTAGTCAGTTTCTGTGTTCTAGCAAAAATATTTACTATTTTCCTTCCACAATATGACCCCTTTGAGGATTGCCACCTGTCCTGAAATTCACAGACAATTTATAGCAGTGACTCTCAGTTTTTCCAGATGACTGTACCCCTTTCAGAATTCTGATACCCGGACCCTGCCACCACAGAGCAGAAGCATGTAACTTAGCTGCATGGACCCCGTGGCATTGGGCCTTAAACAATTGCCTTGTTGCCATCCCCTAGTGCCAAGCCTTCACTTGTGTCCACCCTAATTTACTCATCCTGTAACCCTGTTGGGGCTTGTGACACACAGGTTGAGAAACACTGATCTAGGTAAGTTAATGTATCCCCTGGAAGACTGAGGGATTTCCCTACACCCCTCTTCCCTGAGTTTTCCTAGTACCCACCCCATCTGTCACCTAGTTACATGCATGAATTTTCTCATTGATTAGAAATTTGAAATACAATTGAAACATTAGTACACACATTGAAAGCATACACAGTATACATAATACAATTGTACATGAAAAAGCATAATAGGTTTGAAAAGTATGAACAAGGACTAGCTTCCTCCTACTGTTGCTGGAAGCAGAGCCTTATGGAATGTAACGATGGGCTGTTTTAATTTTCAAAGATTATTAAATGATTTTGGTAAATGATAGTACAGCCTTAACTAAATATCCGATCAAATTCTCCCAAAATGGTGTCATATTACATTTTTTTTTCTTTTTTTTTAAGCCTCATCAGGAACAATTTGATCAGCAGTCCTTCTGGGAGTGAAGTAATTAGTCAGACTGTGATAATGTCATTCACAAATCAGTATGTATTAGAATATTTGTCTGAGCTACGTTGTGTCATAGCAGTCCAGCTACCCGTCCAGTTTATTGAGTTCATTGGGACAACTCACACGTGCATAGATAATCGTGTTTTCGGAATCAGGACCCATATTTGTAAAGCTTGTTCATGGTGGCTACTCCATGCTTTGGGCTTTAAGAGCAACTACTGTCCCTTGACACCTCGGTATGAGAGGTCTCACTCACTGGATCCATGTAATCACAAATTCAGTGATCCCCTCCCCAGATCACCAACATCTCTACCCTCCCTTCTACTCCATTTTGAGTCAATACAGATTCCCCATCCCTGGTACACAGGAGTTGTGCAACTTTTTCCCATAAGCAGCTACTCTGCCTGTATTTCCTTCCTATGCAGAGCACAGAGAGCTGAGTATTATTATTTGTATCACTATAGCACCTAGAAGCCCTACCTATGGATCAGGACTCATTTGTGCTAGCCACCCACCACCTAGTTCTGTAGGGTTCTCCACAAAAGGTGAATTTCATACTAAGAGAGTATTATTTGTCAGAGACCCTACAGGCTTTAAGCATGTCATTGCCATATTTCAGTGTTGTCAGTGGACATTATACTGGAAGCCTCTCACAAATACATAGCTAGTGCATCAATTTTCTGAGCATCTTGTCTTATTCTTTAAAAAAAATACTTTGCATTGAAATTTAAAAAAAATCACTGAATAATCTAAAGTTTTTAAAAGATCTATTTGAAATCAATCATGATATAACTTTTGTCTTCAATATATCCTGTAATATTTTAAAATGTATGTTCAGGTGCATTATTTAAGTTTTCATACTCCTGCCTTTATTTTGTTTTAGGACATATTGTTGACCATGCGTGAACAAAATCTGTAGACGTAGATTTCTCCCCTAAAAATAACTGGAGCATCAAGAACTGCAGCACTGTATGAAGTTTTCTACAGATCCGTTCTGTGCAAAGCCTTTTTACTTGTGGAAAATGAAGGCAACTATAATTCTGATTATAAACCAAGTGGCCTTGCCTCTCACACACATTCTTGTGCTGTTTTATCACCCTGAAATTCACCATAGCTCAAAATTAGCAGATGTTCATTTTACAAAAGAACACACACCCAGCATCTAGACACATATGTATTCCAGTATAATTTAGTATGAAGAGGTAGAGGAAACAGCAAAGAAATTTGCAGCTGGAGATGAGCGAGTGTTTTATAGACCATGGGTTCCCACAGTCTGGCTGCATTTTATAAATAAGAGTTTTGCAATGATTGGAATAAATTATTGAAAACAGAATGCTCTAAATGGAAAAGAAGCGAGCAACTCAAAGCTATCTTTGTAAATTTAGACATTAGAATAATTAAGTACTACCAACAAAAGCGGAGCATTAGAAGAGCCTTGCACAAATCAGTAGTAAGTTGTCTGTGGTGGTAATGTACTAAAACCGATCAGCTTTTTATGATTTCTTGCCTTATTAAAAAACATGTAACTATGTACAACTTTTTGTCACAACATGATTAAGAGAGTTCTAATGTAGATGTGGGACAAAAGTAGGGCGATGTGGCAATTTAAAAAATAGTTTTTATACAGGCTTATATATGAGTCTACAGCACTCTTGTCAGTGGCTGTGAAGCACCTGGTCTAAAAATTAACCTGATTGTCATCCTGAGTTTTCTGGCCCATGTGATGAGTAGAAGCCTGGATAGGGTGAATGGTGAAGCAAGTTGGTGCCTGGCTAAATGATTTTAACTCTTTTCATAGTCTCCTGAGAAGACAGTATGCAGAATCTGGTATTTAGTACAAAAAAGAGCTGAGCTCCCAGCTAATCAGCATTTCAATTTTGTTGAGTTCAGTGTGAGGGTCCTGAGTATTATTGGTTGCCTGATTTACAGGAGGTCAGATTAAATGATCTGATAGTTCCTTCTGGCCTTAAACTCTATGGTTCTATGTGATATAAGGCCTGATTCAAAGCTTGTTGAAGTTGATTGAAGTCTTTCAGTTGACTTCAGGTGACTTTGTTCCAGTCCCTTAAAATGTCTGTCAGACCATACAAGTCAATATAGGGGACAAAAATAGCCAGAATTCACCATTAAGCCAGAAGTTTATGCATTTAATTTTCTGAATAAGACTTGGCATGAAGACATACAAAATTAAGCCCTTTTCTGTCTGTTTCTGGTACCTGAGAGTGAAAGCTCTCCAAGGCATTTACAAGAGAGTAGTTGTCCTGGTAGATCAAATTTGTTCTGATAGTCAAGGCTATATCTATACTACTGAGTACAAAATGGCTGTCGTGTTCCTTGTCCATGATAGGTTATAGGGATTATACTAGCAGATCAGGTTTCTGAACCAGATATGGACTATCTACAGAGCATTCTTCTCAGAGAGATGTACTAAATGTGTTCACGATAAGATCCTTTTATGTTTCAACCAGGAATAGCTGGTGTTAGCTTAAATAAGGTATATGACACACACATCACCACCTAATGGCTGAATGGTATAATACAGTTTAGCTATTCCTTTTCACAGTGCCATCATTTCAGATGATTAAAAAATCTTTCATAGTTTTACAGAAGTTATGCAACCCTAAAACATGACCAGCGGTACAAAGAAGATTTATGTGAAGAATAAAATAAAGACTGAAGTAATATGCTGAATATTGTATCTAATGCATCAACATTCCTATTTTCCATATCATTCTGATTCCTTTTGAGAAGCATGCTTTATGCCAACATATTGCAATTTATCTTATTTATTTATTACTAAAACAATTAAACTACTTAGGTAATTAATTATAAATTACCACAACAAACACACATCATATAGCTATTCAGCTCACTACATCTTATGTGGTACAGTAATTTTCTTACAGTCTATCAAGCTAAGCTCAGTGTGAATATACCCGGAATCCATTTCTTGAGCAGCCTGAAATTACCTGGAGTAGAATTGATGGAGAAAATGACACCCACTTTTAAAAGTTTCTGTTCCTTTACATTTTTGTAACCGTTGACCACTAGAGGTCAGCAACACGTAGGGAAAAGATGGAGAAAGGGTGGTTTGGTGTTACTTACACAAAGATAGGAAAATGTGAGATAAAAAAAGTGGTATGTTTCTACCTGTAACCAAGCCACCCAAAGAATTAAGACAGCCTAACAAGAATGCTGTGCAAGATTTTTTTTGTTTTTTACATGAAGGACTGAATGCCCTAAAGGCTTTTTACATTTCATTAGTAAAGATAGTTAAGAAATAATCAGAAGCTATCCAAAACAAAACAACCCTTTTACCTTCTGTAAATTCAGCGTTAATTATAGCCATATTATCAAGCTGCATAAGAAATGTTTTGATTTAAAGAACTTAATTTCATACAGAATAATGAGACAGAAATTTGAAACCTAATTCTCATCTTGACAGCTGTAAGAAGTTAAAGCAAGACACACTCTTAAGTTTATGTGTCAAGTGACTGCTCCGTAGAAATCTTGGCCAACCCTGTCAGGGAGCTTTGACTGATTGTCGGTCTGACTTGTGTTTGGACTGACAAGTGAATTGTCACAGATCTACAGATGATTCGATACTCTAGCTCTGTGATTTTCCAAACTTTTTTTCTTGGGATCCAGTTGGAAAAAAAAAAAATTAGTAATGCATTCCAGTCTTTTGGTGGCAACAGTAGGGGGTGCCAAACCCAGTCCCTGAGGGTCTACGACCCAGTACTGTGTCCTGACCCGTGGTTTGAACACCACTGCTTTAGCCTTTATACAGTCTCTTTGGGACCTTAATGTTCACTAGGCCCTGGGCTTAGCTTTTCACAAGAGTGTGCCACATGGCTCAGAGACTGGGCCTCCAGGGCACAGCATCCCTCTTTCTCACTGTATGCTCTCAACAGCAAGTCCAAATAAGTTCCAACTCCTGATTACAGACTTTTACTGCAATGCAGCTAGTAAGTATTTGCGTTGATGCAGGGCAGCTTTTCAAAACAAGCCAGCATTTATTAGTCAACTGAATACAGAATTTGAGAGTCCTTAGGTCAGCATTAGAAATGCAAAACTTACGGTTTTATCTACACTTAAAACGTTGGCCAGGTTGTGAATAAAGCACAGCCAGATGACCCTATTCCTCAGGGTTGAAGCAGCTTGGTCACTGGTTCATTCTGCGAGATGGTGTTCCTATTGATGTAGGCTGTATCTATACTGTGGGGTTATGCCAGCATAGCTACACCAGTATAATCCCTGTAATACAGACACAACTTAAAACTGATTCTATACTGGCAAAAATTAACTTCTCTGATAATCTATGTTCTCCTGGAATCTGCTTGTGTTTTCTGTCTGTCTCTTTCTTGGCCAGCTTGGCTTTTTTGTCCAGGTGCTAGGGTTTTTTCATTCCAGTTACTTACAAAGAATTTAAAAGTTTCTGTTGGCTGCTGGTCTTTGGAAGTAAAGCACAGTTGTTGGGTCTTCCATTCATATATGTTGATTCCATTCATATTTTGATGATACATTTGGGTCCAGCCCAAACAGACCTACTGTGTCCAGCTGTGCCTTATTTCCGTTGTCTACACAGTAGAATTTAAACCCTTCATATTCTGTGAATAGCAATACAAAGTGAGTGGGCAAACTGATCGTGCACATTATTCATAAAAAATAGTACAAAAATTCCTCCATTTTTCACACTAAGAATGAGTTAAAATCCCAGCAAGAAAGTGAATACTTAAAACAACGACTTCAATAAGTGAGCATCACCTCTGGCTTTCCCAGGCACATAGTCACTTCCTTTTAGGTCAGTTATCTGAATCTTCCATGTGGTCATCAGTTCAGGTGGGCAAGTGAGATCTTCTATCTCCTACAGCTCTTTCTTGTATCACAAAGGCTCTGACTACACTACAAAGCTTGTAATGGCACAGCTGCGATGCAGTGACATAATTTATACCAACCTAAGCTGTAGCATATCCATGGCCTGAATATAATTGAGGAATGCATTTTAGTGGTTAAAGGAAGTTCCTGTGAATCACATTTACAGGCTGTTTTTCCAGCTCTGGTATTAACCACCTGCGTTAGGCAAGTGACTGGAGCTAGAATTTTAAAAAAACGTGTATTAACTTTGCATGCCTCAGTTTTTTGAGTATCAAATCTGAGACACCCAGTGGTCTGATTTTCAGAGAAGCCGAATACCTACAACTCCAATTGACTTCATTTTCATTTCCAATATCTAACTGTCTTAATGTCTCTGCAGATATTTTCTGCTGTTTTCCACTATCTCTTTGCTTAGCATAAGAGGGATCTCTCAAACCAAACTGGTTACTATGGTTATGTGTTATTTGCTGTTCGTTGAGATAAAATACTAGGGTGCATTCTAGACTGACCTGCCTTTATAGCTGTTTTTGAAGGATCTTTTAATCATATGCAGTTCTTGATGTAAAGAGAGACAACTGCTCTGCTGACTGTTTTCCAAACAGTAAAGTGGGTGTAATACTTCCCTCTCTCACAAGGTGTTATGGGTCTTTAAGAGATGATTGTAAGGCCATTTGAGATCCATGTGCGAAAGACTTGAAATAAGTGTATAGCACTGTTAGTTTTTTCCTAGGTGAGGTAGCTTAAAAAAAGGGTTTCTTGCACACTCTTCCTCACAGGTAATGTGCAGCAATGCTGTTCAACAATATGTGTGAATGGGAGAGAAATACAGGCATACAGCAGTGAAGAGAAATAATAATGAAAAGTTATTTTCCCCTCCCCATTGTTTTAAAAGAAAGGATCACCTGAACTAGTCACTTGGGCTATGTCTACACGTGCACTTTTAAGTTGACTTTAACTAAGTCGACTTAGTGTGTCTACACTTAAAATTAAAGTCGACTTAAAGGGGAACTTACAAAGTCGACCTAGAGCGTCCACACTGGATGCTCTAGGTCGACTTTGTGGGGCTAGGGGGACCTTGGGCAGGTCCACAGTGGTGGGGGGGCAGTCCCTGTCTGCAAAGGGGCACAGGGACCCTGGCAGGGCAGAGCCCTGTGTGTGACGCTGTCTGGATTTAGGGAAGCATTTATGATATTATCAATGGATATCTCATAAATGCTATAATCCATAGGAACTATGTCATGTTTGGTATCAATAGAAAGGTAGTAATTTGCTGGGAATGATTATATAGTTTATGTCTAGGAATTCCATTTCAATTAGAAGTTAGGTATTTGATGTTATATCCATACTTTAACTTGTGTCATTGTGGACAAATGCCTTAGACGGGAGGGTGTGAACAACCATTGTCTCCTTAATGTTTAGGAATTTTCCAGGTAGAATGGTCCCAGGGAGTATCCTGATGAGCCATTAAGGACATAAAGAATACAACCATTGTTTCCTTAATGGCTCATCAGTTTACTCCCTGGGACCATATCACCTGGCAGATTCCTTAACATTAAGGAGACAATGGTTGTTCACACCCTCCCGTCTAAGGCATTCCTCCAGAATGACACAAGTTAAAGTATGGATATAACATCAAATTCCTAACTTCTAATCGAAATAGAATTCCTAGACATAAGCTATATAATCATTCCCAGCAAATTACTACCTTACTATTGATACCAAACATGACATAGTTCCTATGGATTATAGCATTTATGAGATATCCATAGAAAATAATATCATAACTGCTTCCCTAAATCCAGACAGTGTCACACACAGGGCTCTGCCCTGCCCTTTGGGGGGCATGCCAGGCTCCCCCTTTGCCCCCCCCCAGCAGGGAGGGCATTGGTGTAGTCCTGGGGTAGCCTTAAGTCAATTTAGGGCTACCCCAGGGCTACACTGGCTTAATTCGACTTTAAAAAGTCGAATTAAGCCTTAGGTCGAGTAGAAAGGTGGTTTAATGAAGTCGACTTAATTTTCATTAAGTCGACTTTATTTTGCTTAAGTCGACTTTAAGCAAGCTGCTTAAGTCGACTTAAGCAAAGTGTAGTGTAGACGCAGGGCACATTAAGTCGACTTAAGCCAAGCTTAAGTTGACTTAATTACCAGTGTAGATGCAGCCTTGTTTCTGTGCATGGCTTGTTTGTCGCAAACAGTTGCAATTCAATACGGTCCCAGTTCAGCAAGGTACTTATGAATGCATAAATAATAGAATGATGTTGAAGCCTATGAATTATCTGTATACTCTGGAAAACCATCCTTAACGTGCAGATTGCTGTGTTTCCCTGTGATGAATAAATCCATTGGGTCAGTGATAGTGGTATAGATTTTATTGGGCCCTCCTGCCACAAATTTCAAATCTTTCATGTGTTGGGTGGGTCAGTGACTTCCAGGACCTCAATACACTGCCCGTCAAAGTCAATGGGAGTATTTCCACTGACATTTGTGAGTGTTGAATTGGACCCTGTGTTCATTGTGCCCAAGAGGCAGTCTCTATTTGCAATTTTTAACAATTCTCCTACCATGGGGGTAGTACCAATGCAACTCCATGGCTGACATTCTAATGAAGGGTGTGTGCCGGTATTTTTGCCACCATGTCATCCAACCTTGCCCTAAGATCAACCAACAATGGGAGGATTACAGAAACATTTTTAGCGTGGACAAGGCCAGCGAACATACAAACTGACACAGGTGGCATCTGGACCCCATATTTCAGTTTTGATCAGATACCCCTCAAACAAGACATAATAATATGTCATCATGTAACTAATTTGATTGTTTTTTGTTTATATAATATGTATTTTGCAAACACTGGGTTATCTCAACTCCTTCCTTGCAGAACCAGGCCTTTTTAAACTATCTGAACATTAATATTTCTTCTTCCCTTAATTCTCAGAAATTTCATAGTATAACTATAGTATAACTGGGTAATTCTACTGTATTCTATTGTTCATGTGGCTGGTTATAAACAATTAACCCCAACGTGGAATAAGAGAGCTAAAACGAATGAAGAAACACTCTTGACTATTTTTCAGGGAGTGAATGTTCTTTGAATATTCTAGAAATGATTTGTGGTTTCTTTCTTTATGGAATGTTAATTTTGCATATACAACTTATATCTGAGAGTTGAACAGTGCAAAATGTGATTTCTAAGCCACTGCCATTGAATGGCATGGCATATTTGATTAACAGCTTTATGTAGCTTTCTAGCAAAAGCCTTAAACTTTTTTTTTTAAAGCAATATGTCATTTGTGGTATTTGAGTTTCATAGATGGAATGAAACTTGATGGCACTGAGATTGACTGATGTTGCTCTTTCTGTACTAACTGGAGCAGATTTTTTGTCTTCTTGAACTACAACTGGCTGGCACATACATAGATGGTAGAACCGCTATGTAATATGAGTCCCTGAACAACAGTGATGCCAAATACACTCTTTTTATACATATTCCATTTTGAAAATGTTACCCTGATGTCCCTAATAGATTGTGGAGATCATGTATATATTAAATTAAGTTGCAAGTGCTATTTAAACAAACATTAAATCCATGTTGCACATTTTAGAAATCAGAACAGCGGATAATAATAATAATGGCAAAAGGTCTGACTAATTTTTCTCTGAAACATGTGAGGCATGTCATTGTATTAGCTCTGTTGGGAGAACTTTAGGTTGAAGGTGTAAAGGTCTGTGATTACATTCCAGTTCATGCCACAACTCATTTTACTTCAGAAATTTTGTAGCAATGAACTGTGACCAAAAAGAGCGGGGGGGGGGGGGGGGGAGACTGGTATGTAAGTGCTAAAGTAATTCATTCAACAGAAATTTTTACTTAGACATTTTTTCATGGCACATGAAATGTTACAGCAAAATGTCTCATTTAGAGTGGTTTAATCTTTGCATACTATATATGCAAGGGCTTGTGCAGGAATTTACATTCTATCTGTTTGGAGGGCACCGTCTGTCCTTGTACTGTGGTCCCAAGACCAGAACAACTCGATCTTTCTGCCACAGCCCTGAGGCTGGAGAAACTATCAGCGCTTGCTGTGGCTCCAAGGCAGGAGGAGTTCTGTGTCCCTGCCAATTTTGGGGGGTGCCTGTGCCCCGGCTTGTCCCCCCTTGTGCATGCCCCTGTGTATATGTATGTGGAAATATCTTTAATTAGATAGACCTTTTAAGCTTTAAGCTCTTTGAACTGGGAAGTACCTTCACCACTCTCCTTGAATGGATGTTGCAGCGAGAGGGCTATCCTTTGTGTAAAGCCAAGAATAGCTCCATTCTCCAGATAGAGCTACGGTATGTCTAAAGGGCAAAGTTCAGGGGATCAACAAGAAGGACAAGGGTGATCCAGTGGATATAATATACGTAGATTTTTAGAAAGCCTTTGACAAATCTCTCTCCAAAAGCTCTTAAGCAAAGTATGTGGTCATGGGATAAGAGGGAAGGTCCTCCCTTGGGCTGTAACTAGCTATAAGACAGGAAACAAAGTGTAGGAATAAATCATCAGTTTTCAGAATGGAGATGTAAATAGTGTTGTCCCCCAGAGGTCTGTACTAAGACCAGTATTCATGTTAAAAAAAAAAAAAAATCTGGAAAAAGAGTTAACTGTGAGATGGCAGGATGCGCAGGTGATACAAAACTACTCAAGATAGTTAAGTCCAGAGCAGACTGAGTTATAAAGATATGGCAAAATGGCAGATAAAATTCAATGTTGATACAAAGTAATGCACATTGGAAATCATAATCCCAACTATTCGTATAAAATGATGAGGTCTAAATTAGCTGTTATTACTAAAGAAATTGATCTTGGAGTCATTGTGTATAGTTCTCTGAAAACATCTACTCAGTGTGCTGCGGCAGTCAAAAAAGCTAACGATGTTGGGATTCATAGGGGAAAGGGATGGATAATAAGACAGAAAACATTGCATTGCTTCTTTATAAATCCATGGTATGCCACTACATGCAGATCTTGTCACCCCATCTCAAAAAAAAAAAAAAAAAGGAATTGGAAAAGGTATAGAAAAGGGCAACTAAAATGACTAGGGATATGGGAAACCTTCCACACGAGGTGAGATTAATAAAACTGCGACTTCTCAGCTTGGAAAAGAGATGATTAAAGGGAAATGTGATAGAAGTCTATAAAATCATGACTGGTGTGGAGAAAGTAAATAAGGAAGTATTTATTTATTCCTTCTCATAACATAAGAACTAGGGATCACCACACGAAACTAATAAGCAGCAAGTTTAAAAAGAACAAAAGGAAGTAATGCTTCACACAGTGCACAATCAACCTGTGGAACTCTTTGCCGGAGGGTGTTGTGAAGGCTAACACAATAAGTGGATTAAAAAAAGAATTAGATATCCATTAATGGACCTATTCTCCATGTTATTAGCCAGGATAGGCAGGGATTGCTGTTTGCCAGAGGCTGGGAATGGCTGATGGAATAGATCACTTAATGGTTATTTGTTCTGTTTATTCCCTCATTGGCCACTGTCATTAGACAGGATAGTGGGTTAGATGAACCATTGGTCTGACCTAGTATGACCAATTTATGTTTTATGAATATTGCAAATGGGTATATCTACACTTTGAGCTGGGGGTGTGATTCCAAGCTCAAGGAGACATACTAGCACTAGCTCTCATTGAGCTAGTATAATAAAAATAGAGTATATCCACTCCATTGTGAGTGGCAGAAAGGGCTTGCTGCCCTGAGTACATGGAATTTGTCAAGATATGTTAGATAGATTAGATGGATGGATGGGTGGGTGGGTGGATGGATGGATGGATGGATGGATGGATAGGAGGGGTTTATTAAGGGAAACAACTACAGACTAAGTTTCTGCATAGCTAAGGTCCCTGATCTGTTTGTCTTGCTACGCTTTTGAAAAGTATAGTTTGCCTGAACTCCTTAGTCCCCTCTCCCCCTGATTCCCACATTCCCTTACCAAAAATCCCTCTTCTGAGGTGCTTACTGGAAAACAGAATCAGTGTTGTAGCTCCATTGCAAATTGGTGACTGAGAGAAGAAGTGACAAGGTAAAACCAAGTGATATTAGAGTTTTCAACGCTGAAACTCATTATTTCCTCTCTTCAGGCTTGGCTTTCAACCCACCTCAGTGCTCACCTCAAAAGAGTAATCTTCCACAGGTGGTATAGCCAGCAGAGCCTCCTCTACCATGGCATTATTAAGGTCTAGGAGTTGCAACAGCCAACCTCTTCTCTTCACTCCCCAGTGATCAATATTAGCCACTCTCTGTTCTCCACTCCCTTAACTCAGTTCTCAAACAACTTGTACTATACAGAGTGGAGAAGCAACTGATAGATGAGGTGGTAAGGGAACGGGAGACAGCTCTTGGCTGAGGAAACTAAAGGAATAAAGTGCCTTTACATTCCCTCATTTTTCCTTCTTTGGTAGGGAGGTAGTAGACACTGAGACTGAGAAGAGAAGGTCCAGGGCCCTTTGGCTGGAAGCACCATCTTGAGTTCCTCCTATTACTTTGGTATCTCTGAAGGTTATGTTTGTGATTGTAAAAGGAAAACTTCAGTTAGCAAAAGAGGAGAAGAACAGAGGCTAGAATTTGAGTAGACGCTTAACTCTTCCTATTCATGCTCTAGGCAGTCTCTAACAAAACAGAAAAAAAAAAGGTATATCTTTCTCTATATTCTATTTGATATTTTATTTTTTTAAAAAGCCTTATTAAACTGACTTCAAAAGAGAAAAATTTGCTGCAGTAACACTTTTTCAGCATATTTATATGCAGGGAAATGTCACTTTTGTTCTCAAACGAGGTAAACAAAGCCATAAAAAGCATAGCTCAGACCTGTCAAAAACTGCACAGCCTTTAAATCAGAAGGAACATTTCCCCACTGCATCTTCAAAACATTGTGACTGAAATTTTGTTATTGCGAAACCAGTATTGGAAACAGAAACCTACCTAGTTTTAAAAATATTAGACATGAAAGCTGGATTCCCGTTCACTCTGGAACTAAATGATGAATAGCACCATTTGAATAACCTTTCCTGAGTAAACCATTTATTGTCTTCTGGCAAAGCCTTTCTGTTGACATGAGTTAATTCTTAAGACATTCTACCTACTTTAAAGTAACAGTGCTAGAATCAAACATGAAAGAAAACATAAAATATCCCATTTCCCCCCTGTAAAACACAGCCACTTTATTGACGTGCATCTGGTAAGGCATGCTGGGAGAAGTTCACTGCTCTCTAAGATGTTCTGAATCTTGTTTTGAAAATTAAATAGAAAAGAATTTTGGAGTAGGTGCAGTGACTTTTCTTTTTGCTCTGGTGATGTTTTTTGCACCAATTACAAAAGAAGCCAGCTATACGTTGTCACACAGTTGTAGAATGCCCTGTGCTGATTGAGGGACCATCCAGGGCTGTATTTGGACGCCACGAAGATGTGCAGTAGGGTGGAAGTAGGGGGCAAGATGCAATGAGGCTTTTTTCACCTAGCCCTTGCAGAGCCTCTGAGAGGACCTGGCACACCCGTTGGACTCAGAGGCTGCGTCTACACTGGTAAATTAAGTCTACTTAAGCTTGCTTAAGTCGACTTAATTTACCCTGTGTCTACACTACAGTTTCCTTAAATTGACTTAAGCAGCTTGCTTAAGTCGACTTAAGGAAAATAAAGTCGACTTAATAAAACGTGCTTTCTAGTAGACCTAAGGCTTGAGTTGACTAAAGCCAGTGTAGACGTGAGGTAGCCCTAAGTCGACCTAGGGCTACCCCAGGGCAACACCAATGCCCTCCCTGCTGGGGGGGGCACGGGTAGCCTGGCATGCCCCCCCATCTGGCAGGGCAGAGCCCTGCCCACCCTGCCCCTATGCCCTGCCAGGGTCCCTGACCCCCTTTGCCCCGTTGTACCTAGGTACAACGGGGCAAAGGCTGAGCCCCCTGGCATTGGGCAAGGGGTGCCCTCCCTACCCCCATGGACCTGCCCTAGGTCCCACCTACCCCCACAAAGTCGACCTAGAGCATCCAGTGTGGATGCTCTAGGTCGACTTTCTTAGTTCCCCTTTAAGTCGACTTTATTTTTAAGTGTGGACACACTAAGTTGACTTAAATTCACAAGTGTAGACATAGCCAGAGACAGTACTGCTCCCTCAGTGATTTCCTGGGAACGCAGAGTGTTCTGCCTAGGGTGGAGTGGAGATGAGACTTTGTTCCAGTTCATAGCGTGGTGCTAATACAGCAGGGCACAATAACCAGCTTCCCTTGAAAGGGCGTCATAGTGAGGTGGCTTGCCTTTGTGGAGGGATCATGGCTTCCTTCTAACCCAGCTGTTCTCAAACTGTGGGACGGGACTCCATTTTAATAGGGTTGCCAGAGCTGGTGTTAGACCTGCTGGGGCCCAGGTCTGAAGCCAAAGCCTGAGCCCCACTGCCCAGGCCTGGGGCTGAAGGCCTTTGTCTTTGCCCCCCCTGCCTGGGCTGGCAGGGCTCGGGCATGGGCTTTGTCTGCTCCATCCAGGATTACAAGGCTTGGGCTTTGATCTCCCTTCCCAGGGTTGTATAATAGTTTTTGTTGTCAGAAGAGGTTGTGGTACAATGAAGTTGGAGAACCTCTGTTCTAAGCCCAGTATAAGACTGTGTCTAAATGGCACGGTTCACCTTCTGAGTAGTGCATCAACAAAATGGATACGTCTTCACTTTGCATAGGGGGTGTGAGTCCCTATAGTCACATATGCTCTCATTGTGCTCATGGGCTATAAGTGTAGCTATGGCAGAATGAGCGGTGAGGTGGGCCAGCCACCTCGAGCATATGCCAGCAATCTCAGCCAGGCATCACAGCTGGGAAGCATGCCCCCAACTCACATACTTTATGTGTGTGTGTTTGGGGGTTTTTTTCCACCTAATGCAGAGCTACATTATGTTCTAAGTCCTTTGCAGAAAGATTGGAAGACAGAATAAGAGGCTAAGTACAACAAAGGATGGAGGATGATTGGGATACAAAAGAACCCACAGTGATTGAGCAGCAGAATTTAGCACATATTGTTCTATGTCTGTTTTTGTGAGTTCTTAGTGATGGGTTTTGTTTTTGTTAAAATTCACATGAACTCCAAGTTCCAGTATCTCCCTGTTTTTCACACAAAGGACGGTTGAGTATCTTGTGCTCCCTTTTCATGGCCTCCTGCAGATGGGCCCTAGCAATTCTGTTTGTATAATTCATTCCTTCTTAAACTCTTATTGATGACCTGTGGCATTCTGTTCTCTTATTATTCATTTTGCAAGTATATTTCATAACGTGTGCTACTCCAACTACAGCATCTCATAAGAACGGCCATAAGGGATCAGACCAATGGTCCATCTAGCCCAGTATCCTGTCTTCTGACAGTGGCCAATACCAGGTGCTTCAGAGCAAATGAAAAGAACAGGTAATCATCAAGTGATCCATCCTGTCAGCCATTCCCAGCCTCTGGTAAACAGCACTCCCTGGCTATCCTAGCTAATAGCCATTGATGGACTTATCCTCTGTGAATATATCTAGTTCTTTTTTGAACCCAATTATAGTCTTGGCCTTTACTCCATCCTCTGGCAAGGAGTTCCACAGGTTGATGGTGAATTATATAAAGAAATAGTTCCTTTTGTTTTTTTTAAACCTGCTTCTTTAATTTCATTTGGTGGCCCCTAGTTCTTATGTTATGAGAAGGAATAAATAAACACTTCCTTATTTATTTTCTCCACACCAGTCATGATTTTACAGACCGCTATGATATTTCTTTAGTCATCTCTTTTCCAAGCTGATACGTCCCAGTCTTATTTATCTCTCCTCATATGGAAGCTTATCCATACCCCTAACAATTTTAGTTGCCCTTTTCTGTACCTTTTCCAGTTCCAGTTTTCCAATTCCAAACCTTTCCCGATATGAGGCGACCAGATCTTCATGTTTTCCAAGGTGCATTACTTTGCATTTATCATAATTGAATTTTTTCTGCCATTTTTGTTGCCCCGTCATACAGTTTTGTGAGATCCCTTTGTTTCTCGTTCAGTCTGCTTTGTACTTAACTATTTTGTGTAGTTTGGTATCATCTGCAAAGTTTGCCACCAGACTGTTTACCCCTTTTTCCAGACCACTCATGTTTTAAATTTACAACATTTCTATTTTTAAATATTGCATTTTTTTTGGACTAGTGTGAGATTGGTTCTGCTCAGTTTGTTACCTGATTTTGCTGTTTTGTCTTCTTCCTTTTTTTCCCCGTGGCGCTTTGCTTGTCTCTGGATTTGGCTGCTATCCTGGGCTTTCTTCAGCCCCTGAGGTGAGGTATGACTGCTCTAGATTGAAGTTTTGACTGTTCCTGGGTTCCTGTGTCTCTCTGTTAAAAGTGTGCACAACATCGTGGTATCTGTGAACCATTTAGAAATTTAAGGATGACCCATCCATCCATGCCTGGTATTGGAACATGGTAGTGTTAGTTTTGCACAGTCCTTACTCTCAGGGGTCTTGTCCCGTCACAGGTTAGGAGTAATTCCCACTGAACTTAATGAACTTGTATCCTGTGGTGGGAAAACTGAAGTCAAAGAGCACGAGCTCTCAGACTGAGCCAAGCTTCTGTACATGACTGCATGAAAGAAAGACTTTTTGTGCTATTTTTGCCACTTGCATGGAATAAAACCCAGTCTGGATCTAAATATTTCTTGGAGAAAATTAAAGAATAGATTTAGGTGTCAGCGGTAGCCATTATCAATCACAGTGTTTCAAAAGACCATGGCAAACCCGTTGCTTTTGCTAGCCTGCTTTCTTTCTAGAAAATTCATGTTAATCTGAATTTATTTTTAAGCACAGTTAAGGGGCAGAAGAAAATACATTTGAATTTCCATTTTTGTTATGAATACTATGAATAAAATATCAAAATGAATGTAGGTTTGTAGAAGAATAGCGGACTCCTATCCAAATACCCTTACTGTCACATTTCAATACTCAGATGATATCGAGAAAGGAGAAAAGGAGATGTTGCATTTTAAAGAATAATGTTGCAGTTAAGATATGATTTTTCCTTCACTAACAATGCTGTTTATTTTATAACAAAACAAGTAAGTTAAAAAGAAAAAGTATTTATAAATAAATAACAAGCCAAAGGTACAAACCACAGGCAACATAAGTAAATGTAATATAAAATCTAAATAGAAGAAACTGTTTTTCTTTGAAAATAGAGGTTAAAATGTTTTCTTCTAGAAGATTTAATTGAGGAAAAAGTAGGATTACATCAGTAATCACACAGTCCACATAGTAAATTTCCTAGGAAGATGTAATTCTGTTTTAGTACAGGTTTTGTCTGTCTGTCTGTCTTTTGGAATTTTAATGTCTCCTTAAATGATCTCTGAAGAGAGAGGTCTTGCAAAGGACACTTTGCATCAATCCAAAAAAAGAGCACAAACACATTTCAGGGACATCCGTTTATGCATGAAAAAGTCCAAATTTATGCATGCATTTTCTGTTTAATCAGCCTTAGTAGATATTGGCCATAAATTTTGCAGATACATTTTTGGAGGTTCCTTTTCAAATTAACAAATTGAGCCCCAGTCTTGTAAGCTGATCTATTTAGATGGATTCCTGTGGCCCCCTAAAGCACATTCGCCAATGTGATAAAACCTCTGTCACTTGGAGTATTTCAATCAAGATTGAATGACATTTTAAAGATACGACTTATTTCAACCACATGCGTTGGCCTACATGCAGGGATCACTGGGTGATATTGAGGGCTGTGTTGTATTTACAGGTCAAACTAAATGATCATAGTGGTTCTGTTAAATTTCAAAATTTGTTTATGTAGTGAGTTAAAGGGGCCTGCATGAGTATCAGAGTCCATCTGTTCAAATCAACTTGAAAAACTAGGCCTTTGCACATATTGTTAAAGATAAGAAAATGTAGGTACAAGACCGCTAAAGAAAATACAGGATAATAATATTAATAGAAATAAAAATGTGTTAGTCTATAGTAATGCCTTAAAATATAAGGGGAGAGGACATTGCCATACATTCAACACAAGTATACACAGTATTATGATTATTTGTTGTAACAACTGTAGAGGCTATGTACATATCTAAAAAGGTGGTGGAATCTTCATCCTGAGAGTTTCTGAGGCCTGGCTTAACAAAGCCCTGGCTGGGATGATTTAACTGAGGTTGGGCCTGCTTTGAACAGGAGGTTGGACTAGATGACCTTCTGAGGTCACTTCCAACACTACTCATCTATGATTTTATACACTGGGGAAAAGAATGCTTCTATTGTTGCAAGCTGTAATAAAATAAGAACTTCTATTTACCACATATAACCCTGATTCTGACATTTTGAAATTTTTGTGTGCTTTCATTTGCAACCTTAACATTCTTTAAAGTGTGTATTTGTAAGCATACACACACTTTAAAAAATGTAAAGGTTGCATATATATTTGTTTTCATTTACACAAATCAATTCTTCTATTTGTGTCATGCACCAAATATGTTTTTGGAGGGTATTATTATTTATAATTTTTATTGTAGTGGTCGGTGATGGACTGGGCTTAAAAATCAGCCCTGGCATTTGAAGGGGATGAGGTGGGGCCAGGATGGGGGAGTGGATGCGGTGCACCAGCCAGGGTGCCTCTGGGCCTGTGTGGGAGGGGGAAAGCAGCTACCTCACTCTGGCCAGGGCGCTGCTGGTGGGCCCACCTGTCAGGACTTGAGAGAGGGGCAGGGCTGGGATGGGTGAGCTGAGTGACTGCTGTGCTCCGGCCAAGGCACTGTGCTGGCCCATGTGGTGGGAGAGGTGTGGGGCTGGGCGTGGGGAGAAGCGACCCACTGAGCCCTTCAGGGCACCAGCCTCTCTGGCATTTGCCAGAGCTGTCCGATGGCCAGTCCACCCCGATAATGGGACTTAGGAGCAGGATTCTATTATACCTTGCACTGTGCAAACATGTAGCAAAGAGATGTTCCCTGCACTGAAGAGTTTGCATTCCAAGTATAAGATCGATGATAACAGATGGCAGAATTGTGTTCCTTTCTAGATTATTTGCCATTAGGAGTTTATAGCCCAGTTTTTCAAAGCATAGATTATTTTTGTATGAATTTCATAACTAAATTCAGTTTATTGAAAGAGAAGTGTATCTTATCTGCAAAGAACCACCACAGTAATTTTAAAGTAGTCCACCCTGGTACATTCTATTGCTATAATATGATCTTATGAGATGCTGAAGACTTCTAATAGTCTCCTTAATAAAGCTGTATTTTAGGTGATCCACTTAATAGCAGCAATAACTATGTATTTATTACTATACACATAGGCAACTGTTTCTATCTGTTAGCAGTATAGTATATCTCTTTTTTTACTTCATCTGCCCCATCACGTATGGCTAATGCATAATGACATTATTTATCAACGAAGAGGAAAGAGGTTATCTTTTTAGCTGATACTTCTCTTTACCCATGAATATTGTGTCTGGAAAAAGTAAAAGCCTCCAATCAATCATGGCAATACATTTCAGAATATCTATCTTTTCCAAAAGTTGAACTGTTTACCTTAGATGCTAACAGAGGATGGCTCCAACTATAGTTTTTTTCACAGCAGGATCTTCAAAGATGTGAAAATAATCTTTTTTTCTTGCTCACTGAGACAAATTCTGCCACGTTTCAGTGGTGTAAATCTTACGGAATTGCAGAATTTGTCATAGGATCCTCCAAAGCCTCTCTCTCGCTGCTACTGTTGGTGCTGTTGGTTGCTGAAAACTGTACTAGCAACACCTATCCTTTGTTTAGCTTCTGAAGTGGACAGCCTAACTTTGGACAAGGATGGATATTGTTGCCATAGCAATATAGGACTGGAAGGGATCTCAGTAGTTCATCTAGTTCAGTCCCCTGCACTGAGGCAGGACTGAGTATTGTCAAGACCATACCTGACAGATGTTTGTCTAACCTGTTCTTTAAAATTTCCGATGGCAAAGATTCCATAGTCTCCCAAGGTAATTTTTTGTGCTTATCTACCCTTACCGTTAAGAAGTTTTCCTAATGTCCAATCCAGGGGTCGGCAACCCCCGGCACACATGCCACAGCTGGCACGTGAGCCCCCGCTGGCTCCGCAAACTGCGTGGCCAGCAGCTGCGGTGCGCGGCTGAGGGTCCCTGCTGGCCCCGCCCCTTTTATGGACGGCAGGAGGAGAGGAGAGGAGAGGGGAGCGGAGCGGGTCACGTCGCCCCGGCCTGCCCCGAGCCATGCTGCTGGGCAGAGCTGGCCCCAGTCATGGCCGGCAAGAGGGCAGGTCGCGTCGGCCCGGCCGGAGCTGCCACTGCTGGTGGGTGGCCTCCAGTTCCTGGCCCCAGCTCCCACTGGCAGCGGTGGCTCTGGGTGGGCCGACCCGACTCGCCCTCTTGCTGGCCATGGCCGGGGCCGGCTCTACCCTGCCGGCAGCGGTGCGGCTCTGGGCGGGCCGGGGCAACGTGACCCGCTCCGCTTCTGCTGTCCAGCAAAGGGGCGGGGCCAGCAGGGGCCATCAGCTCCGCGCCGCCCCTGCGGACGGGATCCTGCCCTGGGGCCAGGAACCGGAGGCTGCCTGCCGGCTGATGCCAGCCCAGGCCCTGGCCGGCAGGGCACCTAGCCTGGCCCCGCCCCCTTTTGGCTCCGCCCCCAGCACCTGCTGAAGGTGCGGTGGGCGGGGCTGGCACAGGGGCTGGCAAAGGTTGCCAACCCCTGGTCCAATCTGAATCTCCTGTGCTGTGATTTAAGCCCATTGCTTCTTGTCCTGTCCTAAGTGGTTAAAGAGAATGATTGACTAGTGATACTGATTTGCAGTCAAAGAATTGTTAAGGAAACAGTGGGGAATGGGGAAGCGGCTCAAGAAGAAGGAAATAGGGAAGCATAAAGGAAAAGTGACAGGAGTATGTACTTTTGTCATTAATATCACCATGGTATCTGAGAATCTTTCAAGAAGATAAAACAAAGAGCTAGAGGGAGCGAAGGAAAGTAAAGAAAACAGAAGGGAATGGAGTGAAAAGAGAAAAATAGAAATTAAAGAGAAAGAAGTGGGAACTAGGAGAAATGGATTATAGAAGACCAAAATGATGTAATGGATGGGCTGCAAACACTAAAAGAAAGGGCAGAGGTGAAAAGAAGGTAATTGTCATATGGCACATTTTCATGGGAATAGAGAACACTTCCATCACATGGCAAAGCTTTCAGTTTCTCCATTACCTTGCTTATCTTCCTTTTTTTTTTTTTTTTGTCTGCTTCTGATCTGAAGCTGGAAAGATAAGGCAGTCTAGTGGGAGTCACCATGGTATGGGCATAATTCTGTATCTGTAGATCTTTCCATTGGGTAGGATATCAGCTATACATTTAATATGATCTATTTTGCTTTTTTCTAGTGACAAACACTGTGGAATTCTAATGTAAGATTTATTTATCTAGCCGGGGTGCCGGATCCTCTGCTGTTGTAAAATGTGACAATTCCATTGACTTCACCTGAGCTACAACATTTTACACAAGTTGAGAGTCTGGCCTGGAGACTTTGACAGATGGGACTGTGCATAGGAAACCCCAGTGGAAAATCTTGCACAGCTTTACAAGGCAACGATCCAGTTCTTGTGGAAGGAAATTATGATGTGAAAATCTGGTGTGTTTTTTCCCCTCGTTTGTTATTAACTAGGGCTGCCTTGGTTAAAATTGAAGCACTCTAGTTTAATGTTTATGCAAACTGAGGAGTCCTGTGAGGATAATAATTGATGGCATCCTCATTGAAAACTTTGCAAATTCAGTTTTGTTTTGCTTCAGATCAAGTAAAATAGCCATAGTGATGAACTTCGTGGTTCAGTCAATTAGCAAAACAAAAGCTGTTTGTTACTTTTCAGTGAACTATTAGCAAGCCTGCTAAGAAAACCAGAGTTAAATTTCATGCTCTTATTTTTAATAAAATGGATCTGAGCCTCCATGTTTGGATCCACATCCAGATCTGGTCTTCTCCAAAGATGATTTTTGTTTTGCTTTGGAGGAGCAGAGGGAGCATTGCAGTGTTTGGACCTGGCGTTTCATGATTGTCATGAAAGCGTTTCATGATTTCATGAAAGCAAAGACCATCGGATTTGGATCTGAACATCTCCAAACTTGGTGGGTGCTCAGGCGGTTTGATTCAGACCTGTCTACAGCTTGTGTCTAAACATAAATTTATTAGTAAATCGCTTAATTTTTGGTGCATCTGTTATCTCTAATTGTCTGTGATGCTAATATGGATAAGAAGCATGACCCATTGTTCTTTGTGATTGCCCAGCCAGAAATTAGGTCAAACTGCATAATTAATCCTTTCCCACCAGCCATGGCTGCAAAGTCAGACATTTGGTATCTTCAAGTGCAGAGAAACATTTTTCCTGGATGCTGTCTCATACTTGCCTTGCTGATCCCTATTTTGCAGTGCCTCTAGAAATTTTCTCCTAGAGATAGAGCCTATTGTAGTTGCTTCTGTACTCAATGTGGGATCCAATAGGGCACAGCTGAATACAGAATACCTGTGGAGAGAGGGCTACTGTGCAAGATGAAGAAAGTGATTAGGAGATAGGGTGGAAGCGAATGGTAACTAATAAGACAGGATGGACAATATTTTTCTGAGCAAATATTTCACATTTCAGATGGTGTTACAAAGCATAAGAGGGAAGGCCAAGGGACTGTAAAGTTCCATATATCCTTAGAAATGCATGCCTGGGAAGAGCTTTTTATTATGAAGTAGAAAGAAATAACAGCTACAGTTCTACATTGCTGCTTTTTTTTTTTTTTTAAATACCATAATATAGACCTCCAAGAACAAAGTTACTAAAAGGGAAAGAATTCTATATTTTACATTTGGATCATCTTCACATTCAGCTTTTCAAACCTAAGATTAATTGTGTTTGACCCCAGTCAAGGACCCTTATGATATTCAGTCCTTTCTAGTATAACTTAAAAAGGATACGCTCTTAATTTTTAATTTATATTGTCTGGCTTGTTGTCTTAGAACTTTGACAGCTGCATTTTTCCTCTACTGATTTTATTCTTTATCATTTGAAACCTATTTGACTTTCTTGTCTGTGGTGAGGAACAAAAGATGTAGCTCTCCTGGTTTTACTGCCTTGTTTTCATTCCAGCATAGGTTGTTTGATGCCTTGTTCTTTAGTTATATACAAAGGAGCAAAAACAGTCAGCCAACTAAAGCAAATACTATCTTTCCAGAGCTTTAACACAGGGATTCACATGGTTCTTTGACAACAGACTATTATTGTTTACTAGCAGATCCAGTGATGGTAGAAACTGGGGTCCTGAATCCACAAAGTCTTATGCACGGCGGAGTCAACGGGACTATTCACGGTCAATGGGACAGTTCACATGCATATAACTTTGCAGGACCAGAGTCAAATTTATTTATTTTGATTCCTAATACCAACAAAAAGGTAACCATCCAAAGGCTCTGGGCATGCTATCATCTATAAAAATTATTTGTGTTGTACAGTTTTGCATGCAAACAAACAAAAACAGCCATAGTTAGAAGCAACCCTTAAAAACAAGCAAAATATCCCCCCTCCAAACCAGCCTTAATCCAATAGACAAAGCAATGAGTCAGAATCTACTCCATTTTTTCTGTAATTCCCCTGCTCCACCCCCAACATTCTCAAATGCTTGGAGGCAGGAAAGATGGGCCTTCCTGGATGCCCTGAAGATCAGCAGGCTTGGTATATTTCAGATCACGTGGGAAGGAACTTTGGTGGAGAATGCGTTGCCAATGTTCCCTCTCTTATACCAAAGGTTGCCTCCAGCCTGAATATTGCAGTTGTGGCAGTATTGTACAAATGGCGAAAGATGCAGAAATTCCTTTAATAGATGGGGTTCACAGAAAGAAAAAATTGTTTACGCAGTCCATGCTACTGACATTCTGTCTTAAAAAATACTTTGTATTACTATTAAGTAATATTGTACATTAAGAAAATCAATACCGTCTTACAACAAAAAGGAAGACTAATATGCAAGGTTGCCATTAATTCATTTGTATTTTATACTGAAAGTCCAAGCTTAATCATACAGTCTGCATCATTTCAGTGGATAGTATTTCAAGCAAGATAAAATGGTATAAATTAAAAAAATTGATGCCTACGCATCATTAATGCCATCATACCTCAGTGAAATTATTATTTCAGAGGTTTTGCTTTTGTTTTTTTAAAAGATGTGTCCAAGTAAAACTGTGACCTTTTGTTTTTAATAGATAAAAGAAATATCAACTTGATGTTATTTTGAAATTTGGGTCTCTGCACACAATAATATAAATTAAAGGAGTTGTGTAAACAATAATAAAGTGATGCTTCTGTGTGTTAGGTTTTCTTAGAAATAGCTTGATTCAAGGACGGGGGGCAAATAAAAATACACAGAATTACTGTGCAACAAAGGCAGACAAAGCTCTTTACAGCTTGCAACAGATAAGTGCTAAAGAAGAGAAGTTTATTTAGGCCTACAGAGTTACAATTTTAAGGCTATTGCACTGAATTGGAACGTAATATCTCAGACCCCTGAACATGTCTGGGTTGGGAGGTTTTTAAGTCAACTGATTTTTATTAGAATGCTCTTGTGCTGCAGCTGAAGATCTGGTCCATTGGTTTTAAGGGGGCTACATGGGTGTAACAAAGTGTGATTTGTCCCAAAGCATTTTGCAGAGATAGTGTTCTTAGCTTTACCGCCTGAACTAATTATCAAACTGGCTCAGTTAGCCAAAAAACAGCTTAGTTAGCACAAAGCCATGTGTTGTTTTTTTAATCACAGGTCATGTATCAGTGAATGAAACCATGGTGTGAGTCCTTGCCTGATTAAGTTTCTTAAATTAAAGCTAAATTCCTTCAGATTCACACAGAAGAGCTCACTTGTGATTATCTGCTTTCTCTACATATATGGAATTTCCATCAATATAGATAGACAATAATATTTTCAGGCAAGTGAGATCTGTGTATATTTCAGGGCAGTTTTTCCTCTCCGCTTTGAAGGAAATCATACTGCATACCTTGCAATGTGCATAAAATAGCTTGTTTTATCTTAGTTGCATTCTGAAGATGGATACCTTGCTGAAAAATATTTGCCTTTTATGTCCTAACAGAGAGGTGCTTCAAAAAGCATGGCTAATGTGTATTCATCAGTAAACTAGATCAGCTGAAGAGTCAAAGACATGTCAAAGTGCTATGTAGCATTTGTTTAAAAAAATGAAATTAAAAACGTAAAGCTTAATTATGTGTAGATAAAAAATAGAACTCAGTGACTTTACCATTTACAAAGGAACATCTCAGAAGTAATGGGGTTGGAGCTTTTACAGTAGATTAAAGTAACAGATGGACCTGTTTGTTACGTCTATTTTGGTAGTGTCTAGGAGCCCTAGTTATGGATCAGGACTACCTTGTGCTAGGTGCAGAACCCAAAGAACAAAGAGATGCCCCCTGATCCAAAGAGCTTAGGCAGGGGTGTCAAACTCATTTGCTATGGTGAGCCAGATTTGACTTCAGTGTACTTCAAGTGGGCCATACATACCATAAATTGAAATACTGCAGCACTCTCGCAGCCTTGTGGAGTGCTGTGTATGCAAAGCTGCACTCAGTGACACCCACTCTCTCTGTTGGGGATAGACTGTGGTCCCGTGGAGTGCAGAAACCAGCCAGATGGAAGAGGGCCTCAGGTTTGACACCCCTGGCTTACAGTCTAAATGTATGACGACAGGTGTATACAGATAGACAGAGGAGAACCAGGAAAGCAATGTGATGATATAGGTCAGCATGACAGGCAGTGATCTCAGAACATCAGTGACCTAACCATTGTCAAGATTTTTGTCGGCATCATGGCAAGGGAGATTTTTAAGGAGGATAATGAGATAATTTTGCATATGTGTGGACAGCATTGGAGAAAGCACAAAGATGCTTGTTTGAAAATTTAACAAGCTGATGATGGAGGCTAGCATCATGGGCCCTCAGAGGTGTGAATTAACATCTTGATACTGACTGAGAGATAATAGATGGGGTGGAGATAAGCCATGACGAGCTTAAAAAGTGAACACAAGTCGTTTATGTTTGATGTGCAGTAATAGGGGTATGGAAACCAGTTGTGGGACGCGGAGAGGAGATGACATGTTCAGGGCAGTGGGCTAGAAAATGATCTTTTCAGTAGCATTCTGAATGGAGATGAGTGGAGCAAGATTGCATCCGTCAAGGCCAGAGAAAGGATGTTGTAATAATCAAACGCGAAGTGATGAGAATCTGGATGAGAGTTTTAGCTGTGTGGATGGATAAGAAAGGCCATAGCTTAGAGAGGTTATACAAGGTATGGATATATCCTGGGTGTGAGGACCTGGGGAGAAGTCTAAGTCAAGATGAAACCCAGGTTATCTGTCTGAGGTGATGCAGACAGTGTTGTTTACATGATTTAAGGTAAAAAAATTTTAAATAAGGAGAGTAATTCAACCCAGAGTTCAGAATTATTTGGATCAGTGTTGGGGACATATTTCACACACACAAATTTTTACTAAGGAAGATTGCTTGTATGTAAAAGTTAGCCGTGAACGTTAGTCTGCCCCCATCACCTAAGCTTGTGATTCATAGTGTAATGTGTGTGTTGTGGGCACAGTGCTTAGAGTCACTAGCATCAGTAAACATAATGAATGTGAAATTGGTGTTCAGGTATTTAGGATTTCCTTTCTGACTTTATCACTGTAGCATGCCATTTAGTTTTATTCAACTTTATACCATCTATAAGCAGTTTAAATTCTGTTTGTTTTGTTACGTTATAAAACTACTTTTCATAGCCGGTAGACATTTTTCATTGGGGAGAGAGCAATGACGACAGGTTTGAAAATCCAAAAACACAGCAAATTTAACCTGTGGTTACTGGTCCTATCATTTCATCTTTCACCTGAGTTCATTCTCAGTAGTATCCTCTGACTCCACTTCATAGGTGACCAAAGACCTGATTTTTCAGAGGTGCTAAGTATTTGTTCCCTTTGACTTCAAGTTGTGGCGGTTCAGCACCTCTGAATATCAGTCCTTAGGGACTCGGATGGTGAGGTACTGAGTTCCATCTTATTCCATTGTCCTCAGTGGGAGTGGAGGGGTTCAGCACTTACTACCTCACAAGTTCAAACCCTATTACTGGTTCTGCTACTTGCTCTGATTAAAGAGTTCTGGCCAAATCCCTGATTACGTTTGTCTCCCTTGCCATTACACAAATGCAAACACACATACACACGTGCATGCATGCACGCACAGAGTAATGACTAATTATCATTCATCTCTGCCCCATTTCTTCCTCTATAGAAAACTGCTTTTTCACCAATCTATGACATTCACCAGAATGACTTAATTTCCTCTTAAATTCTGCAATAATCTTTACCTATTTACCTCACATTCACAGTTATTCACTTTTTTCATCAGTGTATCTAGGAACAATCTCCTCACAATAATCACAGATAAAGTATACTAATCAGATAGTTCATGGCAACCATCTATTTAATCAGCTGTTTCCTTATTCCTAGACTTGCACATTTCTGGGAGGTCTCATCTTAAATTGTTTAATTTTCCATAGTAATCCAATAGACTAGAATATAATTTATGTACTCAATACACACACACAGGGAAAATGTTTGTCTCTCCCAGAAGTTAAAGTATATAGGACGAATCATTCTCCTTTGACTACAGTCCAGATCTCTTGTCAGTTACAGGCGGCTTTTGAATTTTATTATTCTACTCTTCATAAATTTATTTGAACGTGTCCCAATCTGTAGGTTCATTTTGCCAGTTTTTGAGCTCATTTAGAGCAATATAAATCCAGAATAACTTCTTTTGAGTTCAGTGACATAACACCAGATTTACATCAATGTAAATGAGATCGTAATGTGGCTTGTCATCTTTACTAATATTCTTGTGAATGTATAGGTAAGTTAAGGTAGCAGAATATGTTATTGGTTTAGATTAGAACACAGCTACAAATGTATAACAGCGCTTTCTAAATTAGTTGTTCAGAATGCTTCTCTTTGCAATTGCCAGCAATATTTGCAGTCTCTTATGAGGTATCTGTCTTTGCCTTTCAATTTCAGTGATGTTGTGTCATGTGGGAGGAACACTGGGGAGAATTCTATTGTCTCATGAACAGAATTTAGTAGATTACCAAATGTAGCAACAACTGAATCTTAACACACTCCTATAATGTCACATTGCAAAATTGTGTTTGACACATTTAATGTCCACAAAGAGATCCATTTATTTTTTCCTTCATACATTACATTACCATATATAGTGTGATCTGTTAGCTTAAATACTCATTTATACTGTGATATGTGATCACCAATAACAGAGGTTTAACTCCAGTCAGAAAATATTCACACCGTTTTTGTTTGGCGTGTCGGTGTCCTATCTATTTTTTTTTGTAGCAAGCTGCCTATTTATGTACTAAATAAATTAATCAATGCTTTATAAATTGTAGTGATTTAACAGTGTCAAAGGGAGAAGTCACTTCACATTTTATAGCTGACCTAATTTATTTTGATGTCCTATGTCATAACTGTAGATATTTTAGAAAATTGTATTTGGGGTATTTATATTGCACTTGTAACTATTGCAATTAGAAATATTTACCATACATAGATCACTGATTTCTTCCATGAGGCTTCTTCCTCTTTACATTATGTTATTTCCATTAGTCCAGAGTATTCTTACAGGAAGTAAGCTCCAGATTAGTTCCACTTGTTGCTGCTGCCTCCCCTCCTCCCTGCCCCTTTACATGCAATTTAAAAAGGCTGTTCTTCAAAATTTCTTCCAGATTTTTTTCAGTATTTTGTTTTATCAAATGAACCTGGCTTGAAAGATTATTTACATATGGGAGCCAGTTTGGAAGAATGCAGAAGAATAACATTTCCTTTATCTTTTTCTTGAACAAAGGTATTCAGGTTAGTTGGTTTGGGTTTTTATTTATTTATTTTACTTTTTACCAAAAATATGCTTGGCACTGTTAGGCATAAAGCTTTGAAATACACTTACAGGCTTGCATGCTGAGGCCTCAAGGACAGCTCATGCTGAAAATACCAGATAAGCTAGATACCAGATATCTACTTAGTGATTCTGCTTAGCAATGAGAACTGATCCTTTAGCACACGTTCCCACTATCTTTAAGGGTCTCCTCCTCTATTTCTCCAACCAACCCGCCCTCCTAACCCTCATCACGTACCTTCTCTGATGTATTTAGGTTGTTTTGTATGCATGTTCTGTATCTGCTGTTACCACCTGCCTCCCCTCTGGAGTGAAGCATTGTCTGTTTTTGAAAGTTAAGATCAGAATGGGTGTGTTATAGACAGGAAAGCGTATATAAGCAACTGTTCTGTTATTGTTACTTCAAAGCTGAATCTGTGCAGTCTTCCCAGGTGCACTGTAATGGCGTATCGTGATAATAAAACTGTTCAGTATTATCTGTGTGTGTGACTGAATTCTGGAAGACAATTTCTTTTGGAAGAAATTCCTTTTTGTTTAACAGCATTATACAAACACTTTGGTAGATAATATCTTTGCCCCAGCTTTTTTTTTTGTTTGACTCAAATTTAAAAGGGCCCAGTTTGTGATCCTTGCACTGGTAGTACTGTACTCAGAAGGCTTGCTGGTAAGTGAGACTAGATGTATCAGCACACATAAAGGTGGTAAAATTAGTGCCTGTATTATTATCCTTTAAATGTAATATTTGTGATACTCCGACCCTTTCATCTGAACTTCTGTCTTTGTATCCTGGTTTTTCTGTCTCTCCCTATACTGGGGCTTAGTTCAACCTCCTTGGAGCTGCTGCAGAAGGAGAGAGCGGGTAGCCAGGATAGGTCCCCTCATTTAAAAACAAAAATGACAAAATGTGTTGTGTTGTGTTGCTGGAAGAGGCTTTGCATCCTTTCTCCAAACCTGCTTTGTTTTCTTCTTGCACTCTACTTCTGGCTGACAGTTCTGTTTTGAAATTGTCAGCCAGGATATCATTGTCTTAAGACACACAGATAATTCAGCAAAACAAACAAGGAGTTCTGTGGCACTAACAAATTTATTTATCACATGAGCTTTCGTGTGAGAGATCCCACTTGAAAATGGAAAACTTACAGTATGGGACGAAAAAATAAATGCAGTGAGGTGTAAGTCACAAGATCAGGTCAGACTATTTCAGCAAATCAAATAGTTGTTTTGATTCAAATGGTGTGGAACAAGATTAAGAAGAGGGGAAGGTGAGAGGTGAAAATCACTTTTTGTAATGAGAAAGCCAGCCCACCAGCCAGTTAATGGTGTCAAATTTGCATATGAATTCTAACTGCAGTTTCTCTTTGAAGCTTTGATTTTAAGTCCACCCATTTAAGTACTGTAACAGGCATGTCTTTCAGAGAGTGAGCAGGAAGATTGAAATGTTCCCCTGTTGGTTTTTGAATGTTGCCATTTCTGATGTGATATATGCCATCATGTGCCAACAATGTCCCTCTGCGTTATACATTGGACAAATTGGACAGTCTCTGCGCAAAAGAATAAATGGACACAAATCTGACATCAGGATGAATAATGCTTGGGTTGAAAGAGCAGGAAGTTGTAGTAAAGAAGGGAAGCTTAGGAGGGTGCCATTATGTCTGGAGAGAACACAAAGGCTCCTGTAGGGTCTTAAATCAATAGGGAAAAACATTGAACAAGGAGAAAGAGGGGAAGAAGGCTCATGAGGGAGGCCAGGGAGAGACCCTCACTCTGTCCATTTAGGGGAGAGGCTGTGAAGGCCAGCTGGGTTGAAGACTGTGAGTTTGTGTTTTATGTTTTTTGGAGGTTAAACAGGAGATGGAAAGTGAACAGGGTTTGAGGCCTAGATGGCCAGGGTATACAAAAGGACTAAGTAAGGTGAGTAACCTGAAGATGGGGGGAAATGGAGGCAGGGTGTTGTAGCATAAAGGGATGCTTCGGTGATAGAATTACAATTACACATGCATGTAACTTAGAGAGACTGTGAGACATATTGGAATTCTAAAACTAAATCTATTTCCAATATCTCCTCCCTTTAAAATGGGCTTCACTTCATCCCACAGCCGTTGGTGATGTCTTGAAATTTCAGCTGGAATTCTGTACCCTGAGGCTATCCTGAACATTAACTTAATCTGTTACGATACTGAACAAATATTCCACCCAGAATTCTTTATTCCATTGCCATCCATTTTATCCCTAGTAAGGCATTCTGCATTGATTGCAGTATTCATAAATAATTAATAATAATCAAGTAATTCTTTCCTTATTACAGATGAGGTTAGCTGGTTAGTGTGTGGTGTTTATTTTTTATTTTTTTTTAAGTCATGCAGGGAGTAAAATGGGAGTCTCCTTGAATTTCTGTAGCAGAAGAGAGAATGCACAGACAGACTGAAAAAGGAGTCCAAGGTAGTTAGATTGAACATAATATAATTAACAGTGGCAATCGTCTATTTGGCTTCGTATGGCAGCCAGCACTTGGCTATTCCAAAAATGATGATAACCAAGAGTGTAATGTGATATAGAATAAAACTAATAAAGACAATCGACTCGTTATGATCACTTTAATGACTTTGATCTTTTGACGCTTTCTTGTAGTAAGCCCTTTTGTAAACTGTTCACAAATTGGAAGCCAGTAAATCCCTATTCAGTGAAGGGATTTAGGCACGTGCTAACATTCTGTGCTGAATCATGGCAATAATGAAGAAAGGGCCAGGAAAGCCAACTGGCAAAAATCAGACAATGTTTTAATTTGCCTTTTGACATTTAGAAGAAAAGAGATTTTGTTCATGCTTTTCAGTCTTTGCAGGTGTTTCAAGAATTGGCAGCAGTGACCGAGAGCATGTCTACACTACAAAATTAAGTTGACCTAAATTATGTCAATGTACAACCACTGCAGTAATTAAATCATTTTTGCATGTCCAAACTATGGTTTTTGTGTCAGTGGTGCAAATCTTCACTAGTAATGCTGTCATCAATGCAGAGAGCAGTGCACCTTGGGTAGCTACCCCACTCTGCAATTCACCACTATCTGGAGCAGGGTGTTTTGGGAAGGGTTTGCGAAGCGGGCACACCAGATTGCTACTGTTCAGTTGGAAATCAGTTTGGGATTGGGAAATCCACTGTGAGGGTTGCTGTGGTGCAAGTGTACAGGACCATTAATCGTGTCCTGTACAACAGACTGTGACTCTGCAACATGCAGGACCTTCTATATGGTTTTGTAGCAGTGAGTTCCTGAACTGTAGTGGGGTGATAGATGGCATGCATATCCCTGCTTTGACACCCAACCACCTTACCATGGAATACATCAACAGAAATGGCTGCCTTTCTGTGGTAGTGCGGGTAGATAACTGGAGATGTTTTACTGATATCTACATGGGCTGCTCAAGGAAGATGCAAGACATACCTCTCTTTAAAATCACAGACTTGTTCAGAAAGATGCAAACAGGGTCGGTCTTTCCAGACTGGCAGATGACCGTTGTGGATGTTGAAATCCCAATAGTGGTCCTGGGAGACCCTGCCTACGCCTTATTCCCATGACCCATAAAGCTGTACACTGACCACCTCAATTGCAGGAAGGAGTGCAATATTTGAGAATAGATTATGAAATCAATGGAAGTTTTAAACTGTAAGGATTGTAGGATCCAGGCACGTCTATATCTTTTCTCCCGTCTAAGGTTTTAATACAGAGGGAATGTCTGTTATGTGAGTGTTCTCAAAATCAAGTCTCTGAAAGCTGCAACATTTCAAACCAAACCACTTTTTGGGCTGTGGCTCTATGCTCTATCTGAGAAGTATTGCACAGAAATATTGTGATTTTTAACTTTGACTGAGTTTAGAATAAGTTAGGACTGCTGACAGGTAAAATGGAGGGGTTTCTGCTTCATCTCCATGCAAAGAAATTGGGTGTATTAGCACCTTTTGAATTTTACACTTAGGAGTGGCATAGGGTTGGTAAGTAGAGATACAAAGATTGAGAGAAACAACAATATAAGGTGCCAGAAACTGCAACATAACAGCATTCAGTTTTTTTTAAAAAAATGTTGTGTGCTATCAAGGCACACAGAATTGGGCTACTTTTAATGTTTATTGAATTAAATGTAGTATTTTGAATGAAGAATGTACCCATCACTTATATCTATCAGGGTTGAGTAATCAACATATGGATATCATCTGTTCATTGGTGTACAGACCCAGAGTCCTTTAGGGAGTATAACAAATCCATATGATGTCTCTGAGGCTGCCTATTGCATTTGGATTTCTAAGCAAGCTGACAGATTTGTAAAATCACATAAAGACAGACAGCTCCCCACTGACTCAGCATGTGAGAAGGTTCCTGTGCAGTGTTTTAATTAAGGTTATTTATTTCTTTATTATGATGATTGTGTTTTAATTGCTTGTGAAGCACTCTGGGGTGGAGGTGTGGGTGTCTCATGAATATTATTATGACAGCAAGTAAATGGAATGGATTGCACTTTTGGAAAATCAGCCCACATTTATACACTTCCGATATATTCCTGTCTTTGTCTTGAATAGTTTCTATTAAAAAACAAATGAAAAAGCTGACTTGGAATTCAGATTTTAGTCTCTGAATGTTATCTTACCATTCTCCCTTGATTCAGCATAGATGACTAGCAGCATATATGTTTACAGTACATATTAATGCAAGGTACATCTTATTCAGAGAGCGTAAAAAGTAGGGGGATAGTTTTGAGTAGAGTTCTACGTCAGAGTAAAATCAGCATCAGACTTTTAGGCCTGAATCCTCCCCTCCAGAACACAGCCTGGACATTGGGGTGCATCCCTGTAGCAGTCGTTCATTGACATGTATGGGACTGTTCACATAAGTAAAGTCAAGTGACTAAAGTTTTGTCAAATTACTTCTCTGCTGCTTTACTCTTCTGATAGCCATTTCTCCAATCCCAATCTTGAATGGTCTTTTAAAATCTTCTCAAGTTGCTGCTTTCAACTGTCAACTAATACTTGATAATTGTTGTAAAAGAATTAGAACTATTTCAGTTCACTTATTCTTCATCTTCCTAACAGATTACCTAGAGGATAATCCATCTAGTTTAATGGACCTGCCTCAAATATAGTAAAGGAGTAAGGAGCAGAACTGACTGGTGCCTGAAGCACATGCTGAAGATGGTTGTAGAGTCAGTAAGAGCTATACAACCTACTTTTTTTGTGCTTGATTCTCCATTGACATGTACCTTAGGTAGTTATTATTTACACCAGGTCAAAATGGGTTTAAAATACTGCCATTCTGTTTAAAGAAAATGGATGTAAAATCTTACTTACACTTTGCCTGAGTGTAAATAACTACATAAAGTGGTCAGTAAACCAGGGCTTTCATTTTTGCTTTTTGAATTCTTGGACAACCGTTCCTGCATACACAATGCCCTTGTCCAATTTCCTAGAGATACAGCAGGTGAGAACTACAAATCTTTTTTCCCATTGTGCCTTTTGATGATTGAATGGAAGGATTTGGAGTTCTGTGACAGGGATATACAATTGATATCTCTTTAAATGAGAGAGAGAGATTGGGGAAGAGGGGAGCTTCCATTTGAGGATTTTGCTTCAGGATTTTGGACAAATTCATTTCTCAGAACATTATTATTTATAATGTGGCAGCACCTAAAAGTCTTTCTGAGGACTCATTGTGCTAGACACCATCCATTGTCTTCCCTGAGCCAGAGAGATTGCGATCTCAGTATATGTTGACAACAGATGGATTCAGCAGACAGATGGTAACAGAGCACAAGGTAACAGTGAGATTATTATAATTTGTGTAATCAGTAGTGTTAATAACTCACTAATTGTTTAGCCATGAGCATGTCTTTCACAGCAGAGTTGAATTTAAAGGAAAATATTCACTCTTCATATTCTTTTGCTAAATTTCCCTCAAATACTTTGTGGTGAAAAACCTGGAATATCTTGTGTCCGCCACTTTTCTGAGAAGGCAGTGCAGCTATAGCCCTAGTCTATACTTGCTGCGCTTTTCGGCGGCAGTCGACGGAAGATATGCAAGATACGTAAAATACCTTGCATATCTCCTGCCGACTTCCTAACGGCCCCTTACACATTGTACTAAGCCGAACGGAAACGGCGTCTGGTCGGTGTAGTGCTACTCCAGTTACAGAGCTGGAGTTACAGCTCCGGTTCTGTGTTCGAATGAGCGTGTCTTAACAGACTGTTCAACCAAACACGGAAGAGCGCACTGACAGCAGCGAATCTTTCGCCGTCAGTATAGACATAGCCTGAGTCTTTGATTCCCTCCAAGCAGACAGTCAGACTCAAATACCTTTTGCAGCTTATTATTCCTTTGTCATCCAGAGCCTAGAAGTAATATCTTATTCCCCAATGTTAAATCTAAGTGTTAAAATATTTCTATCTGCTCAAAAGCCTTCAGTTTCAGATAGCTTTTTTTAAAAGCATCAAGGAAGTGAGCCAAATATAGTCATTATTCAGGCAACACTTCCATTGATTTGCCTGTGTAAAGACTGCCAGGATTTGTCCAATGCCTTAGAGATTTCTTGAAGGGTACAATAATGAAGCTTATCTTGGGTCCCTGTTTTTTCTGATGGTGTTTGTGTCTTGCCATCTTCTTTTTTAAACTTATCTCTTTTAGAAGTTTCCTTAATAGTATTTTCTGTGACTGTCTACAAACCCAGTGTTGTACTAAATGATCACTGACTTTAGCTACAAAGGGGTAGCCGTGTTAGTCTAGTGCAGAGAAACAAACAGAGTCCTGTGCCACTTTTAAAGACTAACAGATTTATTTATCGCATGAGATTTTGTGGGAGATATCCCACTTCATCAGACGCTTTGAAGATGGGGAGCTTCCAGAATGGGAGGAAATTAAATGCAGAGAAGTGTATGGCATAGGATCAGGTCAGGCTGTAACAGCAAATCAATATAGATGTTAGGATTCAAACACTGGGGAACAGCACATAGAGGAAGGTGAGGTTAAATCACCTGTTGTAATCAGAAAAAAATCGGTAGTCCCTGTTTAACCCTAAGGCAACTGAGTCGAATTTACATATAAATTCGAGTTCTGCAGTTTCTCTTTGAAGCTGTGATTTGTTATTTATCTGTTTGAGCACAGCTATTAACAAGTCATCAATGGAGTGAGCAGGGAGATTGAAGTGTTCCCCTATTGGTTTTTTAATGTTGTGATTTCTGATGTCAGATTTGTGTCCGTTTATTCTTTTGCGTAGAGATTGTCCTGTTTGTCCAGTATATAAAGCAGGGGGGCATTTCTGGCACATGATGTAATAAATCACATTGGTGGATGAGCAGGTAAATGAGCCCTTGATGGAGTACATGGCTTGATTAGGTCCTGTGATGGTGTCTTTTGTGTAGATATGAGGGCAAAGTTGGCAGCGTGGTCTGTTGCAGAGATATGTTCCTGCTTTAATGTTTCTGTTGTTTGATCTGTAGTTGCTGGGTGAATATCCGTTTAAGGTTGGGGGGCTGTCTGTAAGCGAGGAGAGGTCTGTCTCCCAAGGTTTGAGAGAGTGAGGGATCGTCTTGCGATAAATAAATCTGTTAGTCTTTAAAAGTGCCACAGGACTCTGTTTGTTTGACTTTAGCTAGTATTTGAGGAATGTCCATTGCAATTTTAAAGTAGTCCAAAAGTTTGAGGATTCTGTAGTTGCAGTCTCTCCACTATATTTGGTTTCAAAATTGGTTATAGGTTTCTAAAAATAAGTATAAAACAGTCATTTCTAGGTTTAGAGAAGTACTAAGTTGTTATCAGATGAGATTCTCAAAGCTGTATAAGAGATTTAGCCATACATCTTCCATTAAAACAATTTCTATACAAATTAGTGGAATATATGTGGTTAAATTCCTTGGCACTGCTCTGAAAATTTCAACCATTCTTTAAAATTGTCTGTTTTTCATGTTAAGAATATATTCAATCTGTATGGTCAAAACATAGTGATTTTACTTCATATTTACTTTTAACTGGAAAAAGATGCATTCTAAAGGGCTTCATTCAAGTAGCCTCATTCTTTGGAGCAGGATGGTACATGAAAATACATCATGTTGTTATGGTTTTGTGTTTAACCACACCACACAACAACAGAGAGACTCTGTCAACCCTGATGTTCATAGGGGGTACAGTAGTGATTTGGAATAATTTTTGTGCGAGAATGTGGCTGTCCCAAATGGGCCTGGCCCCTTTAAGGGGTGAGTGGTTCAGCCCACCTGTGACTAATTAGCCACCACTTAATGAGACCTAATGAGAGATAGGTGGCTCCTATAAAAGTCAGATGGGAAGCTCTGTGGAGGAGAAATGAGGGAAAGCTGGAGAGAGGCTGGAAAAGACCCATGGTGATCTGGGAAGAAGGAATTCCAGCTAGACTGAAAACTTCTGCAGGGAAAGGAACTGAAGGAACGAGTGAAGGTTCCTACAAGGATTTCCTGGAAAAGGGGTGAGAACAAGGGAGAAAAACTGATGGAAAGTTCTGGATAATGCTGTTGCAAACTCAGTAGTACTAAAGGCTTTCTGTTTGTTATGAGGACATGGTATAAAAGTGTAGGAAGCTTGGTTGAAGTGGAGAATGTTTTGTATCTAATAAGTGACGATGAAAATAAAAAGGCAGAGGCAGAAAGAGAAGACCCTCGATCATACCTTTTTGAGAAGGAATGGGCCAATGTCCAGGAGGAGGTGCTTGGGAGACTGTGACCTTGTGACAGTGGCCTATTATAACGATTTAGGTTAGTCACAATTTTGTCTGGGGTTCTAGATCCAGATCCAGGTGCTTGGATACCACAGTGTTGGGCATCTAAAGTGTATTGGCATCTAAATAGAATAGATATAAACCTCTGAAAAATTTAAAGCTGTTTAGATGTAGGCTCTATCTGTCCTAATAATAATTTCTAATAGTGTTCCCTTCTTAACTACATGAAGTACAATCTACAGATTCATTTTTATCTAACCCACATGGAAAATAACATTTTAAAAGTTACCGTTCTGGAGGTTGTTAGATAACTCCTATATAATTATTCTTTCTATAAGATTGTTCAAAAGTGTATGTAATGACAGTTTTTTTCTGTTATTAAGTTCTGTAGGTTTTAGAGCAATTTCTGTAGAAGTCCTATTAATTTCAATCCTATTCTATAGAACTTTTTCATTATGTTGAACTTCATGTAGTACAGAACAAGGTATGCTGTCTTAACTTTGTTCTGTTGAGTTTCTTTATATTCATCTGTACATCATCTTTCCAGGGTCTGTCTCCTCATTAAAGAAAAATATTATCAGTCCAAGCAATGTGTCCTGCATGACTTTATCCTCATTATTATGCAGTATGTTACTGTTAAAAGAAGGACTTGGACAGAATGCGTATATATGTGAACATATGTTTAGACATGTACTTTTTAAACATTAACATGTTATCTGTTGATAGTGAGCATCATTTCTTTCCTTCAGTGTTTATTTGCCATTTCACTACAAAATAGAATGTGAACAGTGTGATTGTAATGTGGGATGGATAAAAATCATTCTAGGGGTCTGTTTGTCTGCACATACTTTTGTTAACGTAATGAAGAACTGAGCAATTGGTCATCAATACTGGAAGCGTTATCAAGATCAATAAGATACAGGATACGCGTTTTAAAATGTGTTCAGTGAATTTAGAACAAAATTAAATAAACTTTAAAAAATATTGAAAATTGCTGGCTTGTTTCCAAGTGTCAAATAAAGAGCTTTAAGGCCAGAAGAGAAGGGACCATTTTGATCATCTACTGACAGTCCAAGGGTGGGCAACTTTTTTGGCTTGAGGGCCGCATCGACGTCTAGGTGGTGGCAGAGGAAGAGGTGAGGCTGGGAGGGGCTGCCACGCTTCAGCCAGGGTAGTGTTGTATGAAGTGTGCTGACAGTATAAATAGATAGTCAAATCTGCAATTCATATAAATGGGTAAAACTCTATTGAAGCTAACACTGAGAGTGATGGCTACACAACTGTGAATATTTGGCATAATATTTTGAACTGTGGTATCATGTTTTCTTGGGTTGATGTAAATAATCAGTTATGGGTTTTTTTTCTTTCATTCATAGAGTTTTAATTAAATCTGTATGCAAAGCTTTAAAGGGCTTCTTAAGTGGATAATACCTGAGACAAGTAATTCAACCTGAGGAGAACTTTAACTTTAATATCATTAGTGAACCCATTTAAAGGTAGTTGTCTCCAGTTTTGTGTGTGCTTTTTTGTATTCTAGTCAATGTTTAAGTATATGATCCCTGGAAAAATTATGGTATTGTTAGCTGGAAAAGAAAGAGTACCTACTTGATAGTATTAATATACTTGTAATGTGATATACCTATTTCCAAAGGGAGAGGTTTTAAAAATGTATTTCTAATAACTTTTCATGCCAGCTTGCCCATCATCAAAGAAGATAGCATGGCTGTCTTTCTAAACTAAGCCTGACATTTTCACTCATTAATTAAGTAATATAGCTATAGGAGGTCCCCTTTATCCCCCACTGACCTAATCCAAGAATTCCAAACAACAAATTAAGAGTGCTGCAGTACCTTCTGTGTCTTCGTTATGCTAGAGAAAGGCACAAGTCCTCCTGCTATCCAGGTTACCAAGCTAGACAACACAATTTTAAGAAACATTATTAAGAATCTGAACAACAATAATATTAGAGAATCAGTTGTGAAAATAAGTCAAACATATCAAAGCAAGGAGCAAAGATGTCAGCCGACACTTGCTAGACCAAGAGACATTGGGGATGAAATATACCAGCTATCTACAATAAAATCAAATAGCCATCTTATTTGTTGCTGTAGGTGCCCAAACCTTTGGTTTCCAGTTGCCTAGCTCCTATGCTTGCAGAGATTGCAACATAATGCTTAGAGAGATCAGTCAGTCATCTGCTATTTTTAGGAAGGAGGATTTAATTAGAGCATAACCTTTCAAGGCAAGCTGGGGTATGAATCTACCCTACATCAGCTTTCTACGCACTAACCATTCATGTGGACCTTGATGCACACTGCAGTTCGTTAGTGCACTTTAATCTACCCCACTTTGAAATGGGGCTAGATCAAAGCACACTTAGGAACTGCTAGTGCACCTCAGTAGAGTCCACTGTCCATGGACAGTTACTTTACCTCAGGCTAGCTTGGAATAGATTCACATCCCAGCTTGCCATAAAATAAATGTTTATGTAGACAAGGCCTAAGAGTTTAATAAGTACTCCATTGTAGGAGTTAGAGGTAGGCTTTTTAGTTCATCCCTAAACTACTATTTCACTTGTCCATATTCACAGTTCAAAAATGTTTAAGATGAAAGAACATAGCAATTTTGGGGGGGGAAAAAAAAGACTCAAACCAGTTTGTAAAGGAAGGAAAAAATCAATAAGTGATCTTTTGTCAGCCTCTTCAGCCTTCAAAGATAATTTCTCAACTTCCCATGGCTGCTGTTCTTGTGTTAACAGCAGTGCAGGTACTATTTAAGATTTTACAACAGTATCATACTTAATATTTTTCTTTGTCAAGAGTTTCTGCTCATGCCAGAAAATGAAACAGTCTTCCATGAAGGTGAAGCCTTTATATGCAGTGAAAGCAGAATAGGCTGAAGATCTAAGTCTGTGAGGAAAGGGAGAACACCAAAGACCTACAACCACACAGTGCTAGGGGGACAAGTCAGCTTGTGTGACTTGGCAAAGCTCCATTTCTGTCAATAGGACTACAGTTTATATTAGATGAGAATTACTCCTTAAGTCTCCCACTGAAGTTGTCTCTTGTTTAAAAAATAAATCAGAACAGGCCAATTCTGCTAGTACTATGATGTGCTTCAATTTTCCCGTATCTTTTCTTACACCAACTAAATATCTATATTATATTTACATACAAGACAAGAGATGCAGGGAAGATGCAGAAAAGAACATAAGAGATTCTTTCAGCTTTGACAAATTTAGAGATGTCTACATTTGAAACACATAGGAGAGAAGAAGCAGTGATTTGGTAATTCCTTTCTTTCTACTGTTAGAATCCAGACAATTTAGTCAGTAATCACAAATTATGCCCAGAACACAGGGAAAGTCCAGAGATTCTCAGGTCCTTTTATACAAAGTATCACAGCCTCTCAAGTCGTCATTCAACAAAAACAACTCGTAGTGTTATTTTCACCAGCAGTCTTCCTGAGCCATGAGCAGTAAAGTAAAATAGATCGATAGTAAGGCTGGTAAAATTATGGATAATTAGTTTCCTTCTAATTTTCTCTTAGCTGATTGTTCTTTGAAAAAGACCTTTTTGTCAAAGTCAACTTCTTTAATTTCAGTGAGTGACATTTATGCTATCTCTGCTATGAACCAGTTAGTTTCTTTAGAGATGATGTAAATGGTATTTCCTATGATCTAGAATAATACTTTAAATTTACTATGCCCTCTTCATTACACAATGCTAGGTTCTTACACTGTGCCTAGCACTGTGTTATCAAAAGGCTGGCTTGAGTAAACTTACGTATATTGCATTATATCTATTTATGCAATGCCTCATTTGGGAAAAGTTTCTTCCTGACCATTCGGTGCGTGCCCAGTGCTACTCTCCATAATGAAGTGCAGTTTATACTTCTGCATATAGCTGGGGAGCTTTATTGCGCAGGGAAAAGGGCACTAGCTGTATTTAAAGTGATTTGTATTACAGGATGTGCTATCTTTTGAGGAAACACAACTGTGACTTTGACAGAATACACCCCTGTATTCACACCCCAAACACTGTTGTAATCTTTTAAAAATATTTGAAAATTCTTAATTTGTTGAGCCATATTGTCCTAGAAATATATGTGTGAAGTTATAAGGTTTCCCCATATGGTGGTGATAACGTATGTTACAAACTCCACAGTCCTGCCCAAACAGAAGCTGGCAAACAATTCTGTCATAAGTAAAGAAATGTGTTGCTAACCTTAATTTGCACTGAAGTCACCAGAGTCATCAAGCAGGAAGGGAAGACAAAGGAAGCTCAAACAAGTGAAAAAAACGAGTAGGAAACATCCTTCTACATAGGGTCTTTGGCTCCTGGTTCTCTGCTGAAAATGTTTATCTAGAGGGGGACTACAACTCTAAAAAGGAGGGACAAACACCTCAAAGCATTTGGTGGGAAATTTTTGCTTTGAAGTAAGTAAGTAAGTCTAACGTCGGTACCGGGCAAATTAGTTGAAACAATAGTTAAGAATAAAATTGTCAGTCACATAGAAAAACATAAACTGTTGAGCAATAGCCAACATGGTTTCTGTAAGGGGAAATCGTGTCTTACTAATCTATTAGAGTTCTTTGAAGGGGTTAACAAACATGTGGACAGGGGGGATCCAGTGGACATAGTGTACTTAGATTTCCAGAAAGCATTTGACAAGGTCCCTCACCAAAGGCTGTTATGTAAGTTAAGTTGTCATGGGATAAAAGGGAAGGTCCTTTCATGGATTGAGAACTGGTTAAAAGACAGGGAACAAAGGGTAGGAGTAAATGGTAAATTCTCAGATTGGAAAAGGGTAGCTAGTGGTGTTCCCCAAGGGTCGGTCCTAGGACCAGTCCTATTCAATTTATTCATAAATGATCTGGAGAAAGGGGTAAATAGTGAGGTAGCTAAGTTTGCAGACGATACTAAACTACTCAAGATAGTCAAGACCAAAGCAGATTATGAAGAACTTCAAAAAGATCTCACAAAACTAAGTGATTGGGCATCCAAATGGCAAATGAAATTTAATGTGGATAAGTGTAAAGTAATGCACATTGGAAAAAATAACCCCAACTATACCTATAATATGACGGGGGCTAATTTGGCTACAACGAGTCAAGAAAAAGATCTTGGAGTCATTGTGGATAGTTCTCTGAAGATGTCCGTACAGTGTGCGGAGGCGGTCAAAAAAGCAAACAGGATGTTAGGGATCATTAAAAAGGGGATAGAAAATAAGACTGCAAATGTATTATTGCCCTTATATAAATCCATGGTACGCCCACATCTCGAATACTGTGTACAGATGTGGTCTCCTCGTCTCAAAAAAGATATTCTAGCACTAGAAAAGGTTCAGAAAAGGGCAACTAAAATGATTAGGGGTTTGGAGAGTGCCTCGTATGAGGAACGATTGAAAAGGCTGGGCCTCTTCAGCTTGGAAAAGAGGAGACTGAGGGGGGACATGATAGAAGTATATAAAATTATGACTGATGTGGAAAAAGTGGACAAGGAAAAGTTGTTTAAATACTCCCATAATACAAGAACCAGGGGTCACCAAATGAAACTGATAGGTAGCAGGTTCAAAACAAATAAAAGGAAGTTCTTCTTCACACAACGCACAGTCAACTTGTGGAACTCCTTACCTGAGGAGGTTGTGAAGGCTGGGACTATAACAATATTTAAAAGGGAACTGGATAAGTTCATGGTGGCTAAGTCCATAAATGGCTATTAGCCAGAAAGGGGTTAAGAATGGTGTCCCTAGCCTCCGTTTATCAGAGGATGGAGACGGATGGCAGGAGAGTGATCACTTGATCATTGCCTGTTAGGTTCACTCCCTCTGGGGCACCTGGGCACTGGCCACTGTCGGTAGACAGATACTGGGCTAGATGGACCTCTGGTCTGACCCAGTACGGCCTTTCTTATGTTCTTATGTTCTTATGAATCTAACATAGATTATTAATTAACATTTGGAGTGTTCCATTTCCTTTGCCTATTCATCTGAATGTGACATGAAGGTTGGGAGACAGATTTGGGCCCAACTAAATATTCTTAATCTTTTTTAGACTGTCTTTGTATGGAAAACCTCCCTCACAATCTTCATGTAGTCTTCTAAATAACTTTTTGACCTTTTTGTAATTCTGCTGTATCATTTTGAAGATGAGATCATCAAAACTTAGCATACTATTCAAGTTAAGATGCACCAAGGATTTTGATAATGGTATTGTAACATTTTTATTGTTCTTCTTTATTTTCTTCTTAATCCAACCTAATATTTATGTTCACATTTTTGGCTGCTGCTAAGCATTAAGTAGATGTTTTCAGTCAGTTCTCCTTGATGACTCTTAGATCTTTTTCCTTGGAGGTTCCAAGTTACTAATTCAGAATTCATCAGCGTGTTCTCTGCGTAGTTTAAATTGTTGTTTGTAATATGCATTACCTTGCAGTGTTCTACATTGAGTTCATATTGTCATCATATTGCCCAATCACTCATTATGATAGGTCCTTCTAGAGCCCCAGAACATTGTAAACCCAGTCTTCTGAACTCTTTGTCCTGTTGTCTTTTCTGTCAATATAACAACAGCAGGGCTGCCCCATTCGCCCCCCCTCCCCTCCCCGGGACGGCCCTGAATAACAGAGTACTTTGAGAGAGGCAGGAGATCAACATATCACAATGGAAGAATCCTGCACAATTTAATAGAGATGAAACCGGGTGGGTTCTATAGAAATACTCTTAAAATCCCTTGAAACCTATTTAGCAAGGAATGATATCTCTTCTATAGGTTTTTAAAAATATCTTAATTGTGCTTTATGGCAGAAATAGAGTTTTCTGTTAAATTCTATGGGATGGTCCAAAAATATACTTAGAAAGTTTATAATTTTCTTTTAAATTCTGTAGGAATTTTCCGCAAGGATATCATCACAATCAATCAACACTACCGTGTCTTATCAGTAATTTCTGATAACAAATTGTACTATGACTGAGAAAATCAGAGTTTTAAGAAAGTCATCAGTGTGTTAGGATTATTCCTGTCTAGTAGCAGGCTGTCTGTATGAGGAGCAGTGCCTGTATCCTGGCAGCCAGGTGATGCTATTAGATGATTCACTGGTTGGAGGATGATATACCAGGCTCTTATTTTACATTTGAGGACTGCATGAGTGTACCCCAGTGTCTGGGAAGTCCTCATTGCCACATCAGGGTCCTAATTGTTGCTGTTGTTTTATATGTGATTTGGCTGGAGTAGCTGCAGTTCCTTCATTCTTGGTTACTTGCAGACCCTTGTCACTGTATCAGCTTTCCCTAAGGTCTTAATTAGGAACACAATAAATGTTCCATGAGGAACATATGATTAAACCTGTTTTTTAAAGGTGTCTCTTTCTTTTCCATTTTAAAATAAATCTGCTATATTGTCTTGGGCCTTGGTTTGATTTTTCCCTTGCCCCTTCTTATCTGTGATTAACATCATTAATGGAGAAGCCAGAAGACAGTATAATCTGTTTACACTAATCCTATGCTCTGCATTTACAACTGGTTTCCCAAATGACATGGAGGTCTGGATGGCACTCCCTTTTAGGAGGTAGTAAGTGCTTCCTCATTCCTCCACCTCAGCAGCACAGTTTAAAAGAACTAATTGTTTAAAGAGTCCTATATCCCCTACCTATTACCCTCTGATTTCGTAGTGTACGTAGTCTGATGACATAAACCTCCCCAGTATTAACTAAAGCTAACGGAAATGGCTGTGGCACCAGCACATTTTGCCAATTCTTTTTTCTCCTCAACTTCCCACCTGGAAGCTGGAAATGGAAAAGCATAGCTAGAAGAGATGATGAACTGTGTGTCTGGTCTATTTAATTTATTTGTTGGGCATTAGAGTTGTAGCTAATAGAACTTTTAGATACTGTATGTTTTAAGTTTCATTTTTGTACCTACCACTAACTACTTTTGTGATCTTCACCAAGTTATCACTTCCTCGGTTTTGCAATCTGTAAAAAGGAAATAATGAGAGTGGAGTTGTGAAGCTTACTGGTCATAAAATGCTTTGAGATCTGTAGAAGAAAGATATGATGACACTGCAAAGACTAGTATTATGAGAGCTGATCAGCATTTTTTCATCAACTTTTTTTTTTTACTAAAAGTGTTTTTTCAACAAAACCAGAAATTAATTGTGGTTGAAATTTTTCATTTTGTGATGGAAAAACCAGGGAGAAAAGTTCATTTTTCAGTTAAAAAAAATAAATATTTTTCTGTTCACTTTTTAACCTAAATCTGACACTTGCTTTTCAAAAGAAGATTTTGGCAATGAACAAAAAGACTTTAGGATTGGTTTTTCTATTGAAAAAGCAAAACATACTGACAGAAAACTTTGTGAAAATTAAAAAAAAAAAAAAATTTTTTTAATTTCCAGTGAGAAAATAATTAGCAATTTTCAATCAGCTCTCATGAATATAAAATAAAGTTAACTGAACTCAATTCTGTGATTAATTTTAAATTGCAGCAAAGATTCTGGTCTACTTCTCCCACATGTCAAGATAGCCGTGTTTTAATTATTGATCACTCAACAAACCATCAAGAAAGAACAATCTTACATTTCTCAATGGTTCCAGCCACAGGAAGCTAGAGGTGTTGACAAGTACATTTTTGCTTATTTTCTACTGGTTCCACCAGCATTAGATCTTTAATGTACTTATGTATTCAATTTTATTAATATTTACACTACCTAATTATAACTGAAATCAAATCACAGTATTTTCTCCACTGGAGTCATGAGCCTATTAACACATACATATTTATTGATGACCTTAACAGTTTCGGCTCAGAATGCTTGTTTGTTACAATTTGCATATTTGAAAATAGATAGAAGAAGCTAGAAAATAAAACAAACTATTAACTGCTGATAAATGCTGGATGTTGTTCAGTTAATCTGTGGTGGGTTGTTATTGTTAATATCATACTCCCATTTGCACCCCCAAATTTGCAGAAGGAGTTGATATCATTTATAGAGCTCTGAGCAGATACAAAAATGTGGATCCGCGTCCAAACCATATCCACTCTGTATCTGATTGAGGATCCACATGCCGGGTTTTATGTCCATCCACACCACCCCGCCTTGCAGCAGCTTCTGCTCTGACTATAGAAGCAGAGAATCTGTGTGGCTGCTGGGAGTAGGGGGGGAAGAGGGAGTTACTGGGTCTCTTAGAGTCAGAGGTGGGACTAGCCGGTAAGCTGAGCTTCCGTGAGTGACTGTCTCTGGTTGGCTGGCAGACCACAAACAGAGCGGAGCTGGGATTGGCTAGAACGCTTCCTTTGTTCCCTACTTGCTCACTGCTCTCCAGGGCTGTGGCAGAGGCAGCAGCTGCAGCGATTGCACCCTGGGCAGATAAAAATAGAATCCGCATCCAACCGCCAATCCGCAACAGTGGATCTGGGGATATCCACATCCGTGGCTACAGATACCCGCAGATCTGAAGTGGATACCCACGGATCTGCAGGCTCTAATCATTTAGGTGTCTAAGTATAATACCTGATTGTATCTGAAAAACAGGATGACATCATATACTAATGCAATTGTTGTGTCTCAAATTGTGGTTGGAAGATGAGAAGTTAAACTGAGGTCTAATTTACTAATTGGTTCTCAAGTTTCAAAGGGGTAGCCAGGTTAGTCTAGGTCAGCAAAACAAACAAGGAGTCTTGTGGCACTTTTAAAGACTAACAAATTTATTTATCGCGTGAGTTTTCTTGGGAGAAATCCCACTTCATCAGACGCTTGAAGTTGGAGAACTTATGAAATGGGAGGAAAAATTAAATGCAGGGAAGTGTAAGACATAGGATCAGGTCAGACTATTTCAGCACAGTGCGGAACAACATATTAGGAAGAGGGAATCAACTTTTGTAATAAGAAAGCCAACTGATGTCTGGTTTCCAAGGTAATAGTATCAAATTTGCATATTAATTCTAACGCTGTAGTTTCTCTTTGAAGCTTTGATTTGTAGTTAACCTGTTTAAGGACAACAATTAACATATCTTTTACAGTGTGAGCAGGGAGATTGAAGTGTTCCCCTATTGGTTTTTGAATGTTGTTGTTTCTGATGTCAGATTTGTGCCCATTTATTCTTTTGTGCAGAGACTGTCCAGTTTGTCCAATGTATAAGGCAGAGGGGCATTGTTGGCACATGATGGCATATATCCCATTGGTGGATGAACAGGTGAATGAGCCCTTGATGGAGGAGCTGGTTTGATTAGGACCTATGATGGTGTCACTGGACAAACTGAACAGTCTCTGTGCACAGCTGTGGACAGCTATTGAGAGAATTCATATGATTTGACAGCAAAAATTCAGCATCTGTCAAGGGTTATTGTGCAGAGGCAATAGAGGAAAAAAAAACAATATATGTTTAAAGTACTTCCAGGTAACTCAAATTCACACAGACATGCCCATGAAAGTTCTGGCCAGGGACACCATGCAGCTGTAAAGAGTCAGAAGGCTGTTTGTAACCTTGTAAATGCCAGACTCAATCACTAGTTAGCTGAAGTGATGGTTTATGATTCACAGCAGGATACGACAATATTTAGCAGTAGCTGTGGTAAGGTATAATGAAGACAGGACTGTGAACCGATGAACTGAAGTTGGTTACATGTATGCTAGGAGACTGAGAGATCTTGTCTTTTACGCTACAGTGATTGTGATGAAATTTGCCATTTTCATTTGCTGTTCCAGTATTGTTTTACATAGCTCTATGTGTCTTTTATTTCCTGTTCTCTTTTCCAGCAAAAATCAGCAAAAATCCCAGAATTGTACTGTTATTACTTAGATTTGCTTTTTAAAACATTTTCAAAAGACAATAAATAAGCAATGCAGAAACTCTTTTAATAGAAAAATATAAATCAGAGGTAGAGAATTTTATTAGATCAGTCTGTCTGTCTCCCTACCAGGAAAGGCTTGTTCCCTAATTTCCATTGTTGTGTCCATTCAGGTTTGGAATGGCTTCCAGCATTTCTGCTGGTTGATTGTCCACAGCCTAACAGAGCTCAGTATCTGACATCTAGTCTAAATGTTTCCTTTCTACATCTCATCCTGTTATCACAGCTAGATAACCCTTATTTATCTCTTCTGCTCCATTCTAAACAATGCCCTTCATCCTGGAGGTTTATACCCTTCGCATCTTTGTATACTTCTTCCCATGTTTCCACCTTCTACACCAGTGGTTCTCAACCACTGTCTCGGGACACTTTACCGTGTCACCACACAGTGGTAAGTATGTCGTGGAGAGCTGGGGAGATGGCTGGTTTTGGCCTGGGAGGGTGGGCTGGTGTGTCCTGTAGGATCGTGATACGCCACCAAGCGTGTCGCGACCCACAAAAGGTTGAGAAGTACTGTTCTACACCTATTAACTGAACAAACAAGGAGTCCTGTGGCACTTTATTTGTTAGTCTTTAAAAGTGCCACAGGACTCCTTGTTTGTTTTGCTGAACTAGACTAAAATGGCTTCCCCTTTGGAACTTATTAACTGAACAGCCATCTTTGTTTTTTCTTCCTTTCCTTTTTTTTTTTTTTTTTCAGATCTCTTGAGCTTTGTTGTCCTCTTACATATGCTGATGCAAGCCGCTCCATTGACGCTGCACCAGTATAAAATTTGTGTAAGAGGAAAAAATTATTACTGGGGTCCGATTCTGATTTTACTTCTTATACCTGGGCCACCTAGGGAAACTCCATTAAATTTAGTGGTTATTTCTGATTTACACTAAAGACCAAGTGTAGAGCGTGCCCCTTAGATACTGGAAAGAGTAGAATTATTCAGTTTCCTTGTAGTGCCATCATCACCACAGCCAGAAGATGCCAAATCTTTGCTATCTGCTTTTCCTTGTTCTGCTAACCATATTTGTAAACTTCAAATTATTTATTTGCATTCCAGTAATGCATGGAAACCCAATGAGGATTGGGCTGTCATTGCGCTAGATGCTGTATGCAGGCAGAGTAAATGATTAGCTGTGCTCCGAGTATTTTACATTCTAGTAATCTAAACTATTAATTTATTATTGAAGGTTAGCATTGGAAAGTTCAGGAGGGCTTTTTTTTAATGGCCCATAGGCTTGTAGGACTCTATCTTGTCCACTCAAAAGTGCACATAATCTCCAGCTGAGTTTCATTTTTGGTCCATGGCATTTACTACATTGGTAAGGGCATAAATCTCCCAAATGAACAGCATCTCTGGTCTTTGTGACAGTTTTTGGGGTACCCATGACTATGAGTCACATTGTTACCCCTTTTCTCTAGCAAGAGGTAGACTTACCCTTGGTGGCTGGGTCTTAGCTCCCTGACACCACCAGCCTGTTAGCCTCCAGCACCCTCCTCTGAACTACGCCAGCCTCATCTTCACTTTTCAGGTTAATAATAACTGTTTCCTAGTCTCCAAGTCCCTTTGAAGTATTTCTCCAGCCCCAAGATTGGCTACTAGGACTCACAGAAATTCCAGATCCTTTGCCGCAAAGGAACTGTGTATCCAGTTTTACCTTAAGTCACCACTCTGGAGTAATAAAACAATAGAAAGTTTATTTAAGAAAGAATAGACAGAAGTAAGAGAGAGTGATGGAAAGGAGGTACAAAAATCATGAAAAGCAAACTAGGGCCTACGCTTTCCTATGTAATAAAGTAGGTCCCCCCATCCCGCCCTCTGCCAGAAGTTCGGTTTGTTGCAGAGTTGGCTCACTTCACAGAAACTAGGATACAAACTAGCATAAGGTAATACTCCTTCTTTTACCTCTATGGGGTTTCAATTGTTTACACCTTGTCTCTTATGGTTTTTCTTTGAAAGTCTTGAGATGGAGCGAGGTTGGACGATTGAGCCTTGCGTTGCATCACCGACTAACCAAACAGGGGTGACAATTTCTTCCTGCTTGAATAGGCCATCACAGAGACAACATATCCCTTGGTGTCCAACTTTTACTCCAAGACCACAGTTCATACTTTTAGTATAATTACAGTATTCCTTAAATATTAGCTGTAGTTACATCTCACTGTGATTGTCTTGACTCTTTAGATACCTTACATGTTACTCTTAATATCCTGCAAGACGTGTTTGGTGTAGCGAGTTTGTCAAGTCTAAGGTGAGAGTTTTTTGCCAAGGGTCTCTCTGTCAGTCTGTAACTACTCTGCAGGACAGCAAGGGAAACCACACTGACTTGTGAGAACCATGACTGATGTAAGTGTAGCCACAATGGACTGCATTTGTTTAATCAAATGGCCATAAATGTTTGCTTCCTTTATAATTGTAAAATTTCACCCTGTGATGTTAAAACTTTCAATAACAATGCTTGTGATTTTTTTGGTACATTGACATTCTGCATTCCCCATCCCCCCAATACAGTTGTATTTGTGGAGAACCCAATCATTTGTTAGTTTACAACAAATATTATAGGATGCATAGAGGTTGTCAATGCAAACAGTACTTGTAAATGCACACCTAGGGACCACAAAATTCATGGCTTTAGGAAAACACCCAGTCCTATTTATAAATGCACAGGAAGCATTTCAAAATTCTTAGCAGTACCCAAAGCTCCAGGCCCTGGGAACACTACTGTGGCTGTTTATTAAAGTGATCTTTCCAAAGCCTCCATCAAAAGTTCAGCATTGAGCTCTTGTAATAGCCCTTGTGTCGTCTGGCTGTTCAAAATCAGCAGAGAGATAGAGCCCTGCGCTGATACAAATATGTGGATCCGCATCCAATCTGCATCTGCAAGAAATGGTCTGCGGATATCCGTGTTGTATCTGCGTATGCAGATATAATGCGGATATCCACGTATTTGCAGGGCTCTAGCCCTGCACAGATACAAATATGTGGCTCTGTATTCCATCTGCATCTGCAAGAAATGATCTGTGGATATCCGCATTGTATCCACGGATGAGGATATAATGTGGATATCCGCAGATTTGTAGGTCTGTACAGACAAACGTCCCACCTTCACCCCGGTGGTAGCTTCCCCCCTGTGAATCACATGTATGCAGGACACAACTTGCACCTAGAATAATTGGGATATTTTTCTCACTGAGACCCAATCTAGTTAGTAAACACCACCAGCATCCCTTCAATTTACCAAAAGCACATTTATCAGTTATTCTGCATCTGCTGAACCAGTAGTTGAATTTTTCCTTGCTGCTGTCAAGGTGACCAGTGTACAGCTTGATTAGCTAGGTGAGTAACAGGTAGGCCAGGTTCCCCAGAATTGCAATTAGCATTTCAGTATCTCCCTGTTGGTAAAGAATATCCCTGTTAGCAGCTTTCTGAACCTTCCTGCATTCTTACAAATATAAGCATTATGCACTTTTCCTAACTAACCCACAGTGATATCAATGAAGCATTCCTGGTGATCCACAAATGCTTGCATAACCATAGCAAAATAGCCCTTTCTGTGGTGAGTCAGGCTGGTGCCAAAATAGAAATGTGTGTGCCATCTGTTGCCCCATTGCCGTTCAGGAACCCTATTGCTCAAATCCATTCACTGTGTCTTGCACATTGAGTAGCAGGAGATGATTAAGGGCTCTGCACATTTTACATGACAACAGCTCCCACTGTGGACTTTCCAACTCCAAAATTACTTCTGCCATAATGAGAAGTGGATTTGGAGTCGGACAGAAAAGAGCCTAAACTGACCAGTTGCAATCTGGCATTGCAAACTTCCAGGGCACTTCTCCACTCTCAGTGCAACTCCTATGTTCTGGTGCCCCTGCTCTGAAGAGCTGGAGTGACTCCAGTGCATGGATGCAGGACAGTGGCATTTTGGATTTAAAGGCTCTGCAGCCACAGTTTATCCAAACCTGCATTATGGTGTGATCCCATCAGTCAGTGCTCATTTCTTGGGCCCACCATGAACACTACCAGTAATCTTGAATTGTTTTTCGCTATGTCCCTCTGCAAACTGTTACAAAAATTATGGGCTGTGGATGGCATTATGGAATGGAGACAGTTGTACATGGGGAACTTGACCCCTAACTTCCAGAGATCCATGGGTAAGTCATTATGATCCACAAAACATTGCAAAAATGTCCCAAAAGGCATTATTCCAAACAGCAGTGTGTGGCACATGGGGATACCTACTCATGACACACTGCACTGTTCACTAACATGAGCAGTCCTGCTGAGTATGCCCAAGATAAGCAGCCAAGTATACACATACCTGAATGATAGACAAACTCTGATGAGTGAATGCCAACGTAATTTGTGTCAACTATAGTTTGTAGCGTAGATATGGTTTTAGTCCTCTTAGGAGGTGTACATCCAGCAGCTGTATTCAGTGACAGCCTTTTTGAATCAAGTCTGTATTTATTAGTCAACTGAAATACAGAATTTAGGGATTTTGGCTTAGAATGGTAAAAGAGAGCCTAAATCCATGTCTCTCACCTGGGTCCTCTGTTTGAAATTCCAATCATGCTGTTTTCATGTGTATTTCCTTCTCTTCCTCCTTGCCTCCCAGGTTTTGAGTAGGGGAGGGATTGTGGTCAGACAGGTAATTTGCCCATCCACATCCAAAAAGTTCTCTCGACTGACAGGTTTTAAAAGGGAATAGCCTGGTCATTGGTTTTCCACTGTATTTCCAAGACAACTGCATTTGGTTGCTGACACTTCTTGATAATCCATGCAGACCAGCCCAATGACTCAACCCCTAACTTCCAGAGATCCCTGGGTAAGCCATTATGATCCACAAAACTTTGCAAATATGTCCCAAAAGGCATTATGTCAAACAGCATATTGGTGAACAAAACAGCACAGGACGCCGTGTTCTCAAATTCTCCATTGACACATGAAAGAATACATGTCTTGGCCCTCCTTGGTGTTGCATGTGGGGCTGCTGCAAAGATTTGTGGACTTGCAAGATTGAGCCAGATCTGGAAACTTCATTACACGATGCCTGATGTGACGCCATCAACTGTGGTCAGTTGAGCTGACACAATGGTCCTCAAGAGACTGTGTGTGATGTTTGATGATGAATGGATGATTTTGTTTCCTCCAATTATCTGAATGCATCACTTATTTGAAAGCACAGTCAGGAAACTAGTTACAATTAATTATTAGACTTTTTTATTAATCAAACTGTCATTGTACCTGGAAGGATAGTCCTTTTAAAAAAAATAGATGGTTGGTGAATGCAATCAAACTTTAATTTAAGCTCCAGATCACTTAGTTTCATCCCAGCCTCCCAGGATAACATAAAAACAGAGGTAACACCAATGAAGAGGCAATACTATCTCATACATACCTTCCTTGGTCAAAGCAGTGAGCTACCATGACTTCCAAAGCTAAGAAAATACAAAGTGAAGAAATCAGTTTGGTTTTTAAATAGGAATGGGACACCTTTCTAAAGTTGCAGTATAATTTCCTTCTCTGTTAATATTACTAAATTGGAGAAATATTTAACATAGCCTTATCCCCATCTAGCACATACCAAGTTAGACTGGCTTAGACCTTTCATTCTGATATAGTGTCAACTTTTTCAAAATCCTAATTCTGGAACAATTTAAAATTCCCCAGTAACATCTATGGATATATGGATAAATATATGGATAACATCTCCCATCTCATTTCCAGCATGCCTTTGACACTATAAATGATAAGTGATACATTGTTAAATGTACTCAGGTGGTAGGTTATGCAATGATGATGATAAATTGAATACAAGATAAAACTAATACACCCAGTGACATGTGGAAATATACAATTGAGCACATGGATTTTTTAAAAATGAAAAATTGTTGGATATCTTGTGCATGAAAGGTGAAGGTGAAATACACAAAAGCTTGATTAATGGAAGAGTTCAAAAATGACCAAGAACCAGTCATAATGGTATCCCATTATATGCACAGATTCCCTCCCCAGTCTGCACCCCTGAATTTGCCTCAGCTTTTTTGCACCAGTATAGTGATATTGTAAAACGAAATGTTACTGGGATGAAATGTTCAGATTGTGGATACTCTAATAATCATTAATTAAAATAATGGAAAAACAGAGAAAATGGAAGCAACAGGCTTCTTACACCCAGGCATCCAAAATTTTTTCTCAGCTAATGAGTAACTCACAGGCCAAAGGCTGTAGTCCTGTTACAAGCCAAACACCTCTTCAGAATGCCAACATTTCTCACTGAACTTTCCAGAAATCGAAGACAAGAGATTGGGCTATAATAGTCAGCTTCATGGCATCTGTTTGTCTGTGAATTTGGTTTTTGGTTTTGAGCTGGGCTTGGCTACAGAATTGCCATAGGTTGCCTTCTCTGTCAGAAACATTAAAAATCCTGCTCATTAAAGAGCAAAAGCATTCTTCTTTGGCTTCAAATCAGCCACAAGGGGCAAGAATCCATTTCACAAGCAGACGAGTGGAGCTTGTGCATATGCGTCTAGCAGTTACGTTCATGTGCAACTAGCTGAAACTCCATTAGAGAAGATGGAGGATTTGTTCCCTACAGTTTTCTGACTGCTTCAGACTGAGAGATGGTTTTATCCCCGCTCACTCTTTGCATGATATTATGAAAGCTTCAGGAACCTGGTGATTTTTTTGCCTTGGCTAATGGTTGCAGTTTCAGGTCACTAGATAATAAACACTAACCAGAGAAGCTAGTGTTCACCCATCTGCACTAGTGATGTACTGAGGTGATTAGTTTTGGGATATAAGAGCATCCTTAGCAGTGATCTTTTCTCCCCATCATCAAGACGAATTTTGATCTTGACTTGCATCCAGTGCAAGCTCAGGGGCACATGGGGTGTAAATCATCATAGCATATGGTCCATAGTGTTGATTTTGACTAGATGGCATGACTTTGACATCTGAGATTTGAGTTCCTAATGGAAGAGTCTTAATAAATGCACATCATCTTTTTTCTTGGTGTCCTAAGACTGAACAGTGTGGCCATCAGCATTCTGTTCCCTGCAGCCAGTCACAGGTTTCTATGTCAAATCTAATACTGCTCCATCTCAGGCACAGTTCTGCCCTCCTTTGCATGAGTGCAGCTTCCTTTGAATTCAGCAGATATTCCACTGAAACAAATGAAGATAAAAGTGTGGCACTGGTATCTCGCTTCCTTTGTATCTACTTGTATTTTAATTAATTGTACAGTGTCTAGAGGCCAGAATAGGCATTCCTATACATTTGGAAGATGAATGACTAAAATGGTGAAAAGATCATAATGTAAAAATCAGCAGATATAAGATCATAACACAGGAGTCCTCTTCTGTGTCCCTGTTTTTTATTTTTGCCTGAAGCTGTACCATCTTCAACTGTGATCTCATCAAGTCGCACAAGCTAAGTTCTCATACAAAAAAAATGACTGTAATGGTCCAAAACACTTCAGTAGCACTACTGCAAGAGTGGTAGCGGACCTTTGCTGTAGAATAGGATTGGTTCACAGTATCTGAGAGTCTTTCAAGAACAGCTTGTGCTTCCATTAATTATCTTTACAGAGTCTTGTTACCTGGTTTCCCATAGTGGCTATAAAAAATAGGAGACTGATTCAAAACCCAGTGAAGTCACTGGAGTCTTCCCATTGACTTTAGCAGGTTTTGGATCAAGACCTTTATCAGGGATCAATGCTGTTCTTCAAGTCTGTGCGTGGTGGGCAACCGCACAGGACTGGTGTGGGTTGGAAGCATGGAAGGGGATGGAAGCACCAACTCTATCACATTGTCCTGCCTATCCCAGGTTGTGGAGGACCCTGTGCTGTGCTACACATGGGATATGGGCAAGTGAGACAGGACAGGAAAGAGCTGGGTTTGTGAGGGGGAACTATTGTGTGTCACTGTCACTCTGCAGGTTTTCTCCACCATAATGCAGTATTATAGAATCATAGAAACTGGAAGGGACCAGGAGAGGTCATCGAGTCCAGTCCCCTGCACTCATGGCGGAACCAAGTACCCTCTTAAGCCATCCCTGGCAGGTGCTTGTCTAACCCACTCTTAAAAACTTCCAATGATGGAGATTCCACAACCTATCTAGGCAACTTATTCCAGTGGTTAATCACCCTGACTATTAGGAAATTTTTCCTAATGTCCAACCTAAACCTCCCTGGATGTAATTTAAGCCCATTGACACAGTGTGGATTATTTTATGTGGTCAACAGCACTGTTGTGTGAATCCTCATTAGAGTTGGGTTTGGGGACAGTGCCGTATAAGGATTAGACCCTGTCTATCCATTTATTTAAAAAGCCAAGTTATTTTAGTAGATATATTACATTTTAATGCATTACTTAAAATATGGTTCATGTTCTAAAATTAAACAGCCTGGGGTTATCAGATAGGAGATAAAATATTCATTTCTTTATAATTACGGAATTTACAGATTAAATATAAAAGGCTGAAATTTAGTAGTGCTGGATTTGGAAAGAAATCATATTGTAGGGATAGAAGTTGCCATATGAATGGTTCAGAAATGGATAATGTGCACTGTAGTGGTGTTTTTAAGGTAGTCCCTTTTTATTTTAATATACAAGTGTATTTTCTGCATTTGACTTTTTTCTTTGTAAAAACAAGTAAACCAGAAATGTCCTTTAATTGAGTAATGGCATCACCTTAAATGAAAATTGCATGAGAAATGGGCATTGGAGTTAATGCATTCCATATATATAAGAGATATTTCAAATATGTTGACTTTACAAAAAATATTGCAGTAAATAATAGATGCGCAGGGAAAATACTGGTCAAAGCCAAACACATTCTGGAGCCACCTGCTCTATTATTCGACATATAATGTTTTTGAGGCCATAAATAGGCTAGTAATCTGTGCCAAGTGACAGTATCATACGTTCCTGATAGACCTCTGTACCAGCTTAGCGGGCATCTTAGATACAGCAGTTGTAAATTATGGTGGAAATGTGCAGCTGGGAACTACAATGCTCAGACAATGTTACAAAAGAACTAAAGGAATTGCTCACCTTTACACTAGAGACAACTAGTACTAGTTATGTTTTACTAGCAATCACTGTGATACTGAGGTCCATGGAGCTGGTGGCTTCTGCAATGTAGGTTTCTGATCTCTTGTGACCATAAAAAATATTATAACATGAAGTTAGATTTGAAAAGAAATCAACTCAAATATCACCTAGAATGAAGGTTTTCATCATAGCAGCACCTACAGTTATAGGCAACGTCAACAAATCAAAATTGATGTAAATATAATCCCAATTCCAACATCTGAAGTGGTCATAAAAGAAAAGGATAAACTCAGAAGACCATAAAGAGACAGAAATGGACAACTTAAAGAATGTCCCAACCTGTGGCAGCATATTTTTCTAAATTTCTCTGGGACATTTAAGATGCTACAATAGATAAATAGAGGTGACATTACCAAGTTTTGGAAGTTCCTTGCCTAAATGAAAATAGATCCCTCCCTGCCTCATCAAATGATTAGGGTCCAGGCTCTGTTGTACCTTTGTAATGTTGATGCAACTGTATGTTCACACTGGAGGTGCCTGGGATGGTTATCAATATATCCCTTTGAGATATTTCTCTTTATTTTATTATTTTTTCTCCTTTAGTACCGGTGTTAGAGCTGCTGTGTCAATTTTGTATCCACCATCTCATCAGAGGAAATGACTTGTGCCCTCAATTGAGCCCCAGATGAGTGCTCACTTATTACTGTGTGATTATTTGAGTGGGTTCTTTATCTACACTAAATCTTACTTATTGCATTATTTTTAAAAAAATCTTTTTATAGTACTTAAAAGTGGGTTACATTTTTTTTTTTTTTTTTTTTTTTTAGAGAACAGAGACATGGTCCCTCTCCCAAGAAGGCGTTAGTTTGTAAGGTGTCTTGACTTTTGTGAGATTCTATCTACATGGTGCAGGGTCCCAGACAAGCCGATCCAGTTATAAGATCATGGCCTCACTTTAAACACGATGCAATCAGTTAGGGTTAGGAGAGGAGAGGATGAGGAAGAGCAAAAGATAAAGCAATAAAACCATATGGTTACTTAGTTTAACCATTTTAGTAGTTCAATAAAGAGGGTTTTTTTAATGTTCTCAGTTCTTCTTTTGACCATGTATTCAGTTACTTGCATGCATGCAGCCCCTGTTCACTACAGTAAATGTTACATATCTGCAATAATGGGATGGTCAAGTGTCGAATAACTTACAATACTTTTTCATGCGCTTAATTTGTTATTAAAATTGACAGTTCAGAAAACTGTAATCTTCAGCCTCCTGAATTCTTGATGAATGGTAACTCTAGTTTAAGCAGGCACAGTAACACGATTGACTGTAGTAGAACTGCATCTGCTTAAGCTACCAGTAATTTGTATCCTCTCTCTGTCTCTTTTTTACATTAACTCAATACTCTTAATTCTACTACCAATTGGAGTAATGTACAGTGAACATTTCACAGGTGGTTGTGTGCAGAATGTCTTCTCATCTACTAAATCAAGTTTTGTTTGTCCTTTTATGGGATATTAGCTCCATCGAGCAACAAATTTTTATTCTTTCTCTAGAAGAATTGTTTGGATTTCTGTCTTTTTAAAGCTCTTATCTGGATTGGTTGTCATACATCTGCAAAGCAAAATCACACAGCTCCTGAGCAACGTGGATTTTTTTACACAGTTGCAAAATTAACAGTGGTTCAATATTTAAAGTCAAGTTTCTGAGGTGGGGTTGTCTGTTGTCCGTATGTGGGACAGGGGTTGTATTTCAAGCTTCAGACAGACCCAGTGCATATCAGCTATATACATTTTCCATAGTTCTGATGGAGTCTTACAAATATAATTTCCTACAACAGTTAAAGAATGAAATACATACAGGCATCCCAGGAGGTGGAAATCTCATTATAGCCATGCAGCTTTTAGGAAAGCAACTCTCTAACTCTGTAGGGTTGTTTCCCTAGGGAATCTTACAGTCTTCATACTTTCCCATGTGGAGGTCAAAAGCATTTCCAATAAGGGCAGTTCTGACTATTTTCAGTTTGGAATGCAGGAGCTTGTTTGATGAATTCATATCAAATAGTTCTTCAAGTGCTTGCTCATGTCCATTCCCAGTTTAGGTGTGTGTGCGCACCACATGCACCGGTGCCAAAAAGCTTTCTCTCCTAGTGTACCTGTACAAGCTGGCTCTAGCCCCCCCCCATAGCGGGGTACACATGCCCCTGCATATAGGCACTGCCGGCTCCCCTTCCCTCTCAGTTCCTTCTTGCCGGCAGTGACAGTGTTGGAACGTTGTGATATGTTGCACCCCCTGTACACCCTTGTGGTGTAATCTGTGGATCATTCATGTTCACTCATACAGTGTAACTGTGTATTGCATGATGCAAAGTGTGTTATGTACAGTGTTTGTGGAATGCTCATGACATGCCGGACAGTACTGTTATGGTAGCATGTTTCCTGACTATCATACATATGTACAGGTATGACACTCTGATATGTCATCACTCCAGTTGTGCATCTCACCTGGTTTGAATGGATGCAGATAAAAACAAAGCTGTGGTTCCACACCCTTCAGAGGCATGCCTACAGGAACAATGGACTAGCCCCAGTGGTTTTCAAATTTTTTTTCTCGGGACCCAGTTGAAAAAAATCATTTATGTCCACAACCCAACAATTACATCTTTGAGCAATGCATTCCAGTCTTTAGGCAGCAGCAACATGGGGCACCGCAACCCAGTACCTGAGGGTCTGCAACCCAGTACTGGGTCCTGACCCCATGTTTAAAACCCACTGGACTAACCTAAGCACCTTGGCTCAAGAAGGAAAGATCATGCCCATTGCTGGACATGGATGATCACATGACCTCAGGCGGTGTAGAGAAAACTTTTTAAAAGAAAGAGGCACCTTTGTCTGCTGCTCTCCCCTGTAATCCATCTTCTATGCAACACCAAAGATTGAGATCCTACCCACAAGAAGAGGGGGTCAGATTGCAAAACATACCACAGCCAACCTGTGTGGTAAACTGAATTACAGACTGGAACAGTGATCTTAGCTTAGAATAAGGGTTATCTTTTATTTGATTGACAGGTTCTTTGACTTGATAATTTTTTGATTTATGTTATGCTGACTTAGAATCACTTAAAATGTTACTGTAGTCAAACTTATTTGTTTGTTTTATCTAAAGCAGTGCATATGGAATGAGTGTGTGTGCAGAGACCTCACTTGGAATGACAGAGTTGGTGCATATCAATTTCTTTGATAAATTGATGGATGAGGGTAAATGAGCTTGCAGGGAGCAGTGGGTGGCCCTGAACCCTGCAAGACAGTAGTTCTCAGAGTTGCGGCTGGGATGGGGGGGTCTTTGCTGGGGGTCTATTCCATGAGGAGCTGGTCAGAGCACTCCTTCGCTAGGTGTGGGACTGATTACAGGCAGGAGGCTGGGTGTGAGCTGACCAAGGAGTGGGTGTTCATTAGGAAAGTGGGGTAAGTTGAGGCCCAGGAGTGGAGAATTGGGGTGACACAGCAGCACGCCAGTCCTGATTCTAGGGGGGGAATATCACAAACATCTCTTGCCTTCACAAGTTCTTTCACCAAGTGGTTTCTTTATTGTTCTAGTGTACATAGTTAATCATGTTATTATAACTAGTCCTAGTTAGCTGTTAGAGTCCCAGGGTTGGGGCATCCCCCAAACTCTAGGATTTAAACCCTGTGCTTGAAGGACTCCGGGGCAATTCTGTGGTCCCTCAGCTTGTCTACTCTGTCTTCATCTAGAAGCCGCTTCAAGCCCCAGCATCAGCAGAGGTTTGGGGATCACTCCCACTGGGACTCCTACAAGAGGAAGAATAAAGATACAAAAGGCACCAGGACTGCTTATCACCCACTGGCCCCCAACCAGGCTCTGGCCACCATAATTGGGGTGAAAAGCAGGCTTGTTTAAGATGTGCCCAAGAGTGACCTCCCAGTTCTGCCCATGGATCCAACCTTCCCTTTGTTTTCTTCTCATCTAGCCAGTTTTCTCCCAGCCTGGGGTACCGTGACTTAGGTCTGATGGGTGCTCTGCCCGGTGGCGATCAGTTATATCCCTCAGTGTGCCTCACTCCTGCCTTCCCATCATCCCTCCCCATCCCTCGTCAGGGACTCTTCTCACGAACAACTCCTTGATCAGGAGGTGCAAGCTGTCCTGCAAGTAGATGCAGTGGAAGTGGTTTCCTGGGAGCTAGAGAGTTGATGTTTTTATTCCTATTCTTGATTCCAAAAGCCAAGGGAGGACTGAGGTCCATTCTGGACTTAAGGCACCTCAACAAGTGCTCCAGAAAGCTAAAGTTTCATATGGTTTCCCTAGCCACCATCATTCCCTCTCTGGATCCAGGCGACTGGCATGCCGCTCTTGATTTAAAGGGCACATATTTTCACATTGCAATCTTGCCTGCTCACAGGAAATTCCTGAGATTTATGGTAAGAGACTGCCATTATCAATTCTCAGTACTCCCTTTTGGTATCTTGACAGCACCAAGGGTCTTCACCAAGTGCATGTCGATACTAGCGGCCTACCTTAGGAGGAGAGGAGTTCAGGTGTATCCTTACCTGAATGACTGGCTCATCAAGGACAAGTCAAGGTCTCAAGTTCAGGCCAGCATTACAATTACCTGGAACATTTGCCAGATGCTAGACCTCCTAATAAATGAGCAAAAATTGACATTAGCCCCTGTGCAGAAGATAGTTTATCAAGGCAATGCTAGATTTGACCAGAGCCAGAGCATTCCTCCAAGAGGAGAGGTTCCTTGCTCAGATGTCCATTGTGCCCTCTCCAGTGATGCTTTGCCTCTCCTGCTTCCATTCCTGGACTTGTGTTTCCTTAAAAGCCAGTATCTGCTTCATAGCACAGCCCTCAGGTTGTGGCTCAGTCCCTGCTTCTCTCCCTTACTGCGGTTGACTTTAGCAGTCCTTGGCCACTTGTCTCAGTGGCCTAGGCAGTCCAAAGTCGGATCCTTACTTCAGAGCCCAGTGGCTGCTCCTACCCTGGAGCCAGCCTTGCAGTCCACCCCAGTTCTTACTTCAGGGCTCACAACTGCCGCTTCCCTGGAGCTTAGCATTGCTTTATCCCAGGGAACTGGCTTGCCTCATCTTGCAGATCAGCCAGCCTTCTCCCTGGGAACTCCTACAGGAGACTGATCTCTCTCTCCCTGCTGCTAACAGCCCTTCTTATATGAGTCTCCCTGTCTCCAACTGGCTGTTCGTGTGTGTTAAGATGCAGGAATGCTGCAGGAATTCTGTAACGAACTGCAGCTAAGATGTGCTTCATAGTGCACTTTGTTGCTGCTTCAACAGGAGCGGCTTGCATTCCTGGCTAACATTTGCACCATACTGCAGGATGCGTAACAGGTTGCTCAACCAGGACTCAACACACACTGTAGCTCAGGGGTCTGCAACCTGCTGCTCTGGAGCCACATGTGACTCTTTGGCAGTTCCTTTGTGACTCTAGGCTCCAGCACCCCTGCTGCCACCAGGGGACCCCGTGGGTGGCAAGCATCAGGTTCCAGACTCCATCCCGCCACTGGGGGCCTGTGGAGGGCCCACTCCTGATTCCGGACTCCCCCACCACCACCAGGGGACCCTGTGGCAGGGACACTGGCCCAGCTCTCCCCCATCCCCCACCATCACGGCTCTCAAAACACTTGGTTATTAAAAGAATTTTTAAGAATGGCTCTTCTCATCTTTCAGGTTGCCAACCCCTACTCTAGTTCAAAGACCAGGCCATTTTTGCTTAGCTAGCCTTCTCATCTCTAAAAATCAACTTGATGCTAAGGAGAAGTCTGCCCTGCTATTTTCACCAGGCAAGAAGAGTCTGCTTAAACACTCTTCTTCCTCTTTAATGCACCAGAGATCAAGAGAAGGATCTGATTCTCCTCTTATTTACACATGTGTAGCTCCTTACAGACTTCCATTCAGTTACCCTCTCGTTTATACTGATATATATGGGAGGATTGGGTGCATAGAAAGCAATGTTTGTGGAAATCCCATTTTCCTCAAATGCCAGTAAAAAGAACAAAACGAAAACTGGATCTAAGAAAAATGTTTAACTATATTTAACTTGTAGAGTTGTGTGAGCATCTTGAACAGAAAACCAGAGCCACAAAGAAGAGTACCACGAAATGCTCCTGTCCATTTGGCTGTGAGGCTGATGAAACATCACCATGACAGATCCAGTACTGCCCATGCCAAACATTAAAAATAATCACAAGTCAGGCCTAAAAAATAATTAAAACTTACTTAAAAATCAAGAGATGTTTAAAGGTATAATAATAAATGGTGGGTTCATTTTTTCTGTCTTCTGGGGTTTGAGCCTTTAGGATAAAGTCAGGTCATGTTTTTCTGCTCTTCTCTGCAACGTTTTAGTCTGAGTGCTAGAAATTTATTATTTATTTTATTAAAGAAAAATTATGAGATTGCTACAGAACATGATTCCAGGAGCTGGGCCTTTAAGAAAAACACCAATTTTTGGTAAAAATCATTTAAAAAATGGCAACATTGCAAATTGCATTGCTAAAAATTGAAATCCATCCCTTCTACATAACTAAATAAGAAAGAGCCTCACCTCCAAGGATATCAGAGATTCTTGGTTCAACTTGTTGCCGCTGATCAGCTAGCTAGGAGAAAATGTCTTGGTCTCCAGGTCTGAGTGGTGTTAACAAGCAATGAACTTTTATTAGTTTAATATGAATCAGGGAAGACCCTGCCCTATTTCACCCGCATGCACGCATTCACAGAGGTAATGTACAAAATGTATCCCTTTCCCAGGCTTTATTTTTACCTGAAGTAATAAAAGCTTAAAGCAGAACTGTACTTAAATGCAAAAATCTTAGCCTGAGCTACTTCCTGAGTAGGCTAGTTCCAGGGCTAGCAAGTAGAGACTTCTGTATATGCTATTGAAATACTGTATCCAGCATGACTTGTCCCTATATGTGCCTGAGAAATAGAAGCAACACGTCCCTCTATTAATTACCAGGTAAAATACAACTGTGAAAACAATGCATTGGAAGCTACTGCAGCTGCAAGAGGGAAAAGGTTACTTCATCGTTATTTTTATGATAGTCCCTCCTCTGTACCTCTTACGCAGACCCTTGCTAGTAAACTGCTGCTGTTTATCATAATGCAAACAGTGCGAACAGGAAATCAGATGTCATCCATTATTCATGAGGAGCAATGGAAAGTAAATATTGTGTTTTAGCATTAAATTGCAAATTCAGAGAGAGATGCTATTTTTGGATGGCATCAAGAAATAAATCCAGTTCCTCTGTCATTAGATTCCAATGGTCTAGAATGTATGTTATTTCCTCTATACCTTCTGACGCTCCTCTTTGCTCTCTGATTTTAATATATATATTCATGCATTCCCCATTGCTTTGCAGCAGATGTAAGTAATGAAGCTCAGGTACAGTTTGAGGATGCGAGGAAGGAACAATGCAGCTCTCAGATACCCTGGTGCAAAAGAAATAACTGAATTGAAATCAATGGCCTCTCACTGGTGTGAGAGCAGAATCAAGTCCACTATGTTCCCTTGTGTGGTCCTTCATATTATCTTTCTCCCAGAAATCCAGTAATGTAATGTATATAAGGATAGAATGTAAGGTGATATCTTTTACTGGATCAGCTTCTGTTGGTGAGAGAAAGCTTACCAGCCAGCCACAGAGCTTTTCTTTAGGGCTGGAAAAAGTACTCTTGAGTACCTGAAAAAGAGCTCTGGGTGGCTTTAAAGCTTGATATTTCCTCACCCATCTTGTCTCTACAATATCCTGGGACCTACATAGCTATGACTATACTGCACAGGATAGAACATGCATAGTCATCTGGATCACTTATATGCTGTGTTCAGTAATAGCACCAGGTTTCCCACTGCCAGCGTCTAAATATTAAACCATAATAGAGTCTGTGGCTTGAGCTCTTACTATTGCAAATCTGTTACTTTTGATATAAAGGGGAAAATAAAATATGACATTAAAGTGGTTATATGCTTTTGGTGAGCTTTAAAGAATCTTTATTTAATAAGAAGAGACAGTTCCCCTCCCCCAAGTTAATTTTTTTCTTCCCTAGTGTCACTTTTAAAGACTTATTTCCTGCTTAAGAGTAGGAGGATTAATCCCTTTTCAAAGAAATAAGGACATCTTCCCTTCAGTGTGCTTCAGGCTGCTTTCCTCTTTGCCATGCTTTGGAACTGCCGGTCTGTCTGCAATCAACAAAAATCAGGGCATATTTACAATGCAGAAAGAAGGTAGACTTTTTTAATGTCAACAGAGTCCTGTGGCACTTTTAAAGACTAACAGATTTATTTATCGCATGAGCTTTCGTGGGAGAAAATCCCACTTCGTCAGACGTTTTGAAGATAGGAAAGTTACAGAGTGGTAGGAAATGTTAGTCTTTAAAAGTGCCACAGGACTCTGTTGTCTTTCTACAATAGACTAACACGGCTACCCCTTTGGAATTTTTTTAATGTGTTGATGGCCATTAACCCTAAAAACCCAGCATTTCCATATAAGTACTAGCCTGGGGTCTTCTCTCTCATGTGTAATGGATCATTATCTGCTCAGAAAAGGCAGCTTAAAAAACTATGTGTGGAGGCTGAATACATTTGTTAAATGTATAGAGGAAGAAAGCTGTTTAATATCTTGAATGCTTTCTGGAGATGCTGATGTAAATTCAAAGAGAAGGTCCTGTTTTGTAAAGATCCAAAGGGGTAGCCGTGTTAGTCTATTGTAGAAGGACAACAGAGTCCTGTGGCACTTTTAAAGACTAACAGATTTATTTATCGCATGAGCTTTCTTCAAAGCATCTGGCGAAGTGGGATTTTCTCCCATGAAAGCTCATGCGATAAATAAATCTGTTAGTCTTTAAAAGTGCCACAGGACTCTGTTTGTTCTCCCGACTCTGTCTCCGTTTTCAATTTGCTTGACTGATGCTGGCTTTTTGTTTTCCAAATGTGTTGAGTATTGATCCCGTACCTTTTATCTCAACAGTTCCCCTTTCTCTTCCCCTCAGGGAGCAGTTACAATTGGGAAGGTGGCTATTGAAGTGCCACAAGACTCTGTTGTCTATTGAAGTCAGAGTTACTGCTAACAAATGCTGCCTGTCGGAATTCATTATTACGGGGATGATGTTTATCTAGCAGACTTGCCAGATTTCTGACTTCCAGTGGGAAAGACAGTCATCATCTGACCAAATGCTCCTTTTCAGACTCTTGGATTGATGGTGTAATCAACTGTCGATTTAAATCACAGTCTAGCCAGTCACATAATCAGGCACAGATTAAGGGCCAGTCTACACTTAAAATGCTGCATTTGTGCAGCTGCAGCACGTTAATGGAGATACTCTAAGCCAACAGGAGAGGAGTTTCCCATCGCAGTAGTTAATCCTCACCCTGAGAGGCAGTAGCTATGTCGATGGGAGAAGCTCTCTTGCTAACATAGCATTGTCTACCCAAGGAGTTAGGCTGGTATAACTACATCGCTCAGAGGGTGTGGATTTTTCAAACCCCTAAATGACTTACTCATGCTGATATAGGTCTGTGGTATAAACCAGACTATAACCAACATGTTTGAGATCCAAGGCCCCAGCAACAGTGAGTTAGAGCAGGAGAAAATAGGATTTTCTGTGCCTAGCCTTGCAGTAGAAAATATTCAGTCGTTTTGAACAACACTGGCCCCTAAAAGCTTGCTGGTGAAAAGGCAGTTGCTACTACCTTGCACTCCACTGTGGGTCAGATCTTTCACTGGTGTTACTTGGTGTTTGGGGGACCAGAGGTCCTGATTTCATAAGGACAGTCCTGGTATTCAGGGCTTTGTCTTATATAGGTGCCTAATGCATATTACCCTCCAAACCCTGTCCCAGGTTTTCACACTTCATTCTATTTTCTTCATTGGCACTTTATGGATTTACACCAGCAGAGATTTTGGCTCTGTAACTCCCCCTCAGCATGCTTGGGGGCTTTATGCTGGCATCTGCTAGAATTGAATTTGATTTAATATTCTGTTTAAATAGGCCTAAGCAACTTGACAACACGCAGCCAAATGCTGTTTGTGTGGCATATCTATACAAAAATAAGCAGACTATGTTGTGATGAAGCAGCTTTGTGCTATTACCTTATTGCTGCTGGCAGATGCATGGGGAAATGATTTCTAAAATGTCTGTGTAAAAAACCCCCATAAAAATAAACCCTTCCTGTGTAAATTTGAGAGAACCATTTTACTAATCTTCCTAACAACACCGCCTAACTCCCTCACCACCACCCCGATATTCTTTCAGAGTCCTTTTCAGACTCATAGATTGGCATGAGAAATCAGGTTGTTTGTCATGCAGAAGGGATGTTTTATTGGTTGCCCTGTCTGTCATTCTGATGATGCACTTTTGCTTCCCTAATGTGAAACTATGCTGGATGCCACTGTAGGAATTTGTTTGCCATATCACTTGCCCTTTCATGAATAATTCAGTTAGTTTCAGGAGTGTGCTAAGATATCAGATTTGTAATACTGCAAGATGAAGGAAGTGACTGAGCTATGAATATTAGTAAATGCCTAGTCTACTCAAACGCACCCATAATTTAGATTGGATACAGAATTGCTGACTAAAATTGGTGTAAACACTTTCTCTTCAGATGTATGCGCTTATTTATTTTCCAGATGCGCACAGTTCATTCCACTGGTTCCATCTGTTTTAACAAAATGAATCAGACACTAAAGTAATGTCCCATAAACAGGTGTGTGTAACCATCTAGATTTGTAGTTTATTGAAGGGAATGAGACAGAGAATATCAGTTCATATATAGGTGATATTTGTAGCAATTGTATTCTGCTGCAAAGTAAAATCTTCTTACACTTCGGGTTCTTATGTAACTCTCAGGCTACCTTTGGGTTGATTAGCTTAAAAAGTAAGCTGTGCAGCATGTTAAAAGGTCTTGAAATAACTTCTGAATCCTGTGTAACATCGTTATATCATAAACTTCTCTCCCCCTCCCCTTGTCCCCCCTCTCCCCCCAGTTAAAGTAATGACTATTTTGTAGTCAACTAAATTGTTCTGGTTTTGGCCATTGCATTGCCCTGAGTTTTCAAAGGTGAGTGCCTGAAATTGGGCACCTATTAGTTAGGCAACAAAAAATAGTGCCCCTATTTCTCACTTGTTCTGTGTGCACCGAAAACTTGCATGGTTATTGAAGATCTGAAAAACTTGCAACTCTGAAAAACAGGCTACTGATTTAAATGCCTGACTGACTGTAAGCAGCCTACTGTGAAAATTTTGGTCCCTCCGCCACATGCTTGGTTTAGTAGTTCAGGAACTGTTTAAGAGCATGGACTCTATTAGAAGGACCAACATGCTCCATTTTTGTAAGTCCTTCCTTGTTAACTAGGCCAACCTCTCATTTTAGGTAGATGCCCTACACTTTTTGCCAGGAGGCAATCACAGTACCATATGTCAAGTTGTAATGTTCGCAGGTGGCAGGTAAATGATTTCCAAATACAGTAACAGATTTGCAAAACAAGCGACAGGTTTTTTCCTCTCAGTGGGAAAAATACTTCCTCAGGTAGCTCATCATTGTGGAAGACTGACTTTGCATCTTAAAATGCCAAAATTAAAAAAAAATGGCTGAACAAATCTCTAGTTAATTGAGGGGAACAATACTTCATAAATGGGAGGATGTCCTGCATGAGCTATTAGGTCTCTTCCATTTCTAACTTCTTTGATAGCATCATTCGATTGTTAAAATTCTGTGCTATCTACTAGAAATCAGAGAGCACCCTTTAGAAGCTCAATTGGAACAAGTAGGTGGGATGTACATGTATGTGTGTGTATCCATCTAATCCAAGGGTCTGCAACCTGTGGCTCCAGAGCTGCATGCAGCTCTTTGGCTGCCCCCTTGCGGCTCTGGGCTCCAGGTCCCTCCCTGCCACTCATGGAGCCTGCAGGCAGCCTGCACCAAGCTCCATGCTCTCTCTGCCACAGGGAGACCCTGTGGAGGGACCACTTGTGGTTCCAGACTCCCCATCCCCCCAGGGGACTCTGTGGCAGGCACCCTAATCCAGCTCCTCCATCAGGAGGCTACACCCATTGCGGCTCTCAAAACACTCGGTTACTGAAGGAATATTTTAAAACGGCTCTTCTTATCTGTTGGGTTGCCGACCCCTGAGATTCTAATCTATGTAGGAAATTTCAAAACCATGTGATAAAGGATTTTATCATTCACCTTTGAACACCACATCTCTCTCTGCCCATTAATCTAGCTCCTGGAATTTATTCTAACATTCCAAACCTCCCATTTAAGGAGGGAAAAAAATCAACATTCCCATTTCTGTCCTCAATTGTTGAACACCATCTTTTCTACTACCTCCCCCCAGTCCCCAAAATTGCACTCTCTTGAGCCTTGTGACTGGTAATGGCATTTCTAGTCATAAAAATGTCACAGCTTCCAAGTCTGAGCTCTTTCAGCCCTACAGGGTTAGGAATGGGAGCCTTTGCCCACTGGAAAGAGAAGATTCCTGTCTTCCCAATGCAGCATACAGCACTCATAATAGGGTCTTCCTTGGCTAGAGGGCACAGACTTAAAAATGATGACATTGTTAAGTATAGTACAGCTGAGCCATAGTTGCTAATGCACCTTGCTTTACAGATGGAAGGATAAAAATGAGTCCCAGTCCCATTAAAAAGTTTTAAAACTCACTTAAACACTTGTAAAATAGCTTGTATTCCATGTACAGAATACAAGATGACATAGTGTGATATGAAGGTTCTAGTGGCACACATTTGGGAGGATGTGTATGTAACATAACCCAGGGTACAATCTGGGCTGTTGAACAGCTGTGTACCCTTAATTTTCTAGCCTGGGGTCCCTTTTATATTGCTGTGCTGTCAAAACATCCACCCCCTGGCCTTCCCACATACCTTTCAGCATGCAGATACACTCCTAAATAAACATAAAGGGCAACACCGGCAAATTCTTCGTTCCAGACTTTCCCCCAGATATGTGCGTCTTGTACTGTCCACTACACTATTTAGTGATGCAAGCTCATAGAAAGTTCATCATTTCATCAAAGAAAAATGATATCTGCACCAGCTTTGTTGTCCTAAATAGAGGTTCACACACTTTAATCTAAACACACTGGTTAAAATAAAACAATAAGTTTATTCACTTCAGAAAGACAGATTTTAAATGATTACAAGTGATCATGCATAAAAGTCAGGATTGTTTACATAAATGAGTAATATCATAGAATCATGGAGCTGGAAGGGACCTCATGAGGTCATCTATCCAACCCCCTGCTAAAAGCAGGACCATTCCCACTAAATCATCGCAGCCAGGGTATTGTCTAACTGGGCCTTAAATATCTCCAAAGATGGAGAATCCACCACCTCCCTAGGTAACCCATTCCAATGCTTCACCACCCTCCTAATGAGAAAGTTTTTGATAATATCCAACCTCAACCTTCCCACCTGCAACTTGAAACCATGCAAGCTAATACCTAATTTAACAAGCTAAGTGAATATAAATGCAAAGGTTTTGTCTCATGGTATGCTGTTGTAAATTTCACAGTCTGGGTCTCCTTTTAGCCTGAGACCACTCCTCCTAAATCAGCTCTTTGAGAATCTTTGTCATGAGCAGAGACATAGGAAATGGAGAGGTGAAGTGCCTCTCATATTTGTACCACCACCTGCTTTGAGGATTATCCCCCACTAGTGTGCACACCACAGGTAGTCTCTTGAGGACATGAGGGTTGAACCATCCCTGTGATGAAATGTAGAGTTCTTCTTCGAGCGATGTCCCTGTGTGTGCTCCACATCAGGTGACATCGCATCCCGCGGCGAAGAGCGGAGTCTTTCTAGCAGTGCTGCTGGAGGGGGCTGCACGCGCCAGCCACAGCCAACGACCGTTGGTGCCTGCCTAGCGCGCGCAGCCCCCTCTCCCCTCAGTTCCTTTTCAACCGCCCTCGGGTGAAGACGGAGCTCCTTTTTCTCTCAATTAGCAGTCACTTAATCTGAAAGACAAAAGAAGAAGAGGACTTTCATTCATCGTTTCGTTCCTTTAGACCTATTCTCTCATTTGACAACAAAAAAAAAAAAAAAAAAAAAAAAAAGCCGCG
>ML685787.1:27419418-27431837 GCA_007922175.1 Pelusios castaneus
CAGCCGGCTCTTTAAACGCCGCCGGCTTGATCCTTTAAAAAAAAAATGCCTTCATCTCCGGGGTTCAAGAAGTGTGCCTCTTGTAATGACCCCTTCTCAGCCTCAGATGGACACTCGGAGTGTGTCCGCTGCCTAGGGGACTCTCATGTTCCCCAGAAGTGCTCCCATTGCCGCAAGCTCAGCTCGCGAGCCAGAAAGGAGCGGGATCTTCGTCTGAAGATGTTTTTGTTAGAGAAGTCTCTCGCTCCCGGCTCAACCGGGGCAGAGAAGACTCACGGCATATCCTCCTCTACACCGGCTTCATTAGCTGGGACAAACGTCTCGAGAAGGGGATGCTCCCCATCGAGAAGGTCCCCAAAACAGCGTGCCCCTAAGGCTGCAGGTTCCTTGGGCACTAGACCGGCGGACAAGCCGAGATCGGAAAAACCCTCCTCTGATCAGCTGAGGGTTAGGGGTAGGCGCTCGACCTCCCCGTCAATCACGGCCCCGGATAGAGCGGCCCCGAATGCCTCGGACCGCGCGGCCCCGGCACCGTCCATGGCTCCGCTTGATAGCGCGGTGCCGCCGCCGCCTGATCAGCTGTCCCCGGCTCCACACTCCCACGCAGGGGCAGCACAGGCTCATCCGGCCCCGGTGCCGGCTTCAGCCTCGGCACTGCGGAAGAGGAGTAGAAAGGAGAAGCATATCTCCCCTCCTCATTCCTTAGCTAGCTGTTCGGGGCCCGATCCTGATTCACCTGACTCCAACTACAGTTTTTCAGATCAATCCTACGGCTGTAGATCCAGGAGCAGATCTCCTCTATATAGACTCGTCCATAGGCGCTCAAGGGCAGATTCCAGAGAAGCAAGGCACTCGTCTTCTTGCTGCCATCACACCACTTCTCACCATAGTTCTGCTACCAGGCACAACCATCGCTCCCCATATCGAGCTAGACATTCTCATCACAGGTCCTACAAGAACCGGCATCATCATCATTTGCGTTCACCACGAAGATCTCCCAGCCCTTCTTTATCTACTCTTTCGGAGCGTTCTTCAATTCCACCACGCTCAACTTCCATTGTAGACAATATGTCCCATTCACATGATCTTAACCCCCTCTCAGAGGAAGCAGTTATACCGTCCATGGCTTTTTCTACCGATGATACCAAACAATTCAATGACTTACTCAAAAGAGTAGCAAGGGAGCTGGAGATCCCACTAGAGGAGGTCACCGAATCCCAACATAAACTCCTCAAGATCTTGCATACCTCAGGACCTTCAAAAATAGCGATACCCATGGACTCAGCTTTGATGGGACCAGCCAATTCAATTTGGCAGAACCCTGCTTCGGTATCAGCAACGAATAAAAGGAATGATAGGAAATGGTTTATTCCAGCAAAAGGGATGGAATTCTTATTCACTCACCCCCCAGTGAATTCTTTGGTCATAGAGGCAGGCAATCAGAGGGGAAAACAACACAATTTTAAAGCCACTCCTCAGGACAAAGATCTGAGGCATCTTGACTTCCTCGGCCGGAAAGTGTATTCTTCTGCCACCTTGCTAATGAGAATTGCCAACTATTCTGCACTACTATCTAATTATACTCACCTACTCTTTGAGAAATTGGCACAAATCTCAGACATCCAAACGGATACTAGAAGAGAACAGCAGAAATCGTTGATGAATGAGGGTCAACTTGTAGCGAGGACCTCGCTCCAGGCCTCATTGGGTATAGCTGATACGGCAGCGAGAGCATTAGCCACATCCATTGTGATGAGAAGAGCTTCTTGGCTCCAGTCCGCTGCATTGCCTAAGGACCTTCAGTCCAAAATTGAGGATTTGCCTTTCGAAAAGGTAAATCTTTTTTCTGAAAAAACGGATGCAGCAATGCACGCCATGAAAGACTCTAGGGCTACACTGCGAACCCTAGGAATCTACACTCCTACCTATCGAAAGAAACAAACGAGGTTTCAAACTTTTACTCGCAGATATCATCCCTACTTTCAACCTCAAAACCATCAGAGGCAGCATGATAACTCACTGAGAGGACGTCACAGGGGATACAGGAGGAGACAACAACCCCAATCATCCTCGAGTAATCAGTCTCAGCCCCAAAAGCAGCAATTTTGAGGCCTTGGTCGAGGGCTTGAGACTTCCTACTTTGCACGCAGCATCAGACCAAGTTCCTCTGAACTTCGAGTTCTGCCTGAAACCATTTCTCCCTGCCTGGTCGAGCATAACATCAGACAGATGGGCTCTGGAAATCGTGACCAAGGGTTACTGCATACCATTCACTTCCCGCCCACTTCCACATTTCCCTTCCCCGTCCCTTTTCAGGGACACCACTCACGTACAGGCCCTCTATCAAGAGATCAAGCAACTTCTGAGAGTGGGAGCAATAGAACCTGTGCCAAGACAACACAGGGGAAAGGGTTTTTACTCCCGCTATTTCATCGTTCAAAAGAAGTCAGGCGGATGGAGACCAATCTTAGATCTCAGATTATTAAACAGGCATGTAAAAAAACAGAAGTTGAAGATGGTCACTTTAAACAAGATAATTCCTATGCTGCGTCAAGGGGAATGGTTCTCATCCCTCGACCTAAGAGATGCATATTTTCACGTCACCATCCATCCTTCCCACAGACGGTTCCTGCGTTTCGTGGTAGGCAATCTTCATTATCAATACAAGGTGATGCCCTTCGGTCTCTCAACAGCGCCTCGGACCTTCTCCAAGCTGTTGGCAGTTCCAATCGCCTTCCTCGGGACTCAGGGAATAAAGATTTTTCCTTACCTGGACGACTGCTTAATAGCAGGCCAATCAAAAGAAGCGACCGTCCATGCCACCACTCTAACTGTTACTCTATTCAAACAGCTCGGTTTACGCATAAACACAGAAAAATCAACAATGGACCCCACCAGACAAATCATGTTCATAGGGGCCCTTCTGAACTCAGTGTCAGCCATTGCGTCCTTGCCTCCACAGAGATTCAATACATTGCAAAATCTAATTACCACACTAAGGAATGCCCCTCTTGTCACTACTCGCACAGTATTACAGCTCCTGGGACACATGGCTGCCTCCACGTCTGTGGTCCCAAATGCCAGACTCCACATGCGAGCACTACAACACTGGTTGGCAACGGTATACAAACCAAAATTCCACAGCCTAAACAAAAGAGTATCGGTCCCAGGGCGTATACGGGACTCCCTTCTGTGGTGGACCAGACCAGTAAGCGTCTTGTCAGGAATTCCGTTCCTTCCACCTCAGCCAACCATAATGTTAACTACAGACGCCTCCCTAGTAGGATGGGGCGCTCATATAGGACATGCGACCATTCAAGGTCTCTGGTCAAAGGTCGAATCCACCCTTCACATAAATGTTCTGGAACTAAGAGCAATCCGTTATGCTTGCAAACATTTTCTGCCAGTCATACGCAACAACCCAGTAAGGGTAATGACAGACAACATGGCATGCATGTTCTATGTAAATCGTCAAGGTGGAGCGAGGTCATCCTCCCTCTGTGCAGAAGCGGTGACCCTATGGAACTGGTGCATTCGGCACAGTATCACCATCTCCGCAGCTTACCTTCCCGGGAAACAGAATGTAACAGCAGACATCCTAAGCAGAACCTTCCCTCTGAATCACGAGTGGGAGATCGACGACAAAGAAATAAAGAACATATTCATCCAATGGGGAGAACCGGTGATCGACCTCTTCGCAACCCACCTCAATCGGAAGTGCCACCGTTTCTGTTCCAGAGCGGGCATAGGACCCAAGTCAATGGGCGATGCCTTTTTCATCACGTGGTCCCAACATCTCTTGTACGCCTTTCCCCCGATTCCCCTAATTCCCAAAGTTCTCCAGAAGGTAAGGGTGGACCAAGCACTTGTTATATTAATAGCGCCAGCGTGGCCAAGGCAGCCGTGGTTTGCGGACCTCCTCGCTCTATCGCGACGCAAACCGATACCGTTACGTCCAACACCGGACCTATTAACTCAGAATCTCGGCCATTCTCATCACCCAGAGATCAAGAAACTTCATCTCAGGGCTTGGCTCCTAGATGGTTCACTCACGACGAGTTGCAATGTTCAGAGCCTGTGAAACAAGTAGTACTGAACAGCAGAAAAATAAGCACGAGAAAGACTTACCTGCTAAAATGGCGCAGATTCCAACATTGGTGTGGACGTGACAATATTGCACCGTCGTCGGCTTCAGTCCCACAAGTCCTGGATTATATCTTAGAGCTGAAACATGCTGGGCTCGCTATTAGCTCCCTTAAAGTTCATTTGGCAGCGATTTCAGTATTCCATGACCATCTTAATGACTCATCAATCCTCGGTAATCCTATAATCAAACGTTTTCTAATGGGCATTCAGAGATTGTTTCCCAACATCCGCCCCCCTCCCCCTGCTTGGGACCTTAACATGGTCCTTAATACACTTATGAAACACCCATTTGAACCCATGGCATCCTGTTCTGAATATTACTTGTCAATGAAGGTAGCTTTTCTAGTGGCCATTACCTCGACAAGAAGAGTTGGGGAAATTAACGCCCTCATGACTGATCCTCCATATACAATTTTCCAGAAGGATAAAGTCACACTACGCCCCCACCCCCGATTCCTACCCAAGATAGTCACACAATTTCACATAAATGAACCAATACATTTACCTACCTTCTATCCGAAGCCTCACAATACCCGTCACGAGTCAGTTCTCCATACACTGGACGTTCGACGAGCACTATCCTTCTACCTAGAAAGAACAAAGACATTTAGGAAGTCGAACAGACTATTTGTCTCCTTTGCAGAAAGATGCAAAGGACAGCCGATCTCTAATCAAAGGCTCTCTAAGTGGATAAAGGACTGTATCCACACTTCTTACCAAATAAATAAGAAACAACCCCCAGAGGGGGTCAGAGCCCATTCCACACGTGCCATGGCGGCTACAACAGCCTTTCTCACTAACATAGCGCTCCCAGATATATGCAAGGCAGCCACGTGGTCCTCGCCGCACACTTTCGCTACCCATTATGCCATTGATAAGGCCTCAGGCGACGATGCTAGAGTGGGATCAGCGGTTCTATCCTCTGTGCACCGAAGTCCCTCCTCCGTGGGGGATAACGGCTACAGAGTCACCTGATGTGGAGCACACACAGGGACATCGCTCGAAGAAGAAGAAGAGGTTGCTTACCTGTAACTTCTGTTCTTCGAGATGCGTGTCCCTGTGGGTGCTCCACATCAGGTGACATCGCGTCCCGCGGCGAAGAGCGGAGTCTTTCTAGCAGTGCTGCTAGAGGGGGCTGCGCGCGCTAGGCAGGCACCAACGGTCGTTGGCTGTGGCTGGCGCGTGCAGCCCCCTCCAGCAGCACTGCTAGAAAGACTCCGCTCTTCGCCGCGGGACGCGATGTCACCTGATGTGGAGCACCCACAGGGACACGCATCTCGAAGAACAGAAGTTACAGGTAAGCAACCTCTTCTTCTCATTCACACCTTCCTGTTGCTGGAGAATGGCTGCTCAAGTAAGTGATCGCTAGCTTGACTATTGATACCTGTCCGGGGGTGCCAGTGTGTCTTTGTCTCTGAAAAAACTGGTTTGGGCCTACCTCTGAAACATGTTACAGCAATGTTATACAGTAGAAACTTATAACTTCATGTACAATGTTGATACACACATTTAATCTGAACAATAACACTCAGCAGTTGTAAAAATTTATCCTAGTCTTGTACAAGTGGAGAACATAATAGTATAGACTTCTATAATGTATAACTCCCTCCTGGCTTCCCCATTCCTGAGTAACGCAGTGATCCCATACTCATACTTGATGATACCTTCATACCAGCATCTATCATGTGTTTATTGTTTCTCTGTCCCTATTCAACACACACGGGTACAGATTTTTTTATCCTTGCCTCTCTGCTCTGTTTTTCATTCTCCTCCAACCAGACTATGAAGGCAGTAATACTGGAGTCAAGCAGATTAACGCATGGGCCTACGGGGCCTTTGCCCAGTGGCCCACACAATGTGGGGGGCCTTCTGCCTTGCGGCTCTGGGATGGGAGTGGGGCCCACCTGGGCCGGAGGCTGGGCTCTGCTCTCCCATCCCGCCCCTGGCTGGCTGGTCTGCCCCTAGGGGTGGGGCGGAGCTGGTTGCCATACAGTACAGCCCCCCCGCCGGGGGGGGGGGGGGGTGTCTAATCTGCATCTGCTTTTGAATCCAAGATTTTGCTAAACTACCCTTCAGGAATGGTCTAGAGATAAACCACAAATTTTCTGTAAAATGCCAGTGCAGTCTTTGGTCTGTATGCAATGATATGGCAAAGAACTAAAAGTGAATGAAACAAAATTGCCTTTTAAATTCAGTGCTTGTCAGCACTCAGAATTTGTTGCTGACTGATGTATTCTCACATTTCTTTTTGTGGCTACAGTACTGTAGGTCTATGCATTTTTTAATTGGTATCTGCATGATCACAAGATGAGATATGTATAATTCTGCCTTACCTTATCAGAAGGACATCTGTCCTGGTTTTCAGATATTATTTCAATCTTGTGATTTTTTTATTTTTTTTTAAATCTGCTAATGTGCCTTTGGGGGTCAGATATCACTCAGCATGTATACTGAGGGGAATTTGGCAGATTAGATTTAGAACTGTACGTGAAACAGTTGGCACTTAAAGTGAAAATGGGGAAGTGAGTTCTTTTTTTGCTGTGCTGGTTTACTGGTGGAAAATTTCACTTTTCAAATGCTTTTTGTTTTTCCCCTAATTGCAAAGTTGTTTAAAAAAAAAAAAAAAAAAAAAAGCACTGATGTATTTTAGTCTAACTAGTCACTTAAAATGTACCTCCAAAGATAAGAAAACCAAGTGTTATAAGGAACAAAATATTATACTTGGGTTTGAGCTGAAAAGTTTGATTCTTGATTGACATCCAGACCAGGTTTTGAACCCCCTGTGACCGAGTGCACCCTTGTATTCACATCCTAAGCACCACTGTAACAATTTCATACAAATTATACCTTGTGAGTTGATATTTGAAAACTAATAACTTGCTGGTCAATAATATCATGGTGAAATGTATGTAGCAACATTGTGTGTAAAGATATGAAATCTCACTGTATGATGTTATTAGCTCATATTCAAAATCACACAGCCCTGCCTAGGGAAAAGATATTAAACAGGTCTGTCCTAAATAATGGAATGTGCATTTACCTCAGTTTATATATAAATTGTAAACAGGATCCTTAGACAGTGAGAGGAAGAAGACAGGAGACAAGGAAATCTGTATTTCAGCTAAGAGAGTGGAGAAGAAAGAGCTTGCAACCTCTTTCACGTCTAGACACTATTGTCATTTTCTTTACTGTTTAAATTAACTTTAGCTGGGGTAGCCCTCAGGAAATTCGAGGGGTGAAAACACCCCAAGGTGAAAAAGTGAGGGGTGAAAACATCCCAAGTTTTCTCTCCCTATCCATCTCTCTTTCATCTAAGAAGACAAAAGAAAGACCCTATGGACTTTAGGAGTAGCTCCTGACTTGCAACTTGATCAGTAATGTTACTAGGAACCTGTTGTAAGAATTTCATCTTGAAAAATTTCTATTTGAAGTTTAGAAAGGGTTTTATCTTTATTTTTCTAGTAACCATTTCTGGCTTTAATACTTTACACTTGTACCTACATAAAAGCTATCCTTTTGTGGGTAAATAAGCTTGTTTTATTTTTTAATTAAAACAAATACACGGTTGTGAATTGCTCAGATAACTGTATTTAGGTAGTAGACTGTTGAATGTTGATCTACTTAGAGAGGGAAGAGATCTAATATATCTCGACTATCCAGGAGAGGGCTGGATAGTGCAAGACAAACCTTTTTTGATGGAAACTTGAGACTGTGAGTGTGTTGTATATATAGTAATATAAATAGTAAGCAAGTTTACTGGAAGCCCCAAAGTGTTCGTGGTGTGTGATGACAGACTGCTGGGGATCAGACCTGCCAGACTAAGTCTGTGGCTATACCTAGACATTTAGGGTGTGACCTGCATGCTGGTAGGCTGTTTGTGAGCAGTGCCAGTGAGAGCTACAGCAGCAAAGCATTTTGAGGCACCCTACCTTTCAGGGTAGGGGTTATACATCCCCTCACTGGGCTGGATTGCACCAAGAGTGTCAGACCCTCCAAATGTAAGGATACAGAGTAGGCTCAGTCCACTGAACTAACGTAGCCCATTCATTATATTTGGATTGAAACCTGAGTTCTGGTTGAACCCAAGCCAAATTTGGGGTGCTCAGATCTGTGATTTAAGTTCAAGCTGATCACTTTTTCTCTTAAACTTAACTCTAAAAATGCAAGTGCTCAAGGTCCCACTGGTTAAGAATCCTCCCATAAGTGAAGCAGTTTCTGTTAGCCGTAGATCATCTCTCTACTCTTTGTGCCCACAAATCACATACATATATGATCACGGTAAGGCAGCAGCGCATTCTAGGGATTGTTCTTTAGTAAGGGAGTAAATTCACCCTTTGGATTGTCGTTCCCTACAAACTGACCAACGAGACTGAAGGAGAGAAAAGAGCCCTTTATTGACCACGGCCGTGGGGCTGCTCCTGCCTTCCCCCCCCCCCCCCGAGGGGACAAGGGCAACAACGACAAGCAGGAAAAATAGTGTAGTTATACTCTTTGGTTACAGCGTATTTGACGTCATGGTCATAACTCATCTTAGACAGGTACAGGTGTCATTACAACCGCAGAAACTTTTTGTTACATGTGGTTTCCTGCCAAGCAAGGCTAACAGCGCATCCTTCTAAACGTCGCTTCTATTCTTATCATAAAGGGCATCTTGTTGCTACCCTGGTTGTTAAGAGTCAGGCTTGCAGCAAAGGTTACATGACAAAATGGAGTTAGTTTAGCTAACACTATAAAATTCTGTCTTTAGGCCCCACAGGATTCATCTGTGTAAGATTTGCCACTCCACTTGTTACAGAGATATGGAATTTATAACTTGGCTGTAATGTCGGATCTCTCATTAATATCACTAGGATTCTCTTATGTTAGATGATCTCAGCAACCTGGGGTTTATTTTGGAATCATCAGTTCAGGTAGTATAGCTCCCAGTTATTCATAAATTTGTTTCCTTTGGATAAACCCTCAGATTTAATCTCCATGGTGTAAATGGATAATGATAAAAATGAGAGGTATATGTTCATTTCAAGCTGGAGGTATACCTTTCAGTCCAAGGAGACATGCCTGCAATTGATTGAGCTAGTGCACTAAAAATAGAGAGCACCCACAGTGGCTTGATGGGCAGGAGGGGCTTGCCACCCCAAGTACGTACCTGTCTAAGATGCTAGGTAAATACATAGGGCAACTAGCCCTTTCTGCCACTTGTGTCACCAGGGCCACACCTTGAGCTGGAATTTACACCAGCATAAAGTGTAAGCATACCCATGGCCAGACACTGGGTTGTGTAGAGATGGCATCATATATATGTCTGATTTATAAACCCAAAGGGGAACTCACTGATTTTGCGGCCATATGGACAAGGATTCCTTCTCTTTATTAAAGAAGATAGTGTCTCCGGCAGTGGGCCTTCAGTGGTGTCAATCTGTCTAATAACAATGGAGAAGAGGAATTGATCTCATTTTATGTGGTCCCCCTTGATATTAAAGGTGTGTTTTTAATTTATAAAGAATTGCCAAACCATTTATTATGCTACCTGGAGACTCTGCCATGTTAGAAGCATCCCCAGGTAGCCAGGTGAGCTTGTGTGTACTATGGGAACAATGCAAAGTAACCACAGCAATAGTCAGGATCTGGACCACTATTCTAAATGTGCCCTAAACAAGTTACTCTAACATCTTTAAAGTGTAAGTGATTAAAAATTATTCTCTGGGTGATGTTGTATAGTAGCTTAGGGACACTTTTACATAGTGAGCTGGCCCTTACTGTGTCCACTGGCACAAAGCAAGCTTCTTTGACTATCTAGGAATGGACAGCATTCAGGGTGTAACACTTGATTAATTAAAACTGTTAATCATTTGGTATTTCCTAAACAATTTACAAATTCACCTTTTTTATAAAGCGTGGGCAAATTTTCTGCTCATCTAATATCATTCAGTTGCTATAAGCTGTATTTATGAACAGGATAATATCCTTCTTACAGTAACAGGACTAGCTGCCCTTCTTCCCCCTTTCTGGGGTCTGAGAACATCCCATTGGTTGTCAGATCTCCTGCCTTCACTTATTCTGGGGCAGAATTCCACAATTCTCCCACTCTTAGGCTCCTCTCCAGGCAGCTGTTCCTAGTGCATCTATTGCGCTTCCCCAGCAGGTCCAACTGAGTTAGTGCACTTGTGATTCTTACCGTGGGAGTCTGTGACCAGTGGTGTATATAAGGGCCAGGTAGCCTTCTTAAACCAAAGCATTGTTTATTTTAAACACTAAGAACAAAGCATTTAGAGAAGAAGGATTTTAAAACAGTCTACATGGCTGTGTTTTACCTAAAGGCTTACCAACCTTTGGCTATGTCTACACTTACTAAAATTAGTTCAAATTAGTTAATTTGAACTAACTAAATTCGAACTAATTTTAGTTAGTTCGAATTAACTTAATTCAAACTAGAAAAATTTAGTTCGAACTAAGCAAGTGCCATTCATGGCACTTGCTTAGTTCGAATTAGTGATTTGCATTGAATTCAGTGGGCCAGTTAGTTCGAACTAAGCGCTTCGTTAGAACTAACATGGCCACATTGGTTAATTTGAACTAACTAGTTTGAATTAACCCTTACTTCGAATAGCCTATTCGAATTTACTGGTTCGAATTAAGGAGGCCCTTAATTCGAACTAATTAAAGCCTAATGTAGCCATGGCTTTAGTTAGTTCGAATTAAGCTTTCTTAATTCGAACTAACTTGCCAGTGTAGACATAGCCTTTGATAGTAACCTAGATAGCCCTCACTTTTTCAGATGCCTTAAGTGGCTACCTGTGTCTCCAGCCTGGTTCACCAAAACATCTCTTGCCTCTTACATTCCACCTCCTTGAGAGAAGTCCCTTTAAAACCTGCCTGAGTTCTTTTGATCGCCTTTGTTCACCCACCCTTTTCTGTCTTGGCATTGTCTCTTCCCAGCTCTCAAGTGTTTTCTGAGCTGTGGCTGTTCTTGAGCCATTCTTTCCCCTTCCTGCTTTTTTTTCCTGATCATGCCCTATTAAATGAAACCAATGTATTATTCATACAGTAAACATCTCAACATACATTTACAAATTATTACAAAGTAGTTCTAAATCTGCCACAGTCCTGAGCCTTAATAAATATGGGCCCTGGTCCTGTAGTCACTTCACAATCAAAACTATAACCGTACCTATGCAATGATTGCATATTCAGAACCACAGTGTGTCGAACCAAGTCAGTTACACTGCTGGTAAGGATGGTAAGGATCAGCATCTCTTTCGGGAAGTAATAGCTTCATTTTTCAGGACAGCACTAATTTTTAAGGTTCAGTCAAATACTGTAAGTAGTACCAGTGTTTTTCCAGTGTTTCCTAGTTTCTTCTCCTTCTCACTTTTTGGTTCCTAAATAACATTTGAAAATGCTCTATCAGTGAAACCTCATTAACAATGAATTTGCAAGGTACAAAGTAATATTTTTTCAAGCACCTTATTTTCTTCATTCCAGGGCTTGCTAGAAAAACAAAACCATAAGTAATGATTAATTTAGCACTGCAATCCTGTAAGTGCAGCAGGAAACAGAATAAATTGAGAGTAGATGTGAGAGAATTAAGTTCAGAAAACATCCACATGATTCTGTAAAAGCTAAAAATAGAAATTTATAGAGAGATGGATGGCAGTTCAGACTCCTCCTGACAGCTGCGAGTAAATGTATTTCAGTATGGCTACCAAAAACCTGCAACCCTACAAAAATGGGGTTAACAGGAATAAAACTTGTAAGAAAAATGAAATGAATTACTTACTTGAATTACTAGTGGAATGTATTAGATTATCTGAATGAAGGTGCAGCAAGTGGAATGAAGGGGTAAAAATAATTAAAACAACTTTTATAATAAACATGTGTACTTGTTTAACTCATATCCTGTACTGCCTCCAGTTGGCTGTATTCCCTTATCTTGTGTGTTATACTACTCTTACTGCTTGATTCTGCAACTCTTATTCTGCCAAGAAGGATTTATAAATGTCAGTAATCCCAATGACATCAGAGGGACTACTGCTGGTATGAATAGCATCAGCATGGTTTGCAGAATCTGGTCCTAAATAAGGGCTAGATTTTGCCGTCCTTGCTCAAGTTGAACAGTATTTTAGATGTAGTTAGTCCCAGTGAAATCATTGGGATATTAATGGAATCAGCTACTACTCAACATGAGTAAATGTGTAAAAATCTGTACATTCATCTTTAAAACTCTCTACACACACACACACACACACACACACACACACACACACACACACACA
>ML685787.1:27431847-27461469 GCA_007922175.1 Pelusios castaneus
ACACACACACACACACACACACACACACACACACACACACACACACAAATTCAGATCTCTTGACATATCTTTTTAGCTGAAATACTTTTATAAAAGTTTTGGTGAAATCAAAGCAAGACCTCTATAGAATTAAAGTATTGACATCCATTACCATTTTGATGTGCTGTATTTAGAAAATATGGTAATAGCATTTTGTCTGAGATAGATCAGTGGTTCCCAACCTGTGGCCCGTGGACTAAAAGTGCCCCGCAGGGTTTTTCAGAATGGCCCATGACTCCCTTCCCATTGGCTGTGTAAGTACTCAGGTGGAGCGTGTTGCTGGTAGAAGCTCCTTGCTGTAGCCAAGAGGGCGGAAGGTCAGCACTCCCCTCTACTTGGTTGGAGCAGGGAGTACGGCAAAGCGCTCCACCTGGATCCCTAGGCACTTAGTCCATGCTGGAACCAGAGGGAGGGAGCACTGATCTCCCATTCCCCTGGCTGCAGAAGGTCCCACAGCGTGCTCATGGTTTCCCTGGTGCAGGTAGGGGGATGGATGATCCTCTTAATTGAACTCCTTCCCTCTTAAATCAAGGTGCAGTGGAGGGGTAGGAAGGCTGCTGAGGGAGACCAGTGGCCCACCATGGTTGTAAAAACTGTATTTGTGGCTCTTCAGCCAAAAAAAGTTGAGAACCACTGAAGTAGATTATTCAAAATTATGAACACAAATCATGAGTCTTATATGAGTATCTTTCTTTTGCATGCAACATTCTATATATATAGATATCCTTTCAGAAGATCCATTCTGGTGAGGTAATTTATTTCAATTCTCTTTAATATTGTTGATGTTTTGCCTATCTTCTTCAGAGGGTAGGGACAAATAAATACTGTTCTCAGGAGCAAATGGAATGATGAATACATTTAAATACTAAAAGGTGTCATCCGAGGAGAAAATATTTTTTAGATGATGCAATCAAATTCTGAAGCAAGAAGAAGGCAGACTGTGAACATGGAATGTATTGGATTTTCATGGCTGAAATATGGAGGCCGGCAGAGTTAATATTACAGGAGCTAGAATGGAGATGCCTGTGGTTCTGTGCCATATGCAGTAGCTTTCTTGTGTTTTATTTAATTAATTAAATGGATGCATCACAGGCACTGCATGATTTCACTGCCATAGCAAGGCTTTTGATACAGTTTCCCACAGCATTCTCGTCGGCAAGTTAAGGAAGGTGGATAGAAAACTGGCTAGATCAACGGGCTCAGCGGGTAGGAATCAATGGCTCGATGTCTAGTTGGCAACCAGTAACGAGTGGAGTGCCCCACGGGTCGGTCCTGGGGCCGGTTCTGTTCAACATCTTCATTAATGATCTTGATGATGGAATAGACTGCGTGCTTAGTAAGTTTGCAGATGACACCAAGTTGGGGGGAATGGTAGATACTCTGGAGGGCAGGGACAGGATCCAGGGAGACTTGGACAAATTGGAACACTGGGCCGAAAGAAACCTCATGAGGTTCAACAAAGACAAGTGCAAAGTCCTGCACTTAGGACGGAAAAATCCCATGCACTGCTATAGGCTGGGGACCGATCGGCTAAGTAGCAGCGCTGTAGAAAAGGACCTGGGGTTATGGTGGATGGGAAGATGAATATGAGCCAACAGTGTGCCCTTGTTGCGAAAAAGGCCAATGGCATATTAGGCTGCATCAGTAGGAGTATTGCCAGCAGATCGAGGGATGTGATAATTCCCCTCTATTCGACACTGGTCAGGCCGCATCTGGAATACTGTGTTCAGTTTTGGGCTCCCCACTACAGAAAGGATGTGGACAAATTAGAAAGAGTCCAGCAGAGCGCAACAAAAATGATTAGGGAGCTGGGGCACATGACTTATGAGGAGAAACTGAAGGAACTAGGCTTATTTAGTCTACAGAAGAGAAGACTGAGGGGAGATTTGATAGCAACCTTCAACTACTTGAAGGGGTGCTCCAAAGAGGAGGGAGCTAGGCTGTTCTCGATGGTAGCAGAGGACAGAACAAGGAGCAGTGGTTTCAAATTACAGCTGGGGATGTCAAGGTTGGATATTAGGAAAAACTTTCTCACTAGGAGGGTGGTGAAGCATTGGAATGGGCTATCTAGGGAGGTGGTAGACTCTCCATCTTTGGAGATTTTTAAGGCTCGGTTAGACAAAACCCTGGCTGGGATAATTTAGGGGGAGTGGTCCTGCTTTTTAGCAGGGGGTTGGACTAGATGACCTTGTGAGTTCCCTTCCAACCCTATTGTTCTATGATTCTGGGGTATTGCAAACGTTTCCATAGGGAGACACTATTTACTTAACTCATTTTAAGTGACATTCTTTGTTGAAACTTGAAACCTCCAGAAACTTCCCTGCTTTCTTGTTCTGTTACAAACCCAAGACTAAGCTCAGATTCATCACAAGGTTCACAAATCTGGGCCCAATACATTTTGAATGAACTGAGACTCCTTTTTGAAATATGGTTGCCTTTACTTCATCCCTCTGTAAAGAGAAAGGGTCAACACTGGTTTATTAGAAAAGTATGATTGTAATTAATTTTTAAAAGAATATTTACCAGGTTTTGAGTGGAGGGACAGATTTGGAGGATTCCAGAGTCTCCCGCCCACTTAGCATGAGACCCATCCGTTACTATTTCCAAGGGGGGTACCCGTGTTAGTCTATTTGAGCAAAACAAACAAGGAGTTCTGTGGCACTTTTAAACGCTAACTAATTTATTTGTCTCATGAGCTTTCGTGGGCATTATCCAACTTTGTCAGATGAATGAAATGGAAAATATAGCATGTATGCTGTAAATATAAAGATACAGAGAAGACTGGGTCACAAGGTTAATTCAGACAGATCTAGAGGGGTAGAGGGCTAACTTGTCTCTTTAAAGTAAATAAGATGTTTGGATTCATGCTGTGAAATAGGCAGACAGGAACTAAAAAGGGTGATTTAAGGGAAATTACCTTTTGTAATGACCCAGCCGTTCAAGAGTTTTATTCAAACCCAGTGTGAAGGTATCTTGTTTGCACATGAATTCCAATTCTGCACTTTCACATTCCAATCTGTTTTTGAATTTTTTTTTCCTGAAGTACTGTAACTAGTGTGTTTTTTACAGAATGTCCAGGTAAATTGAAATGTTCCCCTTCTGATTTTTGAATGTTACCATTCTTGATGTTTGATTTGTGTCCATTTATTCTTTTGCGCAGAGGCAGTCCAGCAGAGGGGCATCCTTTACTATGATATCTGAGAGGGAACACGCAAGGTATTATCATCAATCAGTCCAGCTGCTTAAGAGAGAAGTGGGGAATAGGACCAGGAAGCCCAGCATGACCTGTAAGTGCTCCTGATCACTTACGTTCACACACACCGATATATTTAAAGAAAAGGGATAGGGACTACTTGCTAGAATGGAAGACTTTCTGCCTCTTTTGTAGGACCTTCTTGAGGAACCCAGCATTTAACCACATGCAAAGATTCAGACAACCAACATTGGCTTAACACTTATGTTTTATTTTCAAAATTATTTTTCAAAATCAACAAAACTGAGAATAATGCAATTAAAATAAATTCATTTGAACAATCTGATGACCACAAACAATAGGACAAATCACGCCCCTTTTTACAAAGATATAGTTGACATGACCTAAACCAAATTTGTTATTTATGAAGCTGTTCAGTTTTTCATAGTAAGGATCCTCTGATATTCTGTTTGTCTAACACCTGTCACAACAGACTGTCAGTATTGATTAGAGCCTCTAGAATCTAGATGCTACTTTAATGTAAGTAATATTTTTGACATGCCTCCAGCTTTACACCTTGATTAGTTTCTCACATTCTGGATCATCAGACTGGATGTATGTATATCAGATGCTCAGGTTATTTCATCAATCTTTGTTTTCGTTCTCTGTTTCCCTGTCAAGCTCAGATTAAAATGGAAGGTGCAATGGGAAAGGTCTGTTTGTGGTAAATTTATCATGTAAAACATACGACTGGCAAAATGAGATGCAAACTATAAAGGGAGCTTGTTCAATGAGAGGTGCCTTGCTTTCCTGATTTACATTCTTGCTATTTGTTAATTTTCCACTACTCTTCACTCACAGATGAGGTTAGTTACAACAATTACAGCTCAAAGGAAAGAGTGTCTAACAGGTTTGATATAATGGAACAGATCAATTAGCTTTCATCTTGTTCCCCAAATTTGGCAGTATTCATTATTTATGACCAACTTCTTATTTTAGTTGTTATTTCCTACTGAATTATAAGTAAGGAAATAACAGATGAGGAGGATGATAAAACACTTCTGAATTTAAAGAAAAAATGTATCTATTTTGCTCAGTTCAGTAGCCGAAAGTTAAAAAAGTAACAAGCATTTCTCAGCAAGACAAACTCAGACCTTCATTTGAGATTAAAAGGCCTAATACAGATACGTTTGAATTCAATAGCAGATGTCCCATTAATTTCATTAGGTAGAGAACTGGACATAAAGCTCCAGGACCCCGGCAGGAGCCAGCTCTTGCTGCAGCCAGCAGCCCCGGGACCCTAGCTGGTGCTGTATCACACCACCAGTGGTGAGATCTGCCCTGCGGAGGCAGAGAGTGGCCAATCAGGGGAGGCAAAGCTTCCTTTGGCCTCTTGTAAACTCCACCCCTGACCTAACAATCTTTGAATGCTGCCAACACTCTGTTTAAGCTACCTTGACAATTCTAGGCTCTATCTGCGTCATCCCTTAAGGTCCATCTTGTGGCGAACTCAGCCTTCCATGTAACAACAGATGGTCGGTCAGTCTTCTCTAATGCAATGGTGAGCTGTTTCCTGAAGGACCTCAGTAGAAAGTTCCCATAAGCCCCTAAGCCGGTACCACAATGGGACCTCAATTTGGTACTCCTGGCTCTTGCTAACCCACTGTTTGAACCTTTGGCCACCTGCTCAGATTTATACATTTCGTGGAAAGTGGCCTTTCTTGTGGCAGTCACCTCAGCAAGAAGAGTATCTGAGCTAAGAGCGCTCACAATGGAGCCACCATAAACAGTGTTTTTTAAGGACAAAGTACACCTGCACCCTCACCCGGCGTTCTTACCAAAGGTGGTCTCCCTTTTCCATATGACTCAAGACATCTTCCTACCCATCTTGTACCCAAAACCACATACCACAGACTGGGAGAGAAGGTTGCACTCCCTTGATATAAGAAGGTCCTTAGCCTTCTACATTGGCAGGACAAAGACCTTCAGGAAGTCCCCACAGTTGTTCGTAGCTGTGGCTGACAGGATGGGTGCGTCTACACTTGTAAATTAAGTCGACTTAAGCAAGCTTAAGTCGACTTAATTTACTCTGCGTCTACACTACATTTAAGTCGACTTAAGTAAAATTAAGTTGACTTTGTTAAACCTAGCTTAAAGTCGACTTTAGGCTTAAGTCGACTTTCTAAAGTCGACTTAAGCCAATGTGGACGCAGAGTAGCCCTAAGTCGACTCTTAGTAGACTTAGGGCTCTCCAGGACTCCCCCACTGCCCTCCCTGCCAGGGGGGGTGGCACAGGGGGAGCCTGGCATGCCCTCCCCCAAGGCAGGGCTCTGCCCCTATGCCCTGCCAGGGTCCCTGTCCCCCTTTGCCCTATTGTACCCAGGTACAATGGAGCAATGGCTGACCCCTCTAGCATTTGGCAAGGGGTGCCCCCCCTGCCAACGTGGACCTCTCCCAGGTCCACCTAGTCCCTAGAAGTCGATCTAGATGTCCAGTGTGGACACTCTAGGTCGACTTTCTAAGTTCCCCGCTAAGTCAACTTAAAATTTGGGTGTGGACATGCTAAGTCGACCTAAATTAACAAGTGTAGACATAGCCGATGAGAGGTTGCCGCATTTCATCACAGACACTCTCATCCTGGATTACATCCTATATTAAGACTTGTTATAACCTAGCGGGGAAATCTGCCTCCGTTGTCACAGCTCATTTGACGAGAGCCCAAGCCACATCAATTGCATTTGCAGCACAAGTCCTAATTCAGGACATTTGCAGAGCGGCAACATGGACCTCCATTCACACATTTGCGATCCATTATGCAATAACCCAACATGCGGTTGAGGATGCTGCAGCTGGCAGGGCAGTATTGAGGTCTATAACCTGATGATCTCCAAGACCACCACCAGTAAGTGCTTGGGAATCATCTAATTGGAGTCGACGTGAGCAATCAATTGAAAGAGAAAAGACAGTTACTAACCTTCTGTAACCGTCGTTCTTCAAGATATGTTGCTCACGTCCACTCCAGACCCGCCCACCTGCCCCTCTGTCAGATCCTCAGCAAGAAGGAACAGATGAGTGGGGGGTCAACAAGCCCTTATAAGGGACGCCATGACAGCGCGACTCCAGGGGGCTCTGTCACGGACGCTTTGGGGTTGCTAGGGGAATAATCTTCCGACAGCCGTGCATGACGCGCACACACACCTAATGGAATGGACGTGAGCAGCACATCTTGAAGAACGACAGTTACAGAAGGTTAGTAACCATCTTTTCCTGGAGCTGGAAGGGTGGAGAGGAACATATTTAGAGATTTCTGATAGGAAGAAAAAGGTAGGATGAATCCAAAGAGATTCAACTACTGAAAAACCTTTACTAGCTAAATTAAAGCTAACATCTGGGTAGGCTGAAAATGGCTACAGAAAAATGTGATCAGTGTTTTCTGAAATAAACCCAGAATGAGCGATTAAAGCTTTTGAATGTGCCTGTGTTGCTTGAGTCCATTCTCCCGAAATTCCATGGACCAACTCCAGTAGTTGGTTGGCACAGTTGTCTTTGTTCCATCCATTTTGCCATCCATTCATGCCAACATAAATTGTGCTGGAAAAGTCTGATTCATCATTTAGATTTAAAACAAAACAAATAAACCAAGAGTGGCACCAAAGATACATATTCTTTTTTGATTGATTATAATATTGTACTAAATTCTTTTGTCAGCTGATTTTTTTTAAGTGTGAGGTAATTCATGATTGATTTGTGTACAGTCAAACTCATGATCTCTGAAAAGTGCAAAATTCAGCAAGTTATTGCCCTGCATGTCTGCTACAGTTATACCTGCTCCATTACATTTACAGGAGTTCAGTTGAAGCACAGCATATGTAAAAACTGGGAATAATTGTGCAGTCCTGAGGGAGTGGGTCTTAATAAGTACTCATGCTTGTTCCCACTCTGTTATTACTAAATGATTGCTTTCTTATTCCTCTGTCTAAACTTGTACAACTTGACTGTTCAAATACGGAGCTCATTGACTTGAAAATTAGCAGCATACGTTTGGGCTCTACAACTTCTGCTTCTGAGGATTATTTTTAATAATGTAAACCTCATTAAACCAGATATTTGCATAGTCAGAAAGAAGAAAAAGAATGGCCAAGCAAAAGCCTCCCCCTTGTCATAGAAAGAGCAAGGAGTAGGCGGATGATTTGTAATTTTTTTTTTTTTTGATCTTTGTCTATAGTGCTGCTTCCCGAGTTGCTTCAGCATTTTTTATTTTTGAAGACCAGATATTGAGGGCCTCATTCAGGCTAAACTCCTGTTATTGCAAAGACTAAAGGCTTGTGATCCTGCACCTATAAAGTCAGTTGGATTGTTTTTACTGTTGTGCCACTGCATTGCGTATTACTGGTGTCTGATAAATAGCTAATAAGAATAAACTTATGCTTATAGAAAGAACTAGATTGATACAACTGAAAATCTAAGAGCTCCATGTCCACAGAAGAGTTACAGCACAGAAAGCAGCCGTGCAGAAGTCTCTGCAGTGCTCTGATCAAAGTGCCCCACTCATGATCTGAAAAGATCATCTCTGGGGTTGAAAGGGTAACTCTTCATGACCCCACATTGTGGTCACTCTGCTCAATCTGCCAGGAGCAGAATAATTAATGTTAAATGGGTAGTGGATACATAGCCACTGAGAACTGGGCTATTACCACCATCTTACTTTAGGCTTGTCAGAGAACAAATGTCAGATGGTAATGCCTTTCAATCATTATGCCTCTGGGCTGGATTTCATCATGTGACCGTAAAATCTTCCACAGCCTGAGATCTTTATTAATCCCTTGTATCATTCACTTTCCTGAAACAGATTCTCTACACCAACACCGCCATGATCTTCCACTAATAATTCCTGTGTTCTATTTATGATCCCAAACAGTATACTTTTAAATGTGTATAATGCTTACAGTTAGCAGAGACACTAGAGCATTCTTTATTGCCTTCTATAAGTGTATGTGTGAAATCTAGCGCAGACTAATGAAAAGCTGGTGATATAGCTACTTATACATTTTAGCTAAATCTGTAATTTATTTCAGATTGCATATGTATATTTAATACAGTCTGAATCACAGGGTCTTTCTAACCTAGCTCTTTATGAACTCTAGTGAAAGAAGCATTTTAATTATTAAAGTGCTGGCAATGTACTTTATGTGATACAGGACATAAAAAACATTACTGCGTCTATAGTACACCAAGAAAAATCAGACATGGCATACAATTCCCAAACTACACATCACCTTGGAAGTCACGATAGTCCTGATTTGGAACCAGAGGTTCTCTAGAATCTTCTCTGTTGCCCAGTGTGTATATGAGGCCAACTGGGACTATTAATCATATAGACTGAACTGCCATAGGTGTAGTATACATGGTTTCTTTACCAGTCACCTATTGACAATTGCTTTTTTATGAGGGATAATTGACTTAACCCACATGAGACTGAATTAATACTCTTGAGCTGTGGGAAGTATTGTGAGGAACTGCAGCTGAATTTTTCGGGGGTGGAGGTTACTCCTAGGACTGCTTTAGAATGAAGAATCAAGAAAACTTGTCTAATGAAGTGGTGATTCAGGCTCCAGAAACCTTTACTGCAGCCAAAACAGTATGCACTTAAAACCCCTGAAAAATGCTGAGCATCACCCAGCTCTGTGAAACGGACCTCTTTGCAGTTGTATGTTTTCCAGTGAGGTCTTTGATAAATCTTAATCCACCTAAAACATTGAGATTCTTTAGGCTCCTGGAAAAGCCACATTAATTGGCTGCATTAGTGTAACAGAGACATAGTTCCACTCTGATAAGGACATTGATTTTCCCCATTCGCATCCTACTGATGGTCTGATTGTAGGGTGGATTCTAAAGGTTGCCATCTCAAACGATTTGCCCACTAGTGTGAGTTTTTTAAAGCCTCAGTTTCTGAAGTTGTGAGGGTTTGTGACCGTGTCAGCTTTAATTTAAAAATGTTTCTAGGCCATTTGGCTACAGAGAAAAGTTTGAAAATATGACCTGCACTCTCAAGAATCAACAGGCAAATAAAAAAATCCCAATATATATATTTTTAAAACCAATTACATGATTTAAAATATGATCTCATTATTTTTTAACCTTCAGAGTTGGCAACAGTGATTTTCAAGGGCAGTTCTGACACAGTGCCAACCCTCTGTGTCTTACCAAAGGTCAGTTCTGTTCTCAGTCTGCTGCACTACTGCGTGTGAAAATTCTGTTAAAAACCAGTCTACATCTAATAAGAAACTGGTGTGCTAAACTAAATCCACAAAGAAGTACTTTGAAGGGAAAGAGCAGGAGTTTAAAAGTATAGCCCGCCACCTCTGTATTAAATGTTCTTCTACCTGGGTTGACATGACAGATGGTGAGTGGAATCCTGGGTAATCTTGGTCCTCATGAGTGAAATCAATTAAGTTTAGAAAAGCTATTTATTGCCAAGGCGATTAAAAAGTAATTAGCATTTATAAAGAAATCTGCAGGAGTCCTAATTATAATGAAGCAATGAGTTTGGTTTTTGGACAGAAGGGAGGTTCCAAATAGGAGGGGAGTTTGTCTTTTCTCTTTTATTTTGTTTATTAAGATAATATCAAGCTGTATCTTCCTGCCGTCATTGTAGCGATCTCTGGAGAGTCTCCTTGGATTTTTATCATTATGCTGACACAATAGCATAAGAATTTATCAAATTTATTTATTAAAACCCAGTTGCAGGATTGCAGACTTTGCTAAGAACATTTAGCAACAGCTATGAAAATAATTGAAGGGCTCTCTACACTTGCATCTAATATACATCCATAGTTAGTTATCTTCTTCCCTGCCTCCACCCCATCAGTTTTATTTATTCAGTTGCAAAGTTTTTCTAAATTTTCAAAGCTTGGACATAATTTATCCCTGGTGTAATTTAATTGATGTCAGTGTCATTACACCAGGGATGAACGTTGGCTCCTTGTGTTAGTTTACTGCAATATGTAGTTTTACCCATTCTAACAACATAGCATTTTGAGAGGTTCATATGCTAAGAAAATTTTCTCCCGGTTTAAACTATGATTTTATTTAAAGTAAAAAAAGCCAGAAACAAATGTTTTCAGTCAAAAAAAACGAGAGTCCTGTGACACCTTATAGACTAACAGATTTTCTTCAGCATAAGCTTTCGTGGACTATAACCCACTTCGTCAGATGCATCTTATGCCGAAAAAAATCTGTTAGTCTGTAAGGTGCCTCAGGACTCTCGTTGTTTTTTGCTGTACAACAGACTAAAACGGCTACCCCTCTGGAAATTTCAGTCAAAATAGTTACCAAAGTGTACACAAACAAAATTGTTTACAGTCGTGTACTTGACTCCTATACTTTTGATGTCACAAAAGATGTCACATCAGCAAGATGACTTCTGCAAGTAGCAGGAAGCTCTCAAATGACCACATCAGTTCAACTACTATGTACAGTGATAAAGATTTCGGTTTATACTTTGTGAGAAATGTTACTTGCCATATAAACGAATGTCCTGTAAGTGATTATGCTGAGCAAAATATCTGCGGTTTTTCTTTTAATTTCAAAAGAACTGCCTTGCACATTGTGTTTTAATAGGTTTTGGGTGAAATACATATCTTCAGCACATTGTAGCTCTTGACTAGTTTCTTTCTTATGGGAAATTTCAACCCTCACAGTACTCAGATGCGTGAGGTCAGATGATTGCATAGCTTGTGAAATCGGCCTCTGGATATGGAGGTGGTGGAATCTCCATCTTTGGAAACAGTTAAGGCCCGGTTAGACAAAACCCTGGCTGGGATGATTTAGTGGGAGTGGTTCTGCTTTTAGCAGGGGTTTGGACTAGATGACCTCATGAGGTCCCTTTCAGCCCTAAGATTCTATGGCTATGTCTACACTAGCAAGTTAGTTCGAATTAAGGAAGCTTAATTCGAACTAACTAAAGCCATGGCTACACTAGGCTTTAATTAGTTTGAATTAAGGGCTTCCTTAATTCGAACTAATAAATTTGAATATGCTGTTTGAATTAACCAATGTGGCCATGTTAGTTCGAACTAATTGGCCCATTTAACTCAATGCAATTCGCTAATTCGAACTAAGCAAGTGCCATGAATGGCACTTGCTTAGCTCGAACTAAATTTTTCTAGTTCGAATTAAGTTAATTTGAACTAACTAAAATTAGTTCGAATTGTTTAGTTCAAATTAACTAATTTGAACTAACTTTAGTAAGTGTAGACATAGCCTATGATATAAGTTACTGTCGAGCTTCATATGGCTTGTTTTCTGTTGTGCTCTGTTCCATGATGTATACCATACTCCTCATTATACTTTCCAGGTGGATTGCAGAATTGTCTAAAGAACTGTTATCTGGAAACAACTTGGGTTATTCTATCTGGTTTTGTTTTTCTCTCTCAGACGTTTTCTAAACGTTTTTTGTTGGTCTTTTTGAATCTTTTTTCTCCATCTTGTCTCCTCTTTGGACACTATAAACTGTTTGAACAATTGTTCATAAATTGGATGTTTATCTGAAACTTCCTCTTAGATTTTCTTGTGACATTTACAGCCCATTTTCATGATCTGTTTTTTATGATCACCTGCTCTTGTGAACCTTTCACTCCCTTGGTTCACATCAAAACACATTCATGGACATTTTCCTCAGTCTGATCAGGACCCAAACCTGACCCAAATTCTGATCTTGAGAAACAAATCTGCCCTACTTTGGCTGCGTCTGTCTTCCACACTATTCATTCTGGAGAGTTTAGGTAAGAAGTTGTCTCTGAGCAAAAATGATAAAGCTTGAGATTTTCAAATTTACAGGCCTAAAGTTAGGCTCCTAAATCTATATTCCGACATCTAAATAAAAAAGTGGTCAATTTTCAGAGAAGCTGAATATTTTCAGATTCCACTCTAGTCAATGGGATGCTCATCACGTCCAAAAAGAAGGAGCTTAATGTTAGGCACCAACTTTGAAATGCTGGCAAATAAGGGGGGAAAAAATTGAGTGCTTGATATTACAGAGTTCTTCTTCGAGTGTTGATGCCTATGTGGATTCCAGACATGGGTGGCTGTTCAGAGCAGTGTCTGTCAACCCATGTGCATGCCTCGTGTTGTCCATGTGGTACTTCTGAGGTCTTATGTGACTGCGAACGCCACCTCTAAATAAATACATTCATTTATTAGATAGTATGGTTTCGTTGTTATAATTAAAGTAGCAAAACGGATAGTTTCCAAGTTCTTCCCTCTCAGGACAGTTGACACTCTTCGGGGGATTATGCCCAAGCAAGCCAGGTATAAGAACTGTTTCACATGCCCACAGTCATTCTCAGTGAGGGACGAGCACCAACACCGTCTCGACTGACTGCGTTGGTGAGACCCACATCATAGTACAGTGATGTTTCTACCACTCTTTTCCTTTAAGAACCTGGGAGGCAAGAGAACTCAGGCCCAAGAAGCATCTGATGGAGGAGGCAATGAATGCAAGTGCACACCCTGAAGTGTCAAGGACAACGCTGATGGCATTAGTCAAGGCCCGTCATGCACACAAGCAGCACCGTCAAGGGCATAAAAGTGGATCCCACGAGAGACCACCTCCAAGTGCTGCCTTCCCCTCCCTAAATCAGCATCATCCAGCTGAGAACTTGCATGTGTATACAGCAGCTCCCTCTTCCAAATGAGTAAAGGTGGATGGGAAAACAAAACAGACAAGCAGAGGTGTTGCTTCACAGGAAAAAGATTTGGGGCACAGGCCCATAACATCCCCATTTCCCCACAGCATCCCCAACCACCCTCCCCCGGCTATTTCCCTGACACCCAGCCTTGCCTTCCCCAACCACTCCTATCCTGCCCCCCGCTATTTCCCACGACACCTGGCCCGGCCTCTCCTTGCCTTCCCCAAACTCCCACCCTGGCTATTACCCCGATGCCCAGCCTGGGGTCACCTCGCTGCACTGTGCCATGGCTTCCCCGCCACCCAGGGCCACCGCCTCTGGCCCAGGCCGGTCTGGGGCCACCTCGCCACGCTCACTCTGCCAGTCCCATCCCCGCCTGTCCTTGCCCAGCTCCTCTTTCTCCCACCTCCCCATACTCAACCTGCCACTGCTCCAGGACCCCACAGCCACCAGAAATGCTGTTAATAGTAGTATTGGATAGTAAAATAGCCCTACTGTTCTCACTATGTAACATGGCTCAACTCACTGCTGTAATTACACATTACTGAAGCTAAAGCATGTGCATTTATCCCAAGGCTTTGTAATTGTTGCTTATGTCCCATCTCCTTGGCATCATTTTTTGCTTCATAATATATTATGACTGTAACATTACCAACAATTTTCATGACACTGTAAAGAGTTATAGATCAATTACATTTGAGGTTGCAGGAAGAGGAGATGAACAGCAAATGGGGAAAAGCTGTCTATTTTAAAAAGTGGCTGCTATAATACAAATTAATTGCCAATGATTTTCAAAGAGGTATTTATAACTGCAGGTATTATAAGCAAAGACATTTTTTGTTTAAAAGGATGTTTTAAAGATATTTATTCAAACATGTAGTGTGTTCTTAATAACTCAGTTCCAGCTCTTGTATTTAGAATGGGACCACCACATTTTAGTATTATTAATTAAAGGGTTTAATAGGCTGTTAGCTCTTGAGCTGTAAGTGAAGCATGTAGGAAGAGAAGGATTAGTATTGTATAAATGCTGCAGGAGGAAATGTGTTTTTAAGTGAGGAAGATCAGGAAAAAAAAACATAGTAAGAATAGTATTTTTCCTTCTAATGCTATACTGCTTCATTAAAAAAAAATCAGAGTAAATTTTCAAAGGACCTCAAAATTTTCATGCAATCTGTTTGATTGCTCAAGGTGTTCGAATCTTGTTGTTGTTGCTGCTATTTATTATTTATGTTACACTAGTTCCTGGAGCCCCCTCCTGAAATTCAGGCCCTATTGTGCTTGATTCTATACTAATGTATAGCAACAGGCAGTCGCTACCTCAAAACAGCTTACAATTTAAGTAGGCAGACCGTGGGAAGGGACCCAGAGGTTTAAGAAATGAAATGATCACCCAGCATATTCGTAATAAAGCTGGCAGTAGATCCCCAGTCTCTGCCTGAATCCCAGGCTAACAGCCTAGCCACTGGACCACTCTGCCATATGGATTTAATGCTGTTTCACTGAAGTTAGCAGAGAGACTCCAATTGGCTTGAGTGGATTTTAGATTAGGTTTGCATATCTGGGTTCTGGCGCACGCAAATGCATGCACCCACAATTAGAGGCCTGTTTTCCCTTGAACTTATGTATATAATATTTCATGCCTCCATTTATCTTACCAGATAATTACTGTCCTTTTCATAGTAATTTTTATCCTGTCTATAAAACAGTTCTCTTTGAGTTCTCTGTTCACTCCAGAGTTTTCATATATTTTGGTCATGCACCTTATTTCAAGGAACACTTTGCAGAGTTAATAATGTATGTCATATATTTCTGAATCCTTTGTTAATTTTGAAAACTTTTCCAGTAGGTTACTTCAAAATGTCTGTTCTTCCACTAAGGGAGAAATCCAAATTATTTTAACCTACCTTTATAATCATTTGGTTTATAGTGGCTCTAAGGAGTCAGGCTCACCAACTTTTGTTCCTCAGATGTAGTCAAACATAGTCATCCTTTTACATTCTGCTACATCTCAGAAGAGATTGAATATTACTTTTTCTTAAAAAACATCTTTTAACCTATAAAACTAGCTAACTAATGCTGGATGGTTTAAAAACAAGACCATAAACTGGTTAACTTCATGCATGTTCTACAAGGACAACCAAATCATTTCTGTGAATATAGTTTTCATTTGTGGTTTACACAGACCTAAAATAATGTGTTCTCAGCAGCTAAGATGTCTCACTGGATTACACTAAGTAGCTATATAAGAAAAGACTTTTATAGAGAAAAAAAATTTAAGAAATCTTTCATCACATTTGATGGATGCTCAGCCAAACTAATTTTCTCTGTTTGTGGAGCACAGAGGTGTTCATTAACTTTGGGCAACGGTTCTTACTACATAAAGTAAAGGTTGTCATTTACATATAGCTGCCTCAACAAAAGTACATACAATGATACTCTTCCTGTCCCATTTAGGTCTCTAGAAGGATTTGAATCTACAATATTAATCTCTAAAAGCATGCCATCTCTGCTTCTTGAGCTAAAAGAATACTACATTACTGATAGTTATAGTAAACTTTTATCCTCCTTTATGGATTAGCTGCTATAATGTAACACAAACACACTCTGTATTCTTAAATGTGTGGGTGTTTATATAACCCCTACCTCAACAACTCTAGAGAAAGGTCGGATCACTCTGCTAAGAAAGAGCTTTTGCCAAACAACAAGAAAGATTTTTACTTAAGGTTAATAATCAGGTTGTTGCATATGATCATTTAATACTTAGCAAGGTAAACTTTTCTTCAACCTGACAATGACTTTTTTCTCTTAATTTAGGTTCAGCATTTTTTTCTTCCACTGTAGCTGACGTTAGTTTTGTATCAGATTCCCATATCAGCAGAGGCCCTGAATTAATCTGTTACTCACCTCCAACAGCATTCATAATATTACCAATCTCATTGCCAGCTAGTGTAATAACTGCTGAGTCTGCATAACCATTATCCTTAAAGAGGAAATTTTTAAAAGAGTGTGGAATGTTGAATTGTCTCAAAGATGAGGTATTTGATCAAATTGATTGCTTATCTGAAATTATTGCTGACAGCATCGTAGAGTGTGATATTAATTGGCACTTTTTCAGTGGGAGTGCTGAATTGTCCATTTAAAAATATCCAAATTTGCATGTTCAGACCCCACATTTTCACGTACTAAGGTATGAATCCAATCCTGCACCCTCTTCTGTGGCTGTGGAGGGCATTATCTGTAATAGAAATGATGCCGTTCTATTACACGAGGGATGAAGTGGCATGGCTTGTGCTATGGGGGCACGTCCCCCAGATATCATTGGGCCCTGCTCCTTCTTTTTGGGCTCCTTTTGCCAAAGATGTAATAAGAAGCAGCTGATGGGTCATCTGCATGAATCCATTAGCAGGTGCTCATGTAGGGGTCACAACCAGCCCAAAGGCTACTGCTGCTACTCCACAGCCTGTTACAGAAGATAGGATTATGTAGGCGGTGTGTTTATAAATAGATGCATTCACAAACTGATGGCTGTAGTTGAGGAAGCTGCTGGAAAATTTGTCCTTATATCCATTTGTTTGTCTGCCTATGGGTTCATTGTAACTATTTGTTTAATTAGATTAGTTAACTCAGGAATCTGCAACCTGCAGCTCTGGAGCAGCATGCAGCTCTTTGGCTGATCCCTTGCAGTGCGGGGTCTCCTCCCTTCCCCCTGCTCCCCACCCCCCAGTGAGGGACCCTGCGGCAGGCACCCTGACGCAGCTCCCCTCCTTCCCTTCTCCCCCCGCCCGCCACGCCACAACCAGGAGGCTATATCCATTGCGTCTCTCAAAACAATCAGTTATCGAGGGATTTTTTTTAAATGGCTCTTCTTATCTTTCGGTTTGCCAACCCCAAAGTTAGCTAATTAGACTAATATTTTGTGTTTATCTGGTACTTTGAAGAGGTAGAGCATTGTAAGTGTTGTTATTAATCCTGTTCTGTGACATGGACTGAATAGTTCATTTTGGTAATAATATATGGCATGACAAGAAAATATTTTGCAAAAGAAGAAAAGAGCATGGAGAATTAAAAAAGGTAGTGCAGTGGTTGATGAGTCAAAGGAATATTTCCACCACACCACCGAACAACGTAATAACCTACAGATACCTTCCTCCCAACTCTTCAGGAAGAAATATTCTACATGGAATCACATAACCAGAGCCATGCAGAACACAATGCTGTCCACAGCCTCAGAAACAACTCTGACATCATTAAAGAGGCTGACAAAGGAGGTGCTGTCATCATCATGAATAAACTGGATTATGATCAAGAGGCTTCTAGACAAATCTCCAACATAACATTCTATAAGCCACTCTCTGACCCCCCTGAGGAATACCAAAAGCAACTACACCACCTACTCAAGAAACGCCAGAAAGCAGCACAGGAACAAATCAAAACAGACACACCTCCAGAACTCCAAAAAGGGATATTCTGTCTACTACCGAAGACCCATAAACTTGGAAACATCGGGTGCCCCATCATTTCAGGCATTGACACTCTTCCAGCAGGCTTATCTGGCTATGTGGATTTTCTCCTCAGACCCTAGGCCATCAACATTCCCAGCAATCTTCAAGACAGCATGGACTTCCCAAGAAAAATTCAATCCATTGGAGACCTTCCATGCTACTATGGACGTAGAAGATCTTTACACCAGCATCCTACACAAAGATGGATTACAAGCCATTAGGCACACTATCCCAGATGATATCACGGCATACCTTGTGGCTGAACTTTGTGACGTTGTAGTCAACCATAACCATTTCAGATTTGAAGATAATTTATATCTTCAAGTCAGCGGCACTGCTATAGGTAACTGCATGGCCCCACAACATGCGAATGTTTTTATGGATGACTTAGAACATCACTTCCTCCAGTCTCGTCCTCAAGTACCACTCCTCTTCTTATGCTAAATCGATGATATCATCATCTGGAGCCATGAAAAGGAAGCCCTTGAAGATTTCTACAGAGATTTCAACAATTTCCACCCCACAATCAACCTTAACCTGGACTACTCCACACAGGAGATCCACTTTCTGGGCATTGCAGTACAAGTAAGTGATGGACTTATAAACATCACCCTACAAATCAAAGCTTCAAAGAGAAACTGCAGAGTTGGAATGCATATGCAAATTTAACACCATTGCCTTGCACTTAAATAGAGATACCTCCTGGCTTTCTTATTACAAAAGGTGATTTTGCCTTCTCTTTGCCTTCTTTCTACCCCCTCCTTCTAATATGCTGTTCCACACTGTTTGAGTCTAAACTGCTTTGATTTACTGAAACAGTTTGACTTGATCCTATGACATCTTCAAGCATCTGATGAAGTGGGATTTTCTTCCACGAAAGCTCATCCGATAAATTTGTTAGTCATTAAAAGTGCCACAAGACTCCACAATATCAATGCTGGTAATATGTTATCTTCAGCAGCTCATTCTGAAGTTGAATGGAATACTGCAAAGTTTGCAAATCCTTTGGAAAGCAACACTAAGTGACTAGAGTAATGTATCTTCAGGCTTGTTGGCTTACTGCTAAGAATTTCCAAATGTGTTTGAAGCTCGTTGTGCCACTGTACAAGCTTGATCCTGGATTTCTGGCACACTCCTAACGCCTTCTGAAGTAAAAAATGGCCAGCCTGATATGACAGAAATTAGAGGAGTGATGTATAATGGCTGCATTTTGTTCAAATAACTGTGTTGCAATGTAAAGTCAATGGCAATTTTAAGTGAAAAAAATGCAGCATTGTACCCTACATCAGTGAATGTGCAAAAATACGAGAGAAAAATGTGTGTGCGAGTTATGGGGGAATTGGGGCAAAGGAGGAGAATTGCCAGCAAGTTACATGGCGTAAGGTGGAACATTGGAATGGGAGACAGAAAACCTGGACTGTGTATCTGGCCCTGTGATTCAGCTGTTCTGATTATCTTGAAGAAATGACATGAACCTCTCTGAAAAAGTTTCCTCATCTATAAAATGGGAATATAGACACTTAATATTCCTCCGTATAGTGCTTTGAGATCTTTGACTGAGAAAAGCTCTAAAACAGCTAAATCATATTATTCTAAATCAGGAATGATAGAGCTATAACAGATTTCTTCTGAGGGTCTCTTCCTGCCTTTGTTCAAGCTTTACAAGAGTTACAACGGAAGAACAATACCTACTGACATAAGTAAGACCCACAAAACGTTGAAACAGTTGTTAAAGATGCCACAGAAAGCCTCTGAAGCAACCAAATTAGTGGTAGAGCAGAATGTTATTTTATTTGAATACTGTTTCTGTATAGCACCTCTTTCATTATGTTTTTAACCAGCCCCTTAAAAACAGGACTTCCCATTTCAGAGCAATTGTTGTTAATCCAATACAGCTCTTGTAAATCCTGCCTGTAATCGCTGTAATAAGCTGTCCCTGTTATTGTAACAGTATGTCCTCATTTATATTCAGTGGCTGTGCTTCACTAACAGCTACTTTGCTCTGCTCTGTGTCCCACTGAAAAGACTCTGACTCCTGCTTCTCCTCTTTGTACATTGCTGCCGTCAGGGATTCTTTACTAGCCTGACTTGAGTGACCTCTCAGTGGTCACTCAATAGTGCCACATATCTATGTCTTGTGAGACTATTTCAAACAAATGAGTGGGGTGAGACTTCTGCTTCTGTCCATTGTGTCTGACCTGAACAAGCTGGGAGCTGTATAAAACATCCCTTGGGATTTGGAAAGCAGAAATAGGCACTGCAAAGAACATTTAGGGGATTGGTTGGCATTATCACGTGACAGATGCTAGGCAACATGTGCTATTGGCCTTCTCCGTTGCAGACGGATCAGAAGGAACATCAGTTTTTGTGTGTTTGTGCAAATGAGGCTGTGATTTCTCCACAGCAGTCTGGGGGAGCTTTAACACTTCTACTGAGGTAAGCAGTAATGATGTCTTTATTCCAATACATTAGCTGCCAGGAATGGATGCAGCAGGATTATTTATTTTTATTTTATTTTATTTTTTGTGGAGTAAAATAGAAAAAGAGCTCCACTCTTAAATTCTGTATTTTGTTTTCTTTTTTAAGCTGCTAGGTACTCAAATATGCTTAGCTGTTTTCTTCAGTAATTAAAAATCATTGTATTCTATTTTATGCAGTTTTACATCTTGAGAGCATTATGTTATATATTAGCAAGCATTTCACAGGCAGGCATGCACTGAAAATAGTACATAGGTAAATTCCTCTCTTTCTGAAGGGGTGGAGATGGAGAGGAAGTGTGATATTAATACCTATTTTTGCATGAAATGCATCAGGTCATTTTTACAAAGCAGGCTGTTTAAAACAAAACCTGTAAAATGCCTGTGACAAGCAGACATTGATACACATTCTGAGATGCATGTTGGGAATACTAAACCAAAGGCACAACACTGTGATGGTCACTATTCTAATGAATTTGGAGTCTATGGCTTGTATATTGTATTTAAAATAGAACAGTGAATGAAAGACAGCAGCCTTTTTAATCGGGTTTTGAACTGTAGCCAATGAAACAAGCCCATTATAGTCCTATGACAGGCATATATTTTAGCCAACGGCTGCACAAGAAATAGATTTTATATATTGCCTCCAAAACTATAGAATAGACCAAATACCTGCCTATAGAGAATATTTTAATAATGCAGTGAAAGTGACCTTTATACCAGAGATCATTTAAAGCAGTTGTTGAAAAAGAATTAAAGCTGCTAAGGATTAAACTGACAGCACCACAGACAATTAAAAGAAACTGAACTGTACTATGAATAAATGGTAGTGCAGCAAAACTACAGAATCTATAGTCAAACGGAGAAAACCCTTCTGTAAGTACCGAGAGCATTCAGGCTATATGGATGTAGTAGCTCATCTCGAGAAGCTGCTGTAAAAGAGAAGCCAATGTTTTAAACTAAGCAGGATCAGGCTTTTTAAATCTTGTATAGCTCCATGGAAGTAAACCAGCAATGAGAATGTGCTTTTGATGAATGATGCTGTCATCTTCAGCTGCTAATAATTTTTTATTTTAAATTCAAAAGACCAGATTAAACAGGGAAGTTCTAAAGACAAAAATAAATAAATAAACACAAATAACCACTAATCTGTAACATGCCTCTGCAGTATTAATTCTGGGAAGCAAATTCTGTGGCACAAAACTAAAAAGTTCTGACTGTTTTCCATTTGCAGAACCATTTAACCATTTCACGACTTTACTTCTGTAAGAAAAGCAATAATATGTGCTAACTGGATGTAAAAGGATTCTAATTGCTTAACTTTAATACTATACAGTCAGAATTAAAACTAGTCCTGCAAATATTGAGAATGTTTCTTACTACATTGTTCTTCACAAGTGACCGATCTATTCTGATTTGCTTTGTTTATAAAACTATTTATAGGACTATACCTACCTATCATAAAGAAATTTTGGATGCACTGACAAATGAATTATGTTACATTTAATGCTGACTGCTTTGGTTTTCAGGGATTTTTGTACCATGCTTGCAATTTGTGAGTGCCAACAATTCTTTAGGAGCCCATTTGCTATTTTTCAAGGTCGAAAAACTGGGAAGGGACCTATAATCCTGTTTAGAAGAATTGAATATAGTCTGCAGTTTGTAAACTGATGTTTTATGTATTTGTTCTGGATGTGGATCAGGTTGAACTTTTACTTTTCTCATAGGTGAGATTTAAAAAAAAAGTGATATAATAGGAGACAAACGATGATTGCTTGATGCAAAATACCAGTATATTTTTGAACATATTCATAAAGTAAAAAAAATGTTGTTTATGATATACCAACAAAAATTGACATGCAAATATACACAAATAACAAAGAAATACTTACACTAAAGAAGTGTTTATGTACAGACTTTTTTTTTTGACATCCAGCACTTTACAAAGTTTGAAAACACTGGATTGCCCCATCCCTTCTACTCTGTTGGCTCTGATGTAGCATTTGCACTTCTATCTTCCCCTTGAGGCTGTACCCTGGAATGAAGTTTTAAACCGAGTATTTATAGAAGCATCAGCAGGGGATGGTGACCAGCAATTGTGCTGGATCAGTTTGCATCTGTGATGCCCTAGCTATTCTATACCACTCTCTCTGTAAGATCCATAGGGGTAATTGTTAGTTTAGTTCTGCAAAACAAAAAAGGATTCTTGTGGCACTTTCAAAGACTAATACATTTATTTATTGCATGAGCATTCATGTCAAGTGTCTTTGAGCTAATCGGTTTGCCAGGTAACTCTGGTTAATGTGACGATAAATTCTAGTATAGATTCTAAAAAAGTTTTTTCCTGAGAATGGATTTGCACACACTACCGTTCTTTAAATTGATTGTTCAACGACACAAATGTTTGTGGTGTCTAGATTAGCATATACAAATGTGTTAGTTAACTAGAGTTAATTACCAATCAATTATCTTGATTTAAAATCTCTAGAGAAAACATAGCTCCTCAGACTTAAGCCAAGTTGAACCACAGCTGAGAAAAAAATATGTCCTGGAAGAAATATTTGTGAGTTGGCAACACAAGAACTTAAAGAATTTAGTTAACTCATATTATTTGCAATCAATTAGCTCAAATTACAAGAAAACCAAAGACTTACATCTCTGAACTACTCCACTGCAATCCCAGGGAAGTTAATGTAGTTGCACTGGTGTAGCTGTGAGAAGAATTAGTTCCAAGGCATTTACACACACACACACACACAGAGAGAGAGAGAGAGAGAGAGAGAGAGTGCGGCCAGAATGCATAGATAAACTAGGCAAATTAACATTAACTTTCTTGACTTAAACCAACAAAAGAAAAGAGGTACATAGTTAAGGCTCCCATTTTACTTAGAACTAAAATATCTATTCTATTTCTGACACTTCTGTACAGGATCACCAGAATCTACTCTCTGATCCAATTTGCACCATGCTATAAAGAAAATCACTTGTTTGCTTGACCACACGTGTGCTATGGCTGATTTCTTTGAGCTTATCTGATGATACGCACCATGAGGTTGAATTAGAAATGTGAACAGTTGTTCACAGTGCTGTCAATCCAAGTCATACAGTAAAGGGATGGGGCTAAATCTTGCTATGGCTGGGGCAGCAAGGGAAGGGGGCAGAAAAGCTACCAGGCTTTTCCCACTGTCAGCCACGGCAGGATTTCTCATGGCATATTGAGGCAGAGCACCGGGGAATACTTAAACTTTGCTCTTATTGAAAAAGGTGGCTGTCTCTGCTACTGCCAGGTTGTGCTTCCAGCTGACCATAGCACAGCTAGCTAAAACCCTAGTCATGACCTTTTAGCTTGTTGATAGCACTCCCTTTAGAAATGTGACAGAGTCCTGTGGCACTTTTAAAGACTAACAGATTTATTTATTGCATGAGCTTTCGTGGGAGAAAATCCCACTTCATCCCATCTTCAAAGCATCTGACGAAGTGGGATTTTCTCCCACGAAAGCTCATGCGATAAATAAGTCTGTTAGTCTTCAAAAGTGCCACAGGACTCTGTTACTTTTCTATCAAGTCCATCCATTCGTGCAGTGGGGGGTCTGCAAATGAAAACTTTGTCAAGTTGTTCAGTATCAGTTTTCTGTTGGCTTAGTCATGTTAGTGATGCTCTTGTAGAATGACAAGGGAACAGAGAACTATTTAAATGCTCTCCACGAATATAAAGGCAGAAATATGTGCTACCATCAAGAGCCATTGGCTGAGCCCACTAGGGAAGCCAACATGTGATTAGCTCCCCACCCCCAGCAGATGTCACGACACTCTCCAGTAGTTCCTATGGATGTTTGAAGTAACTAGCCAATTTAAAGTGCAAACTAGTCACACATTGACTATTTCTACACTTGCTAAAATTAGTTCGAATTAGTTAGTTCGAACTAACTAATTCAAACTAGGAAAACTTAGTTCGAATTAGCGATCCCCATTCATTTCAATGGCCGGTTAGTTCGAACTAAGAAATTAGTTCGAATTAACATGGCCACATTGGTTAATTTGAACTACTTTAGTTCAAATTAACCCGTTAGTTTGAATACCCTATTCGAACTTATTAGTTCGAATTAAGGAAGCCTTTAATTCGAACTAACTAAAGCCTAGTATAGCCATGTCTTTAGTTAGTTCGAATTAAGCCTCCTTAATTCGAACTAACTTGCTAGTGTAGACATAGTCATTTATAACCAGATACTTTTTAGAATCTTTTTTCCATGTAGAAAGGCAGCATGGTCCAGTGGATCAAGTGGATTGGAAGTCTTCAGACATGGGTTATGTTTCCATCTCTGCCAGTGGTCTGCTGGATGACCCAGGGCAAGTCACTTTAACCTCTTCGTGTCTCTGTTTCCCCATCTATAAAATGGGAATAATAATGCTTACCTTCCTTTGTAAAGCACTTTGAGATCTCCAGATGGAATGATTTGCATAAGAACCAAGTGTTATTATTGTCATGTACGGAAGGCTATTAGAGATTCATTAGTGACCCAAAATAATGCTTTCAGCAGAAGATACAATAAGATTGCAATATATTATTCATATTATCTGGCCTTCAAAGTGTAATAGATGCATCACAAAGACAGATCATATATGGCCACTGCTCAGTAGGGCTTACAATCCAAGTTTAGAGCCAACATGTAACAAGGGAAGAAAATCGCAAACGAAGGAGAGCAGTATGGGAGATCAAGGGTAATAACAGTGAAATAGGGTTACTTTTAGGTTTGATACCAAAACATTGTAACAATATAATCTAAGAAACATATTTCTAAAATGACTGTTATAATTTGTTGGGTGGGGAGAGTTGTATGTCATGCAGCCATTAGCCAATATTGAGGTTTCTCACGGGGCCAACAATGTTGAATGTCATGTAAAGGTGTTCTTGTCCTAAGGACATGTAGGACAAGCTTTAATATAGCCATAGTCTATAGCACAGTGACATCAGTGCGGGTCAAAGAAAGAGAAGTGTTAAAGAGCGCTCTCTGCTGAGGTGGGTATGTGCTATTCCGAAGGCACCTGGAACACTTGCCCTTGCACAATGCTGTGCTGTGATTCAACACAGACAGATTTGATACGGTTTAATAATAAGTTCTGCTGTGCAGCTCTCTTGTGACTTGAATGGACTCATGCTCATCAGAGCATCCAGTTCCTCTCCACATCAAAACAGGCTGGCTGCTGCCGCCACCGAATCCCAGGGTATGCAGCACCGCAGCTGTAAGTTTCCAGTGTTCAGAATAGCAGCCAGATAAAAAAGCACACCAAACCTGCGTTCCACCTTTAGTGCTCTCCGTCATTTAAGGCATCACTAGAGCTTAACAGGAAGCACTCTTTCATAAGTCAGCACAAAAGCACCTTCCATAAGGCACCTGCTTGTACAAAGTAGATACAGTAATATCATAATGATTTATCCATGCAACTTCTTACTGTGTTGGCAAAGGAAGAAACATGGGAATATATAGTGGAGCAAACCTTACATGATCACTCAAGGGACAAGGACATTCAATTGCTAAATGGATGTATGTGGAAAAGTATCTGTAGGTTATAAATGGATGTGGTTCTCTAGCAGCAGAGGTGTAACAGAGCTTTGTTCATTACTTTTGAATCATAGAATCTTAGGGCTGGAAGGGACCTCATGAGGTCATCTAGTCCAACTCCCTGCTAAAAGCAGGACCACTCCCACTAAATCATCCAGGCCAGGGATTTGTCTAACCGGGTCTTAAATGTTTCCAAAGATGGAGATTCCACCACCTCCCTAGGTAACACATTCCAATGTTTCAGCACCCTCCTAGTGAGAAAGTTTTTCCTAATATCCAACCTCGACCTCCCCAGCTGCAACTTGAAACCATTGCTCCTTGTTCTGTCCTCTGGTACTACTGAGAACAGCCTAGCTCCCTCCTCTTTGGAGCACCCCTTCAAGTAGTTGAAGGTTGCTATCAAATCCCCCCTCAGTCAGTCTTCTCTTCTGCAGACTAAATGGCTATATCTACACTTGCACTTTTAAGTCGACTTTAAGTAAGTCGACTTAATTAAGTCGACTTAAAGTCGACTTAGTTAAGTCAACTTAGTGTGTCTACACTTAAAATTAAAGTCGACTTAAAGGGGAGAGAGGCGGGTGTGTAAAACCATTGTCTCCTTAATGTTTAGGAATTTTCCAGGTAGAATGGAGAATCCTGATGATCCATTAAGGACATAAAGAATACAATCATTGTGTCCTTAATGGCTCATCAGTTTACTCCCTGGGACCATATCACCTGGCAGATTCCTTAACATTAAGGAGACAATGGTTTTACACACCCGCCTCTTTCAGGTATTTCAATAAAATAACATAAGTTAAAGTATAGATATAACATCAAATTCCTAACTTCTAATCAAAATAGAATTCCTAGACATAAACTATATAATCATTCCCAGCAAATTACTACCTTTCTATTGATACCAAACATGTCATAGCTCCTATGGATTATAGCATTTATCAGATATCCATTGAAAATAATATCATAAATGCTTCCCTAAATCCAGACAGCATCACACACAGGGCTCTGCCCTGCCCTTTGGGGGGCATGCCAGGCTCCCCTGTGCCCTCCCCGGCAGAGAGGGCAGTGGTGTAGTCCTGGGGTAGCCCTAAGTCGACTTAGGGCTACCCCACGTCTACACTAGTTTAATTCGACTTTAAAAAGTCGAATTAAGCCTTAAGTCTACTTAAATCTAGATTTTATAAAGTTGACTTAATTTTCATTAAGTCGACTTTATTTTGCTTAAGTCGACTTAAGCAAGCCGCTTAAGTCGACTTAACCAAAGTGTAGTGTAGACGCAGGGCAAATTAAGTCAACTTAAGCCAAGCTTAAGTCGACTTAATTTACCAGTGTAGATGCAGCCAATAAGCCTAGTTCCTTCAGTCTTTCCTCATACGTCATGTGCCCCAGCCCCCTAATCATTTTCATTGCCGTCCACTGGACTCTTTCTAATTTGTCCACATCCTTTCTGTAGTGGGGAGCCCCAAAACTGGACACATTATTCCAGATGTGGCCTCACCAGTGCCGAATAGAGGAGAATAATCACATCCCTTGATCTGCTGGCAACGCTCCTACTGATGCAGCCCAATATGCCATTGGTCTTTTGGCAACAAGAGCACACTGTTTACTCATATCTAGCTTCCCGTCCACCATAACCCCCAGGTCCTTTTCTACAGCGCTGCTACTTAGCTGATCAGCCCCCAGCCTGTAGCAGTACATAGGATTTTTCCATCCTAAGTGCCGAACTTAGCACTTGTCCTTATTGAACCTCATGAGATTTCTTTTGGCCCAGTGCTCCAATTTGTCTAGGTCTCCCTGAATCCTGTCCCTGCCCTTCAGCATGTCTATCATTCCCCCCAGCTTGGTGTCATCCGCAAACTTATTGATCGTGCAATCTGTCCCATCATCCAGATCATTAATGAAGATGTTGAACAGAACTGGCCCCAGGACTGACCTCTGGGGCACTCCACTCGTTACTGGTTGCCAACTAGACACTGAGCCATTGATTCCTATCCACTGAGCCCAATGATCTAGCCAGATTTCTATCCACCTTACGGTCCACTCGTCCAACCCATACTTCCTTAACTTGCTGACGAGAATGCTGTGGGAAACCATATCAAAAGCCTTGCTAAAGTCGAGGTATATCACATTGACAGCTCTTCCCACATCCACAATCCAGTCATCTCATCATAGAAGGCAATCAGGTTGGTCAGGCACGATTTGCCCTTGGTGAATCAATGCTGATTGTTCCTGATCACTCTATTTTCCTCCAAGTGTTTCAGGATGGATTCTTTGAGGACGTTCCAGGGATTGAGGTGAGGCTGACCAGTCTGTAGTTTCTCGGATCCTCCTTTTTCCCTTTCTTGAAGATAGGTACAATAGTTACCTGTTTCCAATCATCTGGGACCTCCCCCATTCGCCATAAGTTTTCAAAGATAATGGCCAGCGCCTCTGCAATAACATCGGCCAACTCCCTCAGCACCCTCGGTTGCAGTTCATCCAGCCCCATAGACTTGTGCACATCCAATTTCTTTAAGTAGTCCCTAACCTGACCTTCCATCACCGAGGGCCGCTCTCCTCTCTATTCTACGTTACCCAGTGTAGTAATCTGGGAGCTGACCCTCCCTGTGAAGACTGAAGTAAAAAAAGCATTAAGGACTTCAGCCTTTTCCGCATCATCCACCACGAGGGTACCTGCCCCATTCAGTAAGGGACCTACACCATCCCTGATCCTCTTCTTGTTACTGACATACTTGTAGAACCCCTTCCTGTTATTCTTCACATCCCTTGCCAGCTGCAAGTCCAATTGCCCTTTGGCCTTTCTGATTTTATACCTGCAGTCCTGAGCAATATCTTTATACGTCTCCCTAGTCATCTGTCCAAGCTTCCACTTCTTGTAAGATTCCTTTTTATGTTTCAGCTCAATGCAGAGGTCTCTGCTAAGCCATGCTAGGCGCCTTCCACATTTGCTTGTCTTTCTGCACATCGGAATGGTATCTTCCTGTGCCCTTAGCAGGGTTTCTTTAAAATATAGCCAGCTCTCTTGGACGCCTTTCCCCTTCAGATCAGCCTCCCAAGGGATCCTGCCCATCAGTTCCCTGAGGAAGCCAAAATCTGCTTTTCAGAAGTTCAGGGTGTGTGTTCTGCTTCTTTACTTTCTTCCTTTGATCAGAATCCTGAATTCTACCATCTCGTGGTCGCTGCTGCCCAGGTTGCCATTCACTTCTACTTCCCCAATCAATTCTTCTCTGTTCGTGAGCAGCAAGTCGAGAGGTGCAAGGCCCCTAGTTGGTTCTTCCAGCATTTGTACCAGGAAGTTGTCCTCAACACTCTCCAAAAACTTCCTGGATTGCCTGTGCACTGCTGTATTGCCCTCCCAGCAGATGTCAGGGTTATTGAAATCCCCCATGAGAACCAGGGCCTGCGATCTGGAAACTTCTGCTAGTTGCCCATAGACTGCCTCATCAACCTCCTCCTTCTGGTCTGGCAGTCTATAGCAGACACCCACCACGACATCCCCCTTGTTGCATTCTCCTCTAAACTTAACCCACAGACTTTCAATCGGCTTATTTCCACTTTCATAATGGAGCTCTGAGCAGTTATACAGCTCTTTTACATATAGCGCTACTCCTCCACCTCTTCTTCCCTGCCTGTCCTTCCTGAACAATGTATACCCATCCATGGCAGTGCTCCAGTCATGCAAGCTATCTCACCATGTCTCTGTTATTCCAATCACATCATGGGGTAGTGCAATGATCAGTGTGCACAACACCTCCACCGATAGGTGGCGCTGTGCCTTTATCTTAATGTTAAGTTGTCTTGTTTTAATATGTGGTTGTTGTTATCTCGGTATTGGGCGTGGGTGTGTGACTAAGAGGAAGTTAGGTCCTGCCTTGTGCATGTTAGAATTGTTACTTCCAGTATCCCAGGAGATGCTTTGATTTCTGTAACCAAGTGTTACTGTACACGGTGATGGTCTAAACATGGAAGGTTGCATAATAATGGTAGACTGTTGTACTGGCTTCACTGCACTCCTGCAGACGTTTACATTTACTAGGATTTTAAAATATCTAGTGAGTTTGTGAGCTCTGCATAATCAAGATAATTCATGTTGTGGCTATGTTCCTAAATTCTTTGGGCCAGATCCTCGGATGGTGTAAACCGCGAGGGAGAGGCACCCAG
>ML685787.1:27461479-27561361 GCA_007922175.1 Pelusios castaneus
CCATTGATTTTTAGTTTGCGTTAAAATATTGGAAAGTCATCAAGAATACAAAGGGATTTTGCTCAGCCCATTGAATTCAGAGACTTCAGAGGTATGATCAATGTGAACTGGGTTAAGCTATTAAAACAAAGGTGGGTACAAGACTAGAGAGCTATAGAATGTACAAAGTAAAATCTGTCATTACAAAAAAAAAAAATCTGCCTGATTTTCCTGGCTGAGGATTCTAAGAGGTAGTACTAATGGATATATAAGTGGCGGTACGAGGATTTAGGATCTGTTTTTAAAGCAGCAAGGCTCTGTGTCCCGATTCCAATCTCTGTCCTACCTGACACTGAACTTCACTGAAACCTGTGGGAAGCTGCTCTCTGTGTGTATTGTTGTCTTCCTTTAGTCTTAGTTGGTGGGGCAGTTAGCTCAATGTATGTTCTGGTAAGCAGAGGCTCCATGAGACTGAAGAAAATTTGTTAGTTTCTCTAACACACTTATCATGCTCACATTGCTATGTGGGTCAAACTCCTTAAAATAATACAGTATTATCCAGCAGCATTCAGACATAGTAGAAACACCCATGTTTTGGGTATTCAATATAATGTTGTTGTATTTGCTTACAAGGACAGAGTCATGGGATCTCATATGTTCTTTCCCACTAGGTTTATTCATCTCAGTATTTGAACTGAGTCTGTGTCTCATGAAACTAATTAATCTTACTGAGCCACCAAGAAAACACACATTTCCAGATGGCTTTTCACAAACTTTTCAGCATCCTCACTCCTTGCCCATTTCTTTGTTTGTTCTCCCCTGCAGAATACGCCACATCTGTTCCCACTGCCACAGTCGCACGCATTCATCTAGTGCCCTGTAGTAATGGCAAACCCAGTAGGCCATGTTTGTATTGAAATGTTGACCTCCACTAAGTAAACTAGCAGCCTTAATAGCAGGTTTCTTTTGTTATTCCCAGCCACCAGTGGATTTCTTTAGTTAGGGGAGGAACCTCACTGTGTTTCCCTTAATTACTGTATAGAACAAGAATGGATTTCCTTCATTTCTATTAGCACCCTCTTGTGCCCACCCTGCTCCTGACATTCTACGTACACTGAGTATTGTCCAGACATACCCCTTGTTATCTTAACTAACAAACAGAAATCTCACCCTGTGCTTCTTTTGAGCTTAGGATTTCACCTACAGGATCTGACTGCACTGCCCCATGAGCATTATCTCTGCTTTAGAGAAACTCTCAACCTGTTTATACTCCCCTGAGTTTCAGATGAGTTCCACCTGGTGTAACTGCCAGGTCCAACTACCATTCCATCTGCCTCTTCTAAAAATCAGTGACCTACAGAAGAATTGCTGCTTGTAGGTCATTGGATTGAAAGCACTTGAGAGGAATAGGAGCCACATGGCACACTGCCCTGTTCATTTAAATTGAATGCCTTGCAAAATGAGATATGGATAAGCATCTTGGCATAACACACCCTCTTCTGTAAATTTACAGTGTGTACCAGACAGCAATGCAAAAAGCAGCAGACTCTATAATTGAACAGTGAGAGCAGACCCAATGGGTTATGAGAATATAGATGCGTTTGAAGGCTTCTACACATTCCACTCTAAGGTAAGACAACTTTCTGCTTCTGCTTATTACAGACCATCCAGTGTCCAGTGCACTGCTTCAGTCCTAGTCATTTGTGGCATAAGATGAGCTTGAAAATAGGCTAAATACAAACAAAGAGGGCCTGACTTTTCAGAGATTAATGGCAGGAGCACATGTTCAGGTTTTCTGGCTCTTATAATCTCCTTTATTTTTAGATTTTTCAAATGCTAATAAGAGCTCCTTCCCCAGCTGAGAAATCTTTTTTTGTTTGTTTGTTTCGTTTTTTGAGATTATCTCATAGCTTCATGATGTGGATCTAATATCTTTGAAACCCGCACCACAAGATACCTTTCAAACAGGAGAAAAACATACTTCTAAACTGTCTCTTGTTACAAACCCAACTATACCTCATTCCCAGCCAAGTAAGAGTGATATTTCATTTTTATAAGTGTAAATTACTTACACATGGGAAATGATAAACTTTGAAAGTGTTTATACATAAATTGATGGCAAAGACATTTTAAGTTTCTTGTATTTTTTCTTTCATTGATTAACACCTTGTCCTTTAATATGGTTCATTTGCTTTTCTATAACACTGGATCTCTCCTTTGGGTGTTTGCAGTAAAGGTGTGGTAAGATGGAAGGGATTTCCTGAAACTACTTCTTATTACTGAAAAATATATTCAAGAAAGAAAAGGGACCTCACTGAAGTAAAGAAGTCTTCTAAAATAAAATATCACATGTGTCTCGAGAACATCCTTTTGGAGACTGGATATCTGAAGGATTGGTAATATGGAGCTAGCTGTTTATCACTACTAGTAGGTCACTAGTACAAATCTGAACCAGTTTCTTAATGGTAAAGTGAACATCAGCATCTGAAGTTATTCAGTAAACTACATGTGGTTATATTTAGTCTCAGTCCAGTTCCCTGGGAAAGGTGGCCATTTAACACAAGATCCACAGTCACAGCTGCCGTTCACTGGGATTCATGTTGGCAGTCCCAGAGAGAGGAAGGATTGCATGGGTACAGAGGCCAAATTCTCCCTTTATGATACCTCATTCTTGTACGTCAGTGCTGAGGGACAAAAGTGGTGTTGTGAAACAGCATTGCTGCTCCTGTGACTTTTCCTATTTTGCAGATAAATACAAGACCCTTGTTTACTGTGCTTTCAGTCTGGCCCTTTTCACAAGCTCCGAATTCAGAAAAGAAGAAGTAGAAATTGATAAAAACTAAACTAAAAAGAACATCTTTGTTGTAAAGGAAGGAAAGCAGTGGATCTTGACAGTGTGTGTTAGCACCACTGCTGTATAATTCAAAATTAGAGAAATAGGAAAATTTAAAGTACGGTATTTAGAAAATGAGAACAACTGCAGTCATGTACCCAATTTATAAAACAAAAGAAGCAATCAAAGTCTTGAGGACATGGGGAACTCCAGTTAAATATGCCGTATTATTGTTACAGTGTGACGTATGGAGAGAAGCAATAGAAAGAAACACTTGGAGAGAATACAAACCTCTTCTCTCTGGTCTTCACTAGAGATACTTAACTTTCTGTGAACAACGTGGTCTCCCCCAGGAGGCTGATGTAACTAACACATTGCGTCTCCATGCAAAAGTGCTCCATGTTTAGATCAGCAAGTCCTAGATGCCATTCTGATCTGCACTTACTCAGTCTGCACCTTTTCAGTAGCAGTGTGGATGGAGGGTTTAATTCCTGACTTTCCCACAGACTTCTTCTACGACCGTGGGCAAGTCACGTAACCTCTCTGTTCCCCATCTGCAAAGTTGGGTTAATACTATTTCCTTTCTCCTGTCCTTTGTCTGTCTTGTCTATTTAGATTGTAAGCTTTTCAGAGCAGGGAGTTGGAATGTGTTTTTACAGTACCTTAGGGCCTTGATTTTGTTTAGGGCATCCAGGTATCACCATAACACAATTACTACTAATAAAATGTTATTGGTGTAATAACAAGTGGTTCAAATAATTCTTCTTTGAGTGGTGGTCCTTACATGTATTCTACATGCCGAGTCAGGAGTGTCCATTGATCTGCATGTGCACTGTATCCCTCCTTGTGGTCTGAACCCAGGCATAAAGGACAGTGCAGACCAATGCCTCTCCAGTTCCTTCTAAAAGCCGTGCTGAGAATGTAGGATAGATATTCAGCTGAGGTGGGCAGAAGGCTAAATCATCTAGAACACAAGTCAGTCTGACACACTTGTGTGGGCACACACCCATTGTTGCTTAAATTGGTTCTCTTTAACTGTGCGCAAAGGACTGTGGTAGTAGGCAAAGGACAAATTGTATGTGTCATAATGTCAGTGGTGTCTCAATTTCTTGGTTCTTTGGGGTTTTACAAAGACAAATAACATCACTGTAGCATGGCTGTTGAGAGAAAGTGAAATTCTTGGCACCCTTTTAAACATTTTTACCGTTTGGTTTCAGACTGAGAAATGTGTTAAATTACCCGAAGTTATTTAGGAGCATCAGAACAGACTGCCTGCTGGTTGATGGACACCACAAGCATTCAAATGTGAACTAAAATTTGGACAGCTGCAGCTGCTGCCATGTCAGCTCAGAGACCCACATCCCTGACTGATATCAGATATGTGATTTTAAAGGAAAGCTTTTTAGAGGGCTAGATTAAGGAATCTCAAATGGTGTAGCTCCTATTTAGAGAAATTCAAAATTGGCAAGAGTCCCACAAGGTTTTGAAGGGTTGGACAGTCTAGTCTTAATGTATAATATAATTAAATCTCTATTTCCAACATCGAAACAAAGACAGTTCATATTACATGTCTGTTTTCAAATTTCAAAGTCATATTTCAATGAAATGGGCTCATTTTCCAGCAAAATGAGCCAGGTTTGTAAGTGGAAAGTCACAAAATATAGTCAATTTTTTAAATAAGAGAAGCCCCATTTTGATTCAAAAGAAAGTAAAAAATAAAGTCTGATTTTGACTGCTCTTTTGCTTTTCTGTGCAAATGTTTTGCTCTTCTCTTGCTCCATTGTGTTACAGTGAATCAGATGTGACTTATAGGATATATATAGTACTCTTTTGATAGTACTCTATATGACTGTGCTTTTGTGATAGTAATACTATTTTAAAATGTATTCCTATATGAATTCAGAAAATAGTATATTCAGTCCTTGGTTTGTATCAGAATAAGAATAAAAGTACCAGTCTTGAATATCGAATTAATCCTATTATGCTAATGAGTTGATCTTCTGCGGAGTGGACTATCCATACAATAGTTTGATTCAATTAGATTAAGGATCACTCCACTGAATTTTCAGCCGTGAATTTCTGGATCATTGTAAATCAGATAGGATGGTCATATTTTGTTCCAAATAATTGCCATTTGGGAGGAGGAAAGGAAATAGATGTGCTACAAATGGATTAGGAAGAACTGTAGTAGTTCAGGAGTGATTGCTAGTTTCAAAGAAAATATAACTTGTTACAAAGGTAAGGTCAGAATGAATTTTTGAACTCGGTTAATCTGTCTGCACAGGTGAGCAGTAGCTGAAATAGAATCACCATGTCATATTCCTGTTTCCATAGATGAGAAGCCTTTTAAAGGGATTCTGTCAATCTAATGTTGTAATCAAATGTCTTTATTAATTACATCTTAGATTGTTAAAAATGAATTTAAAAAAGCCATCACGTGTCACTGTCTGCTTTGTTAACTATTTGTTTTATCCTGTTAATATTCTTTTCCTCTTTTATACATATTCAGAAGGATGCTGACAGCTTAGATTTGTCTGCACATATAAATTGTGTAAAAATAAGCTTTTATAAAACCTAAGGCCAATCAAAATCTTTCCCCATTTTTAAAAAAACAAACATTTTAAGTACCAGGCAAATTGGTTGAAACTATAGTAGAGAACAGAATTAACAGACATATAAATAAACACAATTTCTTGGGGAAGAGTCGATTTGGTTTTTGTAAAGGAATGTCATACTTCACTACTTTACCAGTCTTTATCTGAAACAACATAAAAGTACTGCCAACAGACTTGGTCTCAAATCTCTACAGAGATGATCTTCATGTGTCTATTTAGGTTAGGTAGGGAGCCCCCCCCCAAACATTCCCTTCTTGGGTGAGGCAGTATCAGGGAGGAGATATTGTCCCAGTTTAAGACTCCTCCATCCCTGCTTTTCCCATATATTCCTTACCTCACCCATTAAGTTGCACAAACTATACTTCCACCCACGGCTTATGCTCTTGGCAAATTGGTCAATCAAAGGGTTAACTTGAAGTCTAGTACATGTTAAAATGAGTTCGTTTCAGGTTTTACACCTGTCCTGGAATTGTCTCTCCCCATCTTTGAGGGAGACAACAAGCGTGTGAACAAGGTGATCGACTGGCCCCAATGTCCTCTAGATTTCCAGAAAGTTTTTGACAAAGTTCCTCATCAAAGACTTTTAAGCAAAGTAAGCAGTCATGGGATAAGAGGAAAGGTCCTCTCCTGAATCAGTAATTTATTAAAAGATGGAAAACAAAGGGTGGGAATAAATGGTCAGTTTTCAGTAAATATTTGTGTTATCCATGGGTCTGTATTGGGACAAGTACTCCTCAACATATCCATAAATGATCTGGAAAAAGGGATAAACAGTGAGGTGGCAGAATTGCAGATGCTACAGAACTACTTGAGATAGTTAAGTCAAAAGCAGAGTGCAAAGAATTAATAAAGGGATCTTGCAAAACTGGGTGACTGGGCACCAAATTTGCAAATGAAATTCAGTGTTACTAAATGCAAAGTAATGCACATTGGAAAACATAATTCCAGTTATACAACTAAAATGCATAATGGAGTCTAAATTAGCTGTTATCATTCAAGAAAGAGATCTTAGAGTCATTGTGGGTAGTTCTTTGAAAACATCCACTCACTGTGAACTGGCAGTCAAAAAAGCTAACAGTATATTGGGAATCATTAAGAAAGGGGTAGGTAGTGAGACAGAAAATATCATATTGCCACTGTATGAATCCAGGATATGTCCACATCTTGAGTAGTGCATGCAGGTCTTGTCGCCCCATCTCAAAAAACGATATAATGGAATTGGGAAAAGTTCAGAAAAGGGTAACTGTGATGTTCCTCTCCCAGAATCTGGTCTGGTGTGGCACTGTGCCTCCACTCCCGATAGCCCACTCCCGGATCCTGAATTACCCCACTTCACTAGCTGAATCTCCACTCCTGGGTCAGTCCACACTAGCTGCCTGCATGTAATTGGTCCCAGGCAGTAGGTGTATGCTTTACAGCAACTCAGGGGATGGGCCCCCAGGGAGCACCTCCAACCCCAGATACCACACCGGGAACTTCCATCCTCCAGGGATTGGGACTCTTCCCCAATCTCTGTAGACTCATAGACTCCAGTTCGCCCGTTATCAAAGAAATGAGAATGCCCAGCCTCACTCATTCACACCCTCTAATGTTCAAACAGCTTTAGATAAAACAAGTACTAGTTTATTGATTAGAACATGATTTTAAGTGAGTATATAGCAAATCAATGCACAATCATGTTATAAATCAGTCAGGGGTTACCACAAGCAAATAAAAGATATAAAACACATTCTAACCTAACCTCACTGCCACAAATATGTTCAGCTCACCACTCAGCTTCAGCTGTGAGGGTTTACAGCTGGTCTCTCCTTCTCCATAGGCAGGGCCCAATCCTTCTTCAAGATGTTTTCAAGATGGAGTTTCTCTGGTAAAAAGCCTCTTCCAGTTCAAAGTATCTGTTTTTGTCTCCCTCTCTCCCTCCCCTCCTCTTCCTGGGCTGAGGTGATTTTCTTTGTTCCACCTGAGCCAGGGAGCTCAATTTGCATTGTCTTTGTCATGTACCTCAGTAGCCTCCATGATGAGAGATAGCTCTGATTGATTGAGCCATGTAAAATACCTGGAAACATGCTTCACATCTGTACACATATATGATGCTGCAGGAAACATGATACCATAACAATAAGATAGAGCATCAAACCATACAATTACATTGCAAAAGTGAACAGAAAAATTACATAGATCATACCTTAGGGGTGCAAGAATGTGCATCCCTTGACAGCAAATAAAATTATTAAGGGTATGGAACAGCTTTCATGTGAGGAGAGATTAATAATTCTGGTATTTTTCATCTTGGAAAAGAGATGACTGGGGGCGGGGGGATATAATAGAAATCTATAAAATCATGACTGCTGTGAAGAAAGTAAGTACATGTTATTTACTCCTTCTCATAACACAAGCACTAGGGGTCACCAAATGAGATTAATATGTAGCAAGTCTAAAATGAACAGAAGGAAGTCTTTCTTCATAGAGCACACCATTGACCTGTGGAACTCCTTGCCAGAGGATTTTTATGAAGGCCCTGACAATAACGGGGCTCAAAAAAAGAATTAGGTCAGTTCATGGAAGATAGGTCCATCAATGGCTTTTAAGCAGATGGTCAGAGATTGCTGTTTGCTGGAAGCTGGGAATGGCTGACGGAATGGATCACTTAATCATCTGTTCTCTTCATTCCCTATGAAGCACCTGGCATTGGCCACTTTTGTAAGAGAGGATACTAAGCTAGCTGGACCATTGGTCTGACCCAGTATGGCCATTCTTATGTTCTTGTATTCAGTGTTCAAAAATCAAACAGTGCTGTGCGAAGAACCCCAAAGGGAGACTAACTATAAACTAAAGTGCAACAAATGTCATTGATTTTTGTTGTCCAAACTGAGAGAAGTACGTGAGACATGGTATTTAAAATATCGTTTGTTAATCACAGAAGAAGCCCGTTATACAAAGTTTGGACACTGAAAATCAGCACGCTCTAATGCACTCTACTTGGTCTCTCTTTGGGTTCTTAGTGCAGCAGTGAACGTGTTGAGCACTGAGTAAAAGTGTTTGCTTGTTTTAAAGAAAAGTGGAGACAGATTTTGTTATCCTTAGGTTTTATAAATGCTTGTTTTAATATTTCATTTAGGGGCCAAATTTAAGTTCTCGGCATCCATTTAAATGCATATAAAAGAAATGGGAATAAAATAACTTAAATAAATAATTTATCAGAAAAAGCAACATGGTATTGCCACCTGCAGATATTTAAACATCATTAGCCAAGCCCCAGAAAACTACAAGAAGAAAAATGTTGGATTCGTTTTACCGCCTTCTGCTTTTAAGTTACAATTGGGCCATATTTGCAATTTTTTCTTTCCAACTATGAGGACTAGAAATTTACTTTTGTACTGACTTTGGTCTGTAAACAATTCCAACTGTTCATAGAAAACTGTCACACTTTCACTTCAAGTCAATCATAATAATGAAATAAAGGGCTTGTCTAAAGGGTACCACAGTTCGGACTATGAGGATGTGAATTACAGAATGCTGTCACGTGTTGCGATCTAATTGCCAGGTGTAGACATCTCTGGAGTAAACCATAACAGGACTACATTGACATGAGCTAGGTACCTTTTTGTTCTCACTAGCAGCACCTACACAGGGCAGTTACAGCAAAACACATTAGAGACCTCAACAATTCATGCACTCTGTAGTCTGTGATGCCATTTAGACAAGCCCAAAATTGATGTTGTATGTATAATAATATGGAGAATACAAAAACAAATCCAAAAACCTCCTCCTCAGATTTGTGTGTGAGTTTATTTTGAAGGAATGTTTCACCATATGTTGTATGTTAAAAACAAACATGTTCTTCATGGCTGGTGGTTTTGAATATCATATTGAACAATGTGTTTGCCTTTTTCATGGTAATATTTGATTCCAACTCAACTCCTTCTCCTGCTATCAGCAGTGATAGGAGAAACTTCTCTCTTTTTCTCTCACTCTTCTTTTCTGACTAAATGCTACCCAATCCTCCATGCCTGAATTCTCCCCTTCCCCAAGCTCCTGTGTGTCAATATGAGTATCATACTGATTTGTTTCGCCAAAGAGTTATTCTTTCCATCTCTGTTGGACTTTCCAGTATTATGCCTTTGCTGGGGCTTTTGGGGTGCATACATTAGGTTTCCTTCTAGTGATGTTCTAAACGGGTAGCCACGTTAGTCTAGTTCAGCAAAACAAACAAGGAGCCTGTGGCACTTTTAAAGACTAACAAAATTTTTCGCATGAGCTTTTGTGCGTGAAATCCTACTTTCTCAGAGACTAGAAAATGGAAAACTTACAGTATAGAAGGGAAAGATAAATCCTGTATTACACTTCACTACATCAGGTCAGATTATTTCAGCAAATCAAACAAGTTGTATAGATTCAAACACAACATATCAAAAAGCAGTGAGGTTGAGAGAGATGAGAATCACTATTTGTAATGAGAAAACCACTGTTTGAATCTATACAACTTATTTGATTTGCTGAAGTAATCTGACTTGGTTCAGTAAAGTGTAACCACAGGATTTATCTTTTCCTCCCATCCTGTAAGTTTTCCATTTTCTAGCATCTGATGAAGTGGGATTTCTCCGATGAAAGCTCATGCAAAAAATAAATTTGTTAGTCTTTAAAAGTGCCACAGGACTCCTTGTTTGTTCTAGTGATGTGTTTGCCTTTTGCCAGGTTCAATGATTTTCTTTGTGTCCTTTATATGAGTTGGTTCATATTTCCGTTGCTTGTTCCTGACCTTGTCCTATAAATTCCATCATCTCCCTCATCAGACTTCTCTTAGGTTGGAGCAGCAAATTTCTGATCTGTTTTCTTGATTATTGGAGTGTTCTACTGCTGATATTTTGCGCTGATTCTACACCTTCCTATAGTGGATTAGTCTGTAGGTATATTCTTTCACGTGGTTCATTTTGCCTCATAGTGTGGCTGAAACACAGTGATCCCAGTTCTTTTAAGTAGCAGTCCCCTACAGCGTGAGTGATAGAGAAATGTGGTCTGAGCAGGAAGGAGGGGGTTTGGAACTTCTGTTTTCTAATCCCAGGTCTGTCACTGACTTTGTGACCTTAGACAATTTGTCAGCCTCAGCTTCCCCATTGGTAAAATAAAGATAGCATTGACCATTTGCCTTTTATGGCAGGGGAAAGGGTGGGAATGGATGGGGAGATTATATGTATTATATGAATACACTGTGAAGATAAAAAGTGCTAAATATTGGTACTATGTGGCTGCAGCCCAGTAAACCACACAATCCACTGACAAATTGGATTACACGTCCTAATGAGCTTTCAGTGATGTACACATGTAATGTCTTAACCCCACTATTGATGTCATTTCTGGTTAGTACAGAGGTCTAATTCTTGATTTCATCTGCTTTGTTCTTATAATATACAGGCTATTCAAAGATGATCATTTTGTAAATGTTTTAAATGATGTTCCCATCTGGCTCTGCCCTTCTTCTGAATGCCCTGAGTAGAGTAGCATCCTGTTGGTTCAGGCTTCTTTGTATCCATTTCTGGGTCTCAACTGCTGAGATTAATCACATTTTGCAGGTCAGGTGTATCGTATAAATTTCAGGTGGCTCAGCTGCTCTGCATTTTTGCTGAATCTTTTTTTTCCCTTCCTGTATCAATTTCCAGAGAAGATCTTTGTTTTAGCCCAGCAAAGAATAACTTCAGAGAGATGAAGTCATCTTGTACCATTTCTCTCTCTGCTTTGCTTTGTTGGGTTTCCTTGTATAAGATATGGTGGAAGTCTCATTTGTGTACAGAGTTCTCATTAAGTGACCTGTACTTACCTGTGCACAGCTTTTACACAGAGTATTTATTTTTCTTTGACTTGAAAGCTCTTTTGCCCACCATAGTAGGCTTTGTTCATGCTTTTCAGTCATAAATTTAAGCTTATTGAATGTTCATCAGTGGAATGTTACTGTTTTCTTGGGTAGCTAAAATCCTGTGATATTATCTATTCATTGCCTAATTCTAATACAAATAATAAGTGATAGTAATAACTGTGGGTTTTATAGAGGAAAGGGGTAGGTGTTGTTCAGCATGATCCATCTAACTGTATCTTCTCAAGTCTTTGTATAGAAACAGAAAATAACATATTTCTCCATTCGTTAGGATTTTCCTTTCCTCAGTATCATCTCACTTTTAGGTTTTTAGCTTATCTTCCATTGCACATATTTGTCATTCTTGGCTTGTTCACGTGTTCTCCTTGCCAGGGCACAATGTCTACTTTTTCAGGCTAATAAAATTCTTCCTTCCTCTTATTCCACTTTTCTAGGCTAATTTTAGCTATCTGCTTACTGGTGATCAGCGTGTTTTTATCCAGCTTTGTGTTAAGCTGGATGTAATGTCTTTGTCTGTCTTGTGGTCACTGATTGTGCCCTGTAAAGAACTGGAAATCCACTGCCTCTCCATTACGAGAAAGACATGACCACTCCGTGGGTTAGCTTTTTTCTTAATCTACTTATAGATCAAAGAATACATGATCTCTCTTGTGATTCGGCCACAAAATAGCAGATGAAATTCAGTGTTGCTAAATGCAAAGTAATGCATATTGGAAAACATAATCCCAATTATACATATAAAATGATGGAGTCTAAATTAGCTGTTACCACTCAAGAAAAACAAAACAGAGTCCTGTGGCACTTTTAAAGACTAACAGATTTATTTATTGCATGAGCTTTTGTGGGAGAAAATCCCACTTTGTCAGACGCTTTGAAGATGGGAAACTTACAGAATGGGAGGAATTTAAATTCAGGGAAGTGTATGACATAGGATCAGTTCAGTCCTACACTTCCCCTGCATTTAATTTTCTCCCATTCTGTAAGTTTCCCATCTTCAAAGCATCTGACGAAGTGGGATTTTCTCCCACAAAAACTCATGCGATAAATAAATCCGTTAGTCTTTAAAAGTGCCACAGGACTCTATTTGTTTTTCTGCACTAGATTAACACGGCTACCCTTTTGGAACTTCACTCAAGAAAAAGATCTTAGTCATTGTGGACAGTTCTCTGAAAACATCTACTCAATGTGAAATGGCAGTCAAAAAAGCTAACAGAAGGTTGGGAACCATTAGGAAAGGGGTAGACAAAAAATATCATTGCCACTGTATAAATGCATGGTATGCTCACATCTTGAAAACTGCATGCAGATCTGGTCAGTCCATTTCAAAAAAGATATATTGAAATTGGGAAAAGCACAGAAAAGGGCAACTAAAATGATTAGGGGTATGGAACAGACAGCTTTCATATGAGAAGAGATTAATAAGACTATTGTTTTTCAGCTTGGAAAAGAGATGACGGGGGGGATATGACACACATCTATAAAATTGTGACTGGTGTTGAGAAAGTAAGTGTTATTTACTCCTCGTAACACAAGCACTGAGGGTGGGAGGGTGTCACTAAATGAGATTAATAGGCAGCAGGTTTAAAATGAACAAAAGGAAATATTTCTTCATACAGCACATCATCAACCTGTAGAATTCCTTGCTAGAGAATGTTGTGAAGGCCAAGACAATAATGGGGTTCAAAAAAGAACTAGATAAATTCATGGAGGATAAGTCCATCAATGGTTATTCGCCCGGATGGTCAAGAATGCAAAAACTGAATTCTTAGCCTTTTGACTGTAAGCAAATTCTTTCACCTACTCTTTTCTGTTATGGTTAATTCCTATTCTAAAGGAGTCAATGATGTTGCTCTCCATTTTCTTGCATATTTAGCTATGTAATCATATATGATAATATTGCAGTGAATTATTCATACTCTTCATACATACTCATATGGGAGACAACCTAATGGTACAGTAACCATAATGGCTATTTTTTTTCTTCTAGTAATCTTATGAAGCCCTGAAGCGCTTCAATTTTCTCTCCGATTTAAGTCCATTCCTCTTAAGACTCATCATCCAAAACATCTCATTTCCACGGTTGGAGAAGTGAAGGGGACTTCTTTCGCAGCCTACCAATTCAACAGATGGAGACTGTTAAATTATTTAAGTCACTCTGTTCCTGCAAGAGACTGAGTACTCATAGGGCCAAATTTACTTTTGGATAAAGTGCACAGGTCCATTCAAAGTAGCCTGAAAAACAAGGGATCAGGAACAGAAAGTGAACCAAAGTCCACTGCCCCGATTCACATACACCTGTACCATTGAAAAACACTGTCACAGGGTCACTGGATTGTCCAACGACTTAGTGATTTTCACTTTGTCATGTTCTCATCATATTTGGCATTGTTTGGCTCATTGCATCTTTCTTGCATAAACGGAGGGTTCAGTCTCAGGCTGCTAGAAGGGAAACATAAAGCATTGGTTTTGGTTTAGAGCCAGAAACTGTAATAAGTGTCCCCTCTATTTTTCTCTCTTCCTAAGGGTGCCCTGGGGGAAACAAAGTATTTCCATAATGTTTTACATGGAGCTACAGTGCGCCTGGCCTTTGCATAAGCTCTTTTTGCTCTTCTTTACTGCCATTGAAGAGCTGGCCACATTTGCAAATAGGGTTTTTCCTAAATGCAGAAAATGTTCTCCACAGCCACCCTTGGGCACAGACCACTCTAAGGACATGGCCTCAGCACCTTTCTGCGTTGCCTGCCAGAGCTTTGGCCATGGAGGGGCGATTGGCTGCTCTCTCCTGTGGGAGAACACAGCAGCTGTATTTCCCCTGGAACGGCTGGAAGAGCCCCTGCACTGTCTCCGAAGTAGGCCTCTGTCTAAGGGACAGAGTCTGGCCCATATCATGTGTTACAGAGGGACTGACTGCAATTTAGAGAAAGTTATAAGGAAGAATTTTCCCCAAGGAAAATCTCTCTGCTGAAGCAAAGGTTATTTATAAAAAAGAAGTCAGTAGTTCTTCATTGTGGAAAGTCTTGATTTAATAATTAAAGCATTGGATTGGAGGAGCTGGGAAGACTGGGTTCTATTCCTGGTCCTGCCAAAGGTTGTCTTTTTAATTTAAGGACAAGTCACTAAGGACAGGTCTACACTGCAATTAAATGCCCCCGGCTGGCATATGTCAGCTGATTTGGACTCGTGGGCACAGGCTGTGAGGCTATAAAATGGCAGACTAGACCCCAGGTTCCAACTGGAGCCTGAGCTCTGGGGCCATCCCCCCTCACTCCATGTGATACCAATTTCCTATCTCACAACGCAAGTATGCTTGTGAAATGCTTTAACATTTTCACGCGGCGCAACAGCATATAGATACAAAGCATTAGAGTTCAGAACTAATGGCTGATTTAAATCAAAGTTTAGAAAGAAAATAATTGTGTGATTGCCAAACAACTGGTTTAGTTTCAAGTACAGTTGCATACAGTGTACCAAATAACCAGCAGGAGTCTCTAAAATTACATTTTCATATTTGGCTACCAGTAATGGTACCTATTTATGTTTAAAAGAACAGGCAATTTTGTAAATTGGCCGTTCATTACTGTGAACAAATGCCCATGGAATAAATCTGATAGCATAGCCATTAGAACTCAGAATTATAAGCACCTGGTTTGGTAGCTACAGAGAGAGTCAGAGGAGGTATTAGAAAAGAGAGAAATATAATTTAGACTCTCTTGCAAGTAGCCTAAGTTCTTAGTCATTTTTTAATCAAGTATCCTGAAATCTGACATGGATAACTATCCACTGGGGATTTATCAAACTCTAATTAAAAAGTTTTTATGTTTGGAAAGTATAACTCACAGAAGTATTGAAGGAATAGTAGCCATGAAACCCATTCATCACTTTTTTCCCCAGTCTTTTTATCTTCAGTTTAACCTCCCATTTTGTACAGTATCACCTTCATTGTCATGCATGAGGCTGTTCCCTTTCTGATGTAAACGGCATTAGTGATTTCTGGTACATGTTCCAGGCCTTTGGCATCTGGAGGCTAATTTGCTATTGTTCCACAGACCACCAGCAATAGTTACTGCTTTGCAGTATGATTTAATATTTTGCACTTACACAGGACCTGTAGTTCAAGGCTCTTAATGTTTTACATGCATTAATTAAACCTTTTAATATCCCTTAGAAGCAGATTCTGGCACTTTCTGACTTAAAAATAGGTGGTGCTTTAGTCCATGTTTAGATCCGCTGAAAGGAATGTGGCTATTTTTAACTTAAGATGCTACTCAGTGTGAGTAAAGATGGCAGAGTCTGGTCTTAACAGATGTTCAAATGTCCTGGCCAAGGTTTTACAGGAAGTCCATGGTATAGCAGTAAATAGATCCCAGGAGTCTTGGCTTCCAGTGCTAAGCTGTAACCAGTAGAGACACCCTTGCTGCAGAGGCCTTTCTCTATGTCACCTTGACTCCAAACTTGAGACTTCTCCTCCTCCCCTTTTACTGCAAGGAAGCAATTCTTTGCTTCAAAATATTTTTAAGTAAAATGTAATTTAAATAATAACTCTGCACAGCTGCGTCTTAAAATTTAGATTTACTAAAATGATACTGACCTGTAACTTAACTCAGTTGTATTTGTTGACTGCTTGCTTCATGCCAGGGAATTGCTAGTGCATGAAAACTGACAGCACACTAGCATTTTTTTGTATGGAATGCCATTACCAATGTGGAAGTCCTGTTATTTATTAGAGGTGGTTGGAAAATTTCAACAAAACAAGGAAAGAAAATTTTTCATTCTCTCCACACACTATTTTCCGTCCATCTCTGTTATTTATAGAGACGGTAGAAACTAGCCTGTTCCATTCTAATAGAACCTGACACAGTCCCAGTTTCCCAGTTTAGCATCTGAAGGAATGGGGGCTATTCTGTCAGCCCCTAATATAGGCTCCTATTCTTGTGCTATAAATACAGCAAAATATGAGAAATGTGATTGCTCGAGCTGATTTGATGCCACCAGTGTGCTGACTGTCTTTAGTCTACAGCTCAGTAATCTTGTAAATTGGATAAAAGTCAAAAGCAATCTATCACATCTCATTCTGGCACTGCACTCTCTTTTCTCGTACTGTAACTGGCTTCACAGATGGGAATTTACTTGGATCTTGATGGTACAATGCAGCATGGTAGGCAAAACAGTCAATGCAAGATCAGCATATTTTGGATGCATTGTCACTTCCCGCGGGGCGGGGGAGTATCAGATTCTTTTGTAGGACAAATGGCCGGATTGCCTTGCTATGACATCACTACCACATGAAAAGATGACATAATGTGCCCTCAGAAGTATTAACAGGAAAATCAGCCAAGCCCATACAGCTAGTGCCAGGGATACAGGACCTCGGCATAGTTGTCTGAAGATTCCTGGGCATCTACCAGGTTAGGAAGTGGCTCCCAGAGCCTCTTTATTTTTAACCTTCTTGTCGCATAGGGTGATGTGGTGGTATCTCGAGACTTGGGGATCCTCACAGAGATTTTTCTCCTGTATCTGCAGGCTTTTTCCCTGGGAAGGGATAATATGGTTCAAAGCTAACACAATGTAGTAGCAATGTAATAATGAACTTAAGAATTCATAACTGCAGAGTTCAGATGAAATCATAAATAGTTTTGAAAAAAACATTATCCAGGGCCTTTTGAAATCTGTGATGGTTTTTCCATTGACTTTATGTTGCATTGGGTCAGGCTGTAAATCCTGCTTGGTTTATTCATGTGATTATTCCCATTGACTAAAATTAAACTAATCAGATCAATCAAATATATTATTTGATCTGGGGGTGAGGGGAAGAGAACAATATAATTAACACTATATTGGCCAACAACTGCCCTTGATGTGATCTCCTGAGTAACAATTTTTTGTACATAATGTTTATGCTCAGCTGAACAAAAGTATTAACCACAATTAAAATTCTAATCTGAGATCTGATGTGGAATTTGTTGTCCTTCTAGAAAAAGATGCTTTCTTGCTGCTACCTATGGAACTAATGAATTACTGTGGGCTAGATTTGGCCACCCTTACTCAGTACCTGAAATCAGTGGCTCTACACACAATACTACTCAGCATGAGTACATATGGTAGATTCTGGCTGTGCTATTGAAATTCACAGGTTTAATTACAATCCTTTGTTCAACTCATTCAGTCTGAATTATCCTTCTGTTACTTACTACATTCTCCTTTTGTTGTTTGCTAACATAGTGTTGGCCTTACCCAAGCTCAGAATCTGCTGCTATTTTTCACGTCATTGCATCAGTCTCATCATTTTAGGATCCTTTTTCTCTTCTGAATATAAAAACTTCTCCTAGCCATCCAGCTTCTTTGTAGAATATTTCCAAAACTCCTTTAGGGCTTATTTTTCTTGTACATTATCATCTGCTTTGTTTCGTGGATTTTAAAATCGATAAGAATCCATCTAGTGACATCAGGTATAAATAAAGAGTGATGTGCTCTAGTCCCGCAGGACTGTCCCCCACCATAGCCTCTCTCCTCTCTCTATTCACACTTATTCCTACCTGGGCAACATTCTGAAATGACACAGACAGACAAACACACACACACACATGCACATTTACTTCATCATAAATCTTATTCCAGAGTTAATTATTAATAGCAAATCTCCAAAAAGGTCTGGTAAAGTAAAAAATTATCTTACAACTCATTATGGAAGAACTTCTGATACCCTTAGTCCATCTTTGTGAGCTCTGATTTTCTCTTTATTCTCTTTTTTGGTTTAGATCTTTCTATACAGTATATTTAAATTATTCCTCCAGTTCATACAATATAGAGATCAAGGATGGAGAAGGCCACAGATACCTTGGTGCATTACCTTGCCAATTCAGGTTTGTTCCCTGTTGGATATTTTCTGATGCTTTGCCCTGTCCACTTTTAAATTACTGAAGAGGCACAGCATCTGTAATTTCCTATGTATAAATAGCATTCAAATTGGTAGCTGAAGAGATTTTCATTAAATGGACCATCCTTTGTTTTAGTAAGAGTTTGTCAGTGCTGCAGAATAACCTGCTGAGTTGATAAAGAAATTAATCCTCATATCTTCCATAATGATGGTGCTGGTTATAAACTATTATGACTAGATCATAACCTACCGTGTGCAAGAGGAAGGAAAGGCACAGAGAGCAGTTAAAAATGGGAGCAGAGGCATTGCTCCCAGCTAGCCCAGGCAGTCCTATAGAGAGAGCAGGGTAACACACACCTCACGGCACTGACCAGCAGAGCTGAGCCTTTTGAGGGAGAAGCCAACCCTGCTGTTGTCTTTTTAAAGGGTGACAGAGCTATCACTCCGGCCTGCACCCCAAAGGAGTTCTGCTTTGAGTCAGATTCTTTTTTGAGGTTTGCAATGCAGTGGTGCGCCTCCCATTCTCCTTCTAGGATACCTTTTATAGCCACGCACTGCTGGTGTTCCAACCTGCAATGAAAAAAACAAGGTGAGTGGAATCTCAGCCAGGAAAGGGGGTTATGAGTATGGGTTTTTTCATTCCCCCTTCCTTTTCCTATTAGGGAAATGGTGGTGTTCCAAAACTTAATTATTAAACACTCTGTAATCCAGAGAGAGGGTTTAACTAAGTGATGATCTCAAACGCCAATCCTTCCTTGTTTACAACTCTTAATCTATAGAGACAAAATGACAATCCAATCTAGTTATACAATGCCCTTTTAATCCAGTTAAAACTTCTGTCTCCCTCCCCCACTCCTCTTTCCTGCAGTCCACTAACCCTAAATCTTTAATTGTTTAATATTTATCTAGATTACTTTGTATTCTGTTTACTTTACTTTCCCCAAATTACAATTGTAATCTTTTCCAGAAATAGGTTTCAATGTATAATTGTTAAGAAGAAGCTACAGCTCTGATTCAAATGTCTCTGTTCTCTCTCCCTCCATTTAACCAATCAAAACATATGAATGAACTATACATTACAGCTGCAGAAATTCACATCAGCCCATAAACCAACTAGCTCAAGTGATTACTGAAGTCTGTTAAATCCATATTTATTCTATTTGAACAGTACATCTGTCCTCCATGCTTTATTCTTCCTTCCCTGCTGTAACCAGACTGATTGCCCAATTCCCTATCCTTCCTGCTACAGAAAAAAAAAATTAAAAACTTGCTATTGAGAAAGAGAAAAAAGAAATAGACCTGTCAGAGGTAACTCTCATCCCTTTTTATTAAAGAATTGTGCTGAAAGAAACACTTTATAAAGAATGTGGGGGAAGAGGAATGGAATCTCCCATCATTGCACTTGAGTGTTGATTAAGGCCAGGGATTGGGAGTCAGAATTACTGAGTTCCATTCCAGTGACTATCTTTGTGGCCTGGGACAAATTAGCTATCTTCTTTAGATCTCCTGTGTGGCTATCAGTAAAATGGACATAAATGTTAGCCATTATAACACACGTTAAACAGGGTATTTGCGAAGCGTTTTGAGATCCTGGAACTGTAGATGTGATATCAGTACAAAATGGTGCAATTACGGGGTGGAACATAAAATCTTACCATTGTAGAAGCACTGGAAGAAACACATTGGAAGCTTTTAAAATGTATTAAAATGCATTAACTGTACAAAATCTATTTAATCATTCACTAGGCAGTTACTTCTTGGACTTGGCAGGAGCCAAAGTGTTTTACGCAGCCTATTGCATTTTTTTTTTTGCCATTTACTTTCATAAATCCCCAACCCTTTTGAATTTAGGATTCATAAAGATTCCATTCCCCTTCTGGAGCCTCTGAACCAGCTCCTTAGCTTGTGTAAGTCGCTGTAATGCTGCAGGTGTACCTTGGCCAAGGATCTAGATTCTCGCCCTACACCCTGACGATCTTGGGAAACCAAATGGTGTCTGCTAAGTTGTCTCCATTACAGCTCTTTTCTATACATCCATTTCCCCATCCTTCTCCTACATATCTATCCAGTTTGCAAATACCTCCATCCTCCTTCACTTTTAAACCCATTGCAAATCACAATAATGAAAGTTAACGCTGTCTTGGAAACCATGCCATATAACAGCCCCCATAACATTACATTTCCCATCACTCCTTCCTCATCATGCTCTTACAGTGGAATCTCAGAGTTACCAACTGATTTGTCAACCACACACTTCATTTGGACCCAGAAGTGTGCAATCAGACAGCAACAGAGACAGAAATAAATAGATAAAAGCAAATGCAGTACTAGTGTGCCATAAGAGATTACTCCCCTCTAGTGCACATTGCTAACCTAATGTGGTCATACAGCCACTCCTTGATTCAATTTCCCCTCTCTCACGGCCCCATAACAACTAGACACAGTCCAAAAGGTGTAAGATAAAATTTCCCTTCTGGGTTTATGGTGTATTAAAGCCAAATGACCTTGAAATGAGTGTCTCCCCTTGAACTCAGAGCTTCCTGTGCATTCGAGCCTTGGGGACTCAAATCGAAACTCACTGGATACAAAATGAACAGAAACACATTGCAAATCCCTTTGTGAACTAGAATTATTTAGTTTTGTAGATCTCTATATAGGATTACTGGACTTCTATCCCATAAGAAATAGCTATATACAGGGGTGAAATTTAACAAATGCCATTTCTATTAATTTCAATGGGAACAATCCTTGCTGAAGTCACAAATTGACTTGCTCCTAATTCTTTGGTTTTTACTGTCCTTCTGTAAACAAACTTATACCATAATTTATTTCTAATTAAAAATTATTTAGAAATATGAGTCACTTGTACATCTAAATGATAACTTTTATTTAATCACAGAGGCAGGTATTTAGTACTGTCTGCTGCCTCCTTACTGCAATTTATTAACCAAAAACATAATCTGAAGTCACTTCTGTCTGAACTCAAGCAGCGGGGATGTTGTTACTGTGTCTTATAATTGGTGCTTAATAGCTTAAGTGGATAATCAGCTAAGACCTAAATGCAACGTCCCAGGAAAGCAATTAGCATTTTAGGGTAATAGGCCCAATGTGCCACGATGTTGTACCAATCCTATGTTTGTGCAACCCCACTTAAATCAATAAAGTTATATTAGTGTAATACTAGAATAATGCACTGATTGGTCAGTCCAATATATAAGACTAGAAGAATTTTTAAATAGTAAATACCCCACCTGTCAGAATGATTGAGATAAAGATGCTTACTTGAGTATAGCGAAAACAGCGAAAGCCCTGTGGCACCTTAAAAACTAAAAAATTTCTTCGGGCATAAGCTTTCATGGGCAGCAACCCACTTCGTCAGATGCAAGAAGTGAAAACTACAGTTAGGAGGTCTATATACACTTGCAAGGGTGAGAAATAGTACGATGGGGAGGGCAAGTGCGAACAAAGTCAATTCAATTAGGTTAGATGAAGTCCATTCACAACAGCTGGCTAGAAGGTGAGAATCTGTGAACAGGGACAAATTTCCAGAGGGGTAGCCATGTTAGTCTGTGTACAGCAAAAAACGAGAGTCCTGTGGCACCTTATAGACTAACAGATTTTCTTCGGCATAAGCTTTCGTGGGCTATAACCCACTTCGTCAGACAAAGTGGGTTATAGCTTACAAAAGCTTATGCCGAAGAAAATCTGTTAGTCTATAAGGTGCCACAGGACTCTCGTTTTTTGCTGAACAGGGACAATTACTTTTTGTAATGAGATAATCATTCCAAGTCCCTATTCAGACCCAGTCTGACTGTGTCAAGTTTGCATATGAGTTCCAGCTCTGCAGTTTCATGCTGAAGTCTGTTTTTTGAAGTTCTTTTGTTGAATGTTTCTCACCCTTGCAAGAATATAAATATCTTCTAACTGTAATTTTCACTTCATACATCTGATGAAGTGGGCTGCAGCCCATGAAAGCTTATGTCTGAAGAAATCTGTTAGTCTTTCAGGTGCCACAGGACTTTCATCATTTTTGCTATATCCAGACTAACATGGCTACCCCTGTGGACCTTATCTGAGTATGGGATGCTATACACTTTATTCAGTTAATAGATTTCAGGATTTTTTTAAACTTCTTTTTTAATAATGAAGTTGAAAAATGAGTCATAGTTTTCCTATAGACATCAGCTTTGGGAATCTATTTTTACTTTTGCTTTGTGTTTCAGATCAAAGTATGAAAGGAAAAGGATTGAGTATTTAATTTTGACCCAACATTATGTAAACATAATGGCTTCTGATGATTAACTCTAAATGGTTCTTTGCTGAAAAAGGAATTTTCAAAACTTTTAAGAAGGGATCATGTGATGCTTCTCTTTTAGTTGACAAGTATGAGTGTGCAAGCACATTTTTGCTCAGACTGTGAATTCATGACCCCCATTTTCATATCTGATCATGCTGTGCTCAATTTAGGAATTGTTTTTGGAGGAGATTGAGGAAAATAGCTTTAAATAATCTTTATGCATCCCTGATCCCAGGCTTCCTGAATGCTGACATGGCCCCTGCCATAAGCGACAAGAGTCTTGTGAGGGCTGGGAAATAGGGGTGAAATAGAGCTGGCTGTAGAGGCAGCCATCACTGGAAACAAAGGATACATCTATACTAGAAAAATAAAACCTTCATAGCTGCGAGTAGAGACAGAGAGTTATTAGTACCATTATACAAGGCACTGGTGAAACCTCATCTGGAGTACTGTGTGCAATTCTGGTCCCACATGTTTAAAAAAGATTAATTCAAACTGGAACAGGTGCAGAGAAGGGCTACTAGGATGATCCATGGAATGGAAAACCTGCCTTATGAGAGGAGACACAAAGAGCTTGGCTTATTTAGCCTAACCAAAAGAAGGTTGGGGGAGATAGGATTGTTCTGTATAAATACATCAGAGGGATAAATACCAGGGAGGGAGGGAAATTATTTAAGCTCAACTCCAATGTGCACACAAGAGCTAATGGATATAAACTGGCCATCAGGAAGTTTAGACTTGAAATTTTACGCAGGTTTCTATCTATCAGAGGAGTAAAATTCTGTAATAAACTTCCAAAGGGAGCAGTGGGGGCAAAAAATCCAAAACTCCAAAAAATCTGGTTTCAAAACTGAACTTAATAAATTCATGGAAGGGATAGTATAATGGGACAGCCTAGTTTGCCAATTGTCTGTTCTTTGGCTCCTGGTGGTAGATATGCCAATGGGACAATCGACAGAGTGGGTTCTGAGTTATTACAGAAAGTTCTTTCTTGGGTGTCTGACTGATGAGTCTTGCCCACATGCTCAGGGTTTAATTTATTGCCATATTGGGGTTGAGTAGGAATTTTCCCCCAGGGCAGATTGGCAAAGGCTTTGGGGGGGTTTTGCCTTCCTTTGTAGCATGAGACATGACTCAATTGCTGGCAGATACTCTGCACCTTGCCTTTAAACCACGATTTGAGGACTTTAATAACTAAGTCATAGGTTAGAGGTTTATTACAGGAGTGGGTGGGTGAGGTTCTGTGGCCTGCACTCTGCAGGAGGTCAGACTAATGATCATATCGGTCCCTTCTGACCTTAGAGTCTGAGTCTCAGAGCTGAGCAAGTGGAGGAGAGTCTCAGAGCTTGGGCTCCAGTCCAAGTAGAATGTCAGATATCTAATTTTAGCCCCATAGCGCAAGCCCCACAAGTCTGAGTCAGTTGACCTGGACTCTGAAACTTACTGCAGTGAATTTTTGTTTTCCAGTGTGGATGATAATCTGCCTCCAAGACAGTTATTCACAGCTCATTATGGAGACGGTTCTGATATTGAGGGTCACATTCTGGCTCCCATTCCTCATGCTTTGTGCTCCTGTGGAAGCACACAGCAAGTAAAGATTCCAAAAGGAAGGAAGTATTCCAAGCTTTTCTAGCATAAAAAGTAACTCCATTCTACTAAGCGTATTTACCCAGGAAATTTTTATTGTTTTTCTAAAATTAACCTTTTGGATCTGTTTGTTGCACTTCTCCATATTAGTACGCTAAGGAATATCATCCACTCTGATGAGCAGCAACCAAACTTTCTGAAAGGTGCTGATTAACTTCCTGAGTGCCAGGCCCACACTCGGCATTTTCAGTGCTCCTTCTTTTTCCATGCCCTTGATAGTTTTAATGTCCTAACAGGAGCATCTGGAACTGTATATTCAATGGCCATATGATTGAGTTATGATTTGTTGACATATGCTGCAGATCCAGAGGCATTTAATGATTAATTTACATGAAGCATGGACCTGAACTGGAGATAGTAATTCTCAACCTGGAATCATTACTCTGTCATCCTCAAGCACAACAAATTATGCTCTCTTGATTATTTGTCTTCACCTAATTTCACTGCAGAAAAGGCCACTGCGTCATAAGTTAATTACATCCAATGACAAATGGTGTCATTTCCTATCAAAATCAAAAGTAACTGTGTTATTTTGTAGGGCCCAAATTACTAATTATTTTTACTTCTGGTTTTTTAAATTAATTTGATATAGCCTATTGCTTTTCCTCTTGACTGTGTACTTTTTTTCCATTTGACATATGTTAATTATTTCACCCTGTCACTTCTGAACTCCAGTCTAATGTCATTCACTTTTTCTAATCAAACAGTATATACCTTTTTTAATGGTCCAGGTGAGGATTTTTAACCACTCATCATCGTAAGCATGAATAAAGCTACTGAACACCCACTGATGTCAGTGAGAGTTAATAGTGCTCAACTCCTTGCATGACTTGGCCCCATCTGAATTGTTTTAGGGTTGTAGTAACTTATCTAAAGGCCTCTTGCTCCTTTTGAAATCAGAAAGGTTTTTGCCATCGTCTTCTTTGGGACGAATGCCAGTATAATATTACTTGTATGATACTTAGAACATGATTGAACTGGTTTGACTAATTCCTGATGCATCTGATATCCATCTTCATTAAAGGGTTAGGTATTTCACATACCTGACTGACCTACCAAATGACAATGCAATACCATTTTCAGCAATGTCAGAAATCTATGCAGTTACCAGAATCTGTCTGAAAACACTGGGCTAAGTGTAGTCGGTGGGTGTAAATGAGGTGGAATTTAGCATCATGACTTCAGTGCTTTGTTTTACACCAATAACCATATCTGTATAGCCCTTTATCAAGCTGCTGATCTTCTTAAGCATATGGATTAAAATTACTAACAAGCAATTTTGCCCGCACGTTATATTTATGTAACCTTTTTTGCATTTGTTGGTGTCTGAATAGCATCTGTTAGTAAAATGCAAGCATCAGTGGTCACTCATACAGTCTTTTCCCTAGGAGAATGGAAAATCCAGTACAGCAACAATAATCCAATTACATATTTTATATCCAGCTGCAGCTATGAAGGATTCAAGTGTAAGATTTAAATAATTCAGTAGAATTCAAATGCTTTTATTCTAACTGAACACACAGACATAAAAGATATGACTTTATCACTGGTATTGACATAAAACACACAGCTAATGTCATAGTTTGTGGCTCACCTAAAAGTCAACAACTATCTCAGCCTAGCTGTCACAATTGTATTGTAACAGTGTTTTGTGACATCTATGACTTTTATTGAGGACCTTTCTTCCGACATAAACTTGTGTTCTTCCAATGTCTATGTTAGTCAGCTCATTTCCCCAGACTCCTTGCATGCCAAGTAAGTTTCACAGTCAATTGATTCATAGCATTTCATCCCTGGAGCTAGTTTAAACAGCCAAAATACAGTACAAGACCATAATGTTCTCTGTAGCTGTCTTCACATGGAAGTGTGATGCAGAATTTTTACAAGAGAATAGAAGTTCAGGTCAAAGCACAAAAATGGCAACAAGGAACCACTTCAGCTTGCATTGAAGCCAACAGCAGTTCTTCCACTATTCAACAATAGAAATGGTTCCAGTGACTTCAAAGAGCCTTTGATTGGGCCCCAAATGATCAGCAGACAAGTGTTGGTGAGAATTTTCAGCTTCATGGTGAACCCATGTAGACTACTTTAAATATCTGTACCTCTCCCTTTTCTTTCAAAAGACTCAAGTCTGGCTCATGGCTTAACAATCATTTCTAATTGTTTGAAGGCATTGCTAAGCCACTTGAGGTGACATTTGGGTGGCTGAGGGAAGGCTAGGGTTGGATCAACCATTGGGTGGGTTTTGTGGAAAGATTTTTTCATTACATTTTGTGAACAAGTTCCAGTTAAGGTCGAAATATGGTGTGACTCTTCTTCCAGTTCTGGCCAGAACCAGGAATTGGAGAGGTTTGTGAAAATGGAAAAACAGAGGAAACCAAATTACATGATCTTCTTTGTTCTTACAATTAAAAGTTCACTTTGAACTTTGGACAGTGTCTTTAATGTGAATTGGCTGACTTATCCCTTTCATCTATCTGAATATCTCTTTAGTAAAACAGAATAAGGGATTCATTTCAAGGTCAAGAGGACTGAATGAAAGGAAGCAGTGTACTTACCCATGCCAATCCAAAGGGGGGAAATTTTCAATGGGTAACAAATTCATTTAGCTAGGAAATCTTTTTTGGAGTTGGACTAGGAGTGGTAGTCCCATCTGTAAGTGCATAGTATCTCTGGATGGAGAGCTGTCTGGATGCTCTTAAATAGGAAATCTATTTTCAACCTCCACAGTTGATTCACATGCTAACTCTTAATTGGGGCTTGGTCAAGGAATCACGTGGCTTTATAACCTGCTAGGGGTTGGAGGAAGGAAAGGGGAAGTACAGTTTAGGTGAAATCTTTCATTTCCAATTGTAAAGCTCATCACTTTCTCTGTGATGGGAACTGTCTGGTTCCCTGGAAGGGCCGTTTAACCCCTTCCATTAGAGTGGGGCGCATACACTCCATCTGTTTATTAAGTGCATGAGATAAGAACATAAGAACATAAGAAAGATGTTTGTGTTTCTTTTATAAACCTGTGATAACATAATATGCCAGATGATATTTTTATTTATTATATGCATACATATTTTGCTAACCTAATGTCCTAAGAGACAGATTTCATTTTCAAGACAGTCCCAGTTCGGGCAGCAATCATACTTCAGTACAACAAAAAGCCATTTGTAGTATGTCGCATCTTAGTCTAGAATGTTGATATAAAGCTTCGATTATTTTTTTTATTGGCTGTGTATCCTGACAACAGGGCAGCTGTTGTTACTGCTGCTAGTAGTGCATGAGTAACAAACACTTCCTATTACCATCTGTCATGTCAGACTTACAATTTTCAAGATCCAACCAGGACTGTCCTGGTGTAGTTGACTTAGAATCATGATTGACAATAATAGCTATTTTTAAAAGTCTAAAACTAGATTTTATTTCTGATAAACGGAGCTTGTTTGATTTATATTGAACTCATTACAGTCATTTACTGGAGTCCAGGAATCCTGACGCAGTGACATTTATGACAGCTATGTTTCAGCATACACATTTACAGTAGCATTCAAGTTGCAAAAAGCTTGCCTTCCTGCTGTTAATTTAGTGCCTTGATTTGAAAGAAATGATAGCTTGTAGAGCAAGAACTTAAACACTTTCTGCTTCCTTGCAGACTGAGGGAGCCAGTGCAACTCAAATGTATATCTTAGGCAATGACTTATTTCAACCAGATTTTATTAGCATAACTGGACTTGCATCCCTTGTTCTTTATATGACTGCATGAAGACATTGCATAGCAAGCTGTACATCCTTCTGCCTGTCTGAAGCAATCATAAAATGCTCTGCAATGGTACTAAATTCGTATCAGATATTATTGGCATATTACATGCCTGGGAAAAGCAGATTTTCCATTGGTGTGTTTTTTATCATTCATGGCTGGTTCATAGTCCTTTATATAAGGTATAATAAATAGTCCTGAGAGATACAGCCAAAAACATTGATTCCGCTTTGCATGTAAGTCATGAGTAAAATGCTGTACCTAAGAAAACCAAAAATTCAAAGCCAACATGAATTACATTGGCAAGTAGAATTAAACACTGTTTGCTTTAGTGAGTTTAATTGATTAGAAGAAAGAAGGAATAGCTGTGATTGAAGTGTAAGGGGCAGCAGGTATTTTTTTGAAAAATCAATATGTAAGAAGAAATCACAGTGTACTGACTAAAATTGAGAAGCACTTTGTAGAGTCAATTATTTGGTTTTTTACATTAAAATTGAGGTATTCTGCTACAGACCTTTTTGTAAGAGAAGTTGCCTGTCTTCTATTCAGGAACTCTGCTGTCGTGTAATCTCTTATAAAAAATGTTTGCAGTCTTCTAAACACAAATGTATGAAAAGACTCCATAATGGACACAAAGAAGAAAGCTTGAAAAACTGTATTTTTTAAATATACTTGGTTTCCTCTGTAACCAAGAGGAAAGATAGCTTTTGTGGTTAAAGAACTGCACTGGTAGGTATGGGGTCAGTTCTCAGATTTGCCAGACTTTATGTGGAGTGCCAAGCAAGACATGTTGCTGAGTTCCTCAGTACATTGGTTTCCCATCTCTAACATGACAATGGTAACATTCCCTTCCTATCACCTTTTGTCTGTCCGTCTCTATTCAGTCTGTAAGCTCTGAAGTGCAGAGATGGTCTCTTATCGTGTATAGGTGCAGGGCCCATCACATCCATTTCACAGGAAATTTCAAAAATATTTGCTTTCAATCCAATTTGGAACAAAAAACAATTTTTGAAATGTCAGAGTCACTCAGAACAGAAATTCCAAGTTTCAATGAGCTCTCCTTATGATATAGTTTGTATAATTCGCATGGTAGAAAAGCCAAGTGTTCTTATGGGGTAAACAGGAATTATACATGATGGTTCCTCAGCAGAACAGTGCTGAGCTGGAAGCAACTGATTGTACCCAGGTCAACATGTTGTACCAGGTGAAAATGGAAAAATGCATCAGTAATTAGTAGCCATTGTCGCCACCTGACTAAAGCTGAGGGAACAGATAGTCTCTGCAACCCATGGGAGCATTTCTAATAATCAGGTTGTAGGCACAATAGGTGTATTAGCAAAAATGCACATGTATATACTGCAGTCACAGAAACCGGAGTTTGGCTGAGTACATTGGATAACTGTGCATACAACGAGGTAGAAAATCCTGAACTCTGCATGGTCAAATGATCATTTATTCATGTAAATGCAGGGGGGGTTTTGTTATTGTAATACCTGCTTGAAAATGTGCCTTTCAGCCAATTCGTTTATTGGTTCTAATTCTGTCTTCACTTACACCTGGCTAAGTTCTGGATCCTGTGAGGTTGTGTGGGTGTCACTGAAGCAAGAATGTGGCTTTGTGACCTTTTTAAAAACCTATCAATCTCCCCTCCCCACCCCCACCCCGATTATACTTCTAAAAACTACAGCAAGCCATTTGTCAGGAATTTTAAATCTCTGCTGAATAAGCTTTTCCCCTCTGAGCTGATTTCGCAAAGCCTCCAACAACTCACTGTCATTTACTGGGTGAGTTTTGGAATGCAAAAAATGCCAACGTGTTTACTTTAGTGCTACTCTTCAGGAGAAGAAAGAAATAAGAAACCTTTCTCTGATGTGCTGTTTTTGCTCTGAGCCTGCTAGTTCAGCGCTTCAAGATCGTTAGGTTTATTATGGAGGGATGGGGAAGACCATGGAGATTACCCATTTGCCTTTCATTGAACCCCACTCCCATCAAAAGTTCTGTGAATTTAGCAGAGGACTACTGTGGGTCCCTGGCATTTGGGACCAATGCTTGGACTTGCACCCTCCACCCCTGTTGGTAACAGTGCTCTGCGGGAGGGTTCTGCAGGCCTGTTTCCTGTCCTTCCTTCCCAACTGCCTCCCTCCCACTATGAGGGTGGCAGGTGCAGCAGGGGAGATGGGCAGATGCCCCTGATTGCCTGGCGGTCGGCTGGGAGGGGCTGCCTGGTCTCATTGCACCTAGCACGGGGGCAGAAGGGCCGGGAGAACACTTACTTCCCCTGCAGCAGGAGCCCTCAGCCACTGGTAGGACTGAGCTGGGGTCAGCGAGGCCACTGGGGATGTCAACCGGGGGAGGCTCCTCCAAGGAGGGCTTGGCTGGTGCCCCCTAGGCTGGCACACAGGGGCATGGTCCCCTCCCGCTCCTCTCTATCGGTATGACACTGTAATTTAGGCCTTGTACACACTACAAAGTTATTGCGCGATAAAGCCCTTTATTGCGTGATAAGAAGCCGAGCGTACACACTTAACTTACAGTTTTTGCGCGTTAAGAGCCATCTTGTTGCGCAAAATATAAACCACCTAAACGAGCGTGGTAGTGTCTAACGCGGAATAGCTATTGCGCGACAGCCTGTGTGTGTACGGTTACTGCGCAATGCGAAACCTCCGGAAATGGCCCACAATTCCAATCCCATCCCTTCTGCACTTCCGTCTGAACTCTGTTGCTGTGACGTCATGTTTCCCGACCTCCCCTTCTGCCCCGCGAATTTTTGAATTCCACACTCTCCCTTCTGGCTTGCTGTTCAGTGCTGCTGCCTCTGTGTGCCCCACTTGCAATGTCGTCGCAGCGCAGCAAACGAGCTCCAGCCTGGACAACAGCAGAGGTGATGGATTTGATAGGCATCTGGGGAGAGTCCGCCGTGCAGTCACAATTACGTGGCAGCCGGAGGAATTTCGACGTTTTTGGACAAGGAGTTAGAGGAGATCCTGGGCGGCAATCCCACAACCACCCCTATTTCAACCGTGGAAACTTCGGCGACAGCGTCGGAAAAGGACAGGGTGGCTGAAGGCGACGATGCAGTCGTCGACGAGGAAGCAGAGGAGGAAGAGGACGTGGACGGTGACAGCGGAGCTACCGACATCGGGAGCCAGGAGTTATTCACCACCCCGCCAGAGACAAGCTCCACGGATTCGTTTTCCACGCCTTCCCCTGATGCAACTGATGACGGCTCCGGTAAGTTACGTTTTCAGTGCTCTCTATTCTAGCAGCTACAGCATAGCGTGTAGATGAAGATAAGGCATTGAGTACTCCTTTTCTGTTTCTTCTTTTCTATGTGTTAATGGTTTGGCGGTGTCTTACTGGCATTACATGAAAAGCGCATCAATGCATGCCTCGATTGCCAAGTAGTCGGTCCCTTTCAAGTCACTGAACGTGTACTCCAGATATCTCCAAATTCTTCTTTTAAAAGTGGATGGTAGAGCGACCGTTTGCCCTCCCCCATTCAGGGAGACTCGCCCTTTCCAGCTCGCAAGCACTGACGCAGGAACCATGGCAGCGCACAATCCAGCAGCATAAGGTCCCGGCTGGAACTCAGCGACATGCAGGAGATGCATTCTTGCTTGCAGAGGCACTCTAAGCAGTGTGATATCGGCTTCTATTGCAGCCATCTCTGACACAGGCTCAGAACAAGCAATGCTAATTGTCCACTGTCCCGTGTGTCTACTCTCAGCAACCTGTCCCTCACTTGGCGAAACTTGTTTCTGGCCCCCGGTATTCCTTGTCCCGTGTAACTTTGGAATGCGTAGGGAGAGCATCCTTACTTGCACATAAGCGGAGTGAGAACAATTGAAACATTCAAAATGTTTCATTTTTCCACAGAGATGACCTTCGCTGGGCGGCGCTCAGCACCAGCTGAGCGTGTGAGACAGATAAGGCGGAGGCCTCGCAGGAGCAAGGAAGATATCTTCCAGGAGCTGATGCATTCCAACGAGGCATCTGCGAGGGAGACAAGGCAATGGAGGCGGCAGTGCAGGCAGGAACGGAGAGAGAACAGCGAGAGGAGGGCGAAGCAGAAGGACACCCTAATAGGCATTCTCCAGGAGCAGACCCAGCTGATGAAGACCATGGTCGGTCTGCTCCAGGCTCGCCCCACCCCCCAGCCACATCTGCAGTTCCCTCCAACCGTGCAGCACTCTCCCCCCAAACAGTATTTTGATCCCCAGGGACACCCCTGGTATAACGTTACCTCAACCTCTCCCCCAACGTATGTCGTGGAGTCCCGCACCTACACCCACCTCTAGCCCCCTCTCTTTACAGCTTACGTTTCGTTTGTGTTACATTAATAAAGTTGAGACATTTGTTAATTTAATCCGACTTTATTGTGATGCATTGTCAATATGCCCTGGGCGTCTGTTGTCAAAAAAAAAAAAAATAGAGAAAGAAGCAAACAATCTGTATCTAATGATTTTTCTAAGTTAAAGATGCAAAACAAAAACAGTGATTTCAAACATTAGAAAGCAGCCTATCAGTCCCCGTTGGTGAAATGCTCCTTCAATGCCTCCCTTATGTGCACGGCTCTAAGCTGTGCCCCCCGGATACCCCTGGTGTCCGGTTGCTGGTATGCATACTCCGGACGCTCAGCCTCCACCGTCCAGGAGTTCAGAAATCTCTCACCACGGTTTTCGCAAATATTGTGAAGGACACAACACGAGGAAATGACAAGTGGAATGTTGTTCTCGTGTAGGTCTAGCCGGCCATACAGCGATCTCCAGCGCGCTTTTAAACGGCCAAAGGCACACTCCACAACCATTTGGCACCTGCTTAACCTATAATTAAACCGCTCCTTGGCAGGATCCAACTTCCCTGTAAAAGGCTTCATTAGCCATGGCATCAGTGGGTAGGCGGGGTCCCCCAGGATGACTATGGGCATCTCGACACCCCCCACTGTCATTTTCTCGTCGGGAAAAAAGGTGCCCGCTTGCAGCCTGCGGAACAGTCCCGAGTTTCTGAATATCCGAGCGTCATGCACCTTTCCCGACCAACCAGCATTTATGTCAGTAAAATGCCCACGATGGTCCACCAGTGCCTGGAGAACCATTGAAAAGTATCCCTTTCGATTTATGTATTCGGAGGCGAGATGGTCGGGCGCGAGAATAGGGATGTGAGTGCCATCTATTGCACCCCCACAGTTCGGGAATCCCAAGTCCTGGAATCCAGCGATGATCTCCCTCACGTTCCCCAGGGTCACCGTCCTCCTTAGCAAAATTCGGTTGATGGCTTTGCATACTTGTGTTAGTGATACACCGACGGTCAACCGTCCGACCCCGAACTGGTTTGCGACCGAGCGGTAGCAGTCCGGAGTCGCCAGTTTCCAGAGGGCAATAGCCACACGCTTCTCCACGGAGATGGCCACTCTCATCCTCGTGTCCTTGCGCCGCAGGGCTGGGGCTAGCTCCTGACACAGTTCCATAAATATGGCTTTCCGCATGCGAAAGTTCTGTAGCCACTGATCATCATCCCACAGCTGCAGAACAATTCGGTCCCACCAATCTGTGCTCGTCTCCCATGACCAGATACTGCGGTTCACGCTGTGCAGCCGGTCTGCGAAACTGATCAGAATTTCTGTTTGGTTCTCAAGGCTGTCAGTCTCGGTACTGGAGTCATCTGAATCCTGCTCTGAATCAGAACTGAACACGTACTCTATCAGAAGCTGAGCTGTGTTCACAATGCTGAACGCAGCATTCAAGATCAGAGCTGAACCCATGCTGATGCAGAAAGGGAAGTTCCGTAAAGACGGTCGTTTCAGTTTAAATTTCGCGCTCGTTGCTAGTGGCAACTGCTAGGAAGCGTCGGTAACAGAATGCACCACGGGAAATCTAGAATTATCCCATGAAGCATAGCGCGAGCCTTCTTCTTCCCAGTATCCATAGCGCAAGTTACCGATACGGGGGACTGTGGGATAGGTACCCACAGTTCACTTTGTTTTACAGGAGGACTAAGAAAAGAGGGGGGGGCTCTGTTCCGCTAGAGTACACCGAGTGTGTACGCGATCTTGCGCAACAACAATCACGGAACATTTACAGCGCAACAGGCTTGTTGTGCGAAAATTCTTGTAGTGTGTACATAGCCTTAGTGAACTGAGTGTGGGTGTAGAGAGAGACACAGAGGGGTGTGTGTGTCGTATATTGAAGGGCAATAAAGTGAGGAGAGAGAGAGAGACAGAAATTGAGTTAAAAGTTTTAAGAGTTGCTTTTCCATACAAATACACAGGATTATCTTTATGTGAACTGAACTGGTAACCAGTGGCAAATGCTGATTTTTTTTTTTTTTTTTTTTTAAATGGAGCCATGGTACACATGTTCTATCCATAACCACATACATATAAATTCTTGGAGGAATGTACTGAAAAGTAGCTAGTTTTCAGCAAAGGGGTTTCTGGGGTGTTAAAACCTAAATAAAAAACTGAGTGTTGTGTTACATATTCCTTTCTCTTATAAGGGGGGCTGTGTAATATATATATATTGGGAAAGGAGAGTTTAAGTCCTGGTTTGATGTTTCGATTGAAGTCCATGTTGTAGACTTGTAAAGGGAAGCTATTCAAATACTTGAAAACTCCCAAGATGGGTTATTGTAAGAATCTTGTACGTTTATATACCTGAAAACAAGCAGCTCCACGGGATGTATATTTAAATATTAAAAAAGCTAGATTTTTATTGCTAGAAAAAAAGCCCCTTCTTTTACATGAGATCTTTTCTCCATTTCAAGTATGATTTTTTTCCCTAGCTATATTAGCCAACAGATGTAGAGTATTTTTATGGTTTGCTGTCAACTAAAACTACTTTTAAATTGATTTCTTAAATACCAAACACCACAGATGCACATCCATTAACCTCTAGTGATTGCTTTTCTAAATAGATTGCACTCCAGAGACAAAGCAAAGACTGCATCTGCTTCTATAATGACCTATGGTTCAGGCTTTGTACATAACTTCAACAATAATATTTGCAGAGTCAGTGCTAACCATTGACAAGTTGATTGTTCTACCAAGGTGCAGTTTCTTTTACTCATTTGGGGGATACCATCTCTAAGGGAGTGAAGACAAACCTTTCAGTGATAAGGACTGGCTTTATTTACTTGGGCCAAAACTGTGCATTCAGCTGAGACAATGAACTGGCATTTACATTTTTGAACACCCATTTTTAAGTGTGATTGCAGAAATGCATGCACATAACTGTGTCTGTGTATGTCTTAAGACTATTCCCTTTGTACACTGAACTTTAAAATTCTAGGTTAGAATTGGTAGGCACAAGTAACAGGAATTTTGAGCAAGTCTCAATATATTGAAGAATTTACTACTTTTTTTATAGGACAACTTTTTGTGGAGACATGCAAATTAGGTGTATAGAATATTTTCTCATTGTTTTATTGTCTTCTCTTGCTTTCCCTTGAAATTGTGTGCAGGGATACATTTATCCCCACATTTTTATCAGCCCTCTCTTTAGGAAAACTGAAGGCTGCTAAGACAGGAAGAAGGCTAGTTTCTTTATGAAGGAGAAGTAGTGGTTCTCCTGCATAAGGCAGCACAGGAATCTATATGGACTACCCCGTTTCCCCATTCAGCTACTTCCTGCTGGGGAGAGCTGGCGACTTCTGAGTACAAGAAAGGAAGAGGGCTTAAAAAGAGATTCCTTATGCTCTCAACCAACTATTAATCATCTCCTTGTTCATTTTTTTCCCCCTCTGAGTTCCTGCTGTGGATTTTCTGCTTAGCCCTGACTGACAGCAGGAAACTGATGTGGACAGGCTGACCCATTCTGTAACATGTCTCTCCTCCCATCCTGACTGCTTTAATGCCACAAATTAAATTCCAAACATATAATCGTAATAAAACCTTCCACTTTCTGGTCCCAGTCTCTCACTTGTGCTACCCAATGGGATGGGAGCTGAGTGCACAGTGGAAGCAGCGTACTCACCTCCAAGAGAAGTGCCTCCAGTATGATTCCTCCAGCGAATTGTGAGATGTAGTGTAGATTCTGATGGGACTCCCCTGCATTCCTCCACAGCTGGGAGGTTGGTCAACATGGCATAGGACATGAAGCTAAAGTGCTGAAGGATGGGAGGCCAGAGGATTTCCATCAACACAAGATGGCTCCTCTACTGGGGTTTATATGGAAAATGAGTCTCTTGAACTGAGTGACCTGCAAAGAACAATGAAGACATTTTCTGCAGCCAGTCTTTCTAAAGGAAAATTCTCTGCCAGCCTGTTTAAAAATCAGAAGAGGAATCTGAAAATCAATTATGCAGACTTGACTGCAGACCAGTGGAGCTCTTTTAAAAGGAGCAAAATTCTTTTTTCGCTGCTCTTGGTGTGAGGAATCTGAAAGCAGTGATCTGCACCAGCTGGAGTTTGGGCAATGTTTTATCAGCAAAACAGTTATGGATTAGTGCTTAACATACCATTGGCCATGTATTTTACAGCAGTCATAAGCTTTATCCTTTAATCTGCTTGTAAACCCTTTCCAGTAGCTTGTAATATAGGTTTTCTCTGAAAATGTAAAATGCAGAAAGGCTTGGAAGATGGGTGGTGTCCCAGTGAGGGGAGTGCCCTTTGTTTAGTTTAATAAGAAGCAGTTTCTTCATGTCATGCTCCTGGAGTGACTGCTTAAGTGGAGCAAAAGGACAAGAGCAAGTCCACGTTAGGAGGAGATGAACTGGTTTGAGTACAATTAAAGTTGAGCAGAATCTTTATTCCAAAGAAAAGCCTTTGTAGGGTTCAATGAAGTTTAGCTAACAGACTTCTTTTCTGCGCACTCCTGTTCCTGGTTCCTGCTGGAGCTCAGTGAAGAAGAAACCGTAGGAGTCATAAAGTTTAAGGCCAGAAGGGACCACTCAATCGTTTAGTGCAGTGGTTTTGAAACTTTTTTCCTTGGGACCCAGTTGAAAAAAGTCATTTTTGCCCACGACCCAATAATTACGCCTTTGAGCAATGCATTCCAGTCTTTTGGCGGCGGCAGCAGCGGGTGCTGCAACCCAGTACCTGAGGGTCTGTGACCAATATTGGATCCCGACCCTAAGTTTGAAAACCACTGGTTTAGTAAGTCGGATCTCCTGTATAGCACAGGCCACCAGCACCGTCACGCTAAACCCAGCAATTCGAATTAGACCAAAACATTACAGGCCACTGAAGACTGGATTATTATGTGCAACAGGCAGAGAATAACAAGGCTGAAGTGCACAGGTCTTTGAGGCTCTCACTGTGGCACTGAAATGATTAAATGAGTGAGCCAGATAATTCTGACATGTGAGCTAAACCCACACACTACAGTGGAAGGTGAAAACTCCCAAGATCAGTGCCAAACACCTGGAGGAAAATTCCTTCCCCATATGACAGCTGGTGATCAGTTAGACCCTGAGCACGTGTGCAAGAACCAATCATCTGTGAGAGAGAAAGAGAATGCTCAATGCCACCTCAGGACACTGTCCAGTGTCCCTTTTCCAGCTGTGGCCATCTCTGATGCTTCAGAGGAAGGAGATTTAAAAACAAAAATATCCCCTTCCTATAATATGGTGTGGGTGGTGGAAGAGGGGGAATGTTTCTTCCTGATCCCTGCAGATGGCCAGCTAAAACCCTGAAGCATGAGCTTTAGGAACTTAAGATGTAAACCAGAGTCAGGGCTGCTGAGCCCTACCCCCCACCATCACAAGCAAACACATCATACAGCACTCATAAATGTCTCTTAAACTAATTAAATGGTTTGCCTATGACTCCTATTGGGAGGCTGTTCCAGAACTTCATTGCACTGATGCTGGAAACCGCCTTCTAATTTGCAGCCTGAATTTGTTCATGGCCAGTTTATATCCATTTGTTCTTGAGCTTAAATAGCTTTTCGCCCTCCTTGGTATTTACCCTCCTAATGCATTTATATCTCCTCAGCCTTCTTTTTGCTAGATTAAGCAACCTGATCATTCCAGTCTCCTCATTAAATAGACCCTCCACTCTTTTGTAATGCCTAGCCTATGTTTTAAATCAGTGAGGGAAATTTTGTATGCTTTGGCCATCATTTCAGGGTCAGATAGGTACCATTTAAGTTAGACATCGTTCATATGCATGCAAATTCCAAATAGTTATACGATATAAGTTGTGAACTATTTAATTGGGCATTTATTTTTAAGGATTTGCATGCATATTAAAGATGCCCAATTTAACCAAGTTCCAAAGGGGTAGCCATCTTAGTCTCAATTTAACCAAGAAATGCATACTGGCTCACAGTGCATAAGGGAGGCCAGGGTCAGACATACCTATCATTTTAGCAATGTTCTCTGCATTGCAAGTCTGATTTTCAGAGGTGTTGAATACCTGCCATTCCAAATGGCTGTGCTCGCCACTCCAAGTGGGAGCTGCAGGCTCTCAGCTCTGCTAAACATAAGGCCCTAAATGTTTGCTCACCACTATGCTGTCTGACAGTGACACCACTACTGTCTTAATCACATCTCTGCCAGGGCCTGCTCCTACTTCAGCTTCCTTACAGAAGGCAATAGAGGAATAGGTGGTGTGCTGCTGAAAAGACAGATTAAACAGCAGGACAAACATGCTCTTTCATTTTTTCTCCATTGTGTGAAATGGATGAGAAATGTTTTCTTTGTTCAGTTGAGGTCTTTCAGAGGCAACCAGGTCACACTTGTCAGGTTGCAGTGAAGACAGGAAGGTGAAATCAGTGAGTTCTTATTAATAGCCTACATTACAGAGCTGAAATGCTTGTTAGTAATCCAGTCCAGTAATTAAGAGATTGCATGCAATTTCAGGGAGCCCATACTTCCTATGAGGAAACTGAGGCGTAGGCATGTGTATTTTCATATAACTCCCATTTATACTGTAAATATATTTGATTTTATATACAGTAATATATTTTCCAGGTTCTCAAACTCTTTTATAGTGTGACCACATATTTTGCCCTTTCATTCAGAATCATAAATATCTCTGTGGCAATTACAGCCATTTCTTACATAGAAAAGTAATGCTTTTTGTCTGTGTCTATTTCTCTGTAATGTGATAGGTATTTTCTCCTTTAATTAAAAAGGAAATCACCTGGCTGGGTTGAAATTTTAATAACATTTTTCAGTTTTTTACCAGCTGGATTAACCATAGTACTTGAGATCTCTTATTTAATCATTCACCTAAACATTCCTCTGGGGTCAAAAAGTATTATCTCCATTTTACAGCTGGTTAAACTGGGCCAGAGGGATGAAGTGGCTTTGGGACAGCTGCAAGAGAATCATTGTCAGACAACATAACAGCTGAGCTTTCCAATTTCCTGTCCTGTGTGTAGTAAATAAACTCCTGGGCCACATTGCCCTCAAATAACAATATGTAAATGCATGCCCTGCACACGGTGGCTATTTCATTAGTAGTTTTCTTATAAATATTGCAAATAATGTGATGTGTGTTTAATAGTACCTTTTTCTCCTGATATATTTATTAGAAGAAAGTATGTAAGGATTCCTGAATTCACGATCACTGTTTGATGCACTAGGAATGTCATAAATTACTAACAAGAGGGCACATGTCATCATTAATAAATTCCTCCTGTGATTTCCCTCCCCAGTGGGTACAGCTCTCTTTGCACTGCACTCCAAAGAGCAATGATTGTGTTGTACAGTAAATCAGAGTTCAGATGGAATGCGTAATGAGATCCTTCAAAGGCATAAAGTAGTAATTTACTGTCTCTGGAGGACCCCCTCCTAAGTATGTTTGTTTGCCCCCAGTTCAGGCTGACACTACCACTCATGGCTTTTTTTCTTTTTACTATTTAAAAATAATTTCTCTGTTTTCTGCCATCAAGGCAAACAACCTGTGCAGTGACAGGAACGTGAATGATTGCCTTCTGTGATTAGAAAAATTTTTTAAATCCATCGGATCAGCTTACAAAAATCTTGAAAGATGGGTGGGGGAATACCTCCCTTTTCTCAACTTTTCTAGATGTCATTTTTCTTTTTCACTGGCATATTCAGGGCCACATACTGAACCTCAACCACCAAATCCTTCCCCTTCCCTCTCCCCACATGGTGGAGAGAAAGGTGTAAGTGCTTTGGGACAAGGAGTGGGATGTATACCAGATCCGTATGGAAAAATGAACCCGTCTTCTGATGCAGGAAGAAGGCAAGGCAAAGTAGGAGTGAAATGTAGTCCTAGCCTGGAGCATTTCCAACCTCCTCTCACTGTTACCTTGATTGTCATAGAGCACAATCTGTCCTAAATGGGTAGAGGACAGAAGCTCGCGGACATTGACAAATATGTCATACGGCTCCAGTCCAGCACCACTAAACTCCGCTGCAGCTGTCAATGAGCACAGGCTCTCAGTGCCTGGATAGGTAAGGCAGGGGGTTGATGTGTTGCTATCTATGCCATGTGGACAGGTGACAAAGGTAAGGGAAGCATTTGTATTAAGTAATGTTCCAGTATTGATTGTGCAGGTGTCTGTGGAAGCCATGTCCATCCCTTTGCAGAAACTTCGCTGATTTGCTCTGTAATTTCATTCCAGTTCTGGGATGGCACAGGCACAATACCATACACAAGTCTTTTGCCAGGAAAATCATCATATCATGGCAACAAAGTGTTTGCCTTGTGTATCTCTGTGAAGCCTGAAGTGCCTGTGTGCTGTTAAAAGCACACAGCTACCCAGCCACTGTTTGAGTCAGGACCAAATGTGCTATCTTTAATGTAAGGTGGGGGAGGAGGGGAATATCAACCCAAAGCCAGCGAGTTCCAAAGGGTAGCAGTGTTAGTCTAATCCAGCAAAACAAACAAGGAGTCTGGTGGCACTTTAAAGACTAACAAAATGTGATAAAATGAATTTGCTAGTCTTTAAAGGGCCACCAGACTCCTTGGTAGTGTTACAGAGGAAGGTCTTTTGAAGGGAAGGCTACAGAGAGGTACGTTATAGTTGGAAAGTGGGCGTGTAGCCACTTAAGTAAACAGGCAGCCCACTGAATATAGGAAAAATGTCCCTATCCACTATACATGAAGGATTAATTATCCATCAGGAATCCAAATTTGATTTGTGGGGGAGAGGTAACCGGCAAAGAGCGTGAGTCAAAAGCAGGAGGGAGGGATCTTTTACATGTCCTGCCACCTAGTGGAATTCACAGCCCTGAGTTCAACACCCAGCGTCCCTGTAAAATGGGATTCATAAAACCCAGCATGCTGAACGGGGAGCTGCCTAAGCTAGCCAATAGGAAATACAGAAAGAGAGGGGTGTAAATCTAAGCCCTGTATCTCAAAAGGGAGTTAGTCTGGATTTAGATGACTGGATAAAGGGAAGACGCTTGTCTCCACTTGGATTCACAGCTGTGAAACTCTCTCCTGCAGTTAGGCACCTATGGCAGATCATTTATTTTACAAGGAAAGCAGAATAGAGGTGCCATCTATTATAACTTTTAGCCCAGGGGTTAGAGCACTCATGCAGAATGTGGGAGACCTGTAGCACACTGGAGTTGCCACTGGAGCAAACAGGCTGAAGGCATATTGTGAATACCTGTGGTGCATGGGTATTGGACCTAAGCACTTAAAGAGGCAGTTAGGCACCCAATTATATCTTGTAACTCTCAAGTCTTTCTCATCAGCAAAAAGTATGTGTCCTTCTACCTCATGTAGTGAAATCCTAGAGTGGTATAAACCTATTCTGTATACCATGGAGTGCGAGTGTTGGCATGTGGCTGGGGCAAATTGTTCTGGTGCACATCTGGGAAGTAGGCTGCAGACACCCTTCTCCCTGCCAGTTCTGGCAGGAAGCCCAAAGTGCAGGGCCTGGGGTGGTTGCCCTGATTTGCTGTATCCTATGGGTGGTGCTGTCTGGAGCACACAGCACTCCTGTGATCTTTGGCTGATGAAGTTAATCTGTAAGGCTATGTCTACACTTGTTAATTTAAGTCGACTTAGCATGTCCACACTTAAATTTTAAGTCGACTTTCAGGGGACCCTACAAAGTCGACCTAGGGCATCCACACTGGACACCTAGGTCGACTTGTAGGGGCTAGGTGGACCTGGGACAGGTACACAATGGCGGGGGGCACCCCTTGCCAAGTGCCAGGGGGCTCAGCCTTTGCCCCATTGTACCTGGGTACAATGGGGCAAAGGGGGACAGGGACCCTTGCAGGGCATAGGGGCAGGGTGGGCAGGGCTCTGCCTTGCCCTGTGGGGGGCATGCCAGGCTCTCCCTGTGCCAGCCACCCTGGCAGGGAGGGCAGTGGGGAAGTCCTGGCGAGCCCTAAGTCAACTTAGAATCGACTTAGGGCTACTCCACGTCTACACTGGCTTAAGTTGACTTTCTAAAGTCGACTTAAGATGAGGTTTAATAAAGTCGACTTAAATTTTCCCTAAGTCGACTTAAGCAGCCGCTTAAGTCAACTTAATTTACAAGTGTAGACGCACCCTATGGGACTGACCTAGTTGGTGCAATTTACAACAGCCTGTAGCCTGCTCTGAATTATGCAAGCTGGACAAGATTGATCCCGAGCTGCTCCAGGAACAGGGAACCAGAATGAGGGGTTAGTTATATTCTTGTCTTTAGCTGTCCCAAGCATGAGCTCCATCCACACAGCTGAAAATTCAAGCCCCTGTGTTCACTGTTCTTCAGCTAAAAAAATCTTCACTAACTGTTTGTTATAAAGTTTGTACTGAAAATGAAATCTTATATCCTCCTATTTTTCAGTCCAATGCCATTTACAGTAGTCAGTGTCTGAAACTGACACTTATAAAGAAATATTAATGGGCCCTTAACAAGTAATCAGTCACTGTCATGAAGCAGCAACAGAGTCAAAATGTCACCAAAAAACAGCAGAGTGGCCAGTTCCTCTTCACACAGGCAGCCTTCCTACCAGGGCCTCATTTCACTTCAAGGGGTCTGTGTGCTCAGAGCTGACAGAGTGTCTTTGGATTTTGTCACCATGGTGATCACTGTTGATCAAGGGTTACTTCAGAGCTGATTCTATTTATTTAGCTGTGTGGCAGGTTGGCTTGCGCAGGGTAACTTTGTAAATTTAAGTTGCCATGTTTCCTTTTCTGCACTGAATATTTTAGGACTGGGGGGAAAAAAAAAAAAAGGACAGAGGAATATAGTAGTAAGAAGGCATTGCAGCCCTGCATTACGAATTAGGATGGAAGATAGTGTCTTACCGACCTTGACAGCTGCCCTCGACCCATGATACAGCATGGTACATTAGGCCAATTTATCATTATTAGTTGCTGCTGTGTCCTTGGAGCTGCCGGGAAAGCCACAATCCTCTCTTTGCTGCCTCTTTGCTCCTGGCGGGGGAGAAGGAGGGAGGTAGTATTTTAAGAACATAAGAACTGCCATAGCGGGTCAGACCAATGGTTCATCTAGTCAGTATCCGGTCTTTTGACATTAGCCAATGCCATATGCTTCAGAGGGAAAGAATAGAATAGATATTCATCAAGTGATACATACCACCAGCCATTCCCAGCCTCTGGCAAACAGCAAACCTGCCCATCTGGTTAATAGCCATTGTTGGACCTCCATAACTTACCTAGTTCAAGATTCTATTATAATCTTGGCCTTCATAACATCCTCTGGCAAGGAGTTCCACAGGTGGACTGTGTTGTGTGAAGAAATGCTTTCTTTTGTTTGTTTTAAACCTGCTAACCTATTAATTTCATTTGATGACCTCTAGTTCATATGTTATAAGGAGTAAATAACATTTCCTTATTTAATTTCTCCACACCAGTCATGATTTTATAGACCTCTATTATATCTCCCTTCAGTTGTCTTTTTCAAGCTGAAAAGCCCCAGTGTTATTAAGGTCTCCTCATATAGAAGCTTTTCCATACTCCTAATAATTTTAGTTGCCCTGTTCTATACCGTTTCCAATTCTAATATAGCTTTTTTGAGATGGGGCAACCAGATCTGTATGCAGTATTCCAGTTGTGGGCATACCATGGATTTATAATGAGGCAATGGGATATTTTCTGTTTTACTATCTATCCCTTTCCTAATGAATGTTACTGCTGGTATAGGCTGCAAACTGCTAACCCCTGATGTTGGTTCAGTTGTGCTGTCCAGCAATTGTGTCTGGGGTGAGGGTGAGTCAAAGATGTGCCCTTCCTGTCCAATCCCCATCCATCCTCTCTAGGGAAGAGTATGCAAAACCCTCTTGTTTTTGTATACTCAGACCCAAGATCCAGGTAGTCCGTGAGTGGGTGAGGAGAGGTTTCCTGTCCCTCTTGCTCCTCTACACACTCATGTAGTCTGTCACAACCTAGTCCTAAAGTAGTTGCATAGCAAAAGCTTTATTAAACATGCATTGAAGATGTCAGGGCTCTCTCTGCTTGTAACCCTGCAACGTCCACAGCACACCAAAGAAGCGTGCAGTGAATTGGGCTGGGGCCTGTGGGGTCAAGGTCTGGCCTTTGGGTACAGAGAGTGATTCACCTGTCTGAAATGAGACACTCTCCAGGCTGCAAAATAACAAAGTTTAAACAGCACGTCAGGTCAGAAAGAGAATAGTAATAATGTATCCATTTGAAACTGCAGCAGGAAATTTATAGGCAGGCAGAATATCATTACTGAATGAAAACTGAGTTGCACTCATGCCTTGGGATATTTCATGAGCACAGGGAGCTAGGCCTTGTTTTTACACCCCATTTAAAGGACAGCACCATGCCAGTATATTGGTTAATTGCTAACTCTGAGAAGAAGGATGCTGTCTATTGAATTGCCCATATCATCAACTGCAGAACTGAGGTTTCCCATGCAAGTCTGCCATCCATATACTGATCTGTTCTGCTCCTGCTTTGCCTATGAGACCTGACAAAATCAGAGCATGAGTTGGCATGCCAGAAAGCTAGTCACCTTGCAAGCCATCAAAGTCTGAGAAAACCAGCAGCTGGCCAAAGACTCAAGTCTGACTGCACCAAATCATTTTAAACTGAAAGAAGCAATTGCAGATGCATCTTTCTCAGCTTGGTTGTCAGATACATTTTTCCGGAGCTTGTCAGCTTGACTAGGATGCAGCTGTCTTCTATCAAAGAGAATTTCAGACTCTAAAGGATAATAGAGAAGGAGAGCAGAAGAACAATTTACAGAAAACACCAAACTGGAACAAGATTAAGAAGAAAAAGCTTATATTGAGGATATTGATTCCTCTCAGTAATTTCTTTCCTTTTTCATTTATATGCAGGAGTGCTGTTTACTGTAATAAGTTTTATAGGCTGTGCAGTAGCAGCACAGATTTTTAAAAGCACCAGCAGTTTACAGTTTTCACGTGTCATCTCTCTAGACGCCACTTCACCGTAATAGCCCTGATAACTTGGGAAACCCATAAGCGTAGCACTTCTCAGATATTTTTGCAAGTTTTAAAATGTATTTTCTTATTAGAAGCCTGTTTCAAAGCCTATTGGGAGTCTTCTGTTGACTTCAAGGGGTTTTGGATGAGGCTTAGTTTCTTAGAAACTATAAGTGAAGTCCTCGGCTGGCCTAAATCAGCGGAATTTGATGTTTTCTTGACTTCAGAGGCTCTACCATGATTTACACAAGCTGAGATTTTGTCCCTAGAACTTCATTACTGGTGCAACTTCATTACCGTAGCATTCTCTTTAGGCCCAGGGGAGCCTCGGTCTAGTTCTGTGCAGTCCATGGAAGTATGTGTTGGTATATGGCAAGTCAGCTGGCCAATCAGAGGGACACAAGAATCACCATTAGCCCACCAAGTGTCAGGTTTCTTGGAGGTCTCTTTCCAGAGGAACCTTCACCAAGCAAGTCAGAAGTAGATAACTAAAGCCTTATTTTACCAGGCATGTGCCTTTGGGCATCTCCTTGCAGTATCCTCATGTATCTCTCTTGTATACCTGCAGTGTAATACTTTCTGGCTATTCTAATCTCCACTACTCAGGATCGATCTTGAACACAATAATTTGCATTTCTTTTGCATCTTTCATCCAAGATCCCAAACACTAGTTGATTAATACAGTATTTTGGTGAGTTAGCTGTATTATTACCCCAGTTGTATGGGTAACTGAGGTACGGATATTAATGGCTAGATTGTAATTCCACAGTTTGCCTTGATTAAGGGAGGCACACAACTCCAGCATCAAAGCAGCACACTAGAGAATGAATTTTGACTCAGGATCCCAATTCCTCCCCTTTTCCTCCTCATTTTGTATGTTGGAGAATAAGTTACAGAGCTCTTTGGATAGTAAAGAATGAAGTATTTCCCCGTTCCCCCTCAACCGAGAGTGGGTAGACTGCTTGTCCTCACATATCTCTTTCTTTGGATTTGGGAAGGAGAGCAGGCAGCCTTCCTAACCAGTTCCCAAAGCAGAGGATGGGAGTGGAACAACCAGTCACCATCAGAAGGCAATGGAAAGGTTGGACTAAATTACCAAGCATCTCTCCAGCTAAATTACCATGACTGCTTTGGGGACTTCCTGTCTGAAAGAGCTGCCGTTGTCCCCATTCTGTTTTCTAGTGCATAGTGGGAGGAAACTTCTCCCTCTTGTATGTGTTCCCAAGAAGTCCATTGTTATACCCTGCATCTATGCCATTTGCCCTGAAGCTAGGGCCCTGAAATAGCTCATCCATTGCTGATCAGAGTAATGAAGAGACTTTTCCTCTCTCCTGCAGGGAGATAGATTAGAGGGTATAGAAAAGGGAGCAAAAGTCTTAAAGTGGATGGAGAACAAACAAACCATATTTCTTTGAAGCAAACCATAAACACTTTGCTCTCTGAAAATGGTTAAAAGAGGGGAGAGAGAGTGTGTGTATGTGGTTTTTCTCCTTTCCTTTCTCTTGTGTTGGAAAATTGTATAGTCAATAACTTGACCACACTTGGATTTGTTATGAAGTCTTTTCAAGAGACCAAATAACCAGTATCAGTCAAGTTGCAGAGGGGTAGCCGTGTTAGTCTAGTTCAGCAAAACAAATAAGGAGTCCTGTGGCACTTTGAAAGACTAACAAATTCATTTATTGTATGAGCTTTTGTGGGAGAAAATCCCACTTCATCAGATGCTTTGAAGATGGGGAGCTTACAGAATGGCAGGAAATTAAATGCAGGGAAGTGTCTATGGATTTCTTTCTCATTACAACAGGTGATTTGACCTCACTTTCCTCTGTATGCTGTTCCCCAGTGTTTGAATCTCAACACCTTTTTGATTTGCTGTTACAGCCTGACCTATGTCATACACTTCCCTGATTTAATTTCCTCTCATTCTGTAGGTTCCCCATCTTCAAAGCGTCTGATGAAGTGGGATTTAGCTCATGAGATAAATACATTTGTTAGTTTTTAAAAGTGCCACAGGACTCCTTGTTTGTTTTTCAGTATCAGTCAGATATATTGCTAAAAGCCAATTATAGTATAGGGAAAAAGTTCAATATGATACCAGACTCTAGGAAGATGTCTCATGCAGTGTTATTACATTCATTTTATAGAGAAAATGTGTTTCCAAAGTTACGCTCCTAAAGCTATTTTTATACCCAAGTAGTTTACAAGTAAACAAGACTGTGTACATCATCTGGTCAAATGTAATTTGCCAGCTTTCTACATGATATTTCTGATACCATAATGTACTCCTTATCACTTTGATCTAAGCATATTCATTCCAGGTACCACATGTGTGAAAATCCCTCTAAGGCCTTGTACACACTGCAAAGTTATTGCGTGATAACGCTCGTTATTGTGCAATAACAGGCACAGCGTCCACACACAAATCCATGTTGTTGCACGGTAACAGCCGTCTTACCGCGCAACATGTAAACCACCAAAACAAGGGTAGTAGCGGCTACCACGGAACAGCTGTTCCGCAATAGTTCGTGTGTGTGTACGGTTGCTGCACAATATGAAACCTCCGGAAATGTCCCAGAATTCCAATTCCATCCCTTCTGCACTTCCTTCTGCACTCTGTGGCTGTGACGTGACTGTACCCGCCCTCCCATCATTCCCGGGAATTTTTGAATTCTTCACTCTTCCTGTTTGCTTGGTGTGGAGTGCAGCTGCAGCTGGGTACTCCAAGAGCAATGGCGGCTCAGCGCAGCAAACATGCTCCAGTCTGGACCACAGCCGAGGTGCTTGATCTCATAGGCATCTGGGGAGAGTCCGCTGTGCAGGCACAGTTACGTGGCAGCCGGCGGAATTTCGATATTTTTGGCCAGATTTCTCAGGCCATGGCAGAGAAGGGGTACGAGAGAGACACTCTTCAGTGCAGGTCGAAGGTGAAGGAGTTGCGGATTACGTACCACAGAGCCAGAGAGGCAAACCGGAGCTCCGGCTCAGCGCTGGCGACATGCTGATTTTACAAGGAGCTGGAAGCAATCCTGAGCGGGGATCCCACAACCACCCCAAAAGCTCCTGTGGACACATCAGCACCCCCCCATGAAAAGAATACCGGAGCAGGCGGTGACGAGCAATTCGTCGACGAGGACGTGGAGGTGGAAGATGACCTGGAGGGTGAAAGCGGTGCAGCCGACCTAGGGAGCCAGGAGCTTTTTTCCATGCCACCTAACCCATGCTGCCCAGATTCCTTCTCTATACTGTCTTCGGATGCAGTAGAGGGGAGCTCTGGTAAGTTTCATCAGAAGTGGCTCCTATGCTAGCTGGATAAGCTTTGCGGGCAAATGAAGAGCGGCAGGAAATAGCCGTTTTGAGTTTCATCCTTTCTTTTCTTTTTTGGATGGGGGGGGTCTACCCTGCATTACATGAGCAGTGCGTCAATGCATGCTGTAATTGCCAAGAAATCCTCTCCATTGAGATCATTGAAGGTGTCCTCGATGTACTTCTGCAGCCTCCTAGTTAAATTCGATGGGAGAGCAACTGTTTCCCCTCCCCCATAGAGGGATACTCTCCCTCACCAGTTGCAAAGCACAGCAGCGGGAACCATGGCTGCGCACAAGCCTGCTGCGTACGGTCCTGGCTGAAAACCAGTGACATGCAGGATATGCATTCTGGCTTGCAGAGGTACTCTAAGCAGCGAGATATCGGCTTCCATGGCAGTGCCGTATGTGAACTAATCGCCCAAAGCACTGCAAATAGTTCACGGAGCTGTGTGTCTTGTCTCGGCAACCCGAACCTCCCTTTGCAAAAGCCCTTTCAGTCCCCGGCAATGCCCTGTCCCGTGGGCACAGCGGAATGTGGCGGGAGAGCATATTACCGGCTCCTTAACCAAAGTGAGAACAATAGCTCTACTTATGATGTTTCATTTTTCCTTAGAAACGACCTTCGCCGGTCTGTGGTCTGTGCCAGCTGACCGGCTGAGACAGATAAGGAGGAGGCCTCACAGGAGCAAGGAGGATATCTTCCAGGAGCTGATGCAGTCCAACGAGGCATCAGCAAGGGAGACTAGACAATGGAGGCAGGAGTGCTGGCAGTAGCGCAAAGAAAACAATGTGAAGAGGCAGAAGCAGAAGGATGCCCTCATAAGCATCCTACAGGAGCAGACCCAACTGCTGAAGACCATGGTTGGTCTGCAGACCCAGTTGCTCCAGGCTTGCCCCCCCCTGCAGCCAAAGCAACACTTTCTGTCCCCCATGCCCCATTCTCCCTCAAAGCAGTTCTTTGAAGCCCAGGGACAATCCTGGTACAATGTTACATCCACTCCTGTGCCAAGCTATGGCATTGAGACACACACGTACACGCATCTATAGCCCCTTTTGCAGGCACTGCTTACTGTAAATATTTAATGTTTTATAATAATAAAATTGAATCACTTGAACTTTGCACAGTGTCTTTATTGATACACAATAAGATTAGTTGTTGCATGTTTAGTATTCACTCATTCGAGCATAGTACAGTACAGGCCCCCCGGCACCGTCCCCCCACCCCCCAATCAGCACCCAATAGTGCTTGGGAACACTACTGCACAGTGATGCAATGCGTCCTATGAGTCCCCATCACTAAAATGCACCCTAAGTGCCTCCCTTATGCAGACAGCTCTCAGCTGTGCCCCCCTGATACTCCTAGTGGCTGGCTGCTGGAAGGCAAACTCTAGCCGCTCAGCCTCCACGTCCCATGAAGGGGGAAATTTCTCTCCCCTATTTTCACAGAGGTTATGCAGGACACAGCACGCCGCAATGACGGCTGGAATGTTGTCCTCATTTAAGTCTAGCCCCCCGTACAAACAGCGCCAGCGGCCTTTTAAGCGCCCAAAGGCGCATTCTACGGTCGTTCGGCACCGGCTTAACCGGTAATTGAAGCGCTCCTTGCTGGGATCTAAATTTCTAGTATAGGGCTTCATGAGCCAAGGCATCAGTGGATAGGCTGGGTCTCCTATGAAAGACAAAAGAGTCTTGTGGCACTTTTAAAGACTAACAGATTTATTAATCGCATGAGCTTTCGTGGGAGAAAATCCCACTTCATCAGACGCTTTGAAGATAGGAAAGTTACAGAGTGGGAGGAAATTAAATGCAGAGGAGTGTATGACATAGCATCAGGTCAGGCTGTAACAGCAAATCAAAGTAGGTGTTAGGATTCAAAACACTGTGGAACAGCACATAGAGGAGGGGGGAGGTCAATTCACTTGATGTAATGCGAGAAAAATCCATAGTCCCTGTTTAACCCCAAGGCAACTGAGTCAAATTTGCATATAAGTTCAAGTTCTGCAGACTCTCTTTGAAGCTGTGATTTGTTATTCATCTGTTTCAACACAGCTATTAACAAGTCGTTAAGGGAGTGAGCAGGGAGGTTGAAGTGTTCCCCTACAGGTTTTTCAGTATTGCAGTTTCTGATGTCAGATTTGTGTCCATTGATTCTTTGGCGCAGAGACTGTCCTGTCTGTCCAATATATAAGGCAGAGGGGCATTTCTGGCACATGATGGCATAAATCACATTGGTGGATGAGCAGGTGAACGAACCCTTGATGGAGTAGGTGGCATGATTAGGCCCTGTGATGGTGTCATCAGTGTAGATATGAGGGCAAAGTTGGCAGCGTGGTCTGCTGCAGGGCTGTGTTCCTGCTTTAGTGTTTCTGCTCTGTGATCTGTAGTTGCTGGTAAGTATCCTTGGGGTTAAACAGGGACTATGGATTTTTCTCGCATTACATCAAGTGAATTGACCTCCCCCCTCCTCTATGTGCTGTTCCCCAGTGTTTTGAATCCTAACACCTACTTTGATTTGCTGTTACAGCCTGACCTGATGCTATGTCATACACTCCCCTGCATTTAATTTCCTCCCACTCTGTAACTTTCCTATCTTCAAAGCGTCTGACAAAGTGGGATTTTCTCCCATGAAAGCTCATGCGATTAATAAATCTGTTAGTCTTTAAAAGTGCCACAAGACTCTTTTGTCTTTCTACAATAGACTAACACGGCTACCCCTTTGGAATGGGTCTCCTATGTTGACTATGGGCATCTCCACATCCCAAACAGTAATTTTATCATTGGGGAAGAAGGTCCCTGCTTCCAACTTCCGGTACAGGCCTGTGTTCCGGAAAATGTGAGCATCATGCACCTTACCCGACCACCCCGCATTTATGTCCGTGAAACGCCCCCTGTGATCCACGAGTGCCTGAAGCACCATGGAGAAGTAGCCCTTCCTATTAATATACTCAGTCACAAGGTGCTCCGGAGTGAGAATAGGGATGTGCGTGCCATCTATTGCCCTACCACCGTTCGGGAATCCCAGGGCCGTGAATCCATCGACGATCTCCCGCACGTTGCCCAATGTCACTGTCCTCCAGAGCAGAACACGATTAATGGCTCTGCGCACTTGTGAAAGTGCTAACCCAACGGTCGACCTGCCAGCTCCAAACTGATTTGCGACTGAGCAGTAGCAGTCTGGAGTCGCCATTTTCCACAGCGCGATTGCGACACGCTTCTCCACGGTGAGGGCGGCTCTCATTTTGGTGTCCTTGCGTCGCAGGGCAGAGGCTAGCTCCTCACACAGTTCCATGAATGTGGCTTTCCGCATTCAAAAGTTCTGTAGCCACTGGTCATCATCCCACACCTGCAAAACGATGCGATCCCACCACTCGGTGCTTGTCTCTCGTGACCAGAACCGGCGGTGCATCGTGTGCAGTTGCTTTGTGAAGGAGCTCAGCAATGCGGTGCTGTTGTTCTGCATGGCAGACACCAGCCCAGGGTCATCCGAATCCTGCTCTGATTCAGAGCTGAACGCATACTGTGCCACCAGCCGAGATGTATTCATTATGCTGAAGGCGACAGTCGAGATTAGACCTGGATCCATGTTGCTGCCAAAGGACTTCTGGGAAGCAATGCGCTACTGTTGAAAATGGGTGCGAGTTGCTAGTAGCAACTCTCGTGACGCAAGGGGAACAGAATGCACCATGGGAAACCAAGACTTTACCCATAGTGCTCAGCGCTACTCTCCTTCTACCCAGGATTCTTAGCGCCAAATCAGGATGGATGGAACTGTGGGATAGGTTCCCACAATTCAATTGGGTTTCTTGTGAAATCGCGAATTGCGGGGGGGGGGGAGGGCTCTGTTCCGTCACAAGCGGCAGAGTGTGTACACGATCCCGCGCTACAAAAACCACGTGACTTTTAAAGTGCAAGAGGCTTGTTGCGCGATTATTCCTGTAGTGTGCACATGGCCTTAGATTTGTATTAGCATAGAACAATCCTATTGTGTGTCCTTTCCCTTTGGAACGTTCCAATATTAGCATGTGAGAATAAGTCCCTCCCAATTGTTGTGGTAAAATACTCATATGTCCTGATAGTGTCCTATCTATGTAAGCCAAAGTTTACTTCAGCTAATGGAAGGTGTACTGGGATACTTGATATGGGTGAACATAATAGTGGGGAGAGTATAATATGATAATTGAATGTAACTTCCCAACACTTATATTAGTACTATGTCTTACATATCTGTATTGGCTAACACCTGTCACTTACTTTTCTCACAGTCAAATTTGTGCTGTCACAATTTGTGTCTGGGTTTTGCACCTTCAGGGTAAAATTCATCCTAGTGCAGAGGGCCAAGGAAAGACCTATACAATACTAGATATGTATGTGCTACTTAGGAGATGCATAGTCCTTGTGCTGGCCTTTCTCCGGGGTACATTTCAAATGCATTGGTCTAGGCTGGCAGGGTGATTGTGTCCAGGTTTGAATACTTAAATTACCGGTACTAACTTTTCTCCTTTCAAAACCTGCCCTCTCTTGATTTCCCATTATGTTGATGTTAAGGGAACTTTCTCTTTGTACATTAGTGTACTCATTCTCAAGCACTAACTGACAAAAGGGGATGATATAAAGTAACTAGCTTTGTGATGAAAATGATTTAATGTCCTCTGTAATTTGGATTTGAAATATTTGGGACTTTTGGTTCAGTGGTGCATTTAATGAAAACAGTTACTCATCAGCTAAGAACTGCAGTTTTTGTGCCAAAAGTTTTCTCATCAGCCACCATAGGTCTGGTGTTAAGTACTAACCATGCACCATCAACTAATATTTAATGTTGTGCGTCTTATTCCTCGAGCAAGTATGAACATTGGCAATCATTTGTTCTGGTAATATAAAGAAAGTGCATAACTTTAATAGGTCATTCTATTAATCTGTGACAAGTAATGAAATGTTGATATATTCACCAAGACCAATTCATTAAGGCTGCCAAATATGCACATGATTTATACAGCCCCCTTGATCCTAACATAAGAACTTAAAGTTTACAGCATTCTAACAATAGTTCGTTATCATTGCTGGTAAATCAATGATAAATGAAATAACATCAAATTCTTTCATTTATAGGCAGATCTGTACTGATGGCATGTAGTCCAGATCTTGATACAGACTTGATGACTGAGGCTCATCCCTACTTTCTTTGAAGTTTCTACTACATTCTCCATTTGGTATCATTTGTCAGATGTGTTGGTTTGCCTCAAGTCTAGCAATCCTCTGAAGCTACATGTAAAGTCTAAGTTTGTCAGTATATGATGGATTTCCCCACTCCTTCATGGTTTAAGAGCTACAATAAGTTCAGGGTCAACATGTATATATGTAGGTTGGTTTGTCTTTAAAAGGGTTTGCAAGCCTAATAGTTCAAATAATTCCTTCCCTATTTAGGGCCCATCTGGACTGATTGAAGTCAATGTGAGTTTCAGCATTGACTTCAGTGACAGTTTTGTCAGAATAAGGACTGCATGACTTTGTTCAACATAATTTGGAAAGGTTTAATTCCTTTTTTCCTTAACAATGTAAAGATTTTTATTACTGTTGTGTCTAAAAGGTTTGAACGAGACCAGAGACACATTGTGTCCTAGACACCATAAGGACTCCTAGTGGGAGAAAGTCCCTACCCTGAAGAGCTTAGAATCTAAATAGACAAGATAAAGGATAGGAGAAATGAAATATTATCATCACTGTTTACCGATGGAGAACTGAAGCAGGGGGAGATGAAGTTATTTGCTGAAGGTCAGGCAGAAAAATTGTGGCAGAGTTTTGGACTGTACCTAGATTCCTGAGTCTAGTGCAGTACCTTAATCAAAAGACCATCATTCCTCTGTGGAATTTATAAATATGATTTTAAATATTCCTCTGTAGTGTTGGAAGCCTGAAGACAAACAGCATTATGTTAGCACATGAGAAACAGAATGTGGATATTGACTAGGGTAGTGAGCCCTAAACTGTGAGGTGTGCCCCCAGAGGAACGTTTGGGTAGGGAGCACCACCCAGCCCTGCTCTGCCCCCAGCCATGCCCTTGCCTGCAGGCCATGGCCCCAATCCTGCTCCCAGCTGCAACCACAACTCAGGCCCTGGCCTTAGCCCCTGGCTCCTGATCCATCCAGGCTTATGGCCCTGGCTCCCAGGAGTATATGGACAGATTCCATTATGCGTAAGAGGACAAAACAGAAAAGGTTTGGGGACTTCTGGACTAGGGACACTCATGGCTAGTCTGCTTTTATTCTCTAAGCTCAGCCAAGTGCAAAATAAACAAAAGGAATAAACGTACATTAGCCTTTGTTTTCCATCTTTTAATAATCTAAGGAGTTTTCAATAGTAGAGGTAAGAATTTATTGAAAACTTTTTTTTTATTCTGACACAGGACAAAACTTCCAAATTTGGAGCATCTAGGTTAGGCACCCACATCCTACATTTGGATACTCAGAGAGCCTATTAGGAGAAATGTTTGCTCTCAGTGACATGGGTGAAATTCTATTGACTTCCATGGAGATATCATCTAGATCTGTCTCTGATAACTGGGTGCAAAACTGAACCTTGGTGTCCCTAAGTGCTCATTTGGGTGCCCAGTGGTGAGATTTGTGTATCTGATGGTATGGCTACACTAGAGAGCGAACAGCACTGCAGTTATAAGATCTCTAGCATAGCCACTCTAAGCCAACAGAGAGCACTCTCCCATCAATTTAATCCATACCCAACAAACAGCAGGAGAAGCTCCCCTGCTGACATTGCACCATCCACGTGGCCGTGGAGGTCAGTATAACTTATGTCGCTGAAGGGGGTGGCTTATTTACACCCCTAAGCAACATAGGTTATACCAACGTAAGTGGTAGTGTAGACATAGCCTGAGTTTGTACAGTGACTTCATTACTCAAATTTGAAAATCGGACTCCCAGATCTCATTGCTGCCCTCGTCTAGAGACAACTCCAATGTCTCTGATTTAGGAGGACATATCTACTCAGAGTGGGTGCTTAAGCACATGCTTACCTTTTAAAATTAAGCACATGATTAAGTATGTTCCTAAATCAGAAGCATTGACAGCAGACATTGCCAGGATATATCTGAGGGCAGAACTGAGCCCACAATAACCTTTTTAAAGGATGTATTCCCTTTTGTGCTTTTGAAGAAGGTCCTCCTCTGATATAGCATGTCACTCAAAATCTAAATGCAGATTTTGGAGGAAACTATCCCAGACTTTGGGAATAAGTCAGGTAATTGGTTTCCAAAAGGAAGGAGAGTAGGGATGGGAGCGAAAAGAAGCTCTGGGTCAAATTCTCCACTGAGTCAACGGAGCTGCTCCATTTTACAAAAGCTCAGAATTTTGGTCTATGTGCTTCCTTGGAAAATACGACTTGATCAGTAGTGTTGCTGATTCACATGGAAGGTCATTTCTACTTGACAACGAAAGCAAAATGTCAGCATGTATTGTAGTAGGGCTTTTCCCAGCCTAGCATGAACAACAGACTTGGTCTTGCACTACACGTCAGTAGAGGCTGATTGCCTTGTGGAGGAACAGTGCCCAGCCACCATCAGGGATAAGTGGTAATCAGTTAGTGAGGGATATTTAGGGTAAATTTACAGTTGGAGGAACAAGCATTAGTCAGCACTCGTATCAATTTTTAAAAAGAGTTAACTCACACAATATACATTTCAAGCAGAATGTCAGGAATCAGAAATCAAGGGCAAGTATCCTTTTTCAGATGATCAGCAAGCTATTTTAGAAATTGCCTGAACTACAGTGCAACAACAACAGAGCTGGACTCAGCTGTGCCTGCTGCTAGGGTGGGGTAGAATCCTAGATTAAGACACTAAGAGCACCTGCATTTAATTAGTCTGGACAGCGCTGACTCTGAGCTATATCAATACGTCTCATCTACTATTGATTGCTGTTACAGCACCAACCCCACAAAGGGAAGCACCCATGGTCATTAAGTCAGGTGCAGATCATGTTCTTTAATTCGCTTTGTACTGTTTAATTTAGGAATTCAGGTTCTGGCAAATATTGGACCTATAATCCAAATTCTTAAATTAAACATGAATTGCTCAGAGATTTCCCAGATCTGTTGTTGGCTACATCAACGCCACTATCTATTTTATTGCTCATAGAGGCAACTATTTTGCAGAGAACTAATTTGGCCCCTGCTAAAAGTTCTGTAAAAATTGCCTTGAGACATCCCAAGCTCATTTTCCACAGAAGCCTGTGATTTTTAATAATGCCATCACACATGGATGGAGGCTGAGCATGAGTGGAATAAAAACCTACAAAGGGAAGGTTAATTTTCATTTCCATTATGTCATTCATTCTGTCTGCTCCTATTGAAAGTTGCCTACTTAAAGGCTGCAAAATCCCAAGGCTACTGATGTTTGCTTATGTAACAAATGAGTCATCTGAACTGGGTATCTCCATGGCTTCGACATCTAAAAAGACCTACATGAAAGCACTTAGCTCAGTTTTTGTGGCTGAAATAAAGCCCTAGGATTCAGTTCTGCATGTGCTATGCTGTTTAAAAATTCTTTGTAATAGAAATGAAAAAGAAATAACCAAGATGTAGAGCTTAAATCCATAGAAATATTCATTGACAGATGAAACCCAGGAGGGACCTATTTAATTGACCTTTATTTAAGTCTTAAGAGTACTGTTCATGCAAGAGTGCTACATAATTACAGCCCAGTGATTCTTCAGTAATAATAGGGTTTGTGTGAATCATGCACTGCAGTGAAACTGTCCCCTTCTCTGTGTGAATGAATCAAGACTAACATTCAGATGCATCAGGTTATTATTTACTACTTCCATTTGCTATGGCTAATTGGAATGCACTAAAGATGGGCTTAGCTGCAAAATCAAATCAGGATCTGAATGCAAATTTTAAATACCCCAGTGATCTGGGGTACTTGGAACTGGGCTTTTTTATGGGCCCACCTTTAGGGCAAATATACATATTATTTATTACTGTTGGTACCTAGAACTATGTAGAGACAGATTCTGATCTTACCTCCATTGACATAAATCCTGTAATTACAAATTGAATTATTTCATATTTACACCAGTCTGAAGCAGAGTAGAATTTGGTTCATGTGGTGAAATCCTGCTTGTGCTTTGATGAAGTTTGGGGGGTTTTTTATAAAGTTTTTTTCTTTTAGTCAAGCAGTACCCTACCTGAGATACAATTTAGCCATCTTAGACTCAGCGTTTCCAAATGTACATAGCTAGGAATACAGAACAAGGAGCAATGGTTTCAAATTACAGCTGGGGAGGTCAAGGTTGGATATTAGGAAAAACTTTCTCACTAGGAGGGTGCTGAAGCATTGGAATGGGCTACCTAGGGAGGTGGTAGAATCTCCATCTTTAGAGATTTTTAAGGCCCGGTTAGGCAAAACCCTGGCTGGGGTGATTTAGTGAAAGTGGTCCTGCTTTTTAGCAGGGAGTTGGACTAGATGACATCGTGAGGTCCCTTCCAACCCTATTATTCAATGAAATCATAGAATCTATGATTCTATGATTTCATCTTCTATATAACTGGAGTTGTACAAAGCTTTTGTAAGAAAACTTGTCAAAACTAGGAGATACTCTTCAGGTACTTGGCTTCTTTGCAAATCCAAAACTTTGGCCTGATTCATATACCTGAGTAGAATTTTGAGTGAAACTGGACCAATTTCATTGTTTGAAGTGGGAAATACGGAAGACTTGTTCTGTACTGCCTCTGTGGGCAGCAAAAACAAACTTGGTTCCACCGCATGTGTATTCTGTTGTGAAAGAAAGGGTAGATTTTGTCCCAATTAAATGGTTAAGCATTTTCAAGGCCCTTATTTTTAGGCATCACCAGCCTGATGATAGCAGAGTATTCAGGAGATCAAAGGCACTATGGTGGAATAGTACTTGATTTGGAGGGAAGTTTTGTTGTGGGCTTCAGTAGAGCACAGACTTGCAGTGTTACGATTTTTCTGAATTAATTTCATTTTGTCACAAAGTTTGGGCATGGTTTTGTATTTTTACAAGGTCATATGGTGCCCTTCAATTTGACTCCTCTCTTTTTGGAGAGCAGATCTCTACACCCAACAGGATGTGGCAGAACATTTCTCAGATTAGACCAGTAAAAGATGCATGTGCGCGCGCACGCGCGTGTGTCAATAGTTTAATTTAGCTTTAGCCATTGGGTGGATTTCACGAGCCACCAAGCAGCTGTTTTCTTCTCATTTTCTCTCTTTTGACCTGTTACTTTCCTTTTTGTTTCAGCAACATTTTCACCCAAATGACAGGTGTGATTAAGACTTGTCATCAACATCTGCTGAGCATGAAGCAGAAAAGCGGGGGAGAGAGGAAAAGAGAGCTCTCCATTTAATTAAAAAGTATATGGCACTTGGAGGGCTGATGCATGGTTCCTGCTGTTTTAGATAGAATGACTGGAATCCCCCCTCCTGAGACTATTTCATGTCATTTGCCAGATCTATTGAGCCTGGCTTAGAACTTTTTTTGTTTTTGTGAGTGATGAATCAACAGCTAATATTGTTTATTTGCTAGCATGTAATAATTAAAACATCTGATTCCTGGTGCTGTAAAGAGCTGCAGTCCCTCCCAACAATGTGACTTGCTGAATCCGTGCAGAGCTTGCTTTTGTTTGCTTGTAGAGTAATGACGGCTCAGTACCCATCTTAGGTCAAAGAAAGTTGCATTGTGTACCTCTTGCTGCAAGCAATCCAATAAAAGGCAGCATGGGTGCACTGTAAGGTGGACATGCAGACTGGATAATTTAATTTTTTGTTTCAGTAATCTTCCTGGGCAATTTCCCGTAACAAGAACAAGGCGCAACCGGCATATTTCATTAGAACTGAACAGATGACTGGGAGGAGATTAAGCCTCTAATTACAAGGATGGAGCATCCTTAGCAGGGATCCTACATAAAGCAGGTCTAGCTTGAAGCACGGCTGACACCAAACACTAGCTGAAAGGAACAAAGGTCATCTCAGATGCCTTATCAGTCGGAGAGTATAGGATTACAAGATTTCCTAATTTTCTGCAGGGATCATTTACTGGGGACAGAGAGACAAGAAAAACTGGAACTCAATGTCATATTTTTCCTCCTCCAAAATAAGGCTTATGGGATAAATCAAAAGATGAGTTAGTTTCAAGGCTCTGGCCTAAATTTTCAAAAGTATCTAGGGATTGTGAGTGTCCAATGTGAGGTGCCTTAAAAGGGCCTGATTTTCAGAAAGCATTAGCAGAACAACCGCGCTGTGAAAATCAGACCCTTTCAGGAGTCTGAAGTTGGACACCTAAAAATCACAAGTCACTTTTAAAAATTCCAAAGGGGTAGCCGTGTTAGTCTATTGTAGAAAGACAACAGAGTCCTGTGGCGATTTTCTCCCACGAAAGCTCATGCGATAAATAAATCTGTTAGTCTTTAAAAGTGCCACAGGACTCTGTTGTCTCACTTTTAAAAATGTCATCCTTAGATTTATTTATTGAGATCCGGACTCTGTAGTCTCCTTATAGCTAAAACAGAGAAAATAAACATTCTGATATAGCTAGTCTTATGTCTTTTGCTCTTTTCACAGTAACAATTTAAAGAAATCACAGGAGCACAGTAGGGTCCCTAATAACTGTGGTTACTAACTACATAAACACGGTCTTGCTATCTACATGCTAAAGCTCTTCTTGTTTTCCAGGCACCTCTAAAATATAGTTTACATAGAACACAGTGGCTATGTCTACACTTACTAAAATTAGTTCGAATTAGTTAGTTCGAGTTAACTTAATTCAAACTAACTAAAATTAGTTCGAACTAAGCAAGTGCCATTCATGGCACTTGCTTAGTTCGAATTAGCAATCTCCATTGATTTCAATGGGCCGGTTAGTTCGAACTAAGAAATTAGTTCGAACTAAGATGGCCACATTGGTTAATTCGAACTAACTAGTTCGAATTAACCCTTACTTCTAAAGCCCTATTCAAAGTTATTAGTTCGAATTAAGGAAGCCCTTAATTCGAACTAATGAAAGCCTACTGTAGCCATGGCTTTAGTTAGTTTGAATTAAGCTTCCTTAATTCGAACTAACTTGCCAGTGTAGATATAGCCTGTGAGCGTTACTAAGGAGATCACAAATGATGTAAAGGGCTACTATGCTGTTCCAATGACGTGGATACAGAGTTTAGGGTTGTTTGGAACCAGAGGCTTTGGTTTAGCCCAGGTGTGGGCAATAATATTCACTGGTGGACCACTTTCTGAACTTTGGTATGTCATTGTGGGTCACACATTTCTACAGTAATGAAATAACCTCACCATCTATTTTATTTAAAAAAATATTTTATTAATAACAGTAAAATTAATAAATATTAAAAATACAACTTTATCCAGATATTATATTAGGAGGCAATTCAAATGGCAAGCCATTTTGTGAACATTTGTAACAGTTGTAATAATGCCAAAGTTAAACTTTTTACTACTACACTGTTTTTGGTATTTTTTTCTTTTTACTTTTTTTGTTGTTGTTAGCGGGGAAGAGGAGGAGCCTGGAGAGGGGAGAGCTGGATGCCGCTGGGCCTTGGCCCTGGGACAAGTGGCCACTGCACTCCGGCCAGGACCCCACAGGGTGCTGGGAGGGAGCGGTTGCCATGCTCCAGCAGGTCACTCGTGGCCTGTGGGTGGAACCAGAAAGGTTGCCATGCCCCAACCAGGGCGTTGTTCAGCCACCCCTTACGAGAAAGGGATGGAACTGGGACGGAGGTGGGAGCGGCTGTGGCGCTCTGGCCGTGGCAGTGCTGGGACACCCGCTGGAAAGGGGGAGTGGCTATAGCAGCCGTGCTCTGGACTGTTGACATGATGCTGCTAGCAGGCTGGAGGAAGGGCAGTCGGGGGCTGTGTCTGGCCTGTGGGTCGTAGTTTGCCCAACTCTGGTTTAGCTCATAGTAGATTTTGGAACACACTAAAACATTTGAATCCAGATCATGATTTTGGGAGAATTCAGATCAGGACTTTTGATTCAGGCCCATCTCTAGTTACATAGAATTTAAAGCTTGCCCTTATTGTCTCTGGTTCTGTTTACTATGTGTGCAATTCCTTAGTAATAAAATGAAGTTGTCTTCTCTCCTGGATAGCTACCAACTGGTTTTCAAATAGATTCTCCCATAATTCTCATAAGCTTTGCCTCAGATGAGACAATATACACTGGGACACCCAGAGGAAGCTATTTTTTTACATTTCTACACTTTCTCTCTTGGCTTCTCTTACATGATGTTGGAGTGCAGAAGATATATGACTGACATTAGTTAGTGAATGAGCAATGCAGAAGAAGTTTATAGGTAGAATTTGAATGAGGAGTGGGAATGGCCATTGGAAACTACAGCTGGGGACTAGTTCTGGGCATAGTGACATTCTGGCACAGTGGAACTCTCTACACTGAGGATGAAGCTCTTCGGTGCAGGAGCTTGAACTTTCTCAGAGGCCAGTCCAAGACTCATAGGGTGCGTCTACACTTACAAGTTAGGACAACTTAAGGAGGCTTAAGTTGACCTAAACTGCTCCGCGTCCACACTAGGCTTTCCTTAAGTCGACTTAAGGAAAAGTTAAGTCGACTTAATAACACCTCATTTTAGGTCAACTTAACACTTAAGTCGACCTTATTCAGTCGATTTAACCCAGTGTAGACGGGGATTAACGCCTACGTCAACCTTATTAAGTCGACTTAAAGTGTTAAGTTGACTTAATAAGGTCAAAAAGGGGCTATGTCTAGACTAGAAAAGTTAAGTTGACTTTTGTTAAGTCGACTTAATAAGGTCAAGTCAACTTAAAGTCGACCTTATTAAGTTGACTTAATAAAGTCGACTTAACTTTTCTAGTGTAGATATAACCATAGATTTAACTTCAGAAGGGACCATCATGATCATCTAGGACTGTGGTTTTCAAACTTTTTCTCAGACCTAGTTGAAAAGAATCATTTATGCCCATGACCCAACAATTCCAATGCAATGCATTCCAGTCTTTTGGCAGCAACAGCAGGGTCTGCCGTGACCCAGTGCCTGAGAGTCTGTGACCAAGTACTGGGTCCCAACCCTAAGTTTGAAAAATCACCGATCTAGGACTGTCTCGAATCTCTCCACCTTCTGTTCCAAGCACAAGGCACATTTTTTTACCCTTGCCTTCTCTAGCATAAATACATAATAACATGTATATTTAAACAATAAAACCAAACAAAGCAACGACCCCCATTCAAAGAAAAAAATTTACCAAAACAAGATATTGCATTGCTCATGTTTCTTGCCCTAGGGAAAGGATGAACAAACAAACAGCACATGACAGATGTTGGTCACATTGTTTAATGCATTACTGGAAGCGTTTAGATACTATAATGACAGTGACGCAGTATAAGAAACTTAAAAAAACAGAATAGAACAGAGTTGAGCAGACATAATATCCGGAAGGAAAGGGAATCAAAGGGGAGACAAGAGTTGTATTCATTGTAATGGAAAAGAAATAAAGGGAACACAACGATAAATAGATCCAAAGGGGTAGCCGAGTTAGTCTATTGCAAAGAAAGAAGCAGAGTCCTGTGGCACTTTTAAAGACTAACCGATTTATTTATCGCATGAGCTTTCGTGGGAGAAAATCCCACTTCATCAGATGCTTCCCATCTTCAAAGCATCTGACGAAGTGGGATTTTCTCCCATGAAAGCTCATGCGATAAATAAATTGGTTAGTCTTTAAAAGTGCCACAATAAGAAATATCTAGGGCAATGAATATCTAGGGCAAAGATCTAGGGCAATGAAGAGGGGGGCTGGTCAAATTTACGTTTTAATTTTTGAAAAATAGTTTTGTTTCTCTTGAAATTTTTTGGAATTTGGGGAATGCGGTTCTATGAACAAATTCAAAATGAAATAAAAAATGTTGTTTTGCTTCAAATTTTAAAAATGTTTAGGTATTTTTGGGGTGTTCTCCCCATTTTTTACATTTTTGTTGGGAAAGGAAAGAAAAAGTTGTTTTTTTAAAAATATAATACTGAATAACAGTTTTCTAAAGAAAATGAAATTTCCCATTGAAAAATAAGAATTCATTTTCTGTTAGGATGATTGCTTACAGGGTAAAAGACTTGAAGACTTTGATTTTTACATCAGAATCTGTCCCTGCAGCCATGTATTAGGTGGAACTAATTGGCATCAGTCCTTTTCACATCAGCAAGGTAACTTTTTAATAGGAGCTGCCCTGTTTGGAAGCCAGGCAGTGAAACCTGTTGTGTTCCTTTGAACTTTTCCTGCCTTATTTACTGGGCTAGTTGCTATCAGAATTTTTACATGATTAGCATACTTGTTGCGTATGTTTGCCATTCATATTGTGCTATGCTAGCAGTTGACAGAAAACATCAGTTCAGAATGGCAGATACCATCAGCTATAGGCAATCTTTTTGTTTTGTTTTGTTGCTGTTTTCGTAAATTGACTAAAAGGCAGGATGGAGTGAGTGACAGATGAGCACCACCAAAGGGGATCTTCTGAGGCCAGTCTGACTCAATCCGTTTCTTACTCCGAGTATTTGGACTGATGATCTTTAATCCACTTTGAGTGCTTTGTTATCTATGGGCTTCAACTTGTGAAATACTGAACTCCTTCAACTTACACTGATTTCAGTGAAGCCTGGTCTACACTGCCAGAAAAATTCAGTCGATGAGCATTATGTAAACTATGGAGAGAAGGGCCTGGGAGTTGAGTGGGCTCAGCACTTTCCAGGTTAGAGCACTAAAAGAATATGTGGCCACTTCCGTGAATGAAAAAAATTTGCAAAAAAGGGTTCAGTTTTATAGGCAAGTAGCATATTGTTAAGTAAAGTAGTTCCAATATGGGCTGCAATATCAGCAGTCAGAGGTAGGCGCTAATATTTATTGGACTGGCACTTGTGTTAATGTGTTGATGATTGATACTGAAGGTTGATTTTGCAATGTCAAATGGGCTGCCAGTGAAATGAAGAGACAACTACTCGTTGCTTCAATGAAACCATAATGCATAGAGACTGCAGACATTAAATGTGAAGTTCTCTTACAAACTTGGGTTAAGATGTTGAATTTGTAAAGAAGTGTGGGTTTTGTTGTTGTTTTTTCTATCTCAGATTCTCTCTCCTGTGCCCTGAGATTCCAAATCCCTGTCACCAGAGTCAGAGTTAGATTTTGTGGGATCAGCTAAAGGTTTGTTCAATATCTACTGCTAACCAAGAGCTAACATGTCAGACAGTCTGGTCACCTGAACAGTGCTTTGGGACTGTCCCAGTTGCCTGTCCACTCTTTTTGGTGTAAACCAGAGCTGCCTTAGTTCCCTGAATTTACTTGATTATTCTGGAATTCAGGAGGGTAGATGGCACAAAAGATATTCTCTACTCTCCATGAAAACTTAAAGTTAAGCTTGTGTATAAACACTGGCAGGACCAGAGCCTTAGTGTAGACAGACTTCTGGGTGTGGGTTTGCCATTGTATTATCGAATGATGTTCAAAATTAGAAGAAAGGTAGGTAAAAATGCCTATATTTTTCACCACTGCTTGCACCAGTGGAATTACAGATCTTAATTTTCCCAGAATAGACCCATCACAAAGGACATGTCTTCACTGGATTTTTCACTCATTTTTAACAATATATCAAGGCTGTTTTAAAGCCACCATGGAAAAGTGAAGCAGCTTTAATGGACCAGAGGATCTGGCCTTGTCTCTCATGCACGGGTTGAGCATGTATTTGTGAAGGGAGGATCTAGCTACAATTTAGCTGTGGACTATTTTCCACAAAGCAGCTTTGATGCGTTTGCAAATTACTTTGTTTATATGAGCAAAGGGGACATTTGTTCATTAAACAATGCCACCTAAAATGCAATCAATATTCAGAATGTCCAAAGAACAATTTAAAAAATCCTTACAAGGTACAAATTAAATTTTTTAAAAATCAATTTCAGTGGTATAAAACAAGATGTTTTTTTCCTCTTTATCCTTTTCCAATCAATGTTACAACATAAAAACCTCCATGCTGAAATAATGTTCAGTTTATGACACATACTAGTGAAATTCTAGCTGAATCCAACACACAATCCGAAGCCCCAGCATAAAACAAGAATAGAGAGGACACAAACAGAAAGGTACAGTAGCCAAGTAGACAGCTTTAGTTTGTGATATTTTTCCTATAACAGGTCTTAGTTCTGCAAGGACCCTTTTGCCGATGGACTGCAGTGGGGTTCTACGTGAGTGCAGGAATCCATCCATGTGGAGTGTCTTACAAGATAAGGGTCATACATAGTGCACAGAGATGGTGTTGTTGATGTTGAACGTAACTCCTCTAGTGCTCTCAATCAGTGTTAGAACTCATTTACTCATGGACAGGATCAAATGAGTAGACAAGGGTGCTATGTCTACACTATGTCTACACTAAAAAATACCGGACAAGGTGGACATACTGTTTTTTCTTGTTGGTGTGCTGCTAAACTACATAGTCTTGCATTGCTTCCTATGCTCAGACCTCTCGCTGTCTCCACCTTCTGTAACTCCAAATCCCACATAGTAAGACACAGAAGCCACCAGTAAAACAGTTGGGGGAAGGAAGAGAATTAGGCCCAGTGGCTGTTTCAAGAGTGAACAATTAGATCACACATTTCAAAGCCACAATTTTCAAGAAAGTTTTCCTTCACTCCAGGGCCTTCATTTTTTTTTTATTAACACACAACCTTTGCCCTTTGGTAGGTCACAGAGAAAATAAACTATACTCGATGATTACCTTTTCTTAAACATCTGATCAACAGGAAAAAAAGCCATTGTTTTTTTTATCATTATTATGTAGAAGCAGTAGCCTCTCCCATAGTTACGGAGCAATCATTTTCTGTTATGTGTTCCAGTTTTTGCCCTTCTTTAACTTTAGCTTGGAAAATTAGTTTATCCTCAACCTTGCCAGATTTACTGTGATTATGAAAGGAACTGTTTCTGTAAAGCTTGAAGAAAATTCATTTAATTGTTTTTGACTTAGAAGTCATTACACTTTACCCTCAAGTCTTTACACTTTACCACACTTTATGTAATATTTCTTTGTCTCCCTCTGACTCAAAAATGGCTAATTACTGTTAATTCAAAGTTTCCTTATATTCAGTTCTCCTTGAAACTTCATATGCTGAGTGTATTTGAAGACAATAAGTTGTCATTAAGCCAACTCATTGTTGTGGGCACTTTTGGGACCAATTCTGCTCTACTTTCAATGAAAGTTATGGGGGCACTATTGATCTCACTGATGTCAGTGGTAGCATGATAGGGCAATATGAGTCAATCCAAGTCTCACAGAAATCAGTGGAAAGATTCCAATTCAAACACTGAATTTGGAGTTTAATTAGAAATCATATAACATTGTCAATTTATGGGAAAATTCTGTATCCATGTTGGTTTATCTAAGGTTGATCTGAGTATAATTTTTGCATATGTATCTTTTTTCCCCCTTTCTTCAGAAAGAGTTTATGTTGTTATGTTATGTTGCTTACTATTTGAGGTTTCTAAGGAGAGAAGAATATTTCATTTAGATCAGAGCCCTCTTTCAATGAAGTACATTTCTTTGTAGTTAAAGAGCATGTTCATTATTTGGGTGTTGTAAGCTTCGTGGTGCTGTTAACTATTCATTTCCCTACCTATAAGTGATTAGATTTGGTAAATGATGCGACCGGTAAGTGTATTGTTGTCACTTAACAACCTTAAGTTGTTTTCAAAAATTAATGTTTTGGGCTCTGGACTGAATGGCCTTAAGAATCGGTAAGCAGCTTTGAAATTCCACCTTTCCTGCACAGGAGTTCTGGCTCCTCACGAAGAACTCCAGTGAATTGAGCTGAGTTCCTTAAACAGAGTCTTCCTCCAGGACAGCTAAAACTTCACAGCTTCAGAACTGTACCTGACATATCAGCTCTGATGGTGCTAATCAGCTTGAAAATTAAAAGGACTTGTTTAGTGAGAGCACCATGAAATATAACGTCCATTGGCCACTCATAAGTTTTTGTTTCGTTTTTTAATTGCTATCCAAAAGCACTGCAGATATGATGGCACACTGATGGTTTTAGAGCAGAATTTTCCATGTGAATTGTCTGCTTTTTTTCCCTGTGTGCCACAAGCAAGCAGTGGACCAGTTTTGCTGATATTTTTCAGCAGGTCAGTTCAGGAAACACTGCTATATCTGTTTTTTGGCAACTGCAGCACTACTTAATAAGAGGGAAGAACTTCTTTAGAAAGTGAAATATCACTGTTAGATACTTTGGAAAGATGCTAAATGGGTTTAACACATTTTGATGATAAGTTGCTATTTGAAGTTGCAGAAGTCAGTTAACTAGCAAGCTATTCAACATGTAGTAGTCAGAGATAATAATTATACAGACTGGCTAGCAGGGAAAATACAGTGCTTGATACTGGGTTAGTGCCACAGAATGTTAAGATCAGGCATTTGAAAAGCATCCTTAGTTACATAATGTAACACACTAATACCGCAAATGGCGTATTAAAAATAAATTAGCCATTCCTCATTTTCCCTCTCTAAAAATGTTAAGACATTTATTATGAAATTATATTTGTTTCCACATTTATACTAGGGCCCAGTCCTTCAGTCCCTTCTTCAGAGGCTTCAATGAGAAAGCTAAGTAAAGGATTCGGCCTGTAAAGTTGGTGTAATATTAATTTTAAAAGCAAGGATACAAATTAGAGCAGTTCTTCTTGGAATGTTTGACCATATATAAAACATTCCACTTGTGGTATGCATGGACCCTATGCACACAACATTGAATTCTCTTTGAATAGCAGTATCTGTTGGGGCTGCAACTGCACCATATGTGCCCTCTGGCCCTACACATCTGAGAGCATAAAGGCTGGAGCAGCTGAAACCCTTCTTCGTTCCTTCTTTCTGCCCATGATAATGAGATAGAACCCTTCCTCTGTAGCATGGGGCCATGGCTCACTTGCTAGTGGTTATTTGTACTTTAAAGTCTTGACATCATTATTTGAGAAATTTAATAGTTCAGTCACAGTTTAGAGGTTTATTACAGGAGTGAGTGGGTGAGGTTTGTGCCTGCATTGTGTAAGGGAGTCAGACTAGATGAACATATTGGTCCCTTCTGACATTAGAATCTATGAGTCAGTGTCCACCTCTCTGCACACGGTGCACTTGTTGTCCCTTGTTCTCAGTTTAGTTTAGTCCTCCTTAGTATTGTACTCTACTTGGTACAGTAATGCCTACTGGTGTAGATATAAAAATATATGATCTTCAGCTTCAGGGGTTCTCCTGGTGTCAGACCACGCTGGACACAATAAGGTCATGAGGGTTCACCAGAAAAATCTCTGTACAGTTCAGTAGCTGCAGAGTGCCTCTACCAGTACCAAAGCATTTGCACTAAAGCATCCAGCGTGGGCAGTAAAGAGTTCTCTCCAGTCATCCATAGCACCTGCTGTGCTACTAGCTAATGTGGGGAACCATGTTTCTTGGCAGCAGTGAAATTCACGATATTGCATAGCTAGGCAGTGCCCTCCCTACCAGAGTCACCTTTGCTGACCACTACTAAGAAACTCCTAGTCCTGATACTATCCATTAGCCACCAGAGTTCCTTCCTGAGACACCCCAGGGCCCTCTGGAATTTCCTATATAGAGCAGATATACTCTTTTCCCTCTTCCACACTCAAGGAAAGTGGAGAGCTATCATCCACATATTTACTGCACTCTTCTCACTATTCCAGCATAGAAACCAGAGACACTCCTACAGGAGGTGACAGGCAGAGCCTCATGATGAACTTCCCTTCTTGAAATCCTCCATGACCGACATCACCATACCTCTGTCCAGTTCAGTCATGGCTGTCCTGCGCCACTTAGGAAAGACTTCATCAGTTGCTCCTGCCTCCAAAATCAGGTCTACTTCACCTGTTAGAGTACCACAGGCAGGTCTACTGGTCCATCCTCCTTACTGTTTAGGATATAGAGCAGACCATCTGCAAGAGCCAGATGTCTAGCCTATCTTAATGGCATTATTGTCATCTTCACCTAATGAGGCTGTTAATCCAGGGGAAGGGGTTCCAGAGAAGAAGACCCGTTGCCTTTTCCTCTTCTGCCACACACCATAATTTACCTCATATTGGCAGATTTAATAGAGCCAGGGTATCTGCTTCCTCCTACCCTCAATTTGGAACTGTTTGTTTTCTTTTTGAGAGGCATGGAACTGGAAAACCTCAGATTAATGGGTCCCAATCATTGTGGCAAAGTGTACTCTATCCAGTTCATGCCCACCCTCCACCTCTCACAAGATACCACTAAGAAAAGAGCTAGATGCCATGCAGCAGCTTGGAGCGATAGAAGATGAGTCAGTGGAGTTCTGGGGCTGCAGGTTTATTCTCATTGCGAATCCTAAAGACGAAAGGAGATGGTGCACCATTCTCAATTTCTGATGTCTTAGCAAATGTATCCAAAGATTCAAATTCAGAATGGTGACCCTCACTCTGTAATGCCCACTTTAGAGCCATAAGACTAGTTCATGATTCTTGACTACACAAAGGCTTATTTCATTATGGCGGTTCACCAACCCCCAGGAAATACCTCAGGTTCTTAGCTGGAAAGTGACATTACCAATACATGGCACTTGCTTTTATTAACCAGGTGCCTAGCGACCTACACAAGAAGACAGAGTTACAAGTCTACCTACACCTCAATATCTGGTTGGTTTGTTAGCAGTCACTTCAGTGGTGACCAGTTCCATCTCAATTAATGGTGGATCTCTTTACTGTTCTGCATCTCGGAGTCAGAGAAAAATCTACTCTAACTTTTACTCAAAGCATAGAATTCATAAAGGTAGTATTGGACTCAACAGTGGCAGCGACCTATATACCACAGGACAAGTTTCTCAACATTCTTAACTGTATTTAACAATTCCAGGCTCATGCAAACTCATCAGTCTCAAGCTCATGGGACACATGACCTCCCACACCTATGTGATGCAATTTGCCAGACTTCACCTTTGCTCCAGGTGAATGGCTGAGATCAGTATGTTTACCCAAAACGTTCCACTGTGATAAGAGGGTCAGAATTCCTCAGGAAGGTCTCTCTTCATTAAATTGATAGAAGGACTCTCTCTCTACATGAGTACAGGGAAGTGCTGTTCTCTTCTCCTCTTCCAGCAGTGATGCTGCATGGGGAGCTCATTTGGACCACCATCAGACACGGTCCTTCGGTCCTCCCATAAAACAAAGGTCCATATAAATGTCCTAGAACTAAGAACCATTCACCTAGCATGCATACCATTCCTGTCCATACTCAAAGGCAGTGGTTCTCAACCTTTTGTGAGTCACGACACACTTGGCGGTGTGTCGTTGTGACCCTACAGCACACCAGCCCACCTCCCTCAGGCTGAATCCAGCCATCTTCCTGGGTCTCTGCAGCATCCTTACCAATGTGTGGTGACACAGTAATGTGTCCCAACACATGGTTGAGAACCACTGCTCCAAAGAACCACAGTTCAAGTAACAGACAATACTACAGCAATATACTAGAGCAATAAATAGGGGAGCAGAGTGATTGCCTCTCTGCCAGAGAGAAATTAATTTCTGGGATTGGTGCATTAGCCATATAATCCTGCCAGAGGCCTCACAGCTTTCAGGCTTGCATAAACCTCTAGAGGTTCAGCTCACCAGCAAAGAGTTTTCCACTGGCTATGCTATTTCCTTTTTCTGACAGACCAGAAAACTGTCTTTATGGCTAGCTTTCCTGCTTGCTACCCAGATTTGCACTGCTGTATTTACCATGGCTGAAAGTACAACTGAATTAATAGAAGACTGATGTTATATAATGTTCTGAATAACCATGATGTCATTTCTCAGACAGATAACATTTGATTTCAAAAGACATATATGGTCTGCAGAATTAAGAGAGAGGAAATAAATGGGATGGCTGTTAATTCTTTAATACTTGAAACTACTTAGCAATGCATAGTTAGATCAAAGCTTTCCTTGAGAAGATTGTGTTTTGGGGACAGAGGATCCTGGAGGTAGTTTGGAAGACTGTCATAGAATCCTAGTACTCTATAAAAGAAAAAAAATATTGAATTGCATTTCCATTAGATTTAAAATCTCTCTTGTTTTCAGCTTAGAACATCCTCGCAGCTTTTCTACTGTAGGTTAAATGGAACCTTACAGACACTCAATATGTTTTATTAAAGAGCCAGTTACTAGTTTTCAGAAATATTATTAGAATTTGCAAAAACCAAAGAGGCTAGTGGCATTCCTGATTGTTAATTTGTACATGAGAAAAGGAGAAAGTTTTTGAGATGTTCTTTTCTGTAGTGAAATCCAAAATTGTGTCCTAAAAACCTCTGGGATAAACTTCACCACTTCTGATTGCTCTAACTTAAAGGGTAGAAAAAGGCAATGAGCCCATAAATCTTTCATACGTTGTTACAGATAGTACATTTTATGGTTTTGATTCATTTTTAGGGCTCAATTTCACCACTGACTCCTGAGGAAACATGATTGGGATTTGATACCCAAATATTATATACAAAGATATAATCTTATCCTATTGAAGGCAATAATAATTTTACCATGATCTTCAACAGGGACAGAATTACCCCTCAAGGCTTCTCTGTGGGCATATCTGCAAGCTCAGAAAATGAAATAGAAAAAGACTGCGGCAACATGAAATACAAGCAACACCAAATTATTTTTTTAACAAGGTATCAAATACATGGTGGTTTTTCTATCTTAAGGATTTGTTGGCACTAAGCACAACATACATCAAATCTTTGGAGACCATGCTCTAGTGTACAGGGTTGTGAATATCCCTATTAAAAATGAACAGTTTTGTAGGGGTCTATGCAAAATATTGACTTTTGCACTACTGGCTGTGTCCCTGTGGAGATTTCCTACTCCTGAGTATTTTAATGAGGTTCTAAAGTGTCTTCCCCATCCGTACTTTTTAGTTGTGGAAGAGCCTTATTCTGCTCTCACTTACACCAGTTACTCAGCTGAAGTGAATGAATTTACATCAAGGTAAAAGAGGTCTCCATATTTCCTGGGTTACGATGTATACATTTGTCCCTATAATTAGCACATGTGGAAAAAAAAGAAGAAAAAAAACCTAATTTTATCTTGATCCAAAACTCTGACTACACCTTGTAAGGAGGGAAATTCTAAACAGAAGAGAAGAAATTAAGATGAAAAATAGGTGTTAGATGCATAATTATGCTACCCATATCAGTTGCCTTCCATCTGCCACATGGTAGTAAACATACAGTATCTTCACTGTCACTGTTATTTTTGAGAGGTTTCATTTTAGTAGCAACTGAAAGAAACTTTGATTAACAATTCATCAGAAGGTTGTTTTGTTGCAAGCTGAAAAAGAAGACCACCGTGATTATAAATACTGTGGTAGTTCATTATAAAATTTCCTCTGACATTTTTGACAAAAAATTGAAAATCAAATGTTTTGGTTTTCACTTTTTTTTATTCCCCCTTTTAATACCTTTTTTCCATCCCCCTACTTTTATCCTTAAAGGGCGCTGAGCATGCTGAGCACCCCTTAAGATCACTCATCAGTTTGCTGGATTTGGACCTTTAAGCACAAGATCTTCAACCTATATAAATCAGTGGAGCTGAAATGACTTCAGTGGATCTACTCAGATGTACACCAGCTAAGGTTCTGGCACATTATTATTATTATTATTACTATTATGATACCTACATGTCTAAGAGATTTCTGAACTCTGAAAGTGCTTCTGAGATTTGTTGCAGAAAATTGGTTAATGTCATTAGACATCAAACTAAAGTTTTAAAACAGCGGGAGAAATAATGGTAACAGAGCGTATTGTATTATAATAGAAATGCAACTATTTAAAACAGATAATTCAGTGAAATAGTTGAATAACAGATTTTACCTTTCATTGGTGTTTGAATAGAGCAATTACAGTATGTGACAGTTTGCAAATATTTGTAATTGAAGGCTGTCAGATTAAGGGATTTTATCAGTGAGCTGTTAAATTTTAAGGTGATTCATTTGTTAGCTCCTTCACAGCTGCCTAGTTTACATCCATCTGGGGCAAAGCGCATTGCTGGAAGCACATTGCTGGTGGTGCCCCACTTATCTACTATGACCCCACTGAATGCTGGCACTTAAAAGAATGTTACATCAACAAAGTGGTAAAGGGTGTAGAATATGACAGACTTTAGCAATATGCATTTAGAGCATACCTCATAGCCCACTGGCACATGTCCCAGGAATGTTGTGAAGCACAATGAAGGCTGAATAATTTTTTATCTACCAGTGGCAAATAAGTTTGTGCCCTGACTTGGTTTATTCATATTAAAATATGGGTCTCATCTATCTAACCATAAATGTTTAAAATAAAAAAAAATGATGGGTCTTGTTCAGCATATGGAGAGCTAGATTGTACTTTTTAAGGCTCAGCCCTGTAATGTGGCAGATGAGGAGGGCCTGCGTGGAAACAGCAATTGTCTTGTCCTTTAAAGGGATACAGTTTGTGCCCCTTCAGCATCCCATCCACTTCTGCTGGGTTAGTTGTGAGAGGAAAAATCTGTCCTATAACTTAAAAAAATAATTAGAACAAAGTTTAATTCTGTGTATTTTTTCAGCCAAATTCTGCCCTGTGCTGTTCAAATTCTATGTATTGCATGGGATGTAAAGTCAGGACAGAATATGTCCCTCAATTTTTTGCCCCTCTCTAAAAAAAGGTGAATTTCACAAGCAGTAGAGCTATAAGAGAAGCACTAGTGAGAGAAATAGCCCATATGTCAATATCAGTTAGAGCTGGTGAGATATTGCAAATCAGTGTCCATATATACGTCCATTGGAATTCTGAACAGGTGTTCACGCAACTGCGTCCAGGCTCCTTACTCACTATAGACTTGATCTTGCCCCTACTGAAGTTACTGGTAAAGCTTCCATTGTCTTCAATGGTACAGTTGCAGCCCTACCTGTGACTATTTCCAAGAGTAAGGCTTCCTTGGCACAGAACTTTGTGTAAAGTATAAATATAGTTAATATTATTACTTTGTGACTCCCCCTCCTCTGTGGAGCAAACATTAGGGGCTAGATCTCACCCGAAGGGCACTGCCCACAGTTTGGAGGCACAGTACTACCACCCAGCATGAGATGTTTTGCCTCAGTGAGGCAGAAAGTCTCCAAGAAGCATGCAGAGGGCCTGTACGCACTACACTGTCACTTTATGGGCACCAGCCCTGCTCTGTAAACCCCGGAGGGGAGATGGAGAGAAGAGGAATGTGATCTCAGCTCTACTCTGCCTCTTTCACCCTCTTTGGACACTGTACATATTATAGGGAGCAGTCGTGTTCTCCAGAGTTCCCAGACTGCAATTCCATGCAGTCATGCAAGGGGGAGGGAAGGTGTCTTTGGCTTCATTGGAGACTCCTGTTGCCGTGGATCCAGCCTCCATAGAGACCAGGAAGAATCATGCCCTATAACCATGATTTCTCTTTGATATATTTTGTGTATCTCTGTTTAGCAATCCCTAGGAAATGCAGGTGCTCCGTGGCTAGAGAAAATTAACACATAACAAATTACTTGAATCCTTTTCCGCTCTTAGTCCAAACAATACCAGCATTGCTAGTTATTTCTGGAATGCATAAAGTCTTTGGATTGAAACAGAGCCATATGCAGCAGACTAGCTCTGTTGCTAAGGAATAGCAGCAGCTGCTAAAGCGGTATGAAAAAGACTGGTTTCCAGGGTTTTCGAAAACAATGTCTGGTGGGAATTCCCTCTGGACTTACAGTACATTAATCTTTCCACCTCCTGTCAGAACAGCAGTATAGTAATTGATGTTCGCATATGACAGCTCAGTTGCGGCACATTCTGACTGAACATTTGTAAACACAAATGAAACCAAGTTGTCTTCTGTGAGCATTAGTGCCTCTATTTCAGTAAAACAATTCCACGACTTAAATTATTAGGAAATTACCTTGTGAACATAGTGCTCAGGCATGGGTCTGGGTTGACAGCTCTAAATATTGTTGTCCCCTTGTTATGCACAGATCTCCTTTAAGGAAGGGGCTATGTTTCATGATATGTATTGTATAATGACCAGCATATCATCAGCGCTCAGCAAAGACAGACTAAGAAATAGAGGAATTCTTCACACTGCTCTATCAGCCTGTGTTAATCCTGTTAGGAGGCCCACTGAAGAGAGAGAAAGTAGTTCAGACATTATGTCTCTGCACATGCTCATAAAGTGTGTGATGTGGGTAGTCCAGATAGTGGATAACAGTCTGCTACTGATGCCAGCCAGCAGAGTCATTCCTTTAGCTCAAATGATAGAAGTGCTTTGGGGCTGAAAGTTCCATCTTTAATTGCCACTGATGCCTTGTGGTACTGGTCAGAGATGCGCTGCTAAACACTGCTGCTAGCATCAAAGTAGTGGGGAGCCCTGAAGTCACAGGAACTTTGCTCAGCCATCCATTTCCCTGTTACAAGGGAAAGTCAGTACCTTTTTGTTAAGCTATTTCTTCTTGCTCATTCAGAAAATACTTACCAAAATATAAGACATTTTAGAATGTAGATTGCAGCATTTTGATTTTTCTCATATGCAAATATTTCAGGGTAAACCTTGCTGAAAGTTAAATGTGTTTGTTCTCTAGGACTTCTCATTTATAAAGAAATGAATGCTCAGATCCTAGTGAGCAGATGTCCGCATCATGCCACCCATTATCACAATTGGCATTAAATGATGTTGTTGGCAATCTCATCACAGAAAACAAGGACCTAAGGGACATAGAGTTTTAACTATCCCAGTCTCTGTAGGTCAGGGTTGAGACAAATTAGTAAAGTATGTACAGATGGAATGTATTGGCTCTGTACAAAACCAGAGGGCTTCAGTCCCCAGTGATCTAAAAGGCAACTGAGGAGTACAGAATGCATATAATTTTCTTTAAAAAAATGAAATATTGTCAGTATGTATACATGGAGATGACATTGTTAGCAAATTACTTCAGTTTAAAGAAGAGAGGAAGAAGTTACAGTGGCAAACTGATGTCACTCTGAGTCTGTGGAGGCCACATTAAGCTGTCAAAGTGAAATATTGTCAATAAGTGTGGTAAAGAGAGGATTTGAAGATAGGAGGATATGGCAAAAGGAAGTCACTGAAATGGGTCATGCTTAATTCTCAGCATCTAAATAGTGACTAAAGTATGTCACTGCCTTTCCCTATGGAGGATGTAAATTTTGTGAGAGTCATTCATCAGAGGAAATCAGGCTGTGGTGCTGTCCAGCTATAAATCATGATGCTAAATTTACATAGCCTTCTCCTGGGATGAATTCTTAAAATATTGCCACAGTGGAAAAGTAGCAGCCAAGGACAGGCCAGATATAAGAAAGAGGTTTCAGTGACCTAATGGTTAATCAAGATGAATTAGACCGTATGTTGAGCACCAGCTTCACTAGGTGGAAGATGCAGGATGGCCTGCTTTTGGGGCAGATGCCCTATCAGCATCAGGTTGTGCTTTCTGTGTTACCTAAGCACACAGGTAGGAATGTTGTGTATCATCTGCATGTCACTAACTACACACGGATATTTATTTATTTATTTTCCCCTGGAGACAAAAGTTTGTCTAGAAGCGCAAGATGATGCAGAAAATCATGTCAGCTGTCTGGAATAAAGTAGTTGACTGACTTAAAGGTCAGCTGGTTCCACCTGGCTCAGTTGACAACACCAGCAGTTGCGAAAAGGTGCTACAGCAGCCCTAAACTCTCCCAGCCATCTCACCTCAATCCCTCCAAAATGCCCTAGAGAAACCAAGTTCCAACCTTACAGAAAGATATCCAGTTGCATGCAGAGATTCTGCCCTTTCCCCCCCCAATTATTCTCAGTCTAGGGGATAGGGTGGTGTGTTTGGAACTTAACTCTCATGGGACTGGAGTCAGGACTGCAAGTTTTTCCCAACTGTGGGTGCAAAGGGGTGATCTTGTCAGAACAGGGTAACTGGAATTCAGAACTGTGGTGGGGGTGGGGAAGGATCGTGTGCGTCTCATTGCAGGGGGACTGTGGGCTGGTTTTCCCCCTGATGCAACAGAACATAGCTCTGTGGAAGTCAAGTTCATTGACTATGCTGAGTTACATCAGCTGAGAATCTGGCCCTACATATTGAGGGTTAAAAGATGACACAAAGATAAACCGTCCAGATTCATGACTGTCAGCCCCCCCCCCCCCCCCCACTACATAGCAACAGCCCATCTAAAACCCCAGAATATGTTTACAGAGGAAGTGAAATGATTACAGGTACCAGAGCAGGGTTTGCTGCAGCTACGCAGCCCATCAGCCATCAGCATTTGGAAGGAGGACGTGGGCGTGAGGCACTTCATTTTCTTTGCTCCTGAGTGAGATGGGGTAGTTTAACGCAGAGATTTTTGTCAGTCACCCTTAAGGCCTCAACAAATCACTCCAACACAAGTGTGAAGTTTGTGTTGCTGGAGACCTGAGAAGTCCCAGTTGTGGACCAACACACCACTGTGTACAAACACAGACCAAAACGTGGGTCTTTGCCCCAAAGATCTTTCAGTGGCTCTTTGGTTACCTTTTTGGAGTGGAGCTGCTTATTTCAGACAAATTCCATATACAAAGGAGTCTGTAAACTAAAACCACCGTAACATTGGGCACTACTGTTTCGCTATAATTGGCAGTCTTATTAGCAAGTTCTGTAACTGCACCGGAATGGATACGAATGTGCCCACTCACTCCCAGAAAGGGTCCTGTCATAGGGGTATCCCTGCCTGGGGGCACACCCTTGTGGCAGACCACAGCACAACTGATGTTGGCCTGTTTCTTTTCTTTAGAGACCTTAGTAATTCCACAACTGCTTCCTTGGCACAATAATTTCTCTATTGGGGGTCTAGTTTATTACTAAAATATAGTTCAAAGAATCCATAAAAAAGTTCCCAGACATAATCCATTTAGCACTCTTTGTGCATATACTCCTTAGAATCACACGTCCTCTTGTCCATCACAATAACATGTACCACACAATGGCATCTTCTGCCACACCTAAATTCCTCCTTGGTCCTCTTCTGTCAGGACAGCCACCCCATCCCTTCCAGCTGAAGTTCAGCCCTGCTCTTCCCAGCAGGAACTCTCCAGCCTCTCTGCTTGCAGATCATCCTCACCAAAGAGTTTCCCTCACTTCCCCTGACCCCCCTAATATTCTCCTGGCTCCAGCTCTCCAGCACTGGCCTCTTCCTTTTGAAAGGGTCAGTGATGGGTCCTTCAGTTTAGGATTGGGGCACACTGATGGGCTAATACAGAGACTCTTACATTATAACTGTCCGTTCTGTATCTGGTATGGAGAGGAGACTTCACAGTGTCCACAGTGTACTTGCCTCTCTCTTTTTTTTTTTACTGGCCACATAAACTGATTTTTAAAGGTGTTTGACTTTAAATAGGAGCATGTGTCTTTAATAATATTGCAGCCATAATGCTGAATTTTGTACCTAATTAATTTCCATGGTAACAAAATATAATCCCATAAATACAGGATTATGATTTCACTGTTGGATCAACTAAGAGGAGAACTTGGTGAAAGGAGAGAAAGTTCATATTTAAATGTCTGATGGAGTGGCAAAAGGGATAACAAGAATGCTTGTCAAGAGATTGGTGCACATTTTCATCTTTTTCAAACTCATCTATATAACCTTACAATAAATAATTCTTTAAAATTAGGTGGACAAAAAAGCAAATTCTGAGTTCAGTCCCACTATACTAGCCCTTCTCCACTGTTCATCATTCTTGAGCGTTTGTCAGAAAATGAAATGTTGGAGATAGGGTAGTATGGTACATAAAGAAAATGGTTAACCCTTCTGGAAGTGCACTTGCATGAGTCAGTTTTGAATAAAGGCCCCACAAGTCAACTGACACTGTCTCCATGGGAGTGGCTCATCTAAGACTGTCCTTAGTGAGAATTCCAGTTAAAAAATGTATTTGGTTCTTTTTGCCCAGCCTGGTTGTGGAGCGGAGTTGAAACCAACAGAGACGATCTGAAGGATTTTAATCTAGTCCACTGCAATTTCCTCTACAGGGAGATTGATTCATACTTTTCTTTATACACTGTACTACTCTGACCTTAACATTTCATCATGTGTCAGAAGCTGCTCATCTCCTGCATTCCTATTACATATCATAAAGTTACACAGGAAATGTAGGTTTACACAAAGGGTGGCATTAAAAAAAAAAAAAAGCTGCAATTTCATGTTAACCTAGCAATTAAGGGGGACTTTATACTAACACTCTGCATAAAAATGCTACCCAACAAATTGAAAACGCCCTGTGAAAAAAGTAATGGAATAATTCCTGGCATATTTGCTAGGAAAGAGCCATTTTTTGGCACGACTGTGTTTTCTTTGTGCTGGCAGGAAAGGACAGAGAAAAGGAGTAATTTCTCTAATGGGCATACTCTATACCAAGGCCTGGGGTCCATGATACGTTTGTCAGCCTTTAATTATGGAGCTGGAGTTGGACTTCCTCAGTAATTATCTTACATTTGCAGTTGCACTGTTTCCCATTTTTGAGACTCAGGCTTCCCTGCTAAAGCTGGAAGTAGAGGTAGGCATGAGAATTAAAGGACTGATTGATGGAGAGAAGATAAAGTGTATGAGGTGGTACTGTATTTTCCATGATTTTTTAAGCTGAGCTCTATCATGAGGGGAGGAAAAAATCATAGTCCTATCAAAATAATTGTTTTTCATTAGATACCTAATTTTTCCCACTTATATGCTCCACTGCTTTTTATAGTGGTCGCTATTGAGCAATAAACATTTTTCAATAGTTTCCACACACTGGTGTATGAGGTGCCACCGGATTTTTTCTGCTATGCTTTGAACTTTTTCAGTCACATTGTGTTGTGTTGATAAATGTTGACTTTTAGGGTGGCCAATAGTATTCTGGGAAGATTGTTCATTCATCTTCTCACAGGCCATTCAATACCCAGAAATGGATGAAGACCGAATGTCAGTTGTACATAACATTTCCTAAAGTGTTTTAGGAGGCTGTGTCCCATCTTCAAAAGTGATTTAGGAACCAAAGTTTCATTGAAAGTTGCTTTTGAAAATAGGACATAAGCATCTAAATCACCACACATTTGAAAATATTACTCTTCAGCTGTTAATTTCTGTAATTTTGTCTGTTGATTTCACAGAGATAATGGAAGTGTAATGTTACTTCACAACACAAATAAACAAAAAAAGTAATTTTCATTTTTCTGTTGCTCTTTTTTGGTTTGGTGGTTATGTAAATGCTTTTCACTCTAAAAAAGGTGAAATAGATAAGACACATTTTCCAAATTTTTTATGTTAAAAGACTCAGAGCAAGAACTCTATAACTCAGCTATGTGGGTTGTATTGACTTGTCTCAGCTGTGCTAAATGCTAGAATGACCTTGATATCTTCCAAAGAGGAGAATTTTATTTTATTTTATTTTCAGAATCGTTGTGCTTCCTGTAATTTGAGTTCTGGTTTTCTGGTACTGTTGTTTACAGTATTGCCTGGTTTTCGAAATACTTGAAACATATCCTTTTGATTCTGCACTTCAGAACTGGAATTGCTTGTATTCCTTTGGAATGGTTAATAGGACATTTTTTTCTAAATGCAAGAACACAAACAAAAAGTGATAGCAAAGAACAGAATGACCTCCTGAAAGAAGTTCATTGTTGATAAGTAAGTAGAACGTTATTGTAAATTAATGTAGTGCTAAGTGGCTATTGGCTAACTCTAATTTAGCTCTCTTCGTAAGCAGCCTTGTTTACTACAGTATCTGTTCTAGTGTTTTGTGCATTCTTAAGCAATAGATCTCCATTCCCCACTTCCTTGGAACACTATTCCCCAGCAGAATACATCCAGCGATGAGGAAATTGTTCACAGTGTTCGTCCCATAGTAAATCTTCCTCAATTTGGTCTCCTAGTTTCACTTCTCTGTAGTGCAGTAAATAATTCTTCCCCATCTTTCCTATATTTATTTTTATGCTATCATCACCTAGACGCTGCTTAGCCAAACTACACATCTTTGTAATCTTTCCTCGTTTATCAGTCCCACCAGCCCATTTAGCATGTTTGTGTCTGAACTTTCTCCACTTTGTCATTACATTCCTGGTGCTATGGTGCTCAGAACTGAGTAATGGATTTTTATACACCATTGTTCCAGAGCCGTCTAATGAGGTTCTGTTATCTCTGTGCCGAAGATGCTTTTAGGGTGCAAGGATAGTTTAGCCGCTGAGGCACTGGGCTGTGACTCCAAAGTGATCCGAGGTTTGATTTTTGGCTTTCCCATAGATTTCTAATCTGATGTGGGATTGAAAGTGATACTTTAAAATTGTTTGTTGCTAAGTCATTTTGTTTTTACAATTGCTAAGAATATTTTGTTTAGAGAAACATAAAATGGTAACCCATTCCTTAATATTCAAGAAAAGTGAACATAAGTTTGTAAACCCTTACAAATTAAGTTTTGTTATATGTTTATCAGTATCATTTTTGCATCAGTGGTGATGTCTCGCCCCCATACACTGACCTTAGCCAAGTTATGGAATCTCATTGTGCTTCAGTTTCCCCTTCAAATGAGTATAATATTTCTTCCCTACTTCACGAGTGTGGTGAAGAGAAATCCATTATTGATTGTGAGCACTCTGTTATTACAATGATAGGAAGGAGTATATATAAATAGGTTAAATCAAAAGCACATCAGCCATTTTTTCAGCCATATCACTTGAAAACTCAGTTGTAATTTGCTATGTGCAATTGTCCTGACTGTACGCCATTTTCAGTATGACTAGTTGCCAGGTTTCTCCCTCCCAAGGGGTATTGTCTTATAGACGTATAATTTTTTAGTTTTCCCCAAGATGTCTTATCTTACCATTTTTACAAGATAAATCTCATTCTACTGGGGAGTGTGGAGGGCTGATTCCTGCCCATTTTGCTAATCTTCTGTTCTGCATGGTTTCCAGACAGCTTCTTGAGCCCATGATGTAATGCATTGGTATACATGCAGGAAGCTTTCAAGGACAGCAGTGTGGGGTTGGAGTGCACTGATTGGAGCCCCAGACCTGCAAACTGCCTCCTCGCTGGGCCCTGTACACTCTCCTAATGAAATCAGTGGCAGGCCATGTTGGCTCAGGATGGCCCCCCTTGTGGACCAGTTTGCAAGATAGGGGCCATGACTGGAGTCCATGGGGGTCATTCCCTTGACTTGCATTGGTTTTGGATTGGGCCCTTAGTTATCTACAGCATCTATTCACTCCCACTATGGCTTTACTGTACATGTCATAGCTCTGTGGTTATCTTGGCTGTTTTGCATCCAGGGGCCTCCGCTTAATACCTATTTCTATATAATCAAATATTTCGACAGGGACTCTCTTCATTTAGTAATCCACAGAGAGCAGAACAAAAGGAAAGTGCTATACATAAATCTTTGACTCCAGAGACAAACCAAGGAAATATCTGCCAGAGCTTTAAGGCTTGTAGATTGGTTTTTTTCTTTTAATATGAATTATAAAAAAAATCTCTCTTTAAGCTACACTGTGCTATAAATGTGGTGAGTTTTAAATTAGTGTATTAGAAAGACAGAGGGTTAATAAATCATTGTGTATAGAGTATCATGTGGTGTCTGCTAATAGTGTAATGCAGGATTTCTTCAAGGGATTCAGATCTTGCCTGTTTTAACTGGTACCTGGCTTATATGACATGCAGTCTGTCAGCTCAGACAAAATATTTGTTTCATCCTCTTTGACCTTTCCCATCAAACTAATGTTATGCAATTTTTGTCATGGAATGGTAAATAAAACAGATCATTTGGCTTTAGTTCGTCATCTTTTAGCTAAGGGGAATCTTTGGGCCTCATCCTGAGCTGGTGTAATTTGTCATAGCTCCATAAAAGATAATGGAGTCATACCAGTTTATTTCCGATGAGGATCTGGACCCGTGTTTTGTGTTCGGAATGAGGACTTCCTTGCTCAGCCAAGCAGGGTTAGATGGGCAGTCTAGCAATATGCTGCTGTTGCTGCTCTGTGCATGGTGACAGGGGTTGCTGTTGAGCAATGGGAGGTGCTTCTTTCCCCCAACAAGGGCTGAACATGCTGGGTCAAATTTACAACAGCTTTCACCTTGTACAGCCATTCAGACAAGTGCAAAGAGAAATGAGAATGGGTCACTTTACTTTAATTTTGCACGGAGGTAAATGACTGCACAGGGGTAGAAGAACTGTAAATCTTACTGGCAGACTTGGAATGACTAGAGGTATTCCTAGTGCTTTTTGCAGGGGTTGGGAAAGGTGCTGGTACTCAGGCAGGGATCTGGGCCTCCAGTGGCAGCAGCAGGAGCTGGGGCCTTACAGCTGTGAGAAAAAGGTATCAGTACTTAGTACTCCTGCGTACTATCACACAGAAAAGGTGCTGGTACTCAGTACCCCCGAGTACCATCACCATAAAAGCCCAGTCAGTGGCAAATCCTGAACTTAAATTGTCTTACTTTGTGCAAAATGTCATAATCGTACAAAGATCTGGCCTTCCTTCAATTGCTCATTATATTCAAAAGCGACATTGTGTACTCTTCAGCCATGTCACCAGGATGGCCAAAGACACATCAGCACATAGTGCTCTCACAATCTCTATTAACGCACGAAGGGGTGTGTGCCTTGACCCTACTTGGCATCACCCATAGTGCTCCCCAGAGATTTGCAGAGGTACAGAATCAAGACAGAACTGGGAACTCCACTCTGTGATGCCCAGCACAGTGCCATCAACCATGGTCACTCTGGCTGGCGCAACAGTCCTCAGTAGACTATGCACAGATGATGATGATGATGATGATGATGATGATGATGATGATGATGATGATGATGAAACCCTAGTGTCCAAAATATTCCATGTCAACAGGCCGTGATGGGCTATATTATAATTAGCTGTTGATTAATAGTTAATAGAGAAACAGTAATTACAGAGTCAGTACTCTGTATAGAGAATTGTACTGTGCTGATCAGTTTTCAAGTGGGAACATTGCATTACTGATAGGATAAGAGAAGGGTGACCACCTCAAGACCTCCCTCCCCATTGGTCAGAATCTTCTAGGCCTACCACCCTCTTGCAGAGCGGAAGCGCAGAGCTCCCCAGTCTTGTAAGCGGAGTATGGGGAATGGCATAGGGAGCGCCACGAGCTGCCCTTTAACTGTAAAAGATACACACGCAGCTCACAAGCCACAGTTCGGCCACCCTTGAGAAAAGATTTTATTGTATTAGCTACGGCATCATTAGGTAAAGACATTATCAAGTGTGTTCACCTTCACCTGAAGCATCTACTATTGGCCACTGCCAGCAGCAGAATAGCAGCCTAGCTGGACCAGTGGATTTAATGGACCTTGCACCCAGGATCACAATCCAAGGCGGTATGTGTTATCACAAATCCCACGTTCCTTTGTGTGAGACACTCTTTTCCCCAAGATTCAAGATGGGAAAGGAGTTCAGTGAAAAGCCGCTTGAATTTATATATTACCATAAGATATGAAGCTTAGTCCTTGGCATTTCCACGGCTATGCAAGATGTGCTGAGCTTAGGAAAACTCAAGTGATTATTGTAAATGGAGTCAGTCCCCCTCCTCTCATATATTCACTAGCTGTAGGATTGCTTCTGGTTTACACCATTCCATATTCACTTCGATATTGCAGTGAAAAAGTGGTGCTACTGTGGAAGTATTTTTCTATGGTGTGTCAAATACATTTTTCTTTAAAATACATTCAGTTGTTGCTCTACCTGGTGGGAATAAATTCATCTACTTCTTTTTTCCCCCAAGATGCCTAGCAGAGCTGTGAGACTTGAAATAGGCAATTATCTTTCAAATAACAGATGGCTTCGTAGATTAGCCTGGATGAATAAAAACAGTCACATTGAACAAAAGATGATGATTAGCTAGTTGAATGACAATAGCTGGAGTCCAACGCAGATGTACTGGAAACAAGGAAAGGATCAGATACTAACTCATCTATTTTTCTTAGTTCATTATATACATTCATTGTCACAATACCATCCTAATGTTAAAACCACGATTACGCAGGTTTCATTTTAATTCTTGTAACCGATCATTTTTTACAATACTGTATTAATAATTTCCCATAATTACATGCTAATAAAAAGCTTACTGCAGTTTGTGTACAATTATGCATTTTTTGCAAAAGCATTCTGTAAATCACTAAGCATATTTTAGTTAATTGCTTCAAACATTCTTAGTTAAAGATTAGCTATTTTACATGCAGTCATATCTCTCTGTAGGTAGACTAAGGACTTTGCAGAGGTAATTCTGGTAAGTCATAACGATATACACATACATTAGGCTTCATCTTGCACATCAGATGTGAAAATTTGCATGCGTAATTGCAAGGCAAAATTTTATGAACAAGTCGTGTTCTGTTATTAGATCCCAACCTGGCAAAATACTGGATTGACTGAGGTCAGCAGGGCTGCTCACATACAAAATTTACACATGCTTAAGTGCTGAGCCGGATCAGAGGCTTAATAACTGTCCTGCTACACAGCCAAAAAGTTTGTTAGCATCCTCTATAGTTAAGGTTGCGCAACATTTTGACATGTAAAATGCTGGTTTTAATTGCTTGTGACATTGCCTAACTTTAGCCATTTGGGTTGAAATTTTCCATGCTGGGTGCCTGTATGATGATGGAGGATGATTTCAAAGAGGTGGGGGGCAGGATATCAGCAAAAATGGTTCAGTCATTCCTGAGAATGAGATTATGGGAAAATACACTGTAGTTCAGAATTTGGGTCTTTGTTGACTTACTTTGCACCTGTGAGTGCTGAGGGCTTCTGCAAATTAGACTCCAGGGTTCTCAAGTTGTGCACCCACAAAATGAAACCTCACAATTAATAACCACCTGTGCAAAATCCGGGCTCAGTGTGTGCGTCTAAACTTACAAATTAAGTTGACTTAAGCTTGCTTAAGTCGACTTAATTTACTCTGCGTCTCCACTACATTTTCCTTAAGTCGGCTTAAGCAGCAACTTTAAGTTGACTTAGGGGGCTCCAGGGCTTCCCCACTGTCCTCCCTGCCAGGGTGGCTGGCACAGCCACAGCCTGGCGTGCCCCCCCAAAGGGCAGGGCAGAGCCCTGCCCACCCTGCCCCTATGCCCTGCCAGGGTCCCTGTCCCCCTTTGCCCCATTGTACCAAGGTACAATGGGGCAAATGGTGAGCCCCCTGGCACTTGGCAAAGGGTGCCCTTCCTGCCACCGTGGACCTGTCCCAGGTCCACCTAGCCCCTACAAGTCGACCTAGTCTTCCAGTGTGGACGCTTAAGGTCGATTTTGTAGGGTCCCCTCAAAGTCGACTTAAAATTTGAGTGTGGACATGCTAAGTCGACCTAAATTAACAAGTGTAGACATAGCCAGTGAGTTGCCCAGTGTCACACAGGAGCTCTGTGGCAGAAGTGGAGTACAATCCAGTTATGCAGAGCAGCATTCAATTGTTTTAATCATGAGATCATCTTTTCTCTTCCTATCCCTTACCTCACTCTCACTACACACCTTCCAATTTTTATAGCAAAAGAGGCAGGGATACTGCGGATGACAATCTCCTTCACTGTACAACCCTGATTCACTTGTTGAGCACAATCCAGCCTGTGCATGGACTGAGGAAGGGGGTCATGTAGGGAAAAATAGTAGGTACATTTATTATTTATATTCCAATAATGCTTAGAGAACCTCCCCCAAGAGCAAAGCTCAATTGTGCAACACACTGTAAATGCATATTGTAAAATAAAATGCTGCCTCCAGGAGTTTACATCTCTAGGCAGGACAAGGGATTGGGACAAAGAAAATCTCCATTTTACTGAAGGGAAGACTGATGCACAGAGAGGTTAAAGGGAAAATCTTTAAAAGTACCAATGACAGCTAGGAGCCTTTTGTGCCTTTTTAAATCTCTCCCTAAGATGCCTGAGGCCTCCCTCATAAGAAATCTGTGGTAGCCAGATAAATTAACCACAGTGTTATCCTTCCTCTTCCTTCTCGATATGTTCACTTGTACATCCTACAGTCTTTCTTCATGATTGTAGCTCCCCATTTAAACAAAATCGGTGGTGTTATTCTGGGTTGAGACTGGTGCAGATGAGAGCACAATTTGGCCCACCTTAATGACAAGGTAGAAAAAATATATCTGACACACCTGAAACTGCAATCATTACATTTTAGGCAAGGTGCATCATCCAAACAGCTGCCTTCATTTTCCTAATTAAATATGCAACTGCAGGGACTGTTATTCCTTCCTGTCTAGGGTATTGCTCTTAGGGTCTGTTGTACAGCAAATGACATAGGTTGAAATAGGGTATCAAGGGCTGCAGTCTCATCTCAGTCATACAAATAAAAATCTGGACTTATTCCATCCCCTAGTGTAATTGTGATCAGAATCTGGCCCTTCATACTCACCTCTCTTAAGGGAAAAAAACTCCCTTCTTAAAATATTTGATCTTTGATTAGTCAGCTTTAAAAATGCCATGGGGCCGCAGGCTTGCAGTTTTTATTAAAGCAAGACTCCCATTGAAGTCAGTGAGTTTTGTCTGAGTAAGAACAGCAGGATCTAGCCTAATTAATGAGGGCTCTCACTAACCCATTAAAATAAAGTGTGCGCCTGAACATAATCCTCCTTGTCATCATGGCATGGTTCCAAATGCTGCAGTTTGAACATTCCTCTTTCCTTTTACATGGATTTCCTTCTGGCTTACCTGCAGTTTTACATATATTAGTGCTCCAGCCTACTGAAGAGAGGAAAACGAGCTGTTTAGCCAATAGCAGGCTTGCTAACTGAATAACACATAAGGGGAGAAAATAAGACCTATAATGATCAGTGTGCAAAATCCTCCCTAAAGCTAGCAGACCTGTCATTTAGAGCTAAATCTCAGTTTGCATAGCTGTCAGCACCAGGTAAATACGAGCAATGCCCCCATCTCGCCCCTCCCAGGTGACTGAACGTAATTCATCATGTTGACACAGAGAGGGCTATTATTATTCAAAGTGGGATAAAAAGTGAATTTATATTGAATAAACCCAATAAGCTAAGTTGCTCTGACATTTAATTTTCTTGGAAACTGTTGCTGTTGAACCAAGCACATCTACATAAGCTTTCAAAATGAAATACAATGCTTGGACCACAATAATCTCAGATGGACCATGAATGAATCATTTGAAAAGGATCTAGAGCCATTCCCTTCCCCCCACTCAAGCTGCAGTGTTTATGGATCTATATTTCTATGTGATGCCATGTACCATGCCTGTTTTATTCCCTCCCATTGTGTCTTTAATGGTGTGCGAAATACTCAGCTATATAGGGGTTTATTTATGGCAGGGCCACTGGCTGATGGCCTCCTACTTTTTTTTTCTTTTTAAAACCAAGACATTGTTTTCTTTGACATTAAATCCTGGAGGTGAAAGTGCAGTAGTATCCCTTAAACTACAGCCACTCCTAATGAACTGTAATATGAAATATCAAGGATAAATCACTGTACCGTTGCACCCTCCAGTGTGTGTTGTCAGCCCTCCAAGGCAGAGCAGTCACAGTGAGCTCTGAAATACGTCTCCATTCTCTTGTTACCATATTGAATGCCTGATCGTAGAAAAGAAGTAAATGGGTCTGTGAAAAAGAGGTTTACCCAGAGGGGCACAGCTCAAGACATAAACTTATTGTCAGTGGTACATCACGCTTCCATCTAGCAGTCGAAACCCCACAAATGATTTCTGTCCTCAGAGCATGAGCTGTTATCATTTCATTGAGGAAGTCACTTCATCTAGATTTGGTCTTCAACATGACTGATACTTCTTCAAGGTGAATGGGTGCCACAGAATGACGGATTAAAAGGAATATTAGAAACCGTTTCTGTTTTAAGTATGATACACCAAATGTCATGTCACAAGGGCCACAAGTGAACTGTAGTCACTTTTAAGGTTTGTTCCATTCATAGTTATTTACTACATTTGTCTTTACTAGGCATCATTACAAATCATGTCATTTTACATTATGTGCTTATACTATACTCAAGTACTATTACTAATGAATATGTTAATTAATACTGCATTAAGAATTCAAAAGATAGTTGTGTAGTCACACCATGTTTCTCAAATATAATCTATTATTTCTAGATACACCTGTCTATTTACTATTACTTGTCATCCTGAAAACTTTATTCATTGAGACATAAACATTATGGTTAGAGCTGGTCAGTGTTTTCCATTAAACATTTCTAGATGGAAAATGGCCTCTCTTTTCCCCAAATGAAAAAAAAATTGCAACTAGTTTTCATTTCTTTTAAAACTTTATTTTCAATGAAAAACTGAAAACAGAAAATTTTAGGTTTCCCCTTCCCTCTTCCTTTTTCATTTCCCTTTCCTCCCCCCCATTTTGATTACTGGCAAAACAGGTGGGACAGAAGAGACAGGCAGATTAAAAAAATAGCCACTTTTCAGTTTCTGAACATGAAAAAAAATCTGTTCTTGGAACTTTTTGGTTTTTAAAAATTGAAATATTTTTTTTTTGGTTTTTGTTGAAAAATAAAAATCTTTTAATAGAAAACTTAGAAAAATGCCACTCTTATTCAGTATTTTCTATGAAAAGCAATTGACAATTTTCAACCACTCCTGTTATGACAGTAGCTGTCATGTGTCCATCCTGTGAGAAGCCACTGTAAAAACATGCACCTTTTTACCAACTAGATCTACTTCGTGTGTGTTTTGAGAGAGATCTGCTTATTTTCATGACAAAAGATACTATTTTGCTGCTGCTACTACTGCAGTACTTAGACAGCTGAGCATATGCATCATCAACAGACTTGTGTGCTGAGTGCTGAGCAGTTACACCTGTTCAAAACCCAGTGACGTTCCCGGAGCTGCACAGTTGTCACGTATAAAAGTTCATGCCATCTTTAATGATGATGTGTGAGCAATAAAGAACCCAGCCTGAGTCTGAGATTGCAGGCTGTGTTTGTTAGGATAGCAGTCAGAAACTGCTGTCTTTGTATCTTTACTTCTTGATGTGGAAGGCACAGACCCACAGTAATCATTACAGTGTAGGCATTTTGTCTTGCAAAGTACTGTGCATATTTTTTGCACTATGCAAGGGCTTCTCTATCACACAGATTTTATTTATCCATTGTAAAGACAGGGAAAATAGCATAAGCTTCAGTACCTTTTACAAAGTCCGCAGAAGGAAGCCTTGTTCCTGTGAGGGGAAAGTACTTTCTGTCTAGTGGCGCCCGTCAGCAGTATAACTTAGTGGGCAACCTACCTCAGCTGTTAGCTATTTTTAAAATTGAGAGTAGGATCAACATACGTAAAGATTTCAACAAGCAGTGGGAGCCTTGCATTGCTGAAAAGCATTTGGCTACAGCATACAACATTTCTTCATCTTGAACCCGGTTTGGATTCCATAAGACCCTGGGGCTATGTCTACACTGGCAAATTAGTTCGAATTAAGGAGACTTAATTCAAACTAACTAAAGCCATGGCTACACTAAGCTTTAGTTAGTTCGAATTAAGGGCTTCCTTAATTCGAACTAATAAGTTCAAATAGGGTATTCGAACTAAAGGGCTAATTCGAACTAACTAAAATTAGTTCGAATTAGTTAGTTCGAACTAACTAATTCGAACTAATTTTAGCAAGTGTAGACAGCCTGTAAGAGGGTACTTAAAAGTAGCACCAGTTACACTGAGATCCATCATACTTCATCAAATAAAAACCTCTTTTCATGGGAACACCAGAAGGTTCTTTTCACTGAAGACCAGTGCTTTTTTTCTGCCGGAACGCACCGGAACGGCGTTCCGGCACCTTTTTTCCCCCGCCGGTGCTCCCTCCCAGCTGTGCAGGCTGGGCCGGGCTGGGGAGATTTAAATCTCCCGCCCTGAGCATGCGCAGTTACAGCGTGCTCAGGGCGGGAGCGGACTGGCCGGCAGCAGCTCTGCCGGCCGTCCCTGTGGTTCCCAGCAACCGGCTAGGTAAGGGGGCTGGAGGGAGGCCTGGAGAGGGGTGGGGGGACAAGGAGACGGGCCGGGTTAGAGGGGTGGGGGTGGGGACAAGGAGACGGGCCGGGTTAGAGGGGTGGGGACGGGGACAAGGAGACGGCCCGGGTTAGAGGGGTGGGGGTGGGGACAAGGAGATGGCCCGGGTTAGAGGGGTGGGGGTGGGGACAAGGAGACGGCCCGGGTTAGAGGGGTGGGGGTGGGGACAAGGAGGGACCCCCGCGCAGGCCGGCAGCCCCCTGCAGACCCCCGGGGCTGCTTCCTTTCTCTTCTTTCTCTTCCTCTTCCTTTCCTTCCTTTCCTTTTTTTCCCCTCTTCTTTGTCTTCCTCTTCCCTGCCTTCCTTTCTCTTCCTCTTCCTTTCCTTCCTTTCTCTTCTTTCTTCCTTTCCTTTTTTTCTTTTTCTCTTCTTTGTCTTCCTCTTCCCTGCCTTCCTTTCTCTTCTTTCTTCCTTTCCTTTTTTTCTTTTTCTCTTCTTTGTCTTCCTTCCTTCCTGCTCTTTCTGTCTTTGCTTCCTTCCTTTCTTTCTTTTTCTTTGTCTCCTCCTTCCTTCTCTTTTTTCTTTCTCTCCCTTCTTTTTTAAAACTTTTTAAAAAATTAATTTTAAATAAAAACCTTTCTTAAAATTAGATTTCAATTCCAAATTCATTCCAATTAAATTAATTAAACACAATTAATTAATTAATTCTATTTACAGTCACTTTATCTTCAATTAATGCCTATAATTTCTGTCTTGTGAGTTTTCCCCAAAAATTTATTCTGAAAAAGTTTTTCACACGGCTTGAAAATTTTGCACACAAGCCACCAAACCTAGAGGGAACATTGGCTACTAGTTGCGTACACAACAGCAGGCCAGCAGGCTAACATCGGTCAGTCCCACACTCTGGGCCTGGCCGGAGCCCACAGCACCAACAAAAAGTGTGTGGATGCATTACTGCCTGCCACCCAGTACCCAGAAACACAGGCCAGCAGCAGACGTGATAGCTACGCATTCACGTTTTTTTCTAATTATAATACGGCCCCCCAACAGTCTGAGGGACCGTGAACTGGCCCCCTATTTAAAAAGTGTGAGGACCCCTGCTGTAAGACCTCACAGGTTGTCTTTCAGTATATTAGCGGCCTGCATAGTTAATAAAACTTAACAGTTTTTACCTTGTATTTTTATTTCTTTGATATATTCAAAAATTTACTGTTTACTGCACTATTTTCAGTGTTATTTCTTTATGACACGACGGACATCAATAGGAGTTCCGGTACCTTTTTTTTTAGAAAAAAAGCACTGCTGAAGACTATACCCATACTGAATTTAAAACTTTTAGCACCAGCTATTTTAGCACTAGCCTGGTTTTAAAATAATGATGAAAGATATTTTTCCTCCCAAGCTCTTTGTAGTTGACCTGTAGTATTTTTGCTCTAGTATTATGAAGAAAAAAACAAAACAGAGAAAACAGCACACTTTCAGGCATGGGCCAGGTCTGTAAAAAGCATAAAAGATGGAAGTTTAAAAAAGCGATCAGTGTCTGAAAATAAGAGATCATAGCAGGAATACTTGTGTAGCCTTACGCAGGCTATCGTTAGTGTTTTCAGCTATATTACTGTGCTGAAATTGCTGGTGTGCACATGCACCATATACACATTCTGTACTGGTTAAAATCAGAATTGTTCAACTGTCTGTCATATGCCCTATACCAGATAGCTAGTGGGAATTCTCACTGAGTTAAAGTGGTGGGAGCCTATATTTATTTTAGCAGGAAAATAAGTTCTCCTGTCCTGATTTGGTGACGTTACCAGTAATAGCCCTGGTGAGTAGAAGAGTTGAGACCCATAAAGTCCTATGTGGCCATAGATTTGTTATGATATCAAGTATATAATGGCCTTTTGTGGTTTGTGCTGCAATTAAATGTTAGTTGGTTGCAGAAAATAAATAATAATACCACATGGGATAATCTGTTTAATCTTTGATGCATAATGACTTGATCACAGTAAAGAGATGATTAATTTATTTGCATTTAAATGGTAACAGTGGAAAGCAGATTTTTGGAAGGTGTAACTGCAGCAAAACAAAATTCAAGAAATAAGGGCAAATACACATTTAAGTTTTGACTCAGAAGAAGAATGAAGTAAAGGAAATATTTTCGCTTACATGCAATTGGATCCAGATCAATCTTTCCTGACAAGCTTTTAAATTCCCAAATGAATCTCCCCCTTTTATCCTCTTATGTATTAGTGAACAAGCTTTAATTTATCCATCTGGTGCCAATCACTGTGATATGAGCAAATCTTCTGACAGGCATTAACTTCCTCTGTGAAGGGGCAGTGGTGAAAGGAAGACACATCTTAAGGTACTTCTGTGAGGCGTTTACTCTAGCCTCTGATTCTCCATATGGATGCAATTGCACTCACATAAATGGGGAGGGTTGAGGTGAATGAGGGGGAACAACCTGAAATCAAGAGCAACTGATGTTCAGTTTCATCTCCGATTGGAGTTCCCATCAAAGGATTTGCTAATGGTAAATAAGCTAAATAAACAAAATTCTCTGTGCTGTTGATTCAAGTGATTCTTGAAGTGATTCTTCTTGGGGGCTATGTCTACACTTGTAAATTTAGGTCGACTTTAGCTAAGTCGACTTAGTTAAGTCGGCTTAGCATGTCTACACCTAAATTTAAAGTCGACTTAGGGGAGAACTTACAAAGTCGACTTAGAGCACTGGACGCCTAGGTCGACTTCCAGGGGTTAGGGGGACTTAGGGCAGGTCCACGGTGGCAGGGGAGGCACCCCTTGCCCAGTGCCAGGTGTACATGGGTACATGCCAGGCTCCCCCTGTGCCCCCTCCCCCCGGCGGGGGGGCAGTGGGGGAGTCTACTCCACGTCTACATTGGCTTAAGTCGACTTGAAAAAGTCGACTCAAGCCTAAAGTCGACCTAAAAGTAGGTTTAATAAAGTCGACTTAATTTTCATTAAGTCGACTTTATTTTCATTAAGTTGACTTAAGCAGCTTGCTTAAGTCGACTTAAGGAAACTGTAGTGTAGATGCAGCGTAAATTAAGTCAACTTAAGCAAGCTGAAGTCGACTTAATTTACAAGGGTAGACGCACCCAAGGAGACTCCACACCAAATGCTTGGTGGTTGTTCTCAGCTCTGTCTTCATGACTTCTCCCTTTTAATCTTCTGAATCACTGTGAGCCCCTCTGGGTGCCTGGCCTGTGCCCTTATGGCTTTCCTGACAAGGTCATAGGGCTTAGGTCTGCCAGAGAACATGTACACATTCAAACTGGAAGGCCAGGGCTGTCCAACATTAAAGGACCTTTCATTTACACTTGGTTTTTCTTTCCTCCGTTTGTCTTCCCCACTCTCTCTTTTGAGACTTGCCCTTTACCATCTCAGTGACTTGTTTCCCCATAAAGATATCAAAAGAGCCATGTGGCCATCTTGTGAGTGGGATTCTGAGTGTTTGTATCAGACCACTAAGGACAGGAGTGTCATGTAGGATTTTAAAAAGAAATTATAACTATGGCTGCCTTCATCCCATGTAGCTCCATGCAGAGAGAGGGCCTCTGCATATGGATCTCTGCCTTCAGTTCAGCTGCATCTGGGGCATCAACTTCACCACTTTGCAAGAGGAACCTCAAAGAATATTTTCCTTCCAGGCCTGTTATTGCACAGGTTTCCTCAGAAGCAAGCAATACACACCAGTCTCCTAATAATCAATCATTTTTTAAAAGACAAGCTTTTTAGTTGCCTAGTGAGTTGAAGCACATTTAATAACAGTAATGCTAATAACAGCTTACAGTTATAACACCACTTTTCGCAGGGGATCCCAGAACACTAGATATATGGAGCAAACAGATTATGCACAGAGATCATTTCATTCACCAGTATAAAAGAGGAGAAGCTCAGAATTACAAATGCCTTGGGAATGGAGGTTCATTCTAACTCTGAACAAAACGGTATGGTTGTCCTTTCAAAAGTTTGCACCTGAACACTGACTTAATACGGCTTTGAAACTTTATTATGCAAAAGAAAAATAAGAAAAATGCTGCTTTTCACTATCTTAGTTTAAATGAAACAAGCAAAGAAACAGTTTCCTTACTGTATCAAATCTTTTTTTAAAACTTTCTCATTATTTTTAGTAGTTACATTTAACCAAGTACTGTTCTGTATTCCCCCCCCCCCTTTTTTTTGGAGGGTGCAGTGGGGGTTCTTTGCTTCCACCTGATTGCGTGCTTCCAGTTCCAAATGAGGTGTGTGGCTGATCGGTCAGTTTGTAACTCTGACGCTTGTAACACTGAGGTTCTAGTCTGCAGGATTGCTGAGGTGAAACATGTCTGCCATTTGGTTGGGCACAGCAGCACTACCCAACAGCTTAGAACAGGAGGTGAAGAAGAACACTGTATCCAGCTGAAATGGCAGTAGGAAAGGATTACCAAGATTTTAACAAATGGGTGCCCACTGTTAGGCTCCTACGGCCATATTTAGACTCCTAAATAAGCTGCTTGAATTTCAATTGACGGATGGGAGCTGCTGGGTGCTAAGCATTTTAAAAATCAGACCATTTATTTTGATTCCTAAATATTTGTTTAGGAACCAAATTTGGCCAGGATACCCAAGGTTATCATTTTTTATCTTGTGAGATACCCAATGGGACATGTGTGAATAGTCAAGGTCATAGTTTTCCAGAAGACGTCTACTTTGTGTTTCTTCTCATCTTGTCTGCCCACCCTAATCATCTCCTTTACAAAAGTGTTGTGTGGTTGACTACTCTTCATGTCATTTAAGAATATTTTAAAGTTCAAAAGGAATTTTTGGAAAAAGAAGTAGAAATGTCACATCAGCTGAGTGATATTGTATTCCTTTCAAGCAAGCACAATGGTGATTGCCTGTTCTGTTCATTCCCCCTGAAGCTCTTGGCATCAGTCATTTGTCAGAAGACAGGATACTAGGCTAGGTCGACCACTGATCTGACTCAGTATAGCTGTTATGTTCTTATGGTGTCTGAGCGGGTTTTTTAATCCACTGTCAAAGTGTTTTCTCATACATTGTATATCAAATCATAGTCCTGACTAAGATCTGCTAGCTAAAGAAAAGCCTTATGTCTTGGCACAGGTCAATGCAACTTGCTAAGGCCAGCTCTGCTGCTATCATGTTGACAATATGGAGATGTATCTGTGAAGCAAAAAAACCAACCAATGTTATCTGAACTTTAATTACAGATCATGTGCATCATAGCAGTGCAAAAATGTTAATTGTCTAATTATGTTTTATGTGTGCTTAGGTCCAATTCAAAACTATCCAACAACAATCATGCTCTAGATCGATAACAATTGTTGAGTGAGATGGAGGAATCACTTGGTAAAATTCTGTGGCCTTGGTCATGCAACAGGTTAGACTACATGAATATAATGGTCCTTCTAGCCTTAAAATGTATTACACATCTATGTCAATTGAATATTAGAACTTCATTCTGACTCCCAGCTTCCCTAAAGAGGTCCAGATCACTCTTGAGGACCTCCTCTTTGACAATCAAAAACTATTTAGCAATAAAACTGATGCATCCTTTCATTTGCTTAAGGACTCTTGAGCCCCAGTCTTGTCCATGGGCCTATACATTCCAGCCCTGGCTCATCAACAGTACTGAGCTCCTTTCAGCCATTGCTATCCTGCCTGTCCACCTACCATCCTTACCCTCCACAATAACAAGACCCGTCCTGCCACTGGCAGCAGTCCCAGCAACACTCCTGTTTGGCTGCTGCTGCCTTCACCTCATCTGCTCTCCAGAAGCTCCCTTCCGAGCACCCCTTTTGACTTTTCTCTTGAGACCTGCAAAGTTCCTCGACTTCTCCTGCAGTCCCTCTGCTTGTGTTCAGCGCCATCTTGCCCTCTGCTTACAGTTGTGTCAAGATTACTACCAATTGTTGGGGACCAGACATCATTCACTGGGGATACCTCATAGAATTCCTCTCCTTCCCTCCCTATCATGCACCCCATGGTGGTCTTGGGGTTCTGTCCCAACAATTTCTCCAAGAGGAAGTGCATACTCTTCCCTGGAAGGGCGCCATAGAACCCGCCCCATGTTACTGTCACACCCTATCTCCCTATTTCCTTATACCAAAAAAAGAGGGTAGCATTCCCATTTTAGATTTACTGGCCCTAAACCCAATTTATACACAACTTTTGCTTCCGGATGATCATCCTTCCCCTGATCATTCCCTCCCTTCCCTTTGGAGCCTGGTTTGCAACTTTCGATATGAAAGATACATACTTCCATGTGGACGGATCCATCCTGCTCACCACAAATTCCTCACTTCATGTTGGGACACTCTCACTACTAGTTCTGAGTCCTTCCTTTCATTATCATCCTTCCCCGATGTCTTTACAAAGTTTTTTGTGGTAGTTGCAGGGTATGTGTGATGTCTTGGCCATTACTTGTTCCAATACCTGGAGGACTGGCTCCTGGTTGCTTTATCCCATGACCACTTTCTTATCACAATCAGTCCATACAAAGCCTCCTCACCAACTTGGGAATCTGTATCAACAAGTAGAGGTGGACCCCCTTATACCCACCTGCTCAGTCATCTTCATAGCCACTTGCTTGGACTCCCTTGTGGGGTGAGCCTTTTTCCAGTCAGATTAATTCACCACACTCACTTCATTTATAGTGAGCTTGCCCTGTCATCCCCACATGCAGATCTGCTAGTACCTCTCCTTTTTCAGACACGTGGTGGCTTGCACTTCCATCACACCGTATGCCCGCTTGCACATGCGATACCTTCAACTGTGGCTCCACTCTGCCTACAACCCACAGACAGACCACCCCAGAAAGCAAATTCACATTCCCGCTGAGGTCCTGGCTTCCATCTCATGGTGGTGCAGTGTGACCAAGGTCATGGCCGGCATTCCTTTTAAGCCCCTCACATCTTGCACTGCTCTCACCATGGACACGTCATTCATAGGCTGAGATGCCTATCTGGAAGGCTACGTGGTCCACAGTTCTCTGGTCCCCCATGGAGGCAAGGATGCACATCAACATCCTTAAGCTACTGGCTATTCACCTTTCCTGCCATGCATTTCTACCATTTCTCCACTCCCGCCATGTGCAACCTTTTTCTGACAACATGACAGTCATTGTCCATATCAACAAATCAACACTAGCAACTTCTTTGAGGACATACTTAGCCACTCATTTCATAGCAACCCCAAGTGGGAACTCCACGACCCCGCTCCCAATTAATCTTTTGATGGTGGGAACACCAGAATGGGACCTCTTTGCAACTGCAACCAACCACACGCTCCTCTTTTCTTCTCCCTGGGTGTTCTCAAACTCAGCTCTCAGGGAGACACACTCCTCCTCCCTGGACATATGGTCTTTGATATGACTTCCAACCCATCCCACTCCACCTGCAGTTCCTACGCAAGGTGTGCTGAAACTGAGCAGCCCTCATCCTATTGGCCTTGCTAACACTGGTTCATTGACGACCTTCACTTTCTGCCTACTCTACGGTCCACTTTCTCTCTCTCCTACATCTCCTCACACAAGCACACAGTCATATCCTATACTGCAGTTCAGGCCTGCTTCCTCTCACAGCCTGGTATTTGGATGGGGCTTGTACTTAGACAATGCATGCGCCACACCCCATGTGGAATGTCGTCTCACACAGGAGATGACCATCCAGCAAAGCATGTTGCCAGGCCGAGAGTTGACATTTCACTGCCTCTAGCTGGCATTGCCCCTTGGATTCTGTGTCCGTTCCTGATATCCTTAACCAATGTTCCCTCTAAGGTTTGGCGGCTTGTGTGCAAAATTTTCAAGCCATGTGCAAAACTTTTTCTGAGTAAAATTTTTGTGCAAACTCACACGACAGAAATCATAGGCATTAATTGAAGTTAAAGTGATTGTAAATAGAATTAATTAATTGTGTTTAATTAATTGAATTTGAATGAATTTTGAATTGAAATTTAATTTTTAAAGGTTTTTATTTAAAATTAATTGTTAAAAAGCTTTTTTAAAAAAAAGGAAGAGAAAGAAAAAAGAAAAGGAAGGAGGAGAAAAAGAAAAAAGAAGTAAGAGAAAGAAAGGAAGGAAGCAAAGAAAGAAAGAGCAGGAAAGAAGAGAAAAATAAAGAAGAAAGGAAGGGAGGAAGACAAAGAAGAGAAAAAGAAGAAAGGAAGAAGGAAGAGAAAGAAGGAAAGAAAAAGGAAGGCAAACAAGAAAAAGAAGGGAAGAGAAAGGAAGGAAAGAAAAAGGAAGACAAACAAGAAAAAGAAGGACAACAGAGTCCTGTGGCACTTTTAAAGACTAACAGATTTATTTATCGCATGAGCTTTCGTGGGAGAAAATCCCACTTTGTCAGACGCTTCAAAGCGTCTGACGAAGTGGGATTTTCTC
>ML685787.1:27561761-27593790 GCA_007922175.1 Pelusios castaneus
AAATCTGTTAGTCTTTAAAAGTGCCACAGGACTCTGTCTTTCTACAATAGACTAACACGGCTACCCCTTTGGAAGAAAAAGAAGGGAAGAGAAAGGAAGAAAAGAGAGACGGTAGGAAAAGAAAGGTGGAGAGAAGGAAAGAGGGAAGAGAAAGAAGGGAAAGAAAAAAGAAGGCAAACAAGAAAAAGAAGGGAAGAGAAAGGAAGAAAAGAGAGAAGGTAGGAAAAGAAAGAAGGAAGAGAAAGAAGGAGGCAGGAAGGAAGAGAAAGAAGGAAAGAAGAGAAAGAAGGAAAGAAGAGAAAGAAAAAGGAAGGCAAAGAAGAGAAGGAAGGAAAGAAAGAAAAAGGAAGGGAAGAGAAAGGAAGGCAAAGAAGAGAAAGGAGGGAAGAGAAAGGAAGGCAAAGAAGAGAAAGAAGGAAAGAAAGAAGCTGAGAAAAGAAAGAAGAAAAAAAAAAGAAAGAAAGCAGCCAAGGCCGCTGGCGGCGGGGACCCGAACGCGGCCCTGGGAGGGCAGAGCAGACCCCGGCACCGGAGACTGATCCTGGCCCCCTGCTGGGAGGCCAAGGCTGTCGGTAGAGCCGACCCTGGCCCTGGGCCAGGAAGTCGAGGTGGCCGGCGGGTGGAAGCCCAGGAGCCTGCCTCGGCCACGGCCACCCCGCTGCCCTGGCTGCGTGAGGCAGGCAGGCAGGCGCGCACACATGCCCCGGCCCTGAGCCTGCCTGCTCCGCCCTGGGGGCGGGGAAGGCCAGCCCAGAGGCCGGGCTCAGGTCCGGTCTCCGCGGCAAAGCCGCAGCCCCGGGGGTCTGGTGGGGGCTGCCGGCCTGCGCGGGGGTCCCTCAGTGCTGTGCGGGGGTTGCGACGGCTGCTGCGCGGCCGCGCACCCGCGCAGCTTAGAGGGAACACTGTCCTTAACTACTTTCTCTACCTTTGGCAATCTGGCCTCACTTACTATTCCTCCAGGCCCACCTCACTGTGCTAGTGACTTCTTCCTGACTATGGATTTCTTCTTGGCCATTAGCCAGTCAAGCACTTCTCACTTCCTCAACACCTTTCCCCAGCTCGGCTGACCTATCACTCTGTGGGACCTTAACCTTGTCTTCTCTGCCCTCACCAGTCTGCCTTTTGAGCCTTTAGCAATCTTTTCTCACACACCCCTCTCCATGAAGGCGATCTTCTTGGTCAGACCTGGATTCGGGGCCTTGGGCTGCTGCCCCCTCCCAGCCTGGGGCCCTGCCAGCCTCCCACCACCGTGGGGGCCCCTCCTGGGCTGGTGCTGGGGGGGCAGAGTCCATGCTCCTGCCCCACCCCTGGTCCTGTTCACTCTGCTGCAGGGGCAGGGGCGGCTGGGGCAGACCAGCTGCCACGCTGTGTGGCTTTGGTGTGGCCTTCCAGGGGACGCACCAGAGGCCATACTGAGTGCCAGCCAGTCTTGACCCGGCCCTGGGGCCAGAGTGGAGCGAACAGGGCTGGCCTGCTCTGCCCCTGAAGGAGGACTGTCTGGCCTAGGGGCAGGGTGGGAAGGACTCCGGCCCAGGGTCCCCATCCCCCCGCATTCCAGCAGAGTAGGGGCTCTCTGCTGTCTGTCCCCCCAGTGCTATGGGGGCTGCGCAGGGGGCAGGGGTCCTGATATGTCAAGGGCTGGAGCCTGGGGCCCCCTTTTAGGCTGGGTCCTGGGGCTCCAGCCCCTATAACCCTTTTGTTAAGCCCTGTTCTTGGTGGCCATTTCCTTGGCTAAGCAGGTGAGTGAATTGGCAGCTATAATGTCCGATCTGCCATTTTTACCATGTTCCACAAAGATAAGTCTCCCTTAGACTCCATCCTAAGTTTCTCTCCAAGGTGGTCTCTCCATTTCATCTCAACCAATCAATTCACCTTCCGACCTTCTATCCTAAACGGCACATCTCTGCCAGGGCGTATATATTACATTCTCTCCATGTCTTCCACATACTGGCTTTCTATCCCCAACATCCTCATGCTTTCTGAGCTGAGCCTCAGCTTTTCTGCACCATTGCAGAGCATTGCCAAGGCCATGCTCTTTCATCACAACGCTTCTCCAAATGGGGGTCTCATTGTATCACAGAGTGCTACTTTGTTTCCGATGTCTCTCCACTGCCTGGCATCACTGCGCACTACACGAGCACAAGCCGTCACGTCTACCCTTCTAGCAGATGTCCCATGCAGGTCATTTGTAGGGCAGCCACTTGGTTCTCTGTCCACAATTTCACTGCTCACTACACCAGCAGTGGCAGCAGATGCGGGAGTTGGATATGCAGTCCTATACACTCACTTCCAGTGAGTCACTCCACTCCCACCTCCACGCTGAATGCTGCTCGCTATGCTACACATATACAGAATCCACATAGCGACCAGCATTTGAAGAAGAAACAAATGTTATTTATTGTAAATGGAGGGTCTTTGAGATGTGCAGTCCCTCTGGATTCCAGTCTCACTCTTCCATCCCCTCTGCTATAGGCTAGGTGTCTGTCGGTAAGAAGAACCTGGAGGGACGTTGACCTGCGCAGCCTCATAAGACCCCGGACACACCTCATGGCCAATGCATGACACACACGTGGGTCAATGGACTCCAGCACATAATGCACATCTGCACCCATATATAGACTCCAGATAGGGATCCTACATCTCAAAGAACCTCCAGTTACAGAAAGACTGTTCCATCTCTTGGCTTCTGAGCTCATGTAGAGACGTCACTAGAAACCACAGAGCTTATTAAACAGGGTCAATGAGGGGAAAGAGATCTGGGCAGAGAGTACAATGTTTCAGTGCATTTCTAATCAGTCTATGCCAGCTGAGCTCTTATGAAGCCCAGGAAAAGTTAAAGATGTTTGCCTTTTTAAGGGTAAGTCCTCCATGTTGTGCAAGAAGTCTTGCTAGAACAAGGCCCTGCAAATTGCTCCTGTCCTGCCTGCATCAGCAGGAGTGAATCCAGCCCACGGAAGTCATAGAATCATAGGGTTGGAAGGGACCTCACGAGGTAATCTAGTCCAACCCCCTGCTAAAAAGCAGGACCACTCCCCCTAAATTATCCCAGCCAGAGTTTTGTCTAACCGAGCCTTAAAAATCTCCAAAGATGAAGATTCTACCACCTCCCTAGGTAACCCATTCCAATGCTTCACCACCCTCCTAGTGAGAAAGTTTTTCCTAATATCCAACCTTGACCTCCCCAGCTGTAATTTGAAACCATTGCTCCTTGTTCTGCCCTCTGTTACCCTCGAGAACAGCCTAGCTCCCTCCTCTTTGGAGCAACCCTTCAAGTAGTTGAAGGTTGCTATCAAATCTCCCCTCAGTCTTCTCTTCTGTAGACTAAATAAGCCTAGTTCCTTCAGTCTCTCCTCATACGTCATGTGCCCCAGCCCCCTAATCATTTTTGTTGCCCTCCGCTGGACTCTTTCTAATTTGTCGACATCCTTTCTGTAGTGGGGAGCCCAAAACTGGACACGGTACTCCAGATGCGGCCTGACCAGTGTCGAATAGAGGGGAATTATCACATCCCTTGATCTGCTGGCAATACTCCTACTGATGCAGCCTAATATGCCATTGGCCTTTTTGGCAACAAGGGCACACTGTTGGCTCATATTCATCTTCCCGTCCACCATAACTCCCAGGTCCTTTTCTACAGCACTGCTACTTAGCCGATAATGTAAAAGAAGTCTTCTTAAAAGAAGTCTGTGGATAAAGGAGAACTCTCCAGTTTTGGAGAGTAAAAATTGCTAGGAAGTTAGGCTGTTTACATTATTAAAAAATGATAAATATTGTTTGTTTGAATGCGGTCGTGTTCCAAACAGTAGGAAATAAATCATTACAGGTGATTGAGTGCACACTGAACAAGAACACAGAATTCTTGCTGCAAGAAACCTCATTGCCACAGTTTTTTTTTAACTAGCACTCCCACAGGGTTTCGGACCTACATTTTTACCTAATAAAGGGCTGGATTTTGAAAACAGGGCACACCGTTTAAAAAAAACAACAAAAATCATATCACTCAAATATGCAAAAACAATAGGTAAACTTTGTAAGTCTTGTGTAGCCTAGGAAAAACTCCGTTATGGAAGGATTGGTGATGTAATGGTATTGGTTAGTACTGAACCTATGCTTTCTGCCATCATGATATTAGGGGCCATTGTACTGCTGCAGGACCTATCTTTTGGAGGACATATTAAATTCAGTGTATGAGAACAAATGAATCGGTGGTGAGTAGTCTCTGAATGTAAAAAAAAGGGGGAGTGGGGGTTCTTACATTTTTGCTGAAAGGATTCTGTTTGGCTTTTAGTTACAGCCCATGGGGATGCAAAGAATGGTTAATCCATCAGCAGCTTCTGAAGGCACCACACCTCCTTGTGTAGCTGCTGTTGTACTCTTACAGGGAGCAGTATTTGCCCTTTCATGTGCTGCTTGGACAATTCCACAAGCCAGCGGGCAGACCTGGTGTGACCATAGGCTTGCATTACACTGACCTTCCCCAGCTTATGGAGTACCCAGCACTGCATCAATGCTAGAGTCCTCAGGACATAACAACACTGGAAACACAAGGACCAAGATTGTGGCTCATATTTTGTTGGGGCAACAGAGGGGGTTGGAGGACTCCATGTATCTGCTCCCTCTGCAACACTAGGCATAATCTAGCTGAAAGTCATTAGTGATGTTTCCACCAATAGCTTCTCCTTCCTGAGTGATCTATAGATGAGAAAGGAAACAGCTCAATCAGAGCTGATGTTTGAATACAGCAGCTGAATGCTTAATGGGCTGTAACTATCATGCCCTTTGCCTAGCCCCTCTTTCCATCCTCATTTCTCCACTTTCTCATTTGTTTCAATTGGACGGCTTCTAGCTGACAGAATTCCAATGGCAAGAGGGCTGTCCATTGGTTGTTAGGCTTGTCTTGACATTTGTTTTCTATTCACCTCCGTTTCTTCCTTAATTTTAGACATTGTTGATTTTTCCCTTCCCCTTTCAGACATAATGAAGGATTGGATGTTCAGGGAGCTGTTAGCTCCATCAGAGTCTTTTGTCTTCTATTCGTCATTATGTCTTCATTGTCCTCTTTAATTTAGCTGAGGCACTTGGGGGTGGGGGGATCACTTACTGTGAAAGACAACATTGCCAGCTGTCCATAGGGATTTCACACATCTATTCATCCTCCTCTGTGATTCTGCACTGTATGTGCAGGAGTTCACACTATAGAGGGCAGAGCATGTTTGGTTCTTTTCTAGCACACAGCACTTCAGCTAACACTTTAGAACTTGGATGCCTAAAATTAGGCACCTGTGGCCTTGTCTACAAACTCTCACCAGTTTATCTATTAAAAATGGATCAAGTTACATGGAAACAAGACACTCTGGCTATGTCTACACTTGTTAATTTAAGTCAACTTAGCATGTCCACACTTAAATTTTAAGTCGACTTTGAGGGGACCCTACAAAATTGACCTTGAGCATCCACACTGGACGCCTAGGTTGACTTGTAGGGGCTAGGTGGACCTGGGACAGGTCCACAGTGGCGGGGGGGGGGGGGCACCCCTTGCCAAGTGCCAGGGGGCTCAGCCTTTGCCCCATTGTACCTTGGTACAATGGGGCAAAGGGGGACAGGGACCCTGGCAGGGCATAGGGGCAGGGTGGGCAGGGCTCTGCCCTGCCCTTTGGGGGAGCACGCCAGGCTGTGGATGTGCCAGCCACCCTGGCAGGGAGGGCAGTGGGGAAGCCCTGGAGGCCCCTAAGTCGACTGTTAGGGCTACTCCACGTCTACACTGGCTTAAGTCGACTTTCTAAAGTTGACTTAAGCAGAAAGTCGACTTAAAATGAGGTTTTACAAAGTTGACTTAATTTTTCCTTAAGTCAACTTAAGCAGCTGCTTAAGTCAACTTAAGGAAAGTGTAGTATAGACGCAAAGTAAATTAAGTCAACTTAAGCGAGCTTAAGTCGACTTCATTTAGAAGTGTAGATGCACCCTCTTAGACTGACATAATGTTTATGCTCACACTGGGACTGGTTAAATTACGTTGGTTTAAAAACACACCTTTGGGTATAATGGTGCAACTTATAATAGAGGCAAAACTAAGATCTGTATTTAGACATTACCTGAGTTTCAGAGGAGAGGTGAAGGAGAGCTGTTTGGTGCTCATAACTATTAAAAACGAGGCCACTTAGGAGCCTACATATAGATTTAAAAACTTAATTTTAGATATCTATTTTAAAAAATATTGGCCTACACTCTAATTTATTTATAACAACCCATATCCTAAGAAGTAACTTACTTTTAGGTGTTTCTAATGCTTCACAAAATAATAAAACATACCATATTTTAAAACAGTTATTAAAAAAAAAGCATTGTGAAAAATTTATAAAGTACTAAAGAGAAACAGTTAGCTTAAAATGAATAATGCATACACACCAAAACCCAGACGACCACACCATGATTTCTAACAACAATTTAGATTATTTAAAATAGAAGAATTTTAAATATCTAATTTATTTTGTATCCTTTCCGCTGCGTGTTTACTACCTGTACTTTCCTTGACAGTCAGTTTCAATTTCACTTTAAGACCATGGAGTTACTCTGGTTTTACATTAGCCTCCCTGAACTCAGAAACTGGCCCTGTGCATGCAGATTCCCCTGTGTATGCCCACATATAATAATGTAGAAAACTGCATGCCCAAGTACTTAAGAAATCATTGCATAGTGCAGCTTGGCCATCCCAGCTACCACCCATTCCTTGATGCGCTAATTGAAAAGCTTGCCAATGGTTTTCTCCAGCTCAGTTTGGATGCTGTTATCATCCTAGACCTCTGGTAAACAAGCTTCAGGTCAAGAGAGGGAAGAGTAACTGTTCTGGTGGCACAGATGGGTTTGTCCATGGAAAATAGCCTATGGATTGTAGCCCCCCTTTGTAGCACATCATACAGCTGGCCATGGTTGTTGCTCTCCCATCTCAGAGACTGGGCTGGGGTCAGCAGGTTATGCTGAGATGCCTTTAGTCATTTCTCTCCGGATGCACTCAGAAAATCTTGACAGCAGCGTCTTTCATGGCCCTCGTATAATTAAAACTTGTATTATAATGCATATTGTGGTCCTTCCTAAATTTTGACTTTACAACCTTAATGTTCTTTTAACTTCTCTCTGTATTTATATCTGCCCACATTTCATTTCCCAACTTACACTTTAATATCAGTTTTTTATAGTTTACTTCACGGTTCTAATCGTACTGCCTAAGTCACCTTTGAATAGAAGCCACCTATATATATATTCTTAGTGTCTCTGGCTGGTTGAAATTAGCCATATAATGCTCCCAACAATGTCAGAAGCTGGGGTAAGAGTGAGTGTATTTTGTTTTTGTTTTTCTTTCCCCCTCCTAGAAATTTCATAGCTGTTTGAATTTGTAAAGATTAAGATTCTGAACTTCCTAAAAGGACAGAGCAATTTCAATTGCTGAAATGTGTTACATTTTCTAAGCTATTGCACCTGGTGTTCGTGTTAATCCCAAGGGTATGGCAATACATTTGGTTCTGTCACTCCATACTGCCCTTAGTCCCTATTTCTGGTCCCACGGGGGCTACGCAAATGAGCAAGTGCTACTCCATGGAAGTAAGAATTATGGGATCCATCAGTCTATTTGAAAAGTCGTCCGAATTCCTGTCAGTACCTTTGTTTGGAAAATAAACATGATTTCTGTTTCTGAACTTACACAAAGATTGTCATCCGTAGAAAGGAAATCTCCTTGCAGTTTCAGCCTGGCTATTGTTCCATGTTTTGTGTGCATTGAAAGATACAATTCTGGGTGGCAGAGAGAAATATTCCCCATCCACACCAAAAAACCCAAATGATTTTAAAACACTAGGACATCCCCCTGAAATGTTTTTCACTCTCATGTCCAAATTTTGCCCATGACTCACTCACCCCAGCAACTTGAATGGAATGGAATGGAATGGATTGTAAAGTCAAGGCAGAATTTAGCCCACAGAGCTTTACTGACTTTACTGCACAGAATTTTCTGTAAGTGTTACTGGAAGTGTTCACCAGCAATGTAAAAACAAGATATTTCAAACTAAAACCCTATTTGATTTTTCATCTTGCTTAAGTCTAGTTTCTGTCTCCTAGAGAGGAATAAATTATCCTAATCTATTTAAATACAGTAAGAAGCCACTCTAACTAAATATATATGAGCATATAATTCATTCTATGCACCAAAGTGGAATTTCCAGTCAGTAAACACTTAAACACTATGAACAGCAGTATAATGGGGATAGTAAAGAAATGCAAATAATGCCAGCAGGCAGTCAAAACCATTTGGTATTACATCCCCATGGCCAAACACAATTCAAAATAATTGGCACATTACTCTGATTTCAGGGCTGTGAGTTTGCAGCTTTTGTGAGAATTTTCCCTTTTATTAATACCACTTTACTTTAATAAGATTTTTTTTTAATCCTGTTTGACATATGCTGTAAACAGGGCAACAGAGAGGGGGAAAATGTATCATAAGTGGTTTCTGCAGTGAGGATCTTCTCCTGTGTACATTTTTGTAAATATATTCATTTATGCTAAACAGAGAATTGTGTGAGGTGTCTGTTTGGGAAATATTGTAATGAATCTCTGATGTCTTTCATGCATATGGACCCAGATCTTCCGCCTTTGACTTCAATGAGTGCAATAACGGAGCCAGTGGGACCCGATCTTGCTCCCATAGACATAAATAGGAAAGCACCTGCTTGTACTAAGAAAATCTTCTCTCCTTTGTTGTTTGCTACTCCTGCCAAAATAAAAATAGGTCACTTCTCAGTGGGTCTTCATGATATATGTGGGTTTCACCATAAGCCTCACTTCAATTTACTTAAAAAAATTCAGATTGTTACTTTATATTGGAGAAAACAAACGATTTGCACTGTACAAAATACTTAAAATTCCTCATTTTACTACAGGCTACTTTTTTAAATGGAAAAAAAGAAAAGAATGCGACAGTATTCTTTGCCACTATGTATATAAACTACTGTATTTGTTAACATAACAAATACTCTTCCTTCTTCCATTGCACAACAGAGGCAATAAAACTGGCAACCCTAGGAACCCTGCACATGCAAGCCAAATATGATTCTTCTGCTTTCATAAACTCTTGTGGCATTTATTCAGTGGAGAAGTGCTATTTATTGTCTTAGCTTGTGTATCTGATATCTTCAAGATCATCTCTTAAATAAGCTCTGAAGGATTTATACTAGAGCGTGTTAAAATGACATAAATGCCTTCAGTAGCTTGGAGGATGAAAAAGGTTGAACCAGTGCTACGTGGTATCAAGTACTGTTTAGTGTTGGCTGTACTTTTTTTGTTGAGAAGCATTTAGGAGGCTATCCTCAGTGTTCCATGTATAATCTCCTCTCAGTGTTACAATGTGAATGCTAGCCTCTGTTTTCGAGCCCAAGGATGACATTATTCACAGTATTTGTAGCAGTGTTGTAGCTGTGTTGGTCAGCAAGATGAAAGAGGTAATATCTTTTACTGGCCCAACTTTTAGTTAGTGAAAGAGACAAAATCTGAAGAAGAATTCTGTGTAGCTTGAAAGCGTGTCTCTTTCACCAGTAGACTTTGTTCCAATAAAAGATCTTACCTAACCCCCCTTGTCTGTTATTGACAATGATGTTTTGGAATCACATTTCCCTTGTGCTTCTGATTTATGCGTTTATCTTTTAACCTGGAGCAGAACAATGTGATGGTGATTCATTTTTTCATATATTTAAATTTTTACTGAAATATGTCTATGCAAGTAATTGAAAAGATATCTTGCAACTAGGCGCACACATAAATTACTCGCTCAACACAGCTCTGCCGGTGTGCAGGGTTCACACTTGGGGAGGAAAGATGGTGTGTTTAAATACTTTTTCCCACTTCTCTAAGATCTGCTCTGCTCAGGAGAAAAGCTGAGCTGCCACTGAGCCAGTAATGTCTTCTTGCCCCTCCGGCTGCCCCAACTCCAGCCCTTGCCATGGCATAATTTAGAATCCCCTAGAGACTGATCTAAATTATGGCTGACTATGGACTAGCTGAAAATGTTCAGACCAGTGCTGTGCTTCAGCTACTTCTCCACCATCATTTGAAAACCTTTCCTTGCCAGACTTCTGAAGAGGACAGTTGTGGACAGATCCCATCCTCTTTGTGCTGCTCAGCTAACACAAATGGGGCCAGAACCAGCAGAGACAATCAGGCCATGTCAGTTTAGCACAACCAACTGTATTCCTACTTTGAAGACTTTGGTTCAAAAATGCTACAGAGTTGAGTGCTATATAGGCAGATAGATAACCTGAGGGATCTGAAACTCACTTCTGCTTTGCCTGTGGTGGGCTTTTCCCAAAACCACAGTAAAAAATGGGCTTCTTAATAGAAATCTTGTGAGATAGCCAAATGATGACTTGGGACTAGACTGAAATCACCAGACTCCTTGCAACTGGATTTGATTCTACCCCAAGATTAACATCAACCTGGCCATCCAGCAGTAGTCAAAAACGTATTTGTATAATTTGAATACTCTGTATTAAAGGATTGCATTTGCTTCACTGCGAGTAAAGACCTGCTGCCATTTCCATGATAACTAGCATTTTTTTTGAACAGCTGATAACTTGGCCGTAAATTTGTGTGTGCTGGATTTTCACAGATAAACCTGGGAATTAATTTTTTCACCTTGAAAATTCCTCAGATAGTACACATATACCTAATATATTATTTCTAAAATTTTCAGAGGATCCTTCATTGTCCATTGGATCTTTAATGCACATTTTAAATATTCTGGACCAATTTCTGTCCTTAACTAAATCAGTCAGTGGATGATTTGGCTAACTAAGCACAGCAAAATCTCACTTAGGGTTTATCAAACACCATCCATGCACCGCACAAGAATAATTTCTTGATGCTCACGTTCTATGCCACTGCTTGTGCTATCTCATTTTTATGTCTGACTTTCTGACTACAACCTGCATGTGCCAATGTGCTGTTTGAGGAATCAGGAGAGAATGTGTAAAATATAGACTAGGAAACCAGTTTCCCTTTTGCTAACCTACTTGACTTCTTGGCAATAAATCACTGATGTTTTTTTTTTTTTTTAATTCTCTCAAATTCCTAGACAGAATCATGAATAAACTGGCAGACAAGCAGGACCAGATGATACCATGAAGAGAAGTTCACAGGTCCTCTATTGCCAACTGTTTAGTAAGTAGAGATTTACTTTCTAATTTACCATGAGAAATATATGATTCAATTTCTCTATACAAATAGTGATCCAAGCACCAGTTCAGGAAGGTACTTCAGCATATACTAATTTTAAGCACATGAAAAGTCCCATTGAAATCACTGTGCTTTAGGCATGTGCCTTACCTCCCTCCCATGTTCAATCAGGTATTTGGAAGCATGTTAAGAAAATGTTCAGTCTTCAGCCAGTGTAGCAAAGCCTTATTCCAAGGAGACCATGCAGAGCAATAATAATCGAGGGACTGCTCAGAAGACTGAGATGTAAAAAGGGTTGGGTATGGTGGTTGGTAGCAGGAGGTAACTGGCTATACAGCCTCTTTAAGGGTAGAATGGAGACACTGTTCCATGGAATTGGAATGAACAGAGGCCAAGAAAATATTCTGGCCCCCAAAGTGGGGAAGTAGGAACTGTATGTGGGGAAAACCCCAGGATGCTATTCCTTTAAGGGCCTAATATCGGGGCACTGTAGTGTAGGGTGGGGCAGGGCTCTCTTTCAGCCATTCACAAGGTAGACTCTGGAGGAGGGTAATATATAGACTGCCTTCTCCCTCAGAATGTGGGAGATACTGGCAAGAGAGGAAGGCCAGAGCCAGAGCGCTAAAGATGAGGGTGTGGCGGGGCAGAGCTATTTGTTGATGGCAGAAGATCAAGAGATAAGTATAAACCTTTGGAGTGTAATGAAGGACTTGATTGGTCAGGCTGTCTGTTGGCATTAAACCAGCCCCTCATGGAGAGTGGAGACTTTTAAGAGAAGCTGTTGGGAATGGTGAGGGACTCTGAAAAGGAAGAACAGAGGGAGTCTGCTGCAAAGGTTACGCTCTACCCATGTGTGGTTTCTCAGGCAGCAGCAGCAGCTGTCTTACACAGAAGGTAATCTTTTGCTTCTGCACTATTTGCTCAGATTGGCTTGGATTGGTAATAACGGAAAGGTGTTACCAACTAATAATTATTCAGTAATTTGTATGAAATTAGTGGTATCAGTTTAGTTCTTAGTAGACTCCCTCCAAAAAAATCACAATAGCCAACCTTGTTGGCGTTCTCAACATTAAGACCAAGGACAGAATGGAAACAAAGGCTGAATTACCCTCTGAGACTTAGAGGTGGGCTCTCCAGATCCTGGGCTATGCAAGACAACGTGAAGAAACCTGGGTTGCTGTTTTACCTGTTCATAGATGAAATCCATGTGTTCTCAGCACTGTCAATCTGCCAACTTTCACAGAGAATAAATTCATTTCCAAATTTTGGAAAGAAAATAAATTTAAAAAGAAGGGTGCAAATATTATCATTTATTGTTTATTAATTATATTGTACAAAGCAAAGTGTCTGCAACAGCATTCTGGTAGAATTTCTTAATATCACCTTATTTCACTAGAATTTTATCTGTCTGAGGCACATTGTGCTACCTAGTTCCATAAGAAACGTATTTGTTAGGATCTCTTTTATGTTCAGTTTTCACATTGCGGTGATGTTTTGCAGTCACTAGTAATCTACTTAACTAATCTTTTTAAGGGAGAAAAGTCTTACTATAATACCGCAAGTTATCTTTAGAGGCCCAGAATTCATACAATTTAATGAGTGCCTGGGATTAAAATTCTGGTCCGTGGATGACAGTTAGGTCACTATCAGAGAGCAATACTTTAATCACATAGAGTTCACCTGCAAGGGGTATAACTTCAGTTGGTTTATCGTCAAAATACCCCTAAATATTAGTAGGCTTTTATAGATCACCATGGGAGTCCATTTACTGTTGTTCATTGTCATAAGGATTGGTTATTCTTTTCCTCTATTTATGAAATCAATGCAATATAAAGGAAAAAGAGGATGGCTAACCAGTCAAAACTCCAAGGGACAGATACTCAGCTAGTATAAATGGTCAAAAGTCAACATGGTTTCACATTCGGTTTGACTAGGCTCATCTAATAATAAAGACTATTTGCGTAGTTCTACTTTGGACCAGTAAACACTGAGTTGCAAAGTTTGCTGTTTTTTGCTGGGTTCTTTTAGTTTTTCAGGGTGGAGTTTGGAAGGTAACAAAAAAACTTTGAAAATGCAGAGGGAAAGAATGAGCAAACTGTACTGATTGTATGAATAGTGGGCATCACTTTAAACTGCAGGTATACTTTGAAAAAATGCAATCTGAAAATATTATTTTTAATCCAAGTTAAATTAACTTCATTTTTTTGTGTGAACTCAGCAATGGTTTATAGCAAATGTAGCTAGCATTATCTGCCCCTCTCGATGCAGGCATTCCAGTAGTTACATATATTTTATGCTATATATGCATTTGGGGCTATTATCAAGAGCTTTTTCTTTGGTTTGTTTGCTCTATGGAGTCTATATCTATAAGGCTTTTCACTCACAGTAAATCAGTCTCCTCGTGTATATCAGATAGGCATGCTGCTTTAAGTTAGGGTGGTTCTAATTGCTTCATAATCCCAATACAATCATTAAAGAGTGTATTTTACAACAAAACAGAAGTGTTTTTAATGTGTGCTTTGTGCATGCCCTTCATGCCATGAGGAAGCACACATTGTATTGTCCTTACATTTCCCCTGCACAAAGGAGGGAAAATTGCTACTAAAGTTCAGCAAAAGGATATCCTTTTGAGAACGTGTCAGTAGAATAAGTCACCCCTAAGCCTGATCCATCATTGCCATGCACCGTGTGTTCTCATTCACAGCAGTGCAGTGTGGATCCCGAATGCTGCTGCTTTTATATGGTAACATTTTACACTCACTTTGCACATAAGCGACTGCATACAGTTTGGAGCAATGGAGAATTGGGCCCTTTGTGGCTATTCTACACACTGTTGCATTTCGAATGATCCTTGCTTTGTCAAAATTTGGGATGCAATAAACGAAGTGTGCATGTTTGTATCCAGAAATGTAGCTGGAAAGACAAACCCTGTATAAGAACACTTACGCTATAAACACCCATGCTTGCTGTGGGGCCATAACCATGGTTTCCATCGTAAAGGCACCATCGTAAAAAACAGGAGCGTAACCTTACGTCTCTAAATCCACATTTATGGCTCCGAGCTATGAGAGGCAGTACACTCCAGTGGGTAGGACAGTTCACTGAGCCTTGTGAATCCTACATTCTGTTCCTGTCTCTGCCACTGATTTGCTGTGTGACCTTGGGTAAGACTGTGTCTGCTTCCCATTTCCCTGTTCTGTCTGTTCAGACTGAAATCTCTTCAGGGCAAAGGACAACTATCTCTTTGTACAGTGTTTGTCACAATGTGGCCCTGATCTTGGGTGTGGCCTCAAGTCCCTATTGTAATATTAATAATAATATTTAGGCACCTACTGGGTTATTGAGGCTGGGAAGGCAGTTAGCTGCTCAACTCTTCTGAAAACCAGGTAGATGTCTAAATATGACTTCAGAAGACTATTTGTAGACTCCAAGGTGTGAAAATCTTGGCCTAGCGACCTAGGCAAGGTTCTGTAAAACTAGTCTAATATGGTTCCCAGGCAGAATATTCCTATGGGCTGATCAGGAAAATCATGTTACACCCTGTTAGAGCAACACCTGTGGGCTTTTTATGTTATAGGATGCAGGTAGCTTGGATCTGATCTCAGTTGTCAAGAGAGAGCCTTGGTAAAAATTATGCAGCTACATTTGGCCCAGGTTAGGGCGTCTGGCCTGTGGCACTTTAGCTCTAGTGAGTCATAGTTTATATAGTAGTAATTTAAACACGCATCATGTCTCCAAAGAAGCATTGATTTCTAATTGCTTCTTTAAATATACTGCCCAGGCCGAAGCCTCTGAGATGTTTTCAAAAATAAATAAAAAGCCTTCAGGAAACCTGTTTCCTTTCTGTTCTGTTGTCACTATCTGGACTGTGCTGATAAGCACGAGGTCTGAGACCGCTCCCATTACCTTCTGTGGGAATGTTGCCATGGACTTCAGTGGAAGTAAGCTCCAAGAGGTAGCAATGTTTGGGGTGCAGAACTAGAGCTTGTGGCCTATTTTGCTTTTTTTGCCTTTGGACAGGAGTTTCGCATTTGATCTGAATGCAGTCCGAAAGCCCCAGTTGCAAGCTAGAGCTTTGTGTGGAAGCTGAGATTTGTATTCATGTGGGGGCTTGCTCCAATATTGCTATTTAAATATGAATGAATATGGATGTTGCGTCTAGCACTGGCTGTGTACATTGGGAGTTCAGTTTCCCTTTTAAAGGGAAATGACTTTAGTTTTTTTCTTCTATTACTCCCACTTGCACAGCTGTCCCTTTGCACCGCCCTAAACAAAATGGCCTTGAGTCATGTTTTGTGACATGGATTATCATGAGACCCCTTTGTTCACGCTGTTCATTCTTAAACCATAGTGGCCTTTCTGTAGTCCTGTTAATTCGGTTGGGGTACAGTTCACCCCTGCACAGGGGGCCAGCATAAGCAATGCTCCAGTTTAAGTATTAGGCTTGATAATTGTTGCCATAAAATCACAAAGCCTCAAGATTGGAAGGACAGTGAGGACCAATCTAGTCTAACCACCTGCCAAGATGCAGGGTGTGCATCATGCCATAAATGCATGAAGCATGATTGCCAAATAAAGGGCCCAATTCTGGGCATCTTCTGAAGGGTTCAACTCCCAATGATTATTTCCCCCAACAGGAATTGTACTCTGATTGACGCTAGTTCTCAGTGCTGCCTTGTGTTTGTAAATGAGTTAGTACGCATTGCTATTCACCTGAAGCATGGTTGACGTTTCCAGATGTGTATGTATATGTATTGTGAAAGAAATATTCCTCAGCCTCTCTGCTTTCTGGGTTTTTGAGCTGGTATTTGAAGTTTTGATTCCTCTTTGCTATTGACTGCCATTTTTGGCTGACAAGTTCTAGAGGGGTAGCCGCGTCAGTCTAGTTCAGCAAAACAAACAAGGAGTCCTGTGGCATTTTTAAAGACTAACTGCAGAGTTGGAATTCATATGCAAATTAGACACCATTGCCTTCGCCTTAAATAGGGATATCTCCTGGCTTTCTTATTATAAAAGGTGATTTTGCCTTCTCTTTGCCTTCTTTCTACCTCTCCTTCTTCTAATATGTTTAAATCTAAACAACTGCTTTGATTTGCTGAAACAGTTTGACCTGACTTACACTTCCCTGCATTTATTTTCCTCCCGTTCTGTAAGTTCCCCATTTTCAAGTGTCTGACGAAGTGGGATCTCTCCCACAAAAGCTCATGTGATAAATAAATGTGTAGGTCTCTAAAGGTGCCACAAGACTCCTCATTTGTTTTATTCTTGGCTGAATGCCTTAGTCACATGTTTTTAGCTGAGTGTAGAGAAATTGGTGTATCCCTGCAATTAAAAGCATTTTGGACCTGATCCTGAGAAGTGCTGAGTAGGCGCAATTGATACGGAAGTTTCTGCCAGAGCACACTGAGGTCTTCTGCACCACACAAAAGTTTGACTTTACTGCCACAATCTGGCCCTTGCGGAGCCCGATAAATAATCGTGCAGAGATGAGGAATACCCGGAAGGCACTGAATGCTTCCACCTCAGTTTACAGCTTGAGTAGTCAGTCACCAGATTAATCTCTCGCCCTTCATATATATTATAGGGCACAGATTCTTAGGTGGTGTAAAGTGGCCTGTCTCTGCTTGCTTCAGTGGATCTATGTCTGTTTACACCCATTAAGGATTTAGCCATGTATATATATGTGATAAGAAAAAACAGCCGGTGCTGAGTTAAAGGTACTGGGGATCATTTGGGATTTCTATCATTCAAAGGAATTTTCAGAAAAGAAAAGAGGGAATATTCCTGCTGTTTTCTCTTCAGGAGCATAGGTGTTAGCCATGGCAAAGAGCATGTTCGGGAGGGGTTATTTACCAATGGATTCCATCTGTTTTGCTTAAAATTGGAAAGGGAGACAGCTACCGGGTATGCAAAGCTTCTTGGGATCCTACTGAATTGGAGCCTTTGGGTATGTGAGTCACATGGCTTGGTGACAGATTGCCCATCAGGCAGCTCACAGCAAGCAATAATATGCCCTGGCTTCCCCTAGAAATCAATTAAAGATTGTTTACCTTTCCCAATAGGAACTGCACCTTCTTAAGAGAGACTGCTGCCACTGCTTTCCTGGCAGTATTCAGCTTGTGCATGAAAGCACATTCTGTATTCAGCTGTTACAATTCTCCCATGGAAAAAAACCCACATCATCTTTTTTTTAAAAATTCGTTTTAAAATGAACTGAAATGCTTTTATAAATGAACAAAATTGTACGTGCCTATTCTTACATACGTGTGCTGCAGCCTCGGTAACAAGCAATTCATAGTGTTTCACATGAGCATGTAGGTCATGTGCCATATTGCAGTTCATTGATTGGATGAATGTAACTCTTGGAATTAGGTTCTTCATCCGTCTACTTGTGATGATGAATTTGAAACATGTTTTATGTAAACATTTTTCAGTCTTTACTTTAAATGTGTTGTTTTAGTGAATCTTCTTGCCAGAAAATGTGATCCCGAGAATTTTTGCAGAAAGTAAAAACAGTTCAAGAAAGTCATTACAAAGGTCAAAGATGTGGAAAATATTTTACCTTATTATATTTTGCATTATTGTTTGTAATTTTTAATGTAGAGACTTACATGGGCCCACCAAACCATTGATCTCTTGGGACAATTCCAGCACTATTGTTGCAGATTTGTGGAAACATACAGAGATGTAAACCATAGTTCTGACGTTAGAATATTGCCATAGACTATGGATTTGCAGATTGTAGTTTAAATCTGTGACAGTGAATTTGGGATTACAAGACAATAAACAATTGCACTGTGATATTGGCTCTTTCTGTCAGCAAACAGGCAATTCTGATTATAATAATATAATATATAATTATATATAATATAATAATAGCATTTGATAGTGTTTTTGGACTATAGCATCTTAATTTTTATGCTAATGGTGACAGTGTTTATATAAGAACCCTGAAGGTTTTTTTAAAATTACTGAGAACATTCAGCCTCCCAGTATTCAGTCTCCATGCATTAACTAACCAGAAGTGGAAGATTTTGTTAACAACTTCAGTGACTATCAGACTGAAAACTGAGAAATATTAAAATAATATATTTTTCACCCAAATCAGAAAGTACAGCAAAGATTTTATTTTGAAACCTCCTGCATCCTTATTAAAGAAATTGTTTGATAAATGAGAAATGAATCTTTAATATTCTTTTCCTTCTCTGTTCGGAAGTGTCTTTGTTTTGATCATAAAGCAGGCCCTTTCACACCACAATAAATCTGCCTCATCTTCTATTTCTGATTTAAGGTTTCCTTCAAATCTTGTCAAACAGAGAGATTTTAGAGTCAATTTCCAGAGGCGTAACCATGTTAGTCTGTGTACAGCAAAAACAACGAGAGTCCTGTGGCACCTTAAAGACTAACAGATTTCTTCAGGCATAAGCTTTCATGGGCTCCAACCCACTTCGTCAGATGCATGAAGTGGAAACTACGGCTGAGAGGTGTATATACACATGCCAGGGTGAAGGAGGGCAAGTGTTAGCAAAGTCAGTTTAGTTGGGGTAGATGAGGCCCATTCACATCAGTTGAGTAGAAGGTGACAATGTGTGAACAGGGACAATTACTTTTTGTAATGTGTTAACCATTCCAAGTCCCTATTCAGACCCGCTCTGATTGTGTCAATTTTGGGCAAATCAGTTCCAGCTCTGCAGTTTCACCATGAAGTCTGCTTTTGAAGTTTTAACTCCAGCCTGAATCTGAAGGTCAACGGTGCAATTTTGTAGTCACGCGAACCGGAGTCAGAGGACCCGAGCCAGTTGCCGTGGGTCTTCTATGGCAGCGTGGATAGACTGAAGTCAATGGCAAAGCTCCCATTGACTTTACTAAGATCAGGATTTTATTCAAAGTCCTCAAGCAAAGAGCAGTGCGTTGTGTCAATATATAATAAAATAAAAACGCCCTTTCAAACATTAATTCTGTGTTCTAATACCTCCTTTGTTTCCATCCAAACACGTTGATTGTTTGAACTCAGTGTGTTGTTCAATAGAACAGCAATCAAGCACTGATCCAGCAAAGCACTTAAATATGTGACTTGTTCCATTATCATCAATTGGACTACTCACATAGTAGAGTTAAGCATGTGCCTAAATGCTTTGCTGGATCAGGGCCTCAGTGATGTATGGCAGGAAGATTCTTATGGTAACACAGACTTTGGTATCTACTGTATATGAATACCCAATCATTCCTTCAGATCATGTTACTGCAGGGAGTGCAGAAATAATGATTAAGACATTTACCATACATTGTTATCAGCTATTTCTCCCTTTCCCTCCTCATGCAACTGCAAAGATGACATGTATATGTCCATTTGACCTTTGTCATTAATAATAATATAATTCATATCTTTGTATTTAGATTCTGGATCATATTTTCACATGTTAAACTGAATTTGTTTTTGCAGAGCCTTTGAAACTATTCTTCCTTTTGTTGTTTTATGATTTCTTTCGACACCATGTAGTTGTTCCAAACGTTGAGATGTACCATCAATATCGCAGTATTGAAGAAATTCCCCCTTCTGTAATTAAGGAAGACCAAAAATAATCTAGAAACAAATAAATATAAACTATGTGCAGTCCAGAGCTGTCACAGGGGGCATCCATTATGTTCCCACAATCTCTTTTCTATCCCTACATTATTACATATCTATAGGTCTCCTCTCTGATCAGTACTGCGGATCACTTACCCACTCAAATATTGGCAACAGGAATTAGAGAGAAACATTTTGCCTATATGTTTTAATCTAATTGTAGTCCCAATTCAGCAAAGTACTTCAAACACGTGACATGGGTCACATTAAAGACAACAAACAAAACCTACAAATCCCACCTATAGATAAATTGCTGAAACATGCTGTGTGTTAGTCTCTAGGGGCTTGTCTTCAGTACAATGCTAAATTGACACCACCACCACCATCGTTGGTGGTGAAGACCTGCTAAATTGATGGGAGAGTGATCCTGTAATCCACCTAAACAAGAGGCAGAAGCTGTGTTGATGAGCGTCTCCTGTCACCATAGCATAGTGAACACACTCGCAAGTGGATGTAAGGTACGTCGACTTAAGTTATGTTACTTACTTACGTAACGTAAGTGGTGTACTTACATCAATGTAGCAATGTAGCAATGGATGGCAGGATGGTTCTTGGGACCACCATTTTGCCCATGTCAGATCACTGGCTCAAAGACACAGTCTGATTCCCAGTGGCAATGGTAGAATTCAGGGCCAGATTTTCAGAGGTATTTAGGCACCTAAAGATGCAGGTAGGTGTGTAGTGGGATTTTCACAGGTGCGTAACCAGATGAGGCACCTGACACCCATTGAAGTCAATAGGAGCTAGGTATCTAACTTGCTCTGGTGCCTTTGAAGATCCCATTAGGCACCTATCTTCATCTGTAGGTGCTTAAATACCTTTGAAGGTCTGGCCTTTAAAGGAAAATCTGCCATAACAGACTCTGATACCGAGCTGCATTTTATCCTGGAGATCATGAAAACTCTTATTACTTCGTAGCTGAGGAATAATGAGTCTACTGTCTACCACAACGGTGTCAGTGGGAGTTATTTGGACTCTATGGGCTGCAGAATTGGGTGTCTCTTAGCAGAGAGTCAAATCCGCTGCGTTTACCTGCTAAAACAAGTAGGTAGATTCATTCAGTGGGAGCGTCCTCTGCACCATTATAATTCCATTCTTAGCATGCATTCTACAGCACATAGATATGTTTCGAACTGCTGCAAGAAAAATGCACAACTAACTGTCTGACCCAGTTAAGGGTGCCCTGCATACAAAGGAAAACTTGGTTCATATCCACTATGGAACATTCAATAGACTCCATCTCACTGCAGCTTTTCAACCTGCAGGTCTCCCACCCTGCTAGCGAGTGCACAAATGACTCTCAGGCCTGCGGAATAAAGTAAGCAGCATGATAGCTATGAATCCTTGTAAAAGTACTTAAAAGAGGTTGAAAACTTGTGTACTTCCACCTCACGTCTTACTGTTACTTTCAGAATGAACCGTGGAATAGTAGAGATGCTGCTTTCTCTGTAAATTGCATGAAACCCAGCGTGGTTTCTAATCCAGTCAAAAACCTATCTCATAAATCCTAAGGCTTTGCTGCAGCTGGATTCCCCTGGAAGTCAGTCTGTGAGAATCTTTCCCTGTTTCACTATCCAGTTTTTAATTCTTTATGCCTCTGAAAAAGGCTTTGTTGCCGGACATCAGCGTCCGAAGGGAAAGGGAGTGAGAATTCTACTGTATGTTGAAGCACTCGATGTCACCGCAGCCTGTAGTGGTGGCAAGTTCATTATGGTATGACAGCTTCCCGTTGCTGAGGGCATTAGCAATTAACATGTAGACATCATAATTAAGATGTCAAAGAGAAGAGGAAAGATGAAGATCACAAACAGTGAAAGTACCTGATAAATGGGCAACAGTAAGTGTATGCTTCCAGGACAAATTGCTTACACTACTTATTTGTACAGAGTCATTTCAGAGTCTTACGCAGCCGCACAAGGTAAGAGAGGAGTTTGTTTCAGACCTCTTGAACCAATGGTCCCTGCCTTGAGGGGAGAAAGGGGCCGTTATCTCTCATTTTGTGCTTTCTTGCTGCAGAACAAGTTGGAGTTTAGCTGCCATTTCCTTAGAACAACAAACGCCATTTCACATACTTCAAAGCTGTTTAGATCTCCCATTTTGAGACAAAAGTGCTCTTTTCCTGACTGAGGCCTGTGTGTGCCTGAAAGCCTCCTGTCATATCCCTGTCCCTTTCACTGGGCATGTGCAGTATCAAGTTACTCCTGTTACAGGCTGTTCTGCACAAACCTGTACTGAATGATATTGAGAACGAAATCTGCACTAGAGGAGTGGTAGCACAGCCACACATGAATCATGGCTGGATTTGCCCTCTCCTGGGATCAGACCCATGGAGAAAGAGAGAGAGGACTTGCACAGGCAGCTTCACCTCCAATCAGTCACTTAGGGAAACAGTGCTCAGTGGCTGATTTGTGAGAGCAGGCTAATCCAAGGGCTAATAATGGTGGCCATTTGCAAATTTGCCTAGGGCATTGACCCTGTGAGTGAGAGAGTACCTACAAGGTACTTTTGTCTTCCTCTGTAGCCTGGGACATGATTGACTTGCTAGTGGATTCTCTGTACTTTAAAGTCTTTAAATCATGATCTGAGGACGTTAATAACTCAGTCATAGGTTAGAGGTTTATTACAGGAGTGGGTGGGTGAGGTTCTGTGGCCTACATTGTGCAGGAGGTCAGATTAGATCAGTGATTTTCAAACCAAGGATCAGGACCCATTACTGGGTTGCGGCGCCCCCTGCTTCTGCCGCCGAAAGACTGGAATGCATTGCTCAAAGATGTAATTGTTGGGTCGCAGACATAAATGATTTTTTTTCAACTGGGTCCCAAGAAAAAAAGTTTGAAAACCACTGGACTAGATGATCATATTGGTCCCTTCTGGCCTTAAAGTCTATGAGTCTATGAGTATGGTAACAGAGAATTTACCTGGACTTGGGGTGCATTCACGTATCCCTATGCACCTGTTATGCATGGGAGCTGTAGTCCCAGGGCCCATGACTGAGTGAACATGTGATCTACAGGAAGTCATATATAAGCTTAGGCAGGACATAAGACAGGAAGCACTCAGTTCAGATGTTTACTAGTGTGGGTGGATAGAAGCCAGGAAGGACTGTTAAAGGAGAAAGATGTGTCTGCTCCCTTCTCAGCTGAGAGAAGCTGAGAAAGCCTCTGGTGATCAGTACCCAGAGCTCTGAGTTAATTTGCTCTTCTTCTAGAGTTCTTGACTGAAAATAAAACCAGCTGGGAGGAACAGATCTTGGGCTGAAGGGCTGGTGAGAGCTTCATTCTACCTTCTCTGGCCTTTGTCACCATTGTGAGGTTGCTGCTGTTCCGCCAAAGTTGGTCATGACATTTGGCAGCATTGTTCTTCAAAGCCCACCTCGCACTTGGGCATATTTTGTGCGTGACCTCGCTTAAAATATGCAGGCAAAGGAGAGGCAAAAAGTCCATAGCTCCCAGACCTCAGGTGATGGACCCACACCATCCAGTGGGCTGAACTGCACCAAGATCAGAGCAGTGTAGCTCTTCCTGTTAGCAAGATTTCAACATTGTCCCACTGAATGGTTCTTACCTGACTCACGCTCAGCTGAGGCCAGAGAAAGCACAGCATAATTCAAAATGGGTGTGTGCAAAGGTACTTTAAGCCACCTATGTTCTCTCCACTTCTGGGGCCTGTTGTACATCAAGCTAGTCCCATGATGTAAAGCAGAACAGCCTGAGGGTTGCTTTATGGTATATTAACTGCTACTGACCCAAAATGTCTTGTACAGCCGTCAGGGATTGTCCGGATTAAAGGAATCCCTAGGCATGCCCTCTTTTCCCTGCCTTGTCTCCTCTGCTGGTTGCCTGGAGGAGATGTAGTGTAGAAGCCATTCTAGTAGCTTTACAGCATCAAAGGATCTCTATAGGCTATAGTGATCATCCTACAAGCGAGAATGTTATGTCAGTAACTACATTATTCTTCCCTCTGGATTTCCTAGCATGCTGTGCTTCTGTGTGTATTTTTTACGATGTAAACCCTTTGGGTCAGTGCTGTCTTTATTTTGGCGCATTGTACAGCGCTGTGCACATTGACAGCACTTAATAATTCTAATAATTAGAATAAATACCAGATGGCTAAAAATAGTGTGAGATTCAAAAGAATTGTTGGGCCATTTATTTTCTGTGCATGTGAATGTGTAGCTCATTTAAACCAATTATTTTTCTATTAACAGGCATTGGTTATGCCACCCTTCTGGTTATATTTTTAGAAATATTCAGATTATTACAGCAAGTGTGAAAAATGGATGAAAAAAGCAATCTGGCTGCTGTATATTTATCTTCTAAAATTAAATTTCCTGGCTGAATAATCTATTTAGTCCTCAAATGAATTTGTCCTCCAAAATTGAATGATGCTGGCACTCCTGGGTGACCGCTGACAAAATGCCAGAGAATGGGAGATATGCAAGAAGATTTCCTTCTCTTCCTCCAGATGTTTGTTCTGTGTAGCAGCTGGATTATTTTTATAGCACTACATAAAATGACATCTCCATGAATCCAATGCAAAATTGGAAAGGAACTGAGTTTGATTCGAAGGTTACCAACACCCACCCCAGCATGTTTACCCACACGCATTCACTGGTCCATAAGGTGTGAACTGGTTACTCTCAAGTAAAGCTGTAAATGGCATTCTGCCCTTCAGGGAAGAGCCACAAAACCATGGATTTGCCCTCTCCTGGGATCAGACCCATGGAGAAAGAGATAAAGGACTTGCACAGGCAGCTTCACCTCCAAACTGTTATCGTGGCCTTTCTTCCTGCTGAAGCCATGTTTTCATTAACCGTGTCCCATTTCTCCTGCTCAGCGTGTGTGTGATTCTATCTATCATATGATACAAAGGTTTAATTTGGAGTGTGATACAAAGGTTTAATCTGCATGAGTTTGTGATGACAGCCTTATTCACAAGAGACTGCTTTTTAAAAAAAATCTATTCAGTGGAAAGGTATATGAAGGTTACAGTGGAAAGTCCATTTGCCTGATATTGCTAAGCAGACTAGAAATGAAATGGCAAGTTGGGACCTGCTCTGTGAAGAAAGGCAAAGAGAGAAAAATACAAATCAGCTTCTAAAGTGTGTTTTGATTTGTTGATTCTCTTTTGCAGGCTTGTGTTAATATTTTTAAATGGCAGTTGAGGTTGCCATTTATGTTCCCTGTTAATAGTAACCCCATGGCAAAGTGGTTATGTGTTGCCAGGTGTGTAAAGATACTGGTTGTTTTGACCTCAGATGTCAATGGCAGGCAAATAAGAAGGTGGTTACCGGCGTCATTGACTAATCATCAAAGCAGTTTTAGCCAATTAGAGAGCTCCAGGCGATTCAAATACATCATGAAGAATTTATAGCTATGACTTATCTCCAATGATTGTGAACGTATTACGCCCAAATCCCATCTCCACAAGTATATAGCAGGTCTCAGAAGCTACAGATGTATTATTAATATTTCTTTGGAGAGCAGTATATTTTTGCACGTTTTTTCCATTCTCCTTGCTCATGCATTTTGAACACTCCAACCATAATTCTGAAAATTGCTGTAAATCAGATCTTTAGCTGTTGAAATTTTAATAAATCTGGCAAGGAAAAAAAAGCAAGAAGACTTTAAAAACTGGTCAAGTGTTAGAACAGTGGTGAATCAACCTGTCTGTAGTTGAGAGTGCCTAGCAACCAGAAGTGGAGAGCACTTCCTGTACAATGAAAAATTGCCTCTTTTGATTCTGTTTATGGCAAAACCTCCCCTTCATTCTGGAAGCTTTCACCGTGACAGAACGTACACCATACTTTGTAGAAAAAAATACAGGCAGTGAAGGAGAAGCTGATGCGTGTTCAATACTGTTTACTTTTGGGTTCATGAGTGCCTACAGTAATGGGAATGTGCAACAGTTACCTGGGAGAGGTGTATTTTCTAGGGAAGGACTGAGTGGTCATTTAGAATCCAAAACAGTAGAATTAGAAAAGGCCCCTGTGGTCAGGTAGTCTCATCCTTCAGCATTTTTCACTGAGTCACTAGCTCGCCCCACTAATAGCTGATTCCTTACTAACCTATTTGGAGCCAGATTTTCAAGTGCTTGGCTAAACCACGTTCAGGTTTTCAAAGGAACTTAGCTCCTACCTAAGCACCTAAAGAAGGGCAGGATTTTCAGAAGTGGTTGGCACGCAATATACTGAGCTCTCTTGAAAATCTGGTCCCAAGTGTGGGCCCCTCTGAAAATCTGGCCACTGGGAGCTACATAGGTGTGGTTCAGGAGAGATGCCACTCAGAACAGTGCAGCTACACTAGTGTAAAGCTTGTATGAATCAGAGGAGACTCAGGCCCTTATTTAATAATTGCAGAAGCGGTACTATGATCTCCTCCACTGGGTATTTGCTCCAAACATTTTTACACATAAAATAAGAGTCTGTCCTTATTACACTGATGCCAGATCTACACTGGCAGCGGAATTCAACGGTGGTCAACGAGAGTTAGCCTGTACACAGAATAGCTTGTGTAACTCCAGTCAACTTTGTGACTTCCCTTCTACCTGCTCTCTCCAGTGCACTGTGCTGATGGGAAATTCATTCCTGTTCATGCAGCGCTATGCCACCTGAGGAGGGGCTTTTATTAGAGTGACTTCCAGATTGACTGAGCTTGTCTTTACTGACTGCTTAATTGATCTGGGTAAGTCAGTCTGATGGTGGCGAATTTGCCATTGGCAATGTAGACATAGCCTGAGCAGCTCTGTCTAGGTAAGTGAAGACCAGCCACAGAGAGGCCTCCTGAGCCATTCTGCAGGCGCAGAATGCAATAGCTTAAGACCTCTCTGTGTTGCATTTTGCTGCTCATTTATTTCCCTTCTCATATACTTGGTGTTATAGGACCTCCATCTGAAGGCCTTATAGTAGGGGCAACAGGACTGAGCCATTAATTTGCTCCAGACAAGCACCCAAACTTTTAGGTCATATTCTGCTCTGACATCTAATGAAACTGCATTGAAGTAAATGGGCTTTGAGCAGCTAAAGTCAGAGAAGAATGTGGCCCTAGGTATATACATGAAGCTTGTCGGCCTGAAAAATTAGGCTAAAATCTTATAGGAGTAGCCTATCTGGTGAGATTGTCTAAACTTTCACCTTCTGGCCATGCCAGAAATACTAAAAGGATTGTGGTATATTGGCATTTCCAGTCCTGGCTGGGACCAGGAAGCACAGGTGTGCGCACACGCATACCCACAAAATTATTGGGATAAAAAGTTAAATGAACTTTTTTGAATACTAGAAAAGATTCCATATAGGTCCTTTTCAAGATCTAATGATGGGGTTATCTTTCTTTGATCTTTCCTACCTTTCTTTCTGTTGCTACCTTCCTACAGTGCCCAAAAGTTACTGAAGTCTTTTACCCTTCCAATGCAACTAGCCTTCTCTAAATAGTTGACTGTACTTCTATGTCCAGGCCAGGCAAAATTCATGTATTCTATACAATAAATCCTTGCAAAGGTGTAGAACTATAGTTTGTGAAATTGATGATGTTTCTCTTATGGAAAGGTAGCAGCTGTGTTGACTGTAGACCCTGGCAACTTGAAATGCATGATAAACTGAACTCATAGTACTGAACTTCCTTAAGCCAGGAAAAATGTACACCAACTACTGTAGTTCTGAAATTAATTATGGGAGCTCTTATTTGGAAGTCACTTGAGCTTTAGATACCTATATTCTCACAGTCACCTTCCTGAACACACTGGCATGATGTATTACTGTGGTGTGCAGTATCACTTTATTTTTTTGCCCAGGAAAGTTAAGCATCCCAATAGTATTTTATATAATGATCAAAACTGCATTAATGTATCATGCATATTTCCATTTTAAGTCCCTGTTAATTCTAATAAATTTTGGTACTGGTTTGAAGGACAAGTGTTTTAATGAAGACATAAATCAGGGAGTCATAAATACCTTTTTTGCAGTGTTCATATACAAAATCATCAGCTTTTACAGAGGTTCTCTAGCACTAATAATAAGAACCCTTCTGTGAATCTATTTCTACAATTTATTTTAAAAAACTCTATTGATCTATCTGTCATCTGATGGAAAACTGCCTTTCTATTCATTACATTCATATAACAGAAGATTCAAATAATTGCATAGATTCTTGAGTACTTGAGAGAATTCTGAATGATGCATGGGGATTTCATACTCTTCTGAATTCTAATATCATTCATAGAGCACCACTCTAGCATTGTTTCTAGCCATCATTGTGTCTATCCAGTTTATCACACTGATGCAAGATATATGATTTCCTGCCTCATGGGCAGATGGCGTATGTGTGCATTTGATGCAAACAACTCATGTCCCTCAGAGACTGCATACAGGGTCCTGAGATCAGAGTGACTGAACTGGAGGTGTTAAGGGGCACAGAGATATACATAGACACAGTAGAGTGGTCCCACCCTCAGCCTGACAGCCTCAGAGCAATTGAGGAGAAGAAAGTTTTAGGGAAGGGAAAATCAAGGTGGAGCAGGAAGAAACAGTCCCATAGTTGGGACCCTTCTTCCTGATGTCATCACAGTATCTTCTCACGCTGAGGATTCCCCTCTGGGGAAGGGGATTTCAATTACTAGGAAGAGACAGTTAAAAGTAATGGAGGATTCGATTATTTGAACTATAGATAGCTGGGTTTGTGATGACTGGGAGAACTGAATGATGAATTGCCTGCCAGGTGTGAAGTTTACAGACCTCTCAAGCCATCTAGGTAGACCTATTGCACTACTGGAGTGGAGTGGATACATGTAGTTAACAATGGCATAGGGAAAGGTAGGAGGGAGGTCCTGGAGGCCAAGTTTAGGTTGCTAGATAAGAGATTGAAGTCCAGGACCTAACATTCCCTGAAATTCTTTCTGTTCCTCATGCATGGCCAGTTAGATGGGCAGAACTGCAGGGATGAGATGAGATGTTGGTAGGAGGGATTTTTGTTTATTAGTAATTGAGAAACCTTTTGGGAAAGGGGGAGCCTCTACCAGAAGGATGGATCCATCTAAACCAGAATGGAATCAGATTGCTGTCATGTAAAATTAAAAAGGAGGCAGAAGAATTCTTAAACTGAGGGTTGGGGTTAGCTGACGGATGCAGAGAAGCACATGGTTCTGAAAAAAAAACAAGGAGTCCGGGGGCACTTTTAAAGACTAATAAATGTATTTATTGCATGAGTTTTCATGGACGAAAATCCCACTTCATCAGACAGAGACATCCCTTGGGGGCAAATTAGTTAAAAGAACAGTAAAGAACAGAGGATAGAAGTTGATAAAGTACATTTAGGAACTGAAGAGAAACAGTCAAACAAAAAAGAGTTCCGTTCAGCTACATTACATGAAGACAGGCAACTCAATACTTACAAATTTATAACTGCTTATATACAGATGCTGAAAATCTAAATACTAAGGTAGGTGAACTGGAATGGCCGGTATTAAAAAAGGATATTGATATAACAGGCAACACCGAAACTTGATGGAATGAAGATAATCAATGGAACAAGGTAATGTCAGGGTACAAAATATATAGGAATGATGGGGTGGTGAGGGAGTGGCACTGTAGGAGCAAGTAAGTTGATCATTGATTGGTGAAATCGAAGTATAGAACTCAGTCAGTTGGGGGGTTTGTGCTTTGTTTCTTAACGATCTGCCCTGAGGTTAATACTCCTACCCTTGTGTCGCTCCAGACAACTTACATCATTACTTGGTGCAGGAGATTTAACAGCCTTAACATAGAATCACAGATGGTGTCATTGGGTACTCAGATCTGTCTTGCTACCCAGGCAAGCCTACCTTTGTGATGATATCGTACATCAAGGATCACAGCAATATTCAGGTTACTCCCTGTCCCAAAGGACCAGTCACTTACCCCAGATCAGTTGCACTTCAGATTGTACATCAAAGTCAATAATTGCAGCCATTCCTATAATGAACTATGTAAACATTTATTGTATAAGAAAAGGAAACGAGAGTTATTTGCAACGTTAAAGCAAGTAAACATATGTACACACAAATGAGTTACAGTTTTCAGGTACCACAGGTAATAGAAGCTTCTGTAATTAACAAGCTCTGTGTCCTTTATGACTAACCCAGGCAAAGGAGCTGGGGATTTAGCTTATGGCTAGAAACCTTGCTACCCAGAGTCCAAGCCTCACAGAGATGTAGTTCCTTCTTGTTAGAGATTTTTATTCCCTTCATCCCTTACACTTTGAGCTGCACACTCAGTTGATGGGAGGAATTCAGCTGCATGATTGAAGGAGGAGAGCAATCAAGAAAGTCTCTTGTCCTCTTTAATGTTCTATGATAGTTGTCTGGTGTTAATGGGCCTTGCTTGCTGGCCAGGGCGTAACATCTTCTGTTGGAGATCATTACTTTACACTAGTTAGTATCTCTCCCCCATATGGTGATTTACATACAGTGGCTCATAATGCGAACACTTAAGTATTACCATACAATATGGGATACAGATGTTATGAGATGAATGCATGCAGCAATTTACAAGCATTCAATAAATCTAAACACTAAGTGCATTTTTTAAAAAAATGAATATCTATTTTAACACACAGGTGCAGCTAATCTTGGAACCCACAAGAGAAGAGGCAATTGTAGATTTAGTCCTAAGTGGCACAGGGGATCTGGTCCAAGAGTCGACTATATCTGAACCACTCAGTAATTGTGACCATAATGTAATTAGATTTAACATCCTTATGGCGGAAATACCAAAGAAACCCACCACAGTAGCATTTAACTGCCTAAAGATGAATTGCACAAAAATGAGGATGCTATTTAAATAGAAATTAAAAGGAATAGTCACAAGAGTGGAATGCCAGCAAGCTACATGAAAAGGTTTTAAAGACACACTAATAGAGGCTCAAATTAAAGGTATATTCCAAATTAAAGACAAACAACAAGAGGACTAAAAATGCCACCATGGCTAAACAACAGGGTAAAAAAAGCCAGTTGGAGACAAAAAAAAGACATCTTTTAAAAACTGGAAGTCCAATACTATTGAGGAAAATGGAAAGGAATGTAAACTCTAGCAGGTCAAGTTTAAAAGTATAACTAGGTAGACCAAAAAAGTGTTTGAAGAACAACTAGCAAAAGACACAAAAAACTAACAGCAAAACTTTAAAGGATATCAGAAACAGGAAGCCTGCCAAACAATCAGTGGGGCCACTGCATGATCGAGGTGCTATGGAAACATTCAAAGAAGACAAGGCCTTTGAAGAAAAGCTAGGTGAATTCTTTGTATCATCTTCACTGCAAAGGAAGTAAGGGAGATTCCCACACCTGAGCCATTCTTTTTAGAAACAAATCTGAGGACCTGTCCCAGACTGAGATATCAAGAGAAGAGGTTTCGTAATAAATTGATAAAGTAAATAGTAATAGGTAACCAGAACCACATAGTATTCACCCAAAAGTTCTGAAGGTACTCTGATATGAAAGTATAGAATTACTAACTGGTATATAGCCTGTCTTTTAAATCAGCCTCTGTACTGCATGACTAAAGGATAATTAATATAATGCTGATTTTTTCAAAGAAGGCTCCAGAGGTGATACCGGCTACTACAGGCTGGTAAGCTTAACTTCGTTATTGGGCAAATTGGCTGAAACTATAGTAAAGAACAGAATTATCAGGCACGTAGATGAATATGATTTGTTGGGGAAGAGTCAACCCGGCTTTTGTACAAGGAATTCATTCCTCGCCAATCTATTAAAAATTTTTGAGGGAGTCAACAAGCACATGGACAAGAGTGATTCAGTCAATAGAGTATATTTGGTCTTTCAGAAAGCCTTTGACAAGGTTCTTCATCCAAAGCTCTTGAGCAAAGTAAGCAGTTATGAGATAAGAAGAAAGATCGTCTCATAAAATGGTTAAAAATAGGAAGCAGAGAACAAGAATTAATGGTCAGTTTTCACAGAATCGAGAGATAAATAGCAGAGTTCCTCAAGCATCTGCCCTAGGACCCTTGCCATTCAACCTATTTGTAAATGATCTGGGAAAAGAGATAAACAGTGAGGAGGCAAAGTTTGCAGGTGTTATAACATTACTCAAGAGAGACAACAGAGTCCTGTGGCACTTTTAAAGACTAACAGATTTATTTATCGCATGAGCTTTCGTGGGAGAAAATCCCACTTCGTCAGAAGCGTCTGACGAAGTGG
>ML685787.1:27594190-27668512 GCA_007922175.1 Pelusios castaneus
CGTGGGAGAAAATCCCACTTCGTCAGAAGCGTCTGACGAAGTGGGATTTTCTCCCACGAAAGCTCATGCGATAAATAAATCTGTTAGTCTTTAAAAGTGCCACAGGACTCTGTTGTCTTTCTACAATAGACTAACACGGCTACCCCTTTGAAAATTACTCAAGAGAGTTAAGTCCTACAGTGACTGAGGAGTTACAAAGGGATCACACAAAATTGGGTGACTAGGCAACAAAATGGCAGGTGAAATTCATTGTTGCTAAATGCAAAGAAATATTAATTGAAAAACATAATCCAAACTATACATACAAAATGATGGGGTCTAAATTAGCTGTTACACTCAAGAAAGTGATCCTGGAGTCACTGTGGATAGTTCTCTGAAAACACCTACTACATGTGCAGTGGTGGTCAAAAACAGTAACAGATTGTTAGGAACCATTAGGAAAGGGTTTAAAAAATAAGATAGAAAATATCATAATGCCACTGTCTAAATCCATGGTACACCCACACCATACTGCATGCAGTTCTTGTTGCACCGGCTCAAATAAATAAATAAATAAATATAAGATTTGGAAAAAATACAGAGAAGGGCAACAAAAATGATTAGGGGTACAGAACATCTTCCATATGAGGAGAGAATAAAAAGATTAGGACTGTTCCTCTTAGAAAAAAGATGACTAAAGCGGAAGGGGATGTGATAGAGGTCTATACAATAATGAGTGGTGTGAAGAAAGTAAATAAGGAAGTGTTATTTACCCCTTCACATAACACAAGAACAAGAGGTCACTCAATAAAATAGTAGACAGCAGATTTAAAACAATCATAAGGAATTATCAGGAAGTACTTCTTCACACAACACACAGTCAACCTCTGGAACTTGTTGCCAAAGTATGTTGTGAAAGCCAGAAGTATAACTGGGTTCAAAGAAGAAGAAGAAGGGTTCATGGAGGATAGGTACAAGATGGTCAGGGACATAATCCCATACTCTGGGAAGATGGGATTAGACAACACAGTATGGAGCACTCAAAATTGCCTTATTCTCTTCAGTCTTTCTACAGCCTCTGGTACTGGTTGGACAGCTGGACACTAGCTTAGTTGGACCATTGGTTTGACGTAGTGTGGGTGTTCTTATGTTTTTATACAGATATAATCTCCTATCAGTGGTAGGGTTTTCTGTGCTGTCTCTTATGTAAAACTATAGGAGTCATGAAGTTAAAGCCCTGTATCTAGAAGGGAGTATATTATATATCTTATAGCTTGTAACATTTGCTGTAATAGCTGCACATTCAGTTTTAAAATTATTAATTTATTGTATTCCAGTACTTAATCCTATTGTCCTTTGTGCGTGCAGCACACAGATACTTCAACATGTCTGCCGTATATGTATTATTTAAACACAGTTATTACCAAGTGGTACATACATCAGGCATTGTAGATTACTAAGGTGGTGTCTCTAGGGCAAGTTTTCATATGAACTGCATCAATCTTGTGATTACTTCACCTTTCCCTCCTTCCTTTCCATTTGTAGAGAATCTTGGCATTATCAGTTACCATGGTAACGTGGTAGAATTGTTAAAATGGAAAAATAAAAAAAGATGGAAATATGCAGAATTACCCATAAGTGATTCAGGCTGCCGCTTCCAATATGTACCCACCGTCCACAGTTGGATACATGACAAAAAAACAATTATTGGTGAATATTTGGTTTTTATAAGCCTGGTGAATAATGGGGAGAAAATATAGTGCACATAATTTATTAGAAAACTATCACAGAATCCCTCAAAATTTCTGATAAATATGTGACCAGTTCTTCCACAGCCCTCTAGTTTAGGAAGAGGCTATGCTGTCTCCTAAGTAGTTAGTCTCCACATCATGAGTGTGTTCTTCTGTATACATTGCAGGATAACATGTAACCAAATGGGAATCTTGAAAAGGTCACTGTTGATGAGATAGCTGTATAGTACTCTCTGCGACTCAGCAGCCATATTCACTAGCTCAACTTTAATACGAATGATGTTCCCAATGGCCTTTGATAGTTGCCAGATGGACTATTTGTATAGGTGAGTACAACAAAGTGGCTAATGGAACAGTATGGAAAACACGTCTTGGGCCTTTGATAGAATTAAAGTCTTCAAGATGACCCCCTGCGCCTGGGATGAAAGGCCAAAAGATGGGGGAATTTTTATGGTGCATCATTATCATACTAACAGTAGTATTCCTGTAGTGACTAGAGACCCTAAGCAAGACTGGGCCCATTGTGCTAGGCCCTGTACATTTATTTAGCATGAGAGCATCCTTGATCCCAAAGAGTTTAGTCTAACCAGACAAAAGGAGGAAGAGGGAAGGAATTATTATCCTCATTTTACAGATGGAGAATTGAGACATCAAAAGACTTCGCTTGCCTAAGATCACAGAGGCAATGTGTGATCAGGAATTGACCCTAAATCTCCTGAGGCCCAGTACAATGCCATAACTATGAGATCTTCATTTCTCTTATCAACTGCTCTGATTTCTTCATCCTAGAAAAAAGATATGGTGCTTTTGAAAGGACTCTTACTGCTGGGGAGGCAGAAGTCCCCCGTCGCTTCCACATAATCACTCTGAGATTATGAAATGGAAAAGCAGTTCATACTTTCTGTTAAGAAAATCACTGAGAGGTGTATACTACAGTTAAAGTGTATTGCCTGTGGTTTGCAGTCTGACAGCATGGGTTGTCATAGGCATATTCCAAAAATAGAAGTGACCAGCCCTTGAATCGTGTGTGGGTTATTTGTTTTTTAATGTACACTGAAACCTATGCTCCCGCTCGTTACTCACCGACCTTGTTAGAAATTTGGCTATGCATGATAAAGGAATTTCAAAGCACTCTGTAGGTAGCTGACATAATGAAATGCTCTCATTAACATCCTTCCTCTCCCACTTTCACTGTGAGAAGCTGACGCCAAAAAGCCTAATTTGGGTGTTTGTGTGGAGGCAAGACGCAAATGTTGAAGTATTCCCCTTAATTAACACTGGGTATTTTTAACCTTCTTGGGTTTCCCTCATTGTGCCCGTCTTTGTGCTTGAGAAAAGGACAGTATGTTTCAAATGTTTTTGTTGTGTCTCTATTGATGCTCTTTGCATCTCACACTTGTTCATCCAGCAGGCTCTTGCTTGTTATATATTTTTTAACGGTAATCTTTTGGCTGAAACATGATACCAATGAAGCACTAACCTGGAGACCTGAGTTCAATCTTTTCTTTCCTATGGACTTGCTGTGTAATCCTGGACAAGTTACTTTATCTGTTCCCCATTCTCCGTCTGTAAAAATGCTTCTCTACCTGAAAGGGCTGTTGTAAAGATAAATGCATTAAAAGTGTGAGACGCTCAGATAGTTTGGTGTTGGGAGGCCATGAGTACAGCTATAGTTAGATGATCTATTATACAGCTAAGAATTGTGTAGAAGGTAATATCTTCTATTGGACCAACTTCTGTTGGTGAAAGAGACTAGCTTTCAAGCTACACAGAGCTCTTCTTCAGATCTCCTTGTATAGCTGTCCTTTAAAGCTGTCCATGTAGTCAAATTCCAAAGGGGTAGCCGTGTTAGTCTATTGTAGAAAGACAACAGAGTTCTGTGGCACTTTTAAAGACTAACAGATTTATTTGACGAAGTGGGATTTTCTCCCACGAAAGCTCATCCGATAAATAAATCTGTTAGTCTTTAAAAGTGCCACAGGACTCTGTTGTCTTTAAAGCTGAAGCAGACTATCCCACTCCAGTAAATTCAGGTGAATAGGACCTTGAAAGCTGGTGAGACTTAGCATGGAAAGCCATTTCTTTTTACCCTTGTAAAGCTCACTCATTCAGTCTGAGCCAGAACATGACCCGGGAGGTGCCTCATAAAGAGCAAGTTTCAAGAAGGTACATCTGAAACCGCTGAAAAAGCTAAGATTTCAAGAGTGGGTCACACTGCTGAAACCTGCTGCATCAGCTACGGTCACTTTGCTCTGTAGTGATTTGCCTACAGAGATTAAACAAACCCTAACGCTGACAACTCTTGGAAGACACTCTTTTAGATCATATCGCAGAGGCCTTCATTTTTAAGAGTGTGCCACATGGGTGCGGTTTTAGTAGCAGTAATAATCTAAACTATATGGGCACAGATTTGCTTATCATATCAGCAGGGAGTTTTATATTTTTCCCCCTCCACCCAATATTCTCCATATATGTTCCCACATTGTATTTCCCTATGGCTCCTCAGTCAATGAGTGATATAATATTCCTCTAGATGTCAGGATTGCTGAAGTGGGGAATGAGGAGTTGACTTCCTCATTCCTTACCTCAGTAATCTTTCTCAGCAACCAGCTACACATTTGCTAGTGAAAAAGCACATTAAGCTTGATCTTGCTGCTTAGATCAGTAATTTAAAATGTGGGCATTTTATTCAGAGCTAACATAACTTTGAAGTGAATGGGACAGAACATACCCTTCTCAAAGTTAATCTCATTCGTTAGCTCACATTTGAAGAGGTGTTCTCACAACCATGAGGGCTAAAATGAAATAATAGATTCTGAAACATAATTAAGCAACTCCTTTTTAAAATGACATTTATTTGGCTTTTTCACAGCTTCATAATTACATTATACTTAAGGCTCTGGTTATTATTTTAATTGCTTGCTGCCTTAATTCTCCCCCTGCTGCCTCCCCACCCCCAATGAGCCACGTATACCTCACATAATTATTATGGTAGCACATAGAGGCCAACTGAGAATGAGGTCCAATTGTGCTAGGTGCTGTACAAACACAGAAAAATTGTCCTTGCTGTAAAGAGCTTACAGTCTATATGCATCTTCACCATCCATTTAGTCGATACACCACAAAATTAATTATGAAATTTGATGGAGGAACATCAAGGAATGATGCGTCAACACAGATAGCAAAGTGGCTAAGCTCTGGTTAAGACCCAGATACTACAAACTGATCTGCACAAAGCCTTACTGAAGTCGGCACAAAGCGGATTGCAGGATCTGAGCCAAAATTTACAATCTTGATGTACGTAAAAGGTTCTTTATTATTTAGTTATTTACGGAGGGTCTAATTCTGCCACTCTTAGTCAAGCTGAGTAGTGCCATTGGAACAGCTCCTCTGCTTGAGTAAGTGTGTGTCAGAATCATACGGCTTGAAGGGACCTCATAAGGTCATCCAGTCCAACTCCCTGCTAAAAGCAGGACCACTCCCACTAAATCACCCCAGCCAGGGTTTTGTTTAACCAGACCTTAAACGTTTCCAAAGATGGAGATTCCACCACCTCCCTAGGCAACCCATTCCAATGTTTCACCACCCTCCTAGTGAAAACGTTTTTCCTAATATCCAGAGGTTAAAGTACGCCGGAACGCACCGGAACACCGTTCCGGGGCCCAAAAATTTGGCAGGCCAGCATTTCCGGGCCCAGGAACCCAGAAAACTCTGGTGGAATGCATGTTCCACTCTGCCCTGCAGGCAGGCTGCTGCTCAGCTGGGAGCAGCAGCCGCCAGCTGGGCTGGGAAGTTTTCAAATCTCCCGCCCTGAGCATGCTCCGAAAGAGCATGTTCAGGGCGGGAGCAGCCTCCTGGCCAGCGTGACTCCGGATGCCCGTGCAGCTCTCTGGCCAGGTAAGTTGGGGGGCCCAGGTGAGGGAGGGAGGCCAGAGAGCTGGGACTGGGAGTGCTGGGGATCTGGGACCGGGAAGGCTGGGCGGGCTGGGGAGCCGGTGGGGGTCGGGCGGGCCGAGGAGCCAATGGGGAAGTGGGGAGGGGGGTTGGAGAATGGGGACTGGGAACCGAGAGGGTCGGACTTGGGGGCCACGGAACCAGTTTGGGGTTGGAGAACGGGAGGGTCGAGGAGCTAGGGTTCGGGGGTGGGGACCGAGAGGGTCCGGGAGTTGGGGCTGGGGAGCAGATGGGGACCGAGAGGGTCTGGGAGTTGGGGCCAGGGAGCCGATGGGGACCGGAGGCCACGGAGCCAGTCAGAGGGTAGGAACTGGGAGGGTCGAGGAGCCGGGGCCAGGGAGCTGCCGGGCAACAGGGGGCCCCTGGAGCAGGAACTGGGGGCCCAGAGAGTGCCCGGGCTGGACAGGACCCAGTTTTGGGGTCCCTAAGGGGAACTGGAGGTGTGCAGTGGGTCCCCCCAGCCCACCCCGCCTCCTACCCGATCCCAGTGTGCAGCTGGGAGCCGGGCTATAGCTGCTTGCCTCCCCTCCGGGCTTGGGGATGCAAGCAGCCCTTTCTTTCTTTTCTTTCTTTCCTTTTCTTCTTCTTCCTTTAAAAAAAAAACTTTAAAAATTAATTTTAATTAAAAACCTTTATAAAAGGCTTTAAAAAACCTTTCTAAAATTAAATTTCAATTAAACTTAATTTTAATTCAATTAATTAAAAATTGAACCCAATTAATTTTAATTACAATCAATTTTAATTCAATTTTTAATTTATTTTTAATTAAATAAATTGGTAGCCCTTCAAGGTTTTAAAAACTGTATTTTGGTCCCTCGGCCGAAAAGGTTGGGAACTAGTGATTTATAATGCAAAATTTTAAGTGTGTTCATTTGCTTATTCTTTGTCTTTGTAATGATACTGCTATCTTGGGGGGAGGAGAGGAGTCCTGTGGCACATTTAAAGACTAACAAATGTAGTTAATTTGTAAATTTTTGAGACTTTAAGTGCCACAGGACTCTTTTTTTGTTTGGCTGATCTAGACTAACATGGTTACCCCTTTGGATCTTGAATGGAAGTAATTCTAAAAGTAAATGTGTGTTTTGTTCAGGCCCGTAGAAGGATGTCATAAGGCTACCCAGGCAGTGCTGTCTCTAGTTCTAATAATAACTCCTCCTATGAAAAGGTTTCAGTGACACGGCCCTTGGGCCAGTATCTTAGTCCTCATGTGGCCCTCGTGGAGATTTGAGTTTGAGACCCCTGTACATAGTGTTATTAGATTAGAATGTGTTTAACATCTGTTATTTCGGTGGTGGTCATTCACCATCCAGACCTCATTACTTCACAGTAGTTAAATGGTGTTCATATGGGTCGTGTTTTGCATACCAATATTGTTTGTGCTCACACAATAGACCATATATCTGTGAAGATGAAACACAGTTTGTGTTCGTGTCATTTCTCAGCAAATTTCTGTTTTAATTGATGAGAGTACAAGTTTCAGTAAATTTTCTTGTCTTGTAATTTACTTGCGCATAACTTTTGATGCAAACATTGATCCTGTTAAATTTTTTCTTGATCTGATTGAACATAGGCAGCAATGATGCTGATGGCGTAGTATTAGCTTTGCTGCAGTGTTTGACAGCACATGGGTTCATGGAGGAGTTTTTCAAAGATAATTGGATTGGGTTAGGTGAAGATGGAGCCTCTGTCATGTTAGGCACTAAGGCTGGTGTTTGCTGCAAAATTAAAAACACGATTTCCACTTTTGATAAGTTGACATTGTTTTAATCACTGGTTAGATTTGGCCATGGCTGATGTTATCAAATGCTGCCTTGAAGTTAATCACTTTAAATCATTTGTGGATTCAATGTATGGTCTGTACAGTCAGTCATGGAAGTGCTTGAGGGAGTTGGCTGACTGCGCGTGGTCTGGAAGTCCAGCTTAATAGGATTGGATGTGTATGTTGGGTTGTCTCTAGCTGCCACACTGTATGCAGCCCTCCATAACCACTTCTTGAAAAAATTAACTGATTTCTCACTAGAAGGGAAAGTTAAAGCAAAATTTGCTGGCATGGCAAAAAACCTAGGGAATCCAGTTTTTGTTAAAAACTTGGGTCTCATGCTTGGTGCTCTGGAGGACCTTGCAGACCTGTCCTTGGTGTTGCATAAATCTGAGGTAACATTATCTACAGCAAGTAAGTTGAAAAGGCGACAAGTTCAGGTGTTTATAGCTCACACAGAGTGTGGTTCAGAATTCGACCAAGAGGCTTGTGAGGCGATTGCTGCAGGTTCCCTTAGAGGTGTATGTGTAAACATGTCTGTGAATGATGGCAAGCAAATTGAAATTTCTAAATGTCAGTTTTACCAGGCCTTTGTGGACTATGTAAATGCTAGATTGTTGCCAAACTCAGAAAAACATCTAAGCAATGCTGTTGAAGCACTTGACTCATCACGTTTCACTACAGAGCTGTCACTGGAATTTGGTGAAAGTGACTTAAAATTTTTGGCTATGTCTACACTGGCAAGTTAGTTTGAATTAAGGAGGCTTAATTCAAACTAACTAAAGCCATGGCTACACTAGGCTTTAGTTAGTTCGAATTAAGGGCTTCCTTAATTCGAACGAATAAGTTTGAATAGGGTATTCAAACTAAAGGGTTAATTCAAACTAATTAGTTCGAATTAGCCAATGTGGCCATGTTAATTCAAACTAATTTCTTAGTTTGAACTAACCGGCCATTGAAATGAATGGGGATCGCTAATTCGAACTAAGCAAGTGCCATGAATGGCACTTGCTTAGTTCGAACTAACTTTTTCTAGTTCAAATTAAGCTAATTTTAAGCTAAAATTAGTTCGAATTAGTTAGTTCGAACTAACTAATTCGAGCTAATTTTAGCAAGTGTAGACCTAGCCTTTGTGTTCCAAGTTTTGCATTGCATTTAATGAAGTGAAATGTGCATATCGGGAATACAAAGATCACAATACTTATTGTGTTATGCAGTGTTTGCTAGTTTGTGACAATAATTGCTATAGACATAAATGCCATATAAAATTATAAATATTTTTATGGAGTGATAACCGATGCATATGGTACTGAGAAGTTGTTGCCTACCTGGGCTGGGGCCTGCACATGCATGAAGGGGGCCTGGACAATAGGGGAAGGGGGCCCGGAGATTAGAAGGGTTCCGGGGCCCATCAAATTATACTTTAACCACTGCTAATATCCAACCTCAACCTCCCCAGCTGCAACTTGAAACGGTTGCTTCTTGTTCTGTGCTCTGTTACCCTCGAGAACAGCCTAGCTCCCTCCTCTTGGGAGCACCCCTTCAAGTAGTTGAAGGTTGCTATCAAATCCCCCCTCAGTCTTCTCTTCTGCAGACTAAATAAGCCTAGTTCCTTCAGTCTTTCCTCATACATCATGTGCCCCAGCCCTCTAATCATTTTCATTGCCCTCTGCTGGACTCTTTCTAATTTGCCCACATCCTTTCTGTAGTGGGGAGCCCAAAACTGGACACAGTATTCCAGATGCGGCCTGACCAGTGCCGAATAGAGGGGAATTATCACATCCCTCGATCTGCTGGCAACGCTCCTACTGATGCAGCCCATTATGCCATTGGCCTTTTTGGCAAGAAGAGAACAATCAAGCTTCTAGTTATTAATAATAAGTAGTATGTTTGTTGGGCTGAGTTTAGCACCAGGACACCAGCTGTTCTTCAACAATTGGGACAAAAAATATGATTGAAAATGCTAAAGGGACTCATCAAAAGGAGGCTCACACAGGCCGTTTAGGAGAGAGAGTTGATGATTTCAAATAAAACAATATAGAGGGCGGCTTTTGGGGTAGCAGCTCTCTGAAGATGTGAATAAACTGGAATCAATTCTTCTGCTGGTTGTACAGCAGATAAACTAAATTATCATTGCAGGGCAGAAAAAACATTTTCCAAAGACATTGATCTCTATGGTAGTGGAACCCCCAACTGTTCTGTGAAGGGGAATAACAGCACACTGTGCAGAATCAATGCCTATATTATTATTCAGGTACCTGTAATTAGAGTGCCTCAGTGGTTTTGCCCATTGGCTAAAAGACTGGGTATGTGTCAAGCTAATGGAAATAGGAAAAAAAAAAAAAAAAAGAGAGACCTTTCAATTATAAGTATTTTGCATAATTTCTGATCTTTTTTTTTCTTTTAACCATATATTTGTTCCAAATAGACATCAGTGGTTCAGGAGCCAAATTAGCGATCAGCGTTACCCAAAAGAGCCATAGCAGTGTAAATTCATTGTTTCATTTACTGTTTTAATATATAAATAATAGTATTTGCATCTTGTTCTCACAGCAGAATGGCTGGTTAATAACATAGCTAATTGGTTAATAACATAGTAAAAGTACCCTGATTGGTTAATAACTTAGCCTGGTTAATAATTAAGTCACAGTGATTTAATACCATGCGAAGCAAAGAGCAGTGGGAGACATATTGAAGATCCTGAGCCTCAGTATCACTGGATTGGTCTGTTTTTTTCATTTGTCCTGGTACCACTTAAAAATAGAACAAATATGTAACATTGCTTTCAGCTCAATCACAGTAATTCCCATAACTGTTCTTGTCATCTATTGATGAGGTTAAGTTTAGGAGAATCAGCTGCTCCGGATTATAGAGTGAGTGGGATGTGGCTCCCTTTAAAACTGACGGGACCACTGTCTCCTCTCACCCATTTCTTTAGGCCAAATATTAGGACAGTATCTTTCAGACCACAGCAGTGAGTGCTGGACGGATTACAACTGCAGTGAAGGTGAGAGAGTAGCTTTGTGACTGATTGATTGAGTCCCATCATCCCTAATTGTTGTGTCTGCTCTTGCCATCCCTACTTACAGGAGCTGTGATAATAGACTATGCTGTGCCTCCTCCTCACATGACATGTAATGGGTGAGAGAATATGGATCCTTTCACAGGCACACATCTCCTGCAACCAGCAGAAGGGGAATCTAGAATTTACAGACCATGTGATAAAAGGAACATAAGGTCTGCCACAGTGGTGTGCATTCTTATTGGTCTGAGGGCCACATGCAGTAGCGAAGGGGTGGGGCTTATAAAATAAGTAAATAAATAATCAACAGTAAATAATAATTAAATTGAAAATAAAATTATTAATAATAAAATAAATAATAAATATTTATCAAAATAAAGGGAACATAAAATTAAAATTCCAATGCTGCTGGGCCCTGGCCAGGGCACTGTTGGACCTGTGGGAGCCGGGAGCGACCCTTGCGCTTCAGTCCAGTGCACTGCTGGGCCCACACGGTGGGAGGTGGGAGGAGCAACAGCCTTGCTTCTGGCCACCATCCAGACCCAGCTGGGGGGCTGCCTGAAAGGATCAGGTGGGCCATATCATAGTTTGCCACTTCTAGACCACCACACAGGTGCCGCTACTGTGGAGCAACTTAACCAAAAGAGGATAGGGAATTTATAGAGTGACTGCGGATGCCTTCTGGTGCTCCCCTTTGGGTCTGCCCAACCTTTATCTACAGACTCTCAGGTGTTACCACAATATTATTGTCCTTAGGCTGTTCTCAGTGGTGGCAGATGATAGACAAGGAGCAATGGTCTCAAGTTGCGGGGAGTGGAGGGGTAGGTCTAGGAGGGTTATTAGGAAAACCTTTTTCACTAGGATAGTGGTGAAGCACTGGAATGGGTTTCCTAGAGAGATGGTGGAATCTCCATTTTTAGTAGTTGTAAGGCACAGTTTGACAAAGCCCTGGTTGAGATGATTTAGTCAGGGTCAGTCCTGCTTTGAGCAGGAAGTTGAACTAGATGACTCCTGAGGTTCCTTCCAGCCCTAATCTATGATTTCACAAGATTCAAACAACAACCAGACATTATGGAGCTAAACAGAACACCCCCAGTTACTGTAACTAGAATAAAAATTGAATAAGTGATATAAAACCTCGTGTTCAGGGCACAAATTAATCAGTACGTGAAACTAACCCCATGGACAGGTTATTAAATTGTTCATTATGGTGTTTCTTACATTTTCTTCTGAAGTAGCTGTCAAAAACAAGAAACCAGACTAAATGGACACTAGTCCGATCAAGTGGCAATTTCTATGTTCCTGTGAAATGAGAGCTATTTCCCCTATTGTTTTTTTAAACCTACTCTAAGCACAATGAGCCTTTAATGATGCACTTTTTAGCACATCCATTAAAACTAATGAATGTAAGTGATGGAAGCTAGCGCAATCAAAACGGGATAAAGAACTAAGCTTATGGGATGGTATATCAAACAACACTGCTTGACACTTTTCATTCAAAACATGTTCAGTAATGAGGGAAAATATGATTCAGTAATTTCTCCAAATAAAAGGATTGTAGAGCCACTTGTGGTGATAAAAAACAGGAATCTAGGAAAGAGGAGATGCACCTTTCTTTGTTATAACAGCAATTGATAATGTCTTGATTAAGATTTAAAGGGACATGTATGTGCACTCTATACTTACTACCTCCCCTGTATATGCTCGAGGTTCCTATCATGGATTTCTGGCTAGAACAAGTCAAGAAAATTTGAGTATAAATATGGTTCAGTGAAAAACAGGGATAAATATTTTTGGCAAATATGTTCATGAAAAATTCATCACAATTTTTAACCAGTTCTAGAGCAGTGAGCGAAAACTTGAATTATGAAATATTTCAACCAAAAAAGGGGCATGTTTTTTCACCAATTTCCCACCATTTTTTAACCAGCTCTATTCCTGCCTCATTGTGCAAGCTAAGGTTACTTTCCCTATCCGGTCCCTTATCCAAAACTTTCTTGTGCACTTAATATAGTGCATCATCAATATTTTATTAGAGCCACATGAGATTGAAAATTCACTGCATGGTAAGTGAGTCCTCTTTCTTAAAAATAGTGACATATAAAGAATCTCTCTGTGATGCCAAATGCAGGGAAATTTAAATGAAAGTCAGTGGATAAATCTCCAACTAAAAACCAAATGACTTTAATAGCTGTCCACAGCATGCCTACACCATGGATATTTTTCCACTGATCTCACACGCTAAGTATGGTTTGGTCTAGTGAATACTCAGATGGAAAACTTTAAAGAAAAATGTAGGTTTTGATTACTGGTAGCAGTGGTGTTGGTTATTCATTAGGTGGCACTCTTTCCATGTCAAAAGCGAATCAGTGCCATAGCTTGGTGACAGGGGGATTGTTTTTATGATTTCAAATAATTACCATATTTTAAATTCTGCAACATGAATTGCAATATGACAAGACAACCCACTGCTCCCAAGTGGAGAGGGGAACAGGACTGACCTTACCATGCGGTGAACTGAGGTGGCTGCCTCAGGTGCCAGACTATGTGGAGGTGCCACTAGGACCCAGAATGTAGAAAATTGTGTCTGCTGCTGGAGCATATGTATTCTTGCTGCTCTAGATGCACAGAGATGGTGGAGTGCTGTGCTGTAGGAAGGCGAGCACAAGAGACATAACAGGCAGGCAGAGAGAAGATGAGAGGGAATAACAGAAAGGAGCTGCAGGGGGAGAGAGGAGGAGGAGCCTCTTATGTACCTCTCTAGCACCCCCAGGAGCCTGGACTGATTAACACCAACTTCTCAGGGAGCTTCCATTTCCTGTTGCTTCACTGAACCCACTGGAGGAGAACAGGCAGTCAGGCCCTTATGATGTTGATGTCTTCCCTCACTCAGGCCCAGCTACCAGCCTGCTTATTTGTCCCCTTCAGCTTAGTGTTGAGAGCCACTATAGCTGGCACAGAACAGCAGTCATGAGTGAAAGAAGAAAACGCCCCTCTGGGGCAGCATTCAGAAAAAGAAAGAAAGCAAAGGAAGTGTTTCTATCTAAGCGGGAAGGAGCTCTCCTGAGATACATAGACACAAATGTTCACGGTGAGCCTTCCGGCCCCAGTGAGGATGTGAGTGGTGAGTAGATGCCTGATCTTCCAGTTAGTCAGAGTGCAGGTGATCTGGCAGCTACTGCAGCATCCATATCTCCATCTCAAATGGATGAAGCCATGCACATTCCTGAAGAAAAATGTAGATCAGAGAAGAGTGTGGTGGAGGCGAAAGAAACAGCTGCCACTGAATTTAGTTAAGTCTAGATGATCCAGGACCATGGACCCTCTTGAGCAGTAGCCTGAGGGATTTCCTTGTACTGCATGAGCCACAGCAAGTGAAAAACTTCATGTTCCCCAAAGACAATGAAAATAGAAGTTTCCATCCAACCCATTACTGGCGTGAAATCCCCAATGGTGACAAAATGGAGAGGCCATGGCTTATGTACTCAAAAACCCAGAATGCTGCATACTGTTTTTGTTGCAAACTCTTCCAGTCTAATGTTACAGCCACATTGGATTCTACAGGAACGAAGAACTGGAAGAATCTGTCTAGAGATCTGGCATGCCATGAGAAGGCAGCAAATCACCAGAGAGCAATCCATAGGTGGAAAGAGCTTGAGATGAGACTAAGGTTAAAGGCCACCATAGATGATCAGCATCAAGAGAAGATTGCATCAGAGTCTCTTTACAGGCAAAATGTTCTGAAAAGGCTCATTGCCATTGTGAGAATGCTTGCTACCCAAAACCTAGCACTGCATGGCACTTCGGATGAGCTGTATGTGCCAAACAATGGAAAACTTCCTTTAAATTGTGGATGAGTTTGATGCTGTACTCCAGGAGCATCTAATAAGAGTCACCACCCAAGAAATCTACACATACCACTACCTTGGAAAAACCATTCAAAATGAGATCATAAAGTTACTGGCAACAACAGTCAAACAGAAGATTGTGGCAGATCTGAAGTCAGCAAGATATTACTCTTGTTATCCTGGACTGCACACCTGACATCAGCCATATGGAACAAATAACTTTAATGGTGCATTTTGTAACAGCAGCAGAACCTAGTGAAAATGTCCCTGCAATGGTGACTGTCAGAGAGCATTTTCTAGCATTTATTGACATTGATGATGCTACAGGAGCTGGTATAACAAACATGCTTCTTAAAAAGCTGGAAGATATGCGAATTGCAATAGCTGACATGAGAGGTCAGGCTATGATAATGATGCCAACATGAGAGGAAAGAACAAAGGAGAGCAGACACAGATCCAAGAGTTAAACCCTCAAGCTTTTTTTGTCCCATGCACTTCTTATTCATTGAACTTGATGGTCAGTGATGCAGCATCAGCGGCTAGTGAGGCTGCTGAATTTTTTAATGTAATTCAAAGCATCTGTCTATTTTTCTCTGCATCAACTCATCGATGGCAAATTTTGAAGAAACATCTGGGAACATTCTCTCTGACACTGAAACCACTGAATGCCACACGATGGGAGAGTCGAGTGGAGGCAAGAAAGCCTATCAAACATCAAATTGGAAAGATAGATGATGCCATAGTTGCCATTATGGAGGATAATGCTATGACAGGAACTGTTCATGGGAGAACAGTGGCAGAGGGAAATGGAATTACCAGAAACATACATAACTTCAAATTTCTGTGTGGCTTAGTGTTGTGGCATGACATACTGTTTGAAATAAATGTTGTAAGCAAGAGACTCCAAGGTGACCTTGATCTATTTGGAGCAATGGAACAACTGGACAAAGCAAAGTCATACATACAGTGTTACTGGTCAGATGAGGGATTTCAAAATGTTCTGAAGAGTGCACAGAAGTTGGCAGAGGACTGTCACTCTGAAGCTATTTTCCCACCCATTCAAGAATACAAGAGTCACCGAAGAAGATGATGTTTTGATTACGAGGCACGGGATAATCCCATAAGAGACCCCAAACAACAATTTAAAGTTGAATTCTTTAACCGGGTGCTAGATTGTTCAATACCATCAGTTGAAGAACGTTTCATGCAGCTCAAGGAACACAGCAGTATATTTGGGATGTTGTATAATATTCCAAAACTCCTCACTTTACCTGAAGAAGACCTACACCAGCAATGCAGGGCACTAGAGACAGTGTTGACACATGATGACATGAGTGATATTGATGCGAGTGATTTGGGTGGTGAACTGAAAGCCCTTTCAAGATACATTTCAGCAGGATCAACTCCAAAAGCTGATCTGGAATATATGTGCACAAATAAGATGACCACCCTCTTTTCAAATGCTTTTGTTGCTCTACGCATACTTCTAACACTTTCTGTAACAGTTGCCAGTGGAGAACGCAGCTTCTCCAAGCTGAAGTTAATAAAAACACATCTATGCTCCACAATGACACAGGAGAGGCCGGTCGGCCTTGCAACCATCTCAGTAGAGCATGAGCTGGCCCAGCCTGTGGACCTGCAGGAACCAGTTCAAATCTTTGCAACCAAGAAGGCACGGAAAGCACCACTTTGATTATTCAAACAGATAGAAATGCCAGTGGTTACTATGCAGACAAGAAAAGTTACATTTGCTCTTCAGGCATTTGAAAGTTATTTAAAATTTTTGAACAAGGCATTTTAAGTTGTTAGTTCTCCTTTATTGGGGTAGGTAGCAGAGCAGTACTATGAGAGCAGTAGAACAGGAAGAAGGCAGAATTGAGACCTTTCAAAGTTTTGGCCCAAGTGAGGAGGCTTGGGGGGTGTCATTTGAGCTCCCCACATCAGGTGCCAAAACGTTGCGGGACAGCCCTGGAGGGGAAGGGCATGTTCTGGCTGGAAATGTTGTTTCCAATTTCAGAAACTGTACTGAATTTTAAGAAAGTATTTAGCACTCACGCAGACAAACATTAACTCAAAGACCAATACAGTCAGAAATAGCTTTCCCTGCCCATTTCATTACAAAGTTGGACCATTCAATAATGTCCATAAAAATCCCATCAGTTTATTCAAAACAATAAAGGTACGATACTGCAACCTCTATTCCGATGGATAGTTTCTAGTTGCATAGGCTTTAGTGTGACAAAGTCATATAGGGCAATAAAATCAGTGATATTTTGTAACAAAGAGTTCCACAGTCTAATGGAACATTGTGTACACAACTATTTCTTTATTCAGTTTATATTTGCTGCCTTTCAATTTCATTGGATGGCCCTTTATTCTTGTATTAGGAGACAGGATAGATGTAAGTGTCAGATTTGCCTTTATTGTACCATTTGTTATTGTATACACATCTCACATCCTGTTCTGTTCATGTCATCTCTACACTAAACAGCCCCAGACCTTTTAATCTTCCTTAATACAGAAATCTTTCCATGATCTAAATGATTTTCATCATCCATGTTGTTTCCATCAAGCAAATTAGCTGTTGAGCCTTTCCTTTGCCTCAACATAATGTTCTTTATTGATCCACAATTTCTTTATTGATCCACAATTTCTTTATTGATCCACAATTTCTGATTCACAAATCTATACTACTACTTCCCTCTGTTAGGTGTGTTTTAGGAGAATATTGGATGTGTAATTAAAAAGAAAACAGGAGGGATAATTATGCTACTCAGTAACTAAGTAATTTGATCACAAACCCAAGGAATGGCATTTTGACAATTAACTAATCGAATTGACACTTACAAGCGATTAGGTAAGTATTAGTTCTGCTTGAAAAATATGGTTCCATATGCTGAACATGATGGTTGTGTAGCCTATGTAGTCATCAAAGACTATGTACAGTAGTGCCATATGCATCCATCAAGCAGTAGTAATGTAGAAACAGGTTTTTTGCTTCTGATAATAACACACCATTAAATATTTACATCCGTTATAAAGTGCTGAGAACGGAAGACCGTGGGAGCTGCTGGTTTTTCAGCACAGTTGAAAACTGAGCAGTGATTTAGGTGCCTAGCTATAGGTTTAGGAGCCTGATTATGTGCAACCACTTTTGAAAAATCTTGACTTTAAGCAAGGAGGCCCCAATTCAGTAGTGCCCTTAGGTACCTGCTTAGGTCTTATGAGCTACAATACTTCAAAACATATGCTTACAGTTAAGCACTTGCTTAAGTGTTTTCCAGAATCTGGGTCTAGATCCTTTGCTGGTTCAAACTGATGTCAGTCCTTTGAAATCCATGGAGCTATATCAATTTACACCAACTGAGGATCTGGCCTAGTTGTCATGTGACCACAGGTGTAACTTGAGCCTTGATCAAAGTACAGGGGCCAGAAGAACGCTTGGATTTCCATTTACTGTGTATTAGAGATAGAAGGTGGTTGAGGTACTACCTTTTATTGGTCAAACTTTGGTTTTTCTGTGTAAGCTCAAAAGCTTGTTTCTTTCACCAGCAAAATTTGGTTCAGTAGCCTGGGATCAACACTGTGGTTTATTGTATACCAAAATTTGAACAGGATGGGCCTCCACTTAACAGTTTTAAAGGCTTGGGAAGATGTTGTGCATTTTGCGCAGTATAAATTCTTCAGTCTTGAAAGCTTACATTGATACTCTTACAGGATAACCTTCCACCATGAATCCTGCTGCAAATCAATTTCCCCTGCAATTACCATTCTGCTCTAAATCCATGCATGCTCCTAGCGTTCTTTCTAACTGTATTTTCACTGGAATGTGGAGGGAGGCAGGTGGTACCCTTTTAAGGACAGGACGGTCTTTTTGCCTGTAGTTCACAGTGCATGTATTTCTGTGAATGTAATTACCTTCTGCATGATGTTGTTGTGCATTTTTGGTGAGCAACTTCTACACCCACAGACTTCACCCTTCACCACAAAATCATGCTTTAGAATCTAAACTTTCCTTTAAAAAATGTTTCTAGCCCCACACCTCAGTGTTGTGAGAAAAGCTTGAAAATGTGACCTCAGGGTAACTGATGCAATGATGTTTGCCTGAGTCTGCAAACAGCTTGAAACAGTAGCTGCAAAATGGAAATGGCCCCTTCATCATAATGGGAGGTTTAAATATAAAGGTGATGGTCTGCAAAATACTTAGAAATCTGGAGCCAGTGTAAAATAAAAGTAATATTAAAATAAATAATGCTGAAGTTACTGCTCTAATTGTATTATTTATTTTCATTTTTAGTCCAGTAATTAATATATTTATATGTACCTGCAGTTGCCATAGAATTTCTCTGAGTGCTGCAGAATCCAGGGATCTTCCAGTAAATTTTAATTACAGCTAACTGTGAAGCGTTGGCAATCGTGCACGTCTGTGGTGACAGAACTTGTAATTCTCGTGTGTGAGATTATTTGAAGGGAAAGTTTTGCATGCAAGAATATTAATAGTTCAAAGAGCTAGATTCTTTAACAGAGCCATTTGTATCTCACGGGTGGGACTGACAAAAAGAAACTTAGAATGTGCAAACAAGTTGGCAAATTTTATATTTAAACAAAACCAAGATAATAAATATAAAACCAGTGCTCTTGCAATCCAGGCTTTGCCTCTTTACCTAAGATCTCTCATTTGCATTCTGTTAAATACATCCATCGTGTACTGATGGACATATCATTGTGTACTGATGGACACTCAGCTTGTAGCTTAGAGAAACCAGCTTGCTCTGTGGCAAAAACACCATTCAGTTGTCTCCATTGCCTTGTCATCTTTCCCCCAAAACTCCCCAAAATATTTTTTGTTAATAAGATTTCTGGGGCTTAGTTTTGATTCACTATTTGTGGGGGCTAGCAAACTGGAAAGGCATCAGTTTGTAATTTGTGGGGGCTAGCAAACTGGAAAGGCATCAGTCCCAATAATTTGGGACTCTTCTGAGTACCTATTTCACTGACTTCCTATATCCCCCAACTGCATTTCTTTGATTCAAGCCTATGGTAAAAATTGTTCTGAAGCTTATTGATACATTACACTCTTCAGAAACAGAGAGAGGGCAAGTGTCAACTTTAATGGCAAGCCCATGGCAGTATTTAGGATTGGAGCAAACTTTGAAGTTTTGTCCTCCAAATGCTTTCTCTCCATCTCCAAGACCTTTTAACTTATGGTCACATACAAACGTTAGGGCACTGATGAATAAAGAGTGTCCCTGTTGCCCCTCTTTGGGAGCTATAATTATTGCTGAACGAATTACTAGATCCCTGCTGAGACGATATTTAATATATTCCCTCAGGTGCACAAGAGCTGATTAATTGAATGCCTTCTGGAAGAAAGGCATTAGATTTCAGCAGGAATTTCATTGTTTTGTTTTCCCTCCACTGAATTTAGAAGATTGTCTCTGAACCATAGGATAGTCCACATATCCCACATCTCATTCTTTAGTGTAAGAGAGGGAAAGGAAAGCTGCCCCTTTGAAGTCTGTCTGAGACCATGGCTTGGCTTGTGTAAGAGCCCACACACCACCAATTAAAGCACATCTTGATGGCTGGTTCTTAAACTGGTGTGACTGAAGATTTTCTTCTTCATCAAGCACATGCATCAGATTAATCAAATCATTTAAAAGGGCCCCAAATAACAAAGGAGAACAGTAATCCAGGCATTTCAGCTCTGGAATCCAAATGAGTGAGCATGACAAAGAATTCACCTCGAGTTAAGGCTTTGCTGATCTAAGAGTGCGGGTTAATGGAAAGGTGAGTTTGGATTGGCTGCAAGCTAATCCATGGCAAAACCTCTAAATTAGCTGTCTGGGTGCTGAGAGCATTAGGATATTTCATAAACCTTTAAACTGCTCATGAAGTTCATGCATTATTCTGCATTTTAATCAATCTTATGCAAATCTGCCCCAAGGGGGAAGAAAAGGTTAGCTAGATCCTGATTTTTAATCTGCAGTTCATTTAAATTGTGTTACTTCCACACTGATTTACCATCCTGGAGCCTTAAAACTGCAGAGGCCAGATCCTCAGCTGGTATAAAACAGTGTGGCCCTGTTCATTTCACCTGAGCCATGTCAGTTTACACCAACTGAATCTCTGTCCCAGTTTATCTTGCAGGAAGGGAATTGCTGCTTCTTGTTCACAGGATCTCAGTGTAATTTAGTGGAATTCATCAGGCAAAGGTAGTAGTAACCTTTGGATAACAAAAGGAAATTGAAAGCTCCCAAACTGTATGTTATGACATAAAGAGAATTTTTCTGTAAAAGTGTTTTTCTGGCCTCTACCAATGTGTGGATAGTTTGTAGTAATGCTCAAAATAAATTAACCTTTCCCTAATTATGACTGTCCTTACAGTTCCTCAGCATTGATTTTTGTGTGTCGATTGTCTGGAATTGTTTCCTAAACTGATCAGTTAGAGGTGTTTCTATTTGTGTGTCTCTGCGCATGTGCACACATACATTTCTCTTGTGACTGTATCTGAGATGTAATGAACAGATAATTAGAGCTACGAATACTTGGAAAAAATCATCTGATGAGCAAGCCCTCAATCTCCTTTTTATTTGTGCACTTAGAAGATCTTAATTATTCTCAGTGGAGAAAAAAAATCATCAAGTACTTATATAAGCAGTTTTTGCTCAGGGCCTACGGGATATTTTTTCAAAGCAGCATATGAGGTTTTAGCCACATGACTCTTACTGAACTCAGTGGGAGATGCATGGGAAAACCAAGCAGAGCTCTTCAAAATTTTTGCCCAGAAAGTCACTCACTGTCAGATGTATGAACACAGCTAGCTTCAAAGCCTGTTTTTGTGTCCCACAGCATGCAGACAAACTGGCATCAATTAATTCGAGGATTTTCATAGGAAAAGTGTCAGGGCTCTGAATGCTTCCTTGAGTTCTGGAAAGTTCCAAGATATAACCCAATACCAATCATTCCCATCTAAACATTCACATCAGACCCAGCAGCAGCTAGTTCTGCCCATATATTTCTTTTCATTTGCAAATGGGATAACTTAATTGCTTTTTAGGTAAGTTCCAAAGGGTAGCTGTGTTAGTCTAGTTCAGCTTTTTAGGTAGTTCCCCATTTTTTTTGACTTCTTGGGTGTTTATACTGGTACTGTTTTCCCTTTGTAAAACCCCAACACATGCAAATACATCCATGCAGTTGCTCTTGCTGCAGAGGTCAGTGCCCAGACCTGGCTAGATAGCTCCTGACTGCATTGACCAGCTCTTATTTACAGCAATTACTTGCTCCCCAAATCCTCCGGCTTTCTGACTCCCCTGGGCTTCTGTGCTAAACTGGTATGCATCTTTCTTTGGAGGAGGGAAATAATCACCATGCTGCAGGAGGTCTTAATCTTAAAAGGACAGGTGGTTGACTATGCGCTACATTAAGTGAGCCAGGAGACTGTAGACAGATTCTGATTGCAGTTACAAGACAAAATTCTTTTCTCTTCCCAGGGTAAATCCAGAGCAATTTACTGACATCATTAGAGTTACTCCAGAACTGCACACAGAAAACTGAGATCAGAAACTGGCCCTGTGCATCAGGTTGGCTAGAATTTTACAGACCAAATGCTGCACCTCTACTGACTCTGCATACATAACTCTGTGGTCAAGCTTCCCATTTTAAATTTGTAATTATGAGCAACCGAAGAAGATTTATCCATTTAGTTCCCCTTAGCTTTGCCTCAGATTGCTTACTTCTCCATTTTCAAGCACTATCAGATTTCAAGGCCCCTGTTGTCAGTTGTAATTACTTTAGAAGACTTGGTTAGAAGAACCAAATCACTGACACTACATTTTCAAAATCCCTCTTGAAACCTTTCTTCAAATACTTTTGCCTGTGAGCTGAGGTGAAGTTAAATTAACTCAGTGAATGCTTAAAATGCCTGACTAAAATCCTGCTTTGGCTATGGAATACAGAAATTCAAAGCAAATAGTTTCAAATTAAAATAGAGATATCATAAAATGGGTGTTGAGGGAATGTGTCCAAAAGAACAGCCATATTGGGTCAGACCAATGGTCCATCTAGCCCAGTATCCTGTCTTCCAGGAGTGGCCAATGTCTGTTTCTTCAGAGGGAATGAACAGAACAGGTAATCATCAAGTGATTCATCTCCTGTCACCCAGTCCCAGCTTCTGGCAAACAGAGGCTAGTGACATTTCAGATCATGGTTTTGCCTTTCTGACCATCCTGGCTAATAGACCTGTCTTCCATGAACTTAGGCCTTGTACACACTGCAAAGTTATTGCGCGATAAAGCCCTTTATCGCGCAATAAGAAGCAGAGCGTACACACTGTACTTACAGTTTTTGCGCGTTAAGACCCTTCTTCTTTCGCAAAATGTAAACCACCAAAACGAGCGTGGTTGCTGCTAACGCGGAATAGCTATTGCGTGACAGCCCGTGTGTGTACGCTTCTCGCGCAATGTGAACATTCCGGAAATGGCCCACAATTCCAATCCCCTCCCTTCTGCACTTCCTCCTGTCCTCTATTGCCGTGACGTCATTTTTCCCGACCTCCCCTTCTGCCCCGCGAATTTTTGAATTCCCCACTCTCCCTTCTGCCTCGCTGTTCTGTGGTGCTGCTCCTGTGTGCTCTGCTTGCAATGTCTTCGCGCCGCAGCAAACGAGCTCCAGCCTGGACAACAGCAGAGGTGATGGATTTGATAGGCATCTGGGGAGAGTCCGCCGTGCAGTCACAGTTACGTGGCAGCCGGAGGAATTTCGACATTTTCGGACAAATATCTCAGGCGATGACTGAAAAGGGGTACGAGAGAGACACTCTGCAATGCCGGGCCAAGGTCAAGGAGCTGCGGATAACGTTCCACAGAGCCAGAGAGGCCAACCGGCGCTCTGGCTCCGCGCCAGCAACGTGCCGGTATTACAAGGAGTTGGAGGCGATCCTGGGCGGAGATCCCACAACCACCCCGATCTCTACGGTGGACACTTCCGCGACAGCATCAGAAAATGAAAAGGCGGCAGAAGGCGACGATGCAGTCGTTGACGAGGAAGCAGAGGAGGAAGAGGACGAGGACGGAGACAACGGAGCCACTGAGCTGGGGAGCCAGGAGTTATTCGCCACCCCGCCGGATACAAGCTCCACGGATTCCTTTTCAACGCCTTCCCAGGAATCGGCAGATGGCACCTCTGGTAAGTTATGTTGGCAGTGCTCTCTATTCTATCAGCTACAGCTTAGCGTGTACAGGAAGATAACGCTTTGAGTTCTCCTTTTATGTGTCTTCTTTTCTGTGCGATAATGATGAGTCGTGGTGTTACTGGCATTACATAAAAAGCGCATCAATGCATGCCTCAATTGCCAAGTAGTCGTTCCCTCTCAAGTCACTGAACGCGTGCTCCAAATATCTCCAGAGTCTTCTCTTGAAATTAGATGGTAGAGCGAGCCTCTGCCCTCCACCATTCAGGGAGACTCTTCCTCTCAGGCTAGCAAGCATGGCTGCGGGAACCATTGCCGCGCACAATCCTGCAGCGTAAGGTCCCGGCTGGAAGTCAGCCACATGCAGGAGATGCATTCTCGCTTGCAGAGGCACTCTAAGCAGCGTGATATCTGCTTCTATTGCAGCCATCTCTGACACGGGTTCAGAACAAGCAGCGTCAATAGTCAACTGTCCCGTGGACCAACTCACAGCAACACGTCCCAATCTTTGGGAAAATTGTTACTGCCCACAGTATGTCCTCCCTTGAGTAACCAAGGAATGTGTTGTGAGAACCTCCTTATTTGCACCTGAACGTGGCGAGAACAATAATGCCATTCAAACTTTTTCATATCTGCACAGGAACGACCTTCGATGGACAGTGTACAGCTGCTGCAGAGCGTCTGAGGAAGATAAGTCGCAGGCCACGCAGGAGCAAGGAAGATATATTTAAAGAGCTCATGCAAGCCCATGAGGCTTCTGCGAGGGAGACAAGGCAATGGAGGAGGCAGTGCAGGGAGGACAAGAGACAGAGCAGCGAGAGGAGGGAGAAGGATGCCCTAATAGGCATTCTGCACGAACAGACAAACCTCCTGAAGTCCATGGTCGGTCTGCTCCAGTCTTGCCCCCCCCACCCTCAGCATCATCTTCCTTTCCCTCCATCCACGCAACATTCTCCCCCCAGACAGTTTTTAGACCACCATGGACACCCATGGTGTAATGTTACCTCAACACCTCCCCCAACGTATGTCGTAGAGTCCCGCACCTATACCCACCTTTAGTCAACCCTTCCCTCACTGCGAACCTTACATTATTGTTATATTAATAAAGGACAAGCAATGTTAAACTCAATGTGACTTTATTTGGTGTCATTTTGAATATGCCTTAAACGTTTGTTGTTATAGAAACACAGAACAGGAAAAAAAAATCAATGAACTAATTCTCATACAGTTAAAAAAAAATAGCAATTAAAAAGTAAAAGAGAGATAAAAAGGTACACTTTTAGTCCGCAGTACCAAAATGATTCTTTAGCGCCTCCCTTATGCGCACAGCCCTTAGCTGAGCCCCCCGGATACCCCTGGTGTCCGGTTGCTGGTAGGCATATTCTAGGCGTTGTGCCTCCATGGACCACGAGCTATTAAATCTCTCCCCCCTGTTTTCACAAATATTGTGAAGAACACAACACGCAGAAATGACTGTAGGTATGTTGTCCTCATTTAGATCAAGCCTGCCGTACAGCGATCTCCAACGTGCTTTTAAACGGCCAAAGGCACACTCAACAACCATTCGACACCTGCTTAGACGGTAATTGAAGCGCTCCTTGGCAGGGTCCAACTTCCCGGTGAAAGGCTTCATAAGCCATGGCATCAGTGGGTAGGCGGGGTCCCCAAGGATAACTACTGGCATCTCAACACCCTCCACTGTTAGTTTCTCGTCGGGAAAAAAGGTGCCCGCCTGTAGCCTCCTGAACAGTCCAGAGTTTCTGAAGATGCGTGCATCGTGCACCTTTCCAGACCAACCTGCATTTATGTCCGTGAAGCGACCACGATGGTCCACCAGTGCCTGAAGAACCATGGAGAAGTATCCCTTACGATTTATGTACTCGGAGGCGAGATGGTCGGGGGCGAGAATAGGGATGTGAGTTCCATCTATTGCACCACCACAGTTCGGGAAGCCCAACTCCTTAAATCCATCGATGATGTCCCTCACGTTCCCCAGTGTCACCGTCCTACTTAGCAAAAGACGGTTGATGGCTCTGCACACTTGTGACAGAGCTACTCCAACGGTCGAACGTCCGACCCCGAACTGGTTTGCGACCGAGCGGTAGCAGTCCGGGGTTGCAAGTTTCCATAGGGCAATAGCCACACGCTTCTCCATGGAGATGGCGGATCTCATCCTCGTGTCCTTGCGCAGCAGGTCCGGGGCAAGCTCCTGGCAGAGTTCCATAAATGTGGCTTTCCGCATTCTAAAGTTCTGTAGCCACTGCTCATCATCCCACAGCTGAAGAACGATTTGGTCCCACCAATCTGTACTCGTCTGCCGGGACCAAACACGGCGGTTCAGGCTGTGCAGCTGGTCTGCAAAACTGATGAGAATATCAGTTCTGTTCTCAAGGCTGTCAGTATCCGAAATAGAGTCATCCGAGTCCTCCTCTGAATCAGAGGCAAAGGCGTACCGCATCAGAATCTGGGCTGTGTTTACAATGCTGAACGCAGCATTCAAGATCACAGCAGAATCCATGTTGATTATTAAAAGGCAGTTCCGGAAACCGGTTGCTTCAATTTGAAATTCGCGCTCGTTGCTATCGGCAACTGCTGGGTAGCGTCGGTAGCATAATGCACCACGGGAAATGATATTGGGGACTGTGGGATAGGTACCCACAATTCAGTTTGTTTTTCTGGAGGACTGCGAAAAGAAGGGGGGGGCTTTGTTCTGTTAGAGCCAGCCGAGTGTGTACGCGATCTCGCGCAACAACAGCCACGGGACATTTAAGGCGCAACAGGATTATTGCGCGGTAAGAATGGTAGTGTGTACATAGCCCTAGTTACATTTTTTTTAACCCCACTATAGTTCTGGCCTTCATAACATCCTCACATTTTCTCATTCAGAGTAGTACATTGGGCCCTAATCCTGCAGATACTTTTAAATGTGCTTCTCTTTACTATCATAAGAAATTCACAGAAGAAATCTCAGCTGCCCATTTATGCCTACAATCTGTTCTCTCCTCTGTGCCCCCAGTCAGCACAAAGTGACAACTGAAATCTGCTCTCCTCTCCTTGCCATTTCAGTGAATAATCAAGGAGGCATCTAGCTCAGTAAAGTTGGATCTTGAGATTGAGGAAGTGGGGGAAGTGCAGGTTAAAGTGGCAAATAAGGTATTTAGGAATGTGACTGGATTGAGTACCTGACTGATCCCATCAGACATTGCAGGGGCGTGGGCCTGTATTCCATGGTGTGTTGTGCAGGATGTAGGCAGCACCTGAGTTCATAATCTTACCACTGTCTGCTCTGTCATTTGGTTGTATTGCTTGCTATGTTCTAACTACCAATGATTTTCTCTGCATGGCCTCATAACTGACAGACTGGTGAGCGCAAATCATGATAAAGATAGTAGTATTCCTTTTGCTAACAGAACTTTCCACAGTTTAAGAACAGACTCCCAATAATGTCTCTACTTCCATGTACAGGGCCAAGAAACATCTCCCTACTACCACCACAGACCAATCTTTCAGCAGCCCAAAGACTTGGCATTCAATTTGTCTCTTTCTGAATGTAAGAAAATTAGAATGTATTATAACCAGTGCTTTTTTTGTGATGGTACGCAGAGGTACGGAGTACAGGCACCTTTTTTGCTAGCCCTGCTGCCCAGCTGGGGCAGTGGGGTCAGCAGGGAAAAGGAGTGTGGGGTTCCTGTCCCTTGCTGGCCGCATTGCCCAGCTGTCAGAGTCAGCAGGGGAAAGGAGCATGCCACTCCTGTCCCCTGCCAGCCCTGTTGCCCAGCTGGGGTCGGGGTCAGCAGGGGAAAGGAGCACCCCGCTGAAATAAGAGGGGGAGGGGGTGCAGGAAGAAGAGGGGTAGGAGAGGCATTTTTCAAATTTACTATTAAGATATGAGGACTGGCACCTTTTTTTTTTTTTTAAAATACAAAAAAACACTGACTATAACCAAAACATAGAGATAGATGACCTATGCCTTGGATGTAATAACATGGCAGCAACCTGGTTTCTTTCTGGTAGTGCTGTCTCTATCATTCTTTAATGAGATTGGTGAAAAGGGAATCACATTATCTGGAGTATATCTCAGGAAACTAGAAAACAATATACTCATACTTAGATGAGAAGCATGAGAAAATATCTCTTGGTTATTTTATAGTTCTACTGTTTGAATCGATATCAGAGCCAACTCAAAGAAATAGCCATTCTTCTCGTGCACTTCAGAAGAACTCAGGTCTGAACCATTTAATGATGTTTAGTTTAGAATCTGCATCTCTGTGTCTTACTTGCAACCACACTTACACTAATGTAAGTCATGTGTCCGTCCATTCAAGTGAATGAGAGCCTCTAGTGTAATGATGCTATCAATGAGATCAGAATCTGGCCCAACCACTGTGAGGAGAAGATACCCTTACACTGAGCAAAACTGGAAAACTAGGACTAAGAAATCAGTATCATTTTTTGGTGTGTTATATAACAATAATCTGATTAATTTCAGAAAATAGTTTACAATTAGCACTGCAAAATGCATATGAAAATGCAGTATGCACAGACCAGTGATGAAAAGATTGAGTAGGTTCTCTGGCAAACCTTGGTGATTTGTGCTGTAAGGTTTTCATTTACTATAGAGGCAGCATTATGATCAATTTTAATTAAATCATGGGGATATGATCAGATAGGGATCGATCCTGAAATTGTAGTTTTGGGGATGGCACCCTTTGCATGCTGCTAAATTAAGGATAGTAATAGTGTTACTTCTTTGTTTGGAAATATCTGTCTTTGCCAGGCAATATGGATTTTTCATGTAGGAAGAAGAAAGATCTTAATATGGATCAAAATATATGAAGGATACTGTTCTTTTACAAAAATCTACTTCAAATTTTCAGGTGTCAGTTTTTCTACACTTTTCTGTGTGAAATGAATTACAGTTGTTTGTAAATGACAAATAGTAAAAGCCCTAATTTATAGTTAGAGCCAGAAAACATTGTTACCTCATATTCTTTTTCAGGGAAAAAAATCAAAAAATGAATAAAACCAATAGCTCATTCATTTTTTGTTGCTGTTATATTTTTTGTCTACTGAAATGGACATTAATAGGATTTGCTGCTAAATAAACCTGGCAGTATAAAATGTGGATCAATAATTGGCTCACCCACCTCAGACATGAATATTGCCTTTGTTCATCATCTTTCCTCAGTTAACGTGATTGGTTGAGGAATATGGAAATTTTTGCTGTAGCCAAATAGAAGTCAGAGGATCAGTTAATGTTCTGCTGTTAAACATCTTCTCAATAGGGAGCCTCGGGCTTGGTTCAAGATAATAGGCAATGAAGCTCCACGACAGAAACAATTTAAATTACATTTTAATCAACCCTCAAGAGGAAAGGCAGTATTAGGTGAAACTATTCATAGAAAAACAGCCATTTTTTAAATCTGTACTATCATTTGTATGCATTATGCTTGAACAATCTGATAAATTACCAGATTATCCCCTGATCCGTTCAATGGCCTCTTTTGTGATGCTTCATAAAGAATTGCCCCCTCTATCTTGCTGAGACATTGATGCTGATGCAGGGTATCTGATCAACTTGAGCAGAAGGTCATTGTATTTAAAAAATAAGGAGGGAGTGGGGATGGATGATGAGGCAGAGCAAAGGTAGGCACTGAGGTCATTTCTGTTTGTGTTCTGATGACCTCGTTGTGAATTTAAACAAATACTTGTGGCTTGTTTGGTTTTTGTGTAGAACAGGCCCTGCTATGGACAGACACAGCTTGGCCTCAATGAAGGAAGGCCCTTAACCATGAGTTTAACTTTAAGTGCATGAATAATTTCACCTATTTCAGAGGAATTAGTCATATGCTTACAGTTAAACGCATCCTTTATTGGGACAGTACACTAGAGCCTGCTTTATATTGGAGTTTTAGGTATGCAGGATTGAACTCTACATCATTATATCTTGTTCTTGTTACAAAAAAAAAATTCAATAAATAAAGAATTGACCATAAAAATCCTTTAATGAGAAGTTTCATTGACAAAAACAAAATGGTAGGCATGTTTTATTAATCCCACTTCTCAAGTTGTAAACAGAAACCACTGCTTAAAAGCAGCAAATCAATTTACTAACCATAGCTCTAAAAATAAGGTGTACTACAAACAGAATGTTAATGGGAAATGGATAATATCATGCAGATTGATCAATGGATACGTAAAGGAAGACGAACTGTGTGTAATTTTTCTTTTTCCTCAGCCAATCAGCTTCACCCCCATGTGTAGCCATTAAAGAAAATAAAAAGATTGCATTAATAATAGTTAAACAAGCAGGTTGAATGCAATGCCTTGCCAACCTTGTGGGCTTAGTGCATTAAAGAAAAGATGTTTTATGTGGAGGCACAACTGTATCACCAAGATTTCTGAGATTAGCTGAACTAAAAGCTTTAAATATTTTACATTATTCCAAAACCTACCAACTGTGGACTGGAGAGGGACTTGGAAGAGGGCTGAAAGCAGCTGGAAATGTGGTCAAATAGGGATTTTTCTGAGCCATAGAAAAATTATTAAAAGTGATATTGAAATTATTAACAGCTATTACTACTTCTACTTTAATATAGATAATAGGCCATACGTCGCACAGATACACACCACATACAGTCCCCTTTACTTCATTTGGATTACTCAGAGTGAAAGTCGGTAAAAAATTTGCCCATTGAAATGGGACAATCCTAATGAATTTTAGAGAAAGCAAGTTAAAAAGACAGGTTCTGAATTGAAGTATGCTGATTTTCAACAAATATTTTAAATATCTGCAGCTGTGCCATCTTTGTCTGGCTCCCATTTGATTTCATAAGGGGAGCAACAGCAGTTTGAGTTTTGTAATTGCACAGCAAACATCCAAGGAGCACTGAGGAGTTGAAGAAAGTTGTGGATTGGATGGGGAACACTTCCTTCTGAGTAAATGTTGAACTGGTGGTGTTAGGGAACAGTATGCTTCTGGAAGATAGTCCAGTGGTGAGGGCACTAGCGTGGGATGCAGGAGAACTGGATTAAATTCCCTGCTGTGTCTCACACTTCAGGTATGACCTCTAGCAAGTAATGTACTCTCTTGCCTCACTTCCCCCTGGGTAAAATGGGGCTAATAATTGTTCCTCACATTGGGCGTTGTTGTGTAAGACAGGAGGTGGTATATTTTGAGCAGAGCTAGTCAAAAGTTTTCACTCAAATCTTTTTTTTTAACATAAACAGCCCTCCTCCAAATGAAAAATTTCAAGAAAAATTTTTAGTTTGCAATTTTCTGTTCTTTCTTGAAAAAACTGAGACCCGAAAGAATTTTAGTTTTTCAAAAGCCAAAACCTGAATTATTTTCAATTTTTTGGCTTTCTATTAAAAAAAACAGAAAAATTCTGACCAAAAAATAAAAATAAACCCCCCATTTCTTTTAAAGGTTTGTTTGTTTGTCTGTTTTACAGAGTGCCATTTTTTGATCCCTTTTGATTCTGGGTAAAAACTACAAACAAGGTCCTGGTCACTGAAAATCCCAGGCCAGATTCTCCAATTTGCTCCATCCACTTTGTTCTTCTCACGTGGCAAAGAGGACAGATTCCAGTAAATGGGCAGTTGAGATTTCCTTTGTGAAACAGACCTTCTCATTGGCATAAAGCCAATGGAGTCATCACAGCCAGTTTCTGTGCCAGCCACACACCATGGGGTTGGGAGGGTGCAGCCTGAGGGTTGATTTAATTGACATCATCAGTCAACAGCCCCATGGGACACAAATTGCAGGAATCAGTACAGGATAGTGACATCCCTTTCCTCTAGCCGGGCCCTGTACAACAGCAGTCGGGTGTGAAGGATGTGGTAGGAGCCATTCCTCGTGCTGCTGAGGGGATCCTGCTGAAGCCAGGTCTGATGGCTCTACAGGCAGGAATCCTCAGACAGTTGAATGCCGCCCTGCAGTACACCGGCACCTAGCTTGCAGTGTTAATACAATCCATTAGCCTTCCGGTTTAAGAACTGTTCCTGGAAATAGAACTTTAATTTCCCTGCATGAAGAAGTAATCTATAAAAGTTTGGGAGGTTGGTTTGTATGTTTAGTCTCAGTGTGAATGAATATAATAACCACGGTCAACAACCTTCCATGTGCCAGCCTCACTGAGTGCTGCATGCCTGGACCAAATTCAGACCTGGTGTAACATCATCAATTTCAGTGGCTCTATATTCGCTTGCACCAGCAAGGAATTTGATCACATGTCAGATGAACAGGAATGTGAATGACCTCCCACCCGCTGGCATGTGCAGCTGTACAAACCAGGCTGCACTTTAACAAAAATCCAAATGACCTTGGAAGACCTCCTGAGGTTAGTATTCAAGAGGGCTTATAAATTAAATGATACTAAGCCATGTTGTTCATCCTACTATAACAACTAAGCCATCTTACGGTTAGCCCAACATCAGATGGTCATACAGTGTAGTATTTATATGAAAGATCCATTTTTACTGAATCCCCACTGTCTGGTTTTGTTCAGAGTTTTGCTATTAATCTGGAGCGGCATGTCTGCCAGAGAACATGGCATCTGACTCTTCAAAGTTGCTCTTGTCTTATCGACTCCCAGTTGTGCTTACTGTTGAATCTGTCTCACTTCCGTTTGTTCCCTGTGTCTGCTAAGGAGCGCAGATCAGGTGCACAAGAGAAAAACAGATAAAGGTCATGTCTAAATTTCATCTATCCGGAGGAGAGGGATGCAGGAAAAGAGCAGAAGGTCAAAAACTCTCTCTACCCTTGTCAGTGTGCCTTATTCCCCTTGCCTCGAGAGATGGCTTGTGTGTTTGCTAGTTGGCCTTGGGTCTTCTGAGTCATCAGCTCTTGCTATCACAGAATTGCAGTGCCAGGTGTAGTCTGCAAATGTAGAAAGTAGTACTTCAGAAAGATTTGATATTGCCCGTGTTCCATATTTGGATTCAACAACTATTGCTGGGGTCTGATTAAAGGGAATGGCATAACCTTTCTGTCGGAGCAGGCTTAGGCACTAGGTTTCTGAAAATGGAAGCTAGGATGCAGACACATGAAGAGTGCAAACAATTACTATAAAATAATAGAAAAGTAAAATAAGTAACAATCAGTCATTTAATTAGTATTTTTCTCCATGCTGACTTTACTGCACTGGGCCAGATCCTCAGCTGATGTAAATTCACCTAGCTCCATTGAAGCCAATAGCAGTATTGTTAACCCTAAGCATTCAAAAGTCATGAGTCAGGTCTCAAAAATTCAGGAGACTGGCTTGAAAATCATGCTATTACAAAAATAAATGTGGGGTTCTTTTTCTTTGCATTTAGGAATCTCATTTTCAAACTTTCCTGTACAAGAATGTGGGCTAAAAACTTACTATTCTTCTTCGATTGCTTGCTTACATCCATTCCAGTATAGGTCCGCTGACGCTGCATGAACCATTGTCAGAAGCTTTTCCCTAGTGGTATCTGCCAGATTAGCTCTGGTGCCCTCAGAATTGGTGCCTCTCCTCCTGGCACGTATATAGGCAGCTGCCGCCCCGCTGCTCCCTCAGTCCTTCTGTCCATCAGCGACAATCACTGGAAGTCTGTTCGTCTCTGGCTTCATAAGTGATGCTCCTACGCACCATTTCATGCATCTGATAAACTGGGATTCTGCTCATGAAAGCTCATATGATAAATAAATGTCTTTGTCTTTAAAAAGTGCCACAGGACTCATTGGTTGTTTCCTGTAAATAGTTGCAAATAGTTAATAGAGTATAAATAAATAGAGTATAAATAGTTAATTAAATTGAGTACTTAGTTATATGGACGACTTAGAATCCACAATTGATAGGGCTAGCTTGCCTGCAGCATGCCTTGATCCCAAGGTTTCTAACAGTGTGCGAATTGCCCAAAGAATGTAATGGTAAGCAACCCACACAACAGCTTACCAGGAGCTTTTAGAGAGTATGGCCCAAAACCTTGATCTGGAGGTGGAGGAGATCGAGGAGGATGGAGGGGATGGTATGATCAGATAGCCTATTTTGTAAATTGACTGATCTTTGGCTTCGGGTGGTGGATATGCAAGTGGCCTAAGAAGAGAGAGTACATGGGGTGGGTTCTGAGTTATTACAGAGAATTGTTTCTTGAGTAACTGGCTGTTGAGACTTGCCCACGTGCTCAGGGTTTAACTGATCACCATATTTGGGGTCGGGAAGGAATTTTCCCCCAGGGCTGATTGGCCTGGGCTCTGGCGGGTTTTCACCTTCCTCTGTAGCACAGGGCATGGCTCACCTACCGGTGAATTCTCTGTATCTTAAAGGCCTTAAATCATGATTTAAGGAGGTAAATAACTCAGTCATAGGTTGGTGGCCTATTGCTGGAGTGGGTGGGTGAGGTTTTAAGGCCTGCATTTTGCAGGAGGTCAGACTAGATGATCGTACTGGTCCCTTCTGACCTTAGAGTCTATGAATCTGTGAGGACTCAGCCCTGACTTGATGGATATATTAATACCCCCTGGATCAGGAAGGGCTGGCTGACTGGCATGGTACATAGACTAGGTCATCACCCATTAGACAAGATAACTACAACCCCATTAGTGGTGATCCTCACCCTGCAAAGGTGGTTGGATTGGGACACGGTGTGCAAGAGGGATCCCCTTTAAAAGGTCCGCTCCTTCGATGTCACAAGTTACCGACACCTCAGACGTGGGATGGTGAGCTCATTTGGGGGTCTATATACTGTGCCATGAGGGTGCCACTCCAGGGGGCACCAGAGCTGACCTGGCAGATACCACTAGGAAAAACTGTTCGGCGACAATGCATGTGGCATGCTCACACCTATGTTAGAATGGACATGAGTGCCAGCTCTCAACGGATGACAGTTATGGAAAGGTTAGTAATCAGTTTTTAAAGCATGAAAGCTGAGATTCTTAGCTAGTAGACGGCTTATGCGCTTGAATAAAACGACAAACATCAGAATTGTTATAGAATTGCGAGAATTGGCAGGTCTGCAATAGAGCAGTGCCAGCGTACAGCAGTTGAAGATTTGGCTTGTGTAATACCGCTGATTTCAGTGAAGTTACTCCTGATTTACATCATCATAAGTGAGATCAGAATCGGGCTGTAATTCTGTAGATGAAGAAAAGGACCACAAATTTAAATTTAATCTTTTTCTTATTTATCCACTAATTTCCCATCACTCCTTTTTCTTTATTTTCTAATTCAGAAAGCAAGGTGCAAGACACACACACACAAAAAGTAAGATAAAATTGATTCATTTGGAATCATACTCTGTTTTTGCTGCTTCTGTGCAATTTAGTTTAGTTGCTGGTATGCAGCCCCTTTACGAAGATGAAGATTTTCTTTGTGAAATAATTCTATCTTCTAGCGTGATAAAATCTGCTACTCAATTTAATCCCTAAATAGGAATACTGAGATACATTTTGATTAGTGCAGTCTGAGAATTTTTTTAAATCTGTATCTTCTGCATAGATGGCAGCTAAATATAACTAAATGCACACAGCTTTAATTACACTGTCAGAGTAGTGATGTTTGGAAGATGGTTGCACAGTCATTCCTTTTTAATGTCTGTGCTTCATAACTGGGGTAATTCCAGATTTACAAGGATTAGAAGAACCATATACCCTAAAGTGTTTCTTGAAGATTCTTAGAAGAATGAATGTGCTTACATGGTATGAGAGTGGACCCATAGACAGGAAAATGACAGCTAGATAATGCCCCCTGCCTGGAATCAAATACTGCAGTTAAGTGAACATTTAAAAATAATAGTACATGCCCGGTTAGCGATAATACAGGCTGCCAGTAAATGAAGACAATACAGAATCAAGAAGGAAAGAAGACAGAAAAACACGGTTTTCTGAAGCAGACCATGAGTACTACTCGTTAAGCAGGACAGTCTCTCAGAGTAAAATTTGGCCTCAGTTTTAAAAAATGACCAATATTTTGGGGTCCCTTCATTTTTGGGTCCCCAATTTAAGGCACCATAGAGAGCCTGAGTTTTCCAGAGGATGGGTTTTTTAGCGTGTCTAAACATCAGGCCCCCTTAAGGTCTTTCAAGTTGGGCACCCAAACATTGAGACAGTCATTATCACAGACACTCTGAAAATTGCCACCAGTAACATTAGTCCCAGGAATAAGCACGAAGTTCAGTAGTAGCAGTTTGCAATTTCAGGCTCTGAACAATCAGAAAGGCAATGGGAAATTTAAAAACCAAATCCATTGTGGTGCTGGAAAATGGAAGTACAGGAGCAACAGGAATGGCTAGTGCTTCATGTTTACTTTCTCCAGTTTAAATTCTGCTTTTAAAAGAGATAAAGCTGGTGTGTTAAACATTAACGTTATTATGGAAGGGAGGAGGTGAGATGCCTATTTTCATGTGTGTGTTGTCTGTACCACAGCAGATGTTCACATGCATACATCATATCCCTGCGTGCCTGAGACAGCTGTCAGGAGATCAAGGCTGCCATATAACATAGTGCCACTCTTCAGTACTAATAGGACTTTTATTAATGAAGGTACAGAGTGTTGCTGATTGTGATTGTTTCTCCATGAATAGTGCTTTAATTGGTGTAGTTAAAATGGTAGGAAAGAGGCCTAAAATTGGGAGCTGAGAAATCTAGCCTTTCCTAGGAGTACTGGAGAATGGTGAGTGAGAAACTACTCTGTGCATGTGCATGTGTGTGAAAAATGCCCATTTCGGTAAAAATCCCATTAACTTCAGTAGAAGTTGTATTGGATTAGGGATGGAAGGTTCTATGCCAGGAGATGTGAAACATCCTCAACTCCCTATTTTAGCCAGTGACAAGTAAGGAGGCTCTGCACGTTGCTTAGGATATGAAGAGTAAACCTTCAGGTTCAGTACCTTTGTAAGGATTTCAAGATTGGCCCTATTTATAGCTGCTGGAATTCAGCAGTGCTCCATTGGCCTCCCCACAGGTTGAATTTCACCACTCGGTTCAACCCTCATTTACTCTATGGTCCCTTTACACTGTTCTTTCAGCAAAAATTCGAATTTGGCCCATAAAAGCTTCTGAATAAAATAAAGGCATAAATAGATTTTAAAAGAATCAACAACAGAAAATGGTAATTAATGTCCAGTGCAGATCTGCAGCATTGCTGAAAGCGTTGCCTGGTAACCAGTGGAAGGTATGTCACTGAACAAGCCGGAACCAGCGATACAACTGGTATCTTATTGCAGACTGAGGAGTATTTTTCAGGGCAAGAGAAAGAGAAATTGACTCTTAACGCAGCTGTCTTCTTGATGACCTGTAACTACACCTTCTTTTTCCTTTTTTTTTTTTTTTTTCTTTTACAGAAAAACGCAGTCCTGGAAAAAATATATCTACATTTTACTAGAAAGGCTATAAATAATTACTAAGCCACGCAAAGGAAACCTTACATCAACATTAAAGGCTAAAGATCTTTTTAATCATGTATTTACTGCTATTTCTTATTATGTAAAAGCTTTGAATTAGGAAAAGCTATTAACTAATAGAGAGTGTGTGTTTCTATATAATATATATATATTTCCCCAAGACTATGTTTTATATATATAGAAACTCTATATTATAATATCTCAGGCATTGGTGCTTTGTTTTTGAAGTGTTAGTAAAGGGCTTTGAATAACATTACATTCCAGAGAGGGATTTTTTATATATATCCTTGTTTCTTTGATCATGATGGCATGGTGAGGGAAAACTGATTGTCTTCAATTCTATAACGAGGCAGGGTGCCCAACTTGACAAGAAAAAACAATTCTTACCCTACAGATTTGCTTTTTATTACTTAAAGAGCATTAGAACAATTTATGCATTAGTAAGTGCATTAGAAACAGCCTTGAAAAGAAAATGGACAAATTCCTCACGAATCAGCTTTTTTGTACTACTTATGCATTCCAATCATATGAAAATGCAAAACATGTTTTCCTTGGTTCTTTTTTTTGTCTGTATCTATATAACCAGTACCATTTTGGTCCCCTGTGATAGTAGCTGAAGTTGTAAACAAAAATCTTCTCTTAATTCAGCGATAAGCAAAATTATTTGGCAATTAAATGACTTTTAAAATAATTAACTTAAATATTTGACATTTGAATGGAATCCTGTTATAATGATCAGTTTGACCAATCTTCATTTCGATCACTCTGTCCAAATAAGCATTAGGAGGTCATTTCTGCTGGGTTCTGAGAACTTTCATCCCAGGGTGAAGCAGACCCATAAACAGTGAATTTCCCAGATGAAATGCATGCACAGAAGAAATATTTGTATCTCGTAAGGGCAGAGATCATTGTGATTGGCATTTTAATGCCAAGATAGGTTACTCAAGGTATGACTGGTCTAATTGGCTCTCCCACTAGCTGCAACATTCTTTACTGGTACTTGGGTCGTACTCCATCCAGATATGATTTTTTGATGTGATGTTGAAACCATCCTGCAAAATCAAATCAGTTACTTACCGTCAGAGCCTTATAGCTGAAAGCTCTGATGATTATGAGGGAGAAGTAGGCACATAAGCATCAAAATAATTTTTTTTTTGCAATTTGTTTCAAGAAGTGAGCTTCTGTCTCTCAATTATGTTCTTGAGTGCCTAGTGACACTGACTGTAAAGGGGGAGAGTGTCTTTTGGGATTTTTTGTTTTGTTTTAAATAGGAAGATTATAATTAATTACTAACCCATGCAGAGAAAACCTTACAACAGCATTAAAGTCTAAAGATCTTTTAAATCATGTATTTACCACTATTTTTTAATATGTAGAAGATTAGAATTAGGGAAGGCTGTTAACCAATGGAGTGCAGCTTTCTCAGCCACTATAATCTAATAAAAGATTACGGTAACCTCTTACAGTTGATCTATTTATATCTCCAGTAAAAGGTTCCTCTTTATTCAATCTTTGGAGAAATCCATTTAATCGTAGCCTAATTATTAGATAAATAGATAGAACAAACTTGTCATAAAGAAATTTTCAAATGTCTGTTTATGGCAAGAATAATGAATGGCCTGGAATTAAAACTCATAGTGTGAATATACAGGAGAGAGGGAACAAGCTGGAAAAACTTTTAAAGATGATTAGAAAAATTAAGTATGATATAAAGGTCCACAGAACTTGGAACCGCCTTGCAGAATTGTGGCATCCAGTTAATAGGAAGAATATCAGCTTTGTTATTAAATTATATAAGGACACTAATTGAAGACAATAAAGAATAAAAAGGTTAGTCATCTTTCAAAGGCACTTTCAAGTTACAGGCTGCATTATTCAAAGACAGAATGCTGAATCCACTGAAAAAGGTTCCATGTTCAAAGTTCTGACCTGTATATTTATGGGAATGATATGCAGCTGCAGTTCTAAGTACTGTGGTACCCAGAGTCAATGGGCTTTCTGTTCACTTGGCAGTATCACGAGGGTAAGCAAAAAGTGCACTTCTAAACAAGGGACTAATAAAAAATTACCCACCATGTTCAGTATCCAGGAGACCACAGGGAAGGGCCGATATCCCAAACGGTGGTTTTTTATGTCTCAGAAAACATGATGTTATTAGGAGGAGGAAGCACAAGTAGGGAGTGGTGTCAGCCAACTTCTTTGAATGAAACGGTAATGAACTGTTATGGGGAGTAATTCAGTAGGCTGGTGTATTATAAACAATAGGAGAGGGCAGCTAGGTTGTGTGTGAGCTGCTTTCAGCATGGAGATGAAGCATGTCTCAATCTTCAATGGTGCTTCCTACTAGTAGTAATCCAGGACATGATTCTTTTGGGGTTTGGCCCAGAATGTTTTGAAGAACTGTGAGCCATTCAGATAACCAGTGAAAAGTTAGCCATTACATAAACCAGCTGGGCATACATAACTAGGCTAGCAAATCTCACAAATCTAGATTCCTGTGAGATTTCCAATATTTTTTTGCTTCCAAGGAGCCAAAAATAACTCCAGTCATTCATATGGAAGGCTAAATCGTCTGCTGGTGTAAATTACTAATTTACCTCAGCAGAGAATATGTCTGGTATTTTGGCACTTAAGCTGGATCCTGGTGCTTACGTTGGCTTCAAAATAGGGTTTATGTGGGATGAAAGTGGTATATAGACTAGATGCTGGTCCTCTGCACTTCAGTGAATTTAACCCACATGTGCACCTATCTTGTAACTACTCTCACAGAATAACATCCTGCCCTGAGTTTCATACTGCACAGGATGGAGATGACCAGACACTTGGTTCCTCATTGCCCACCTCCTTTAAACTGCATATGCTTCTGATCCATAGAGCTCTTGAATGATCTAAATCTTCCTGTGAAATCATATGCCATATAAAAAACTTGAGTGGTGTTTTATACACTCAGATATATTTCCCCTAAATCCATGCACCTTACAATGTATATCAATAATGAGATAAAACTCCAAAACAAATAAAAAATACAAACCCAAAACCAGTCAGACTACAGAAATGTTAGAGATGCAGCGAAAGCCTCAGCAGTGTGAATCTCAAGAATTTCATTAAAAGGAGAATTCCACCAGAGCAGAGCCAAGTCTGTTGCAGATCGTGCAGATGGTTTAACAAATGACAGATTGGAAACAGAACCTAAATTACGAGCCAGTACATAAACAGAAATCACATTTCTCCAATAGGTAGGAGTCAAAGTCTGAAGAGTCTTCAGGAACAATAACATATTAACTGTAATCCTCAAAAAGGAGCCAAGTGCATTGCGTCAATAAAGGTGGAACATGATATGATGCTAGAATAGCACAACAAAAAATTGTAAAAAATAGTACAACAAAAAATTGTAAGCTTGTTGCCAAATTCAGAATAGACAGTAAACAAAAACAAAACAAACAAACAAAAAAAGAAGAAGAGGAGGAGACTGGAAACCTGGCCAAAAATAACTATAATTTAGTCTAGAAATAACAATAAAGTAGTTCAAAATTTTGGTTAAAGGTTACATTGTGGAGCTTGCCTGCAAATGAGGGGGGGAAATGTCAAATTTTATGTTGGTTTTTCATCAAAATTTAATTTTTATTTACATTTTCTGATTAGTTCTATTACATGATTAAAAATGTGTAAATCTTCCAATTAAAGAAGCTGTAGACATTCTATAGAGCAAATTTGTGTATCTAAAGTGAGCAGTGAAAGAAAGATCAGAATTAAGAACGTCTCAACCCCAGCAAATATAAAAGAACAAGTTCAATAAAATTGAGGTTACATAACTAAACCCTCCAATAATCAGCATGTGGACAAGGAAAGACCAACTCTATTTAGCCTAAGAATGACAAAATGATTATTTATACTGACTGTAAAACAACTTAAAAGGTGGAGGCAACTAAAGTTACTAGCATTAAATAGGAAGGTAGACTATAGACTTATTATAGGAATTAAAGGGTGTGTTTGATACCTGAAAATGGGAAGTACAGTAATATGGCTTTTAAAAAAAAATTAGCTTCATCAGCCATGAGAGACAAGAAATACAACCTATAAAGGGAAAAAAACTGTATACACCAAAAAAGTCACCAAAACAAATATATTAAACAACATATATATGTTATTAAAAATGTCAGTGTGTCAGCAAAGGTATTTTTTATACTTGACCATGAATAGCACAAAAGATGGGCGCATAGCCTACTAGCTCCCCAGCGGGGATGCGTGGCCAGCAGGGGCCTGGGGCCGCGGCATGCGGCTCTTGTGGCCCCAGGCCCTGCTGGGGGCAGTGCCAACGGGGGGAGCCTGAGCGGTGCTGTGTGCTGCTCAGGATTGGCCCGCATGCTGGGCTTTGCTGACCCCTGCCGTAGTTAATTCATTCTGTGGTGGGAATGTGGGCCTGTCCTCTCCCTGTCTTATGAAACTGGAAACACGCCACCTCCCAGACCCAGCAACAGCCTTGCATAGTAAGGAGCTGTAACATTTCATAGCTCTGCAATGCTTCATCACTCACGTATTTCTTCTTCAGCTTGCAGCGTTCCAGGATGCTATCTAGTGTAATAGGCTTTGTTTATGCTTTTAGCTAGCCAAATGCACTGAGTATGCTTTATCAAGCCATCCTTGGGAGCCAAGCCTGACTGTTAGGAAGAGATGTAGTTAAGGAAGATTGTTATAGTCAGGATATTACTGGATAGTACTTTGGTATGAAGCTATATTGTAATCATCATGCTACTTCTGCCCTATTCCTTGCCTTTCTGTGAATTTCTGAATTACTTTGTCACTTAGATCCACTGAGGTGTACTGGGGATCAAGCAAAGGAGAGGATAGTTAACTTTAGTCCTAAAAGTCTGCACATAAACTAAATGTTCCTCTCCATTCAGGATACAGGTCCATCTTCTCTCCCTCCGAACACCATCAGAATGAAAATCAGACAACTGTCTGACACTGTCTCATTTGTTTATTGAATCAGGGAACAAAATGACTCCTTAAGTGGCATGGCTATCTGCTTCCCAAATCTCTCATCCAATCTGTAATATCTGCTGATCACACAGGAAGGAAGGAGGCAAGCATTACCATGGGAGAAATGTGAACTGACAGGAGATTTTAATTTTATAGAGATGTAGGCAGCAAATATGCAGCCACATGAAATGGCAGCTTTCACCAAGTGAGGGGCTGAAACACATTTCAGAGTTATTTTGAACAGCTATTGGTGCTGGATCATGTCCTGGGAGAGGAGAGACAGTGATAAACATGGAAAGGAAATGAATGGACTGAACTTTTAAAAGCAGGCAGGGCATTATTTTGCAATAAGAATTCAGCCTGTCAATATTACCGTAGCGAGACAGCTGTGGGGTGACTGAGAACTCATCAGCTTGGGGCCAGTTCCAGTGACTATGTCTCAGACACAGCAGGAGAGCCCATTCAAAATATAAGGACACTATTAGCCGTCCTGGAAAAACATACTATTCAAGTCTCTATTCACTCCTTCCCCTACAATCATTCTCTCTTTGTAAAGCTTGAATAGTCCATGCTGTAGCCCCAGGATTCTCATAGCACACGCCGCTACCCTTTGCTCAGCATTGGGACATGAAGTAACTGCAGACGCCTTTGGCAGCTAGATCCCCATGGAACAAACAGTTGTGTCTTGGGACTATTCTGGGAGTGAACAATTAATTGCTAATTAAACATGGCTTTACACTATGGTCACAATTCCTTTGAGGAGATTAACTTGTAGTTACAATGAAATTTTCTCCAATATTTCTGTTCTGAGGTTGAGATTCTATTCCCATTGAAGTCAGTGGGAGTTTTGCTAGTGAATTCAATGGAAGCAAGATCAGGCTTACATGCCAGTTGTTTTATTTTATTGAGAGACATGTATATTGGATGCAGTTTTTTAAAAACAGAAGACAGAAATCTTCCTACAGGGCGCAGAGCATTTGGGCAATCGTTCTGTCATTGCTTTGGCTACTGCGGTTAATTTTTTGCAGGTAATTGTGTTTGACTAAGAGCTTTCTCCTTCCAAATTCAGCTGCACCTGCATCATAATCCTTTGTTTATGACCTCACAGTCTGTTGCCATGGAAATTCAGCTTTGTGACTTCACTGGTGGATTAAGAAGAAGGCAAAAGATAAAGTGTGTGGGAGACAAACCTTTGTTCAAACAAAAGGGACAGACTCGGGCCTCAGTTACGATACTGTAAATCCTGAGTAACTTCCTAAATGAATAGAGTGAGTGCGGGTTGGCAGTGATGTGACTGAAATCAGAATCTGGCAAGTTATCTCTGCTAACACTAAATAACGTGTGTGAAACGTGAAAGGTTTTGAATGTGACTTGGGCCCAAATCTTCAAAGAGAGTCTTCCATTTGTGCTTGTGCAACATCACATGAGGGCCAAATTACAGCAGCAGCCCAGGGCAGAATAGAAGGTGTCAGACACGCCTCGGGATAGAAACTCTGCTGGGAGACTGGGTTGTTGTGGTGCAAGTAGGCTTTGCTAGTGTAAAGTCAATCCTTTGTGCGGACAAGTAACAGTTCACAAAAATTGTATCTGCAAGTCATTTGAGGTCTCTTTGAAATTCTGGCCCTTTACATTTAAGCAAAGTATATTGTAAAGCATATTCACGCAGGGAAAGGTCTTCTTTCAGCAGGACCGTGCCAGTAACCTAGGTATCTATCCAGGTTTTTAGCTTGGTATTTCCAATTGCTTTCTCTCTTCAGAGACCCTATTATGAAAATAGTAAATATTCCATTTAATTCTCTGTTCATCTTCGGCTGTCCATCGTACTTGACGATGACTGTGGGGGAGAGAAATTTAGCACTTGTTAATTCAGTGATGAGCAGCCACTCCAGCATTTGAAATAAAGCCTCTGTGGCAGTTTGGGCAGGGAAAACTGCTTGATAGTAGGCTGTTGAAGATGATGCTGTTGATACGCTGCCTCTCTGCACGTGTCAACTCCCTGGATAGAATGATACACAACAGAGCTCCATTTCCATCTATCTATCTCTGGCAAATTCTTCCCAGTTCTCCATATTAATGTGTTCTTTCTTCAGATCCCTTTTCAAAAACTCCTTATCATGCAGCTTTTGCCCTCCTCTATCATATTTCCGTTCCTTGAGGTCACCATACAGAAGAATCTTTGTGAGACGATGATCCAGCATGCGGACAACATGACCTGTCCATCTCAGCTGCGCAGCTGCTGTAAGTGCCTTAACACTGGGCATGCCAGCTCATTTTGCCATTGAATTCCTAGAAGCTGCCGCCGATGTCTCAGCTGCAGGCTTGTAAGTTTGGTGGTGTGTCGCTTATATAGAGTTATTGTTGCTATAGAATACAGAAGTGCGGTCAGCACCACAGTGTGATAGCCTTTCATCTTAGGCTATGAACACACGATCAGATTAAAGCGCAACATGGCAATCGCGCTATAAAAAACACATGACCTTTATTGCGGGAGAGCACGTACGCATGTCGCTCCTTCCAACGCAACAGAATTCTTTGCAATATCGTGGTGTAGCGCAATGAATTCTGGGCACCTATCCCATAGTTCTATTTTCCCTGAATTGGCGCTTGGAATCATGGGATGAAGGAAAGGAACGCAAAGCGCCATGGGTAAACTCTCAGTTTCCCGTGGTGCACTGTGTTCCCCTTGCGTTTTCCTCGTTGCCAATAGCAACTCGCGCCTATTTTCAACAGTGCAGTGACGCACCACACAACAGCGGCAGCATGGATCCTGCTCTGATCTCCACTGTCGCCTTCAGCATTCTAAATACATCTCGGCTGGTTGCTCAGTACGCAATGAGCTCCGAGTCAGACGAGGACGCTGAGGAGCAGGGGCTGATCGATGCCATGCAGAGCAATAGCACCGCGTTGCTCAGCTCCTTCACCGATCATCTGCACATGGTGCAACGCCATTTCTGGTCGCGACAGACGAGCACCGAGTGGTGGGATCGCATTGTTATGCAGCTGTGGGATGACGAGCAGTGGGTACAGAACTTTCGAATGCGGAAAGCAACCTTTTTGGAACTGTGTTCAGAGTTGGCGCCTGCCCTGAGACGCAAAGACACCAACATGAGGTCAGCCCTAACCGTCGAGAAGCATGTTGCAATTGCTGTCTGGAAGATGGCAACTCCTGACTGCTACCAGTTGGTTGCAAACCAGTTTGGAGTCGGGAGGTCCACCGTCGGCTTAGCCCTCTCACAAGTCTGCCGAGCCATCAATCGCGTTCTGCTACGGAGGACAGTGACGTTGGGCAATGCTCGTGAGATTGTGGATGGCTTTGCTGCCATGGGATTCCCTAACTGCAGGGGAGCCATAGATGGCACACACATCCCTGTTTTGGCTCCAGACCATCTCATGACCGAGTACATCAACAGGAAGGGCTACTTCTCCAAGGTGCTGCAAGCACTCGTGGATCACAAGGGGCGTTTTACGGACATCAATGCTGGGTGGTCGGGAAAGGTGCATGATGCCCGCATTTTCAGGAACACTGGTCTGTACCAGAAGCTGCAAGGGGGTACCTTCTTCCCAGATCAAAAAATTACAGTGGGGGATGTGGAGATGCCCATAGTCATCCTTGGAGACCCAGCATACCCACTGATGCCATGGCTCATGAAGCCATACACCGGAAACCTAGATCGCAGCAAGGAGCGGTTCAATTACAGATTGAGCCGCTGCAGAATGACTGTGGAGTGTGCCTTCAGCCGTTTAAAAGGGCGCTGGCGCTGTTTGTATGGGAGGCTGGATTTGGCGGAGGACAACATCCCTGCTGTGATTGCGTCGTGCTGTGTCCTTCATAACATTTGTGAAAGTAGGGGAGAAAAGTTTTCCCCGGGGTGGGCTATAGAGGCACAGCGCCTCGAGGAGGCATACGAACAGCCAGCCACTAGGAGTATTAGGGAGGCCCAAGGAGAAGCTGCTCGCATAAGGGAGGCACTCAGGGACCATTTCAATGATGCCCTCCCCTAGTTAACTTCCAGGACGCATCAGGTGCACCTTATGAGATTTTCAATGTGTACAAATAAAGCCACTCTTCAAATTATTTGTTACTGTTTTTATTAAAACCTAAAAGGGGGGGCTTACAGGTGGGTGTAGCTGCAGGTCTCTAAAAAGTAGCTCTGGGGGGGACTGGATGTTGCAGTGTACCAGGGGGACGGGTGGCCTTCAAAGAAATTCTTTGAAGGAGTACAGGGTGTGGGAGGCAGACACGGCTGAACTGTATGGAGTGGAGCCCGTACATTAATCGCCTGGGTCTGCAAAGGAATCATGCTCTTGAGCAGTTCTGTTTGCTCCTTCATGACACTTATCAGTTCGTCCCTGTGTTTCTGCCTCCTCTGTTGGGATTCCTCTCTCCAGGCTCGATTCTGCCTCGTGGATTCCTGTGCTGTTTTCAGCAGCTCCTGAAACATATCCTCCCTGTTTCTTCGAGCACGCCGCCAAATGTTTCTCATGCAGTCAGCTGGGGTAGACACCGGCCTTGTGAAGGTCGAATCTAATAAAAAAAATAATAATAAAGCTGTTGTTAACACATAGCCTAGATAACCAATGTAACCTTCCAGTAGCACATTCCACTGGAAGGTACAGGGCAGTCAACATCCTATGCTTCGCTGAAGCAGACAAGGTACGCCCTAATAGAAAGCTTACTGGGGGCTAACATTCTGCACAGGGCACACAGATGGAACCCGATATCTCTCTCCTCAGAGTGCCCCTGCCAGCTAGAATACATATCCTACATGCCACCGGTTGCAAGCCAGGACCGTATGCTGCTGCATTGTGTGCTGCCATGGTTCCCAGGGCTGTGCTTTGCAGCTGGCGAGGCCGAGTATCCGTCTTTGGGAGCGTAGACACAAACGCTCTCCCATCTAACCTGAGTAGTAGGCTCTGGAGGTACATCGAGGAAACCTTTACTGACCTAAATACAGATGATTTTTTGACAATCACTGCTTGTGTTGATGCACTTCTAATGAATGCAGAGTAAAGAGCGTGCACAGCGGGGACTGAGACAGCAAGCACCCCCACCCCGGACAATGATATTCTAGCAGGAGCCATAGCTGCGTGAAAGAGAAACTTACCGGAACCCCCCTCTGCCGCCTCAGAGGACACGCTGCAATTCATGTCTTGGGTGGACGTCTCAGCGGGGGTGCAGAAGAGCTCCTGGCTACTCGCTGTTGCGCTTTCCTCCAGGTCATCCTCCATCTCCTCCTCCTCATCGATCACGTCCTCATCCTGCTCGGGTCTGACATTCACTGGATGAGGGGGGGCCGATTTGTCCACGGGACTCCTTGCAGTGGTTGTGGGGTCCCCACTGAGGATGGCTTCGATCTTCTTATAGTACCTGCATATAGCAGGCGCTGATCCCGAACGGCGGTTTGCCTCCTTCGCTCGGTGATAGGTTATTCTTAACTCCTTCACCTTTGATCTGCACTGCACAGTGTCTCTGTCATAACCTCTCTCTGACATGGCCCGAGAAATTATGCCAAATGTATCATAATTTCGCCTGCTGCCGCGTAGCTGCGCCTGCACAGCGGACTCTCCCCAGATGCTGATCAGGTCCAGCACCTCTGCCGTGCTCCAAAGGGGTGCGCGTCTTCCACGACGGGCCGTCATTGCTACTGAAGATCGGAGCTGCACTCCACTCCACAAGGAAGAGAACAGGAAGTGAAACAGACGAGAAATTCGAAAATCCCGGGAATCTGATCAGGGCGGGGACTGTTTCGTCACGGCCACAGAGCGGGTGGGGGGAAGACCAGAGAGGACGACTTTGGAATGCTGGGACACTTCCGGAGGCCAATCATTGCGCGGTAAGCGTACACACGAGTGCAAAGGAGCAACAGCTGTTCCGTGTTAGCTGTTACCACCCTCGTCGAGGTGGTTTTTGTATTGCGCTACAACAAGGCAGTTAACGCGCAACAGCCCTAGTGCACGTGTGTACGCTGTTGTTGGTATCGCGCGGTAATGATTGTTAATGCGCGATAAAGTGATCGTATGTACAAGGCCTCAGTTGCTGGAGTGATGTTGTGGTGATACCAGAGACTTTTTGATAGTCTTCCAAACACTTTGTAGGCTGACTAAATGCAATAGGGGTGTTATCACTAGCAACTGTACATCCTAGGTATATAAAAGTGTTGACACATTTAAGGATTTCCCCATTGACAAGAGCTTCAGATCGGCCATCACTGCCTACATTTGGTCTCTTTGATGGTTAGTTAAGAACTTTAGTTTGACTAGTGTTTATCTTTCATCCAAATTGTTTTGCTGCCAACATGAAGCGAGTCTTATCTCTTTGCTGTCTCAGTGCGAATGAGGAACTAGCGCTGAATCCTCTGCAAAAAGAAGTTCTCTAATGCAGTCTTCACATACGTTGGCTGGCACGTAATCTAGCCAAGTTAAATAGCTTCCAGTCAGTTCTAGAGCAAATATTGACTCGAAACTGAGGTTTTTCTGACATTGTAGAGAGGACGCTAGCTAAGAACATAGAAGGTGTGGGAGTAAGGACAGAGCCTTGTTTCATGCCATGGCATATATCAAGTCACTAACATTTCTTATCTCGGAGACTCATTTCATCATGAAGTTCTTGTATTATATGAACAAAATTGTTCTGGACAGCCATACAGTTTTAGCAGCCTCTATGGGATTTCACATGTTCATAAAGTTTATATGATTATTTAAGCACATCTCAAAAAGTGCTGAATAAGAGCAATAAACCCTGCAAGTTCCTGAACCTGATAGGGACAGAGTAACTCTTGGGCATTGCTGAGTACTCACAAGTGTCATTGACTATTATGGTAACTGAAGGACATTCCTCAAGATCAGCTCACCGAGTTTCCTACTGCACTGCATGAAACGTCAATAGAACACTTCAGTGCCAAAAGGGCTGTCTTGGTATCCCTTTTCTGGGTATGAGAAAAGCACCCACAGGGCATGAAGGTGGTTAACATATTGAACGTATCATATCTCAGTCTTTCCCAGTACAACAGAGCTCCCCACTCCTGTGCCCAGTTCTGCACCATTCATCTCTCAGGGACAGATATAACGTGAGCAAAGTGGCAGAAGGGAAAGATTCTGGTCAGCATTCATCAGGAAAACCTCTGTGGGGAAAAATAGCAGAAGTACAGACAGTGAAGCTGGTAGAAAAAATAACAAAATTCTCAATTGAATCCCCCCACTACAGGATCAGTCTGCTCTGATATAACATTCTGTATCAGTGCAGTTGGACAGTATCTGGACACTTTGCAGAATTTGTTCTCCTTGCTGATGAAATCGGTAGCTTGGGACAATAGGTACTAAATGAGGATAGAGGGGGATTCTACCAGAGAAGGGTAAAGCATACTTTTTGTAAAATAAGAACCATACTGAAGGCCTGATGAAGCCATTGAAGCCAGTGGGAGTCTTTCTATTGACTGTAGTGGATTTTGGATTAGGCCTTAAACCTCTACACTTTTCCCTTACCAAATCTTAATCTTTTTAATTTTGTGATCAGTTTATAGAAAAGAAAACCCCTCTTTCCAGCCCCTATATAGCCCCTCCTCCTATCCCACAGTCCCATATAGATCACTTCATTCTCAGCAGCCTTCTACCTTTGAGCATCTTAGTGTGGAACCAGCATACTCCATGCACAACTCTGTCCCATCGTGCCCCGCATTGGTGTGCTGTGGTGTGGGGCTCCTCTGGTAGGGTGTCCACCCACATCTACTGCTCCCCAAATAATATTTCCCAGACTCCTGGCCCATAATCTGTTCTATGACAATGTGCTATCTATCTGGTTACAGCTATCCTAGGTGGAATATTACAATTACAGCATTACAATACTGGAGAGATAGGGAGTTTTATAGATGTGGAGTTTTATATATTTCAGTTACTACTGGTTTCCAGTTCCTGACCATGCAAAAGTTTTCAGCACAGCTCAAAGTGTGGTGCCAACTTTAACCCCCATTTTGCTTCTATGCTGTCTTGGCACAATTAGTCTCAATAGCAAATCAGCCAGAGGTTTGGGCTCCTCCATCTCCTCTTTCCCAGAGGAAAGAAGTCAACACATGATTGCCTTTCCATAAATCAGAAGTGGAGGTTGCAGTCTATTCCCATTTGCAGTTTTTAATTGAAAACTGATTAATGAGATCATCCTTTGACTGGCAAAGCTGAAACACTCCCAGCCTAGGTTGGAACACATTCAGCTCAGCAGTGGAGTCCTTTTGTAGTGTACATATACCATGTTTCAAAAATATTTGCATCAGCTAATGCATTTCCAGTTGAATCTGAGGCTGCAGGCAAACCCTAGATTTATTACCTCTCTTGTGTGAAATAGCCTCCCTGTACCTTGCATCAGTGTTCCTTCAAACCAGCAAGCTACTTACATTTTATGGCATGTTATATTACACTCATTTGTTGCCTGTATATGTTGCATTCTTATATGGGTTTAAATGTTAAGGGACAACTTTTTGCTTTTTTGAAGGTTGGGGAGAAGTAGGCATTAGTAAAACTGCTGTCATTTATTCCATCACATCAAAAGCAAGTATGGCTGAGCTAACTAATCCATTACAAGAGAAGTAATACATCATCTGTTATTTGCTGGATGCTAAATCAAACCACTGGCTCAGGAGATAGACTTATGGATTTGATATGTGGAAAAGTATAGCAAATGTGCAGTTGTGATGTGCAAGATTAATGTTAATATTTGCTATTCTACAGTGATTGCGATGCATCAATCGCACATCCTCTCTTTTTCTCTCCCTCTCCCCACTGGTGTTTAATTTACATGCTAGCTATCAGTCACTTGCAGACAAGCCATCTCGGTGATCCTATCCTTCAAGACTAACAGAACATCAGATATTGAAAGAGAACCAAGGGAGCAGTGTCTGATATAAATACTGTTGTGCCCTAGCACGTATACACATGATAGTTACTGGGAGTTAAGTAGCTGTAGAGAAATGCTGACTGTGCGGATCTTTTAGTGTTTTCTGTTTCAATTAAACCATCATAAGATGTGAAAGTGAAGAGGGTAATTCCGCCTTCACCTGTAGCCCATCCAAATCCCATTGAAATCACTGGGGTTTAGATGGATTAGGGATGCAGAGGGTGGGTGAAATTTGGCCCCAAATGTTTTGATCTATTTTTATTATTATTAAATTCTAAAAAAAAAAAAGCCATTTGCCTGCCACATGGTTTATTTGTGGCATCCATTCTGTAATGTGTATGACTATTTAAGCCACTGTTACAGTCCTTTCCTGAATAGTTAGTGCACAGGGTGCGGAGACTGGATTAGCTGCATCCTCAGCCAAGTGTGGAAGGGAGAGGAACAGGACCACATGGGTACGTGACAGGCATAGTCCCTGCAATCTCTTGAACTGTGGCTGAGTCTTCAGCAGGCTTTGCAAGAGGGGGTGGGAGTGAAAAGTTTCTTCCCCACTGCACCAAAGGTCCAGCTAAGGCGTGAGCGTCACCTTTGATTTTCTGCCAGAATTCCATTTCCGGGTTTTTGTGGTGTCTTGCCAAATCATTAACACTGCTTCACGTGCAAGCTTTTCATGGCTGGATCTCCTTATTTTTATAAAAAGAAAAGAATGACTATCACTATCCAAATTATATACTAATTCACAACAGCTCCTTATTTAACACAACAGTCTGTGCTGTTACAGCTGATTGTGTCTCTGATTACATTAAGGTTTGCTGTGTATAGATCATGGACCCATTCAGTGTCTGGCAGATAACAGCATCTCAAATAAACATCAGCCCTGGATGGTGTCAGCGCTCCCTGTGTTAGAGACATCATCCCTGAGCCTTGTCCTTGTATGGCAGTCAGCATCTCATGACTGCTGAATCTGGGCCAGGCATTAGGGATACTAAGCAGTGAGGTCTGCATTAAGATAGTAGGAGCTAGAGGTCCAGAGAGGCCCACAGGGTCAGTGCCTTGATAAATGGTCATCATTGCATTTTATTCATTACAGCCAAGTTCTGTGTCTTCTTAACTAGGGCAGACTGTACAGTTCTGATTTACACTTCTGACATTTGCCCATCCCTTGCACATTTTAAATCAGCTAGTGATGCCCCATGACCTCAGTTTCCCCTAACATCCATCTGTTCTATCCCCCCTCTAAAACACTTGAGAAAACTTTCATTTTTAAAGATAACTTCTCCCTCCCCCTAATCACTGAGCAGGTCCCCCTCTCTTGCTCCTCTGTTGGCATTATTATATTATATTTTTATTTTCATCATGTATAAAGTTTTTATAATGGAATTATCCTAATGTTTGCTCTGAGGATCCCGGTGCTGGGTGCTTTTTAAATAGCATTATTAGATTTTAAATTAAAGTGTTGTATGTTCCCTGAAAGCCTGCGCGCTAAAATCATCTTATTAATTTGTCTCTCCACCTGGCACTGCTTTTGTGTTAGCCCCATTAGCTTAACTGGGAGTTCTGTGACTGCACCTCGGGGAGTGCAGCCCCATAAATATGCATGGCCGGTAAGCCATTTTTAAAATGGAATAACATTTCTATTACAGTAAATATTTCAATATAGCAAAAATATAATGGGTTGGATTTTGCTCTAATTATGCCACTGCAACCCTATGGATTTCAGTGCACTGCACTGGAGTTACTAGTGTACCACTTAGTTCACATTATTATTAACAATTATTATTTGTTACAATCTCATTGTAAAGATAAAACTGCTGTTGATTTGTGTGCTATCAGGAGCACTCATTTCCCACTTCTTGTTTTAGAAACATGCTTTAAAAATAGCAGAGATTTTTTCTTGAGAAGCCGTTTGGCCAACTCCATTTTCTTCCCTTTGTGTTCCCCCATCTTCACCATCAAAGTTCCCCCATCTTCACCATGGCTCGCTTGTCCCCTCTTCTCAATAAGTTAAACTAAATGTGGTGTCGTCCACTAGAGCACTTTGGCTATATCTACACTAGAAAAAGTTAGGTCGACTTTAAGTCAACTTAATAAGGTCAACGTTAAGTCGACTTAAGAAAGTGGACTAAGTCCACTTAACTTTAAGTCCACTTTAAGTCGACCTAACCACCCTTTAGTTGACTTAATAAAGTCGACTTAAGAGTTACTCTACGTCCACACCATCCTTAAGTCGACTTAAGGCTTGAGTCAACCTAATGGGTGGTTCTTATCAAGTCAACTTAAGCTTTCATTAAGTCGACTTAAGGAATTTCTGGTGTAGACAGGGAGTAATTTAGGTCGACTTAAGCCTCCTTAAGTCGACCTAAATTGCTAGTGTAGACATAGACTTTGTGCCTTCCGTCCGTTTGCCAGAAAGGACTACTCAAGGATTCTTTTCCCCTTAGCCTGCTAGAAAATGAGGACGCTACCTCCACAGTGCACTCTGTAACATCAAGAAGACAACCCTGAGAAGTGCATAGGTAGAGTGTTGTGATGACTACTTTGATTGGCTAAGGATGTGTGCATCTAACTATCCAGTGCTAAATAGAACTGGCTGAAAAAAATTGAATTTCAAATTGTCAACAAATTAAAGGACGATTTTTTTTCACATTCTGTCAGATTGGTGGGGGGGGCGGGGAATCTCATCCTTCACTCTCTGCCTGTTTGTGTGTTTCATTCACTTGTTGCTGGTTGCACCCCATTCCAATAAGGTACTTAAAATAACTCCCACCAGGCTTAAAGTTGGGCCCATGTTTAAGTCTTGGCTAAATCAGGGCCTTCAGCTGCATTTATAGCAGGGACTGTCACCTACTATGGCTCAAATTCAGCAGAGCTTTTAAGTGCTTAATTTCTATTGAAATGATGGAGTAAATCACATGCTTATGTTCTTTGCTGACAGGAGTTGGACTGCAGAATCAGGACCTATATGTTTGTATTGTAACTAGCACAAAGGGTCCTTGACCTGCTGGAGGCCTGTAGATGCGACTGCACTGAAAATGTTCAATAATAAAAAGAAAACAAAACAGTGGACAGTCTTTATAACAGCGGCAGAGTATTTTGCTAGCACACTGTTTGGACCATGAGACTGAGTAGGAAAGGTACGAGCTGCAGCATCTGGCAGTAAACTGAGTCGATTGAACTGAGATCTTACAGACATTCCCCACAGCACTGGCAGAATGTTTGACCAACCAATTCACCAAGAAGATGAAAACTGCCACGGTGTCCCATGATTTTTAAAGATAAGAATCAACAATACTCAGATAGGAAAGAAGAAAGCTAGAGTTCCAGACAAGGACCTGCAGGATTTGCTAAATTTATTTCCATGACCCAGACTTGGGAACGACTTGACTTGACCAGGGACGGTTAAGGCTAAGGTACAATTTTCAGTCTAGCCCCCATTTTTTCGTTGCTCTTAATTTTTTTCACATACGTTCTATCTGGGATATAGTGTAATTTTCATGGTTGGCCTCAGTCTGAAGATGAATATTTTGAAAAGTCTCTGCAAAATTAGTTAGACTGTTTTTAAGTTATGTGTGCGTGAAAAGAAATCCACTTGCTATATACTCTGACTGAAATTATTGTGCTCACATAGCTCAAAAATAGCTGATGCCAGAACATTTGAATGCAGCTTGTTTTATAGTTCCTGATGATGGAGTAAACAATTCAGATCTGAAGAAAATCAATTCAGTATTTTCAGAATTATGAACATTTGAAGTCCAGGCCAAGCTCTGCTCTGAAATACATCAATATAACCCTTTGAAACTCTTGTTATGAGAGCAGATTTTCTTTTGGCATGTTTTGTATATATTCATTAGGATATTTGTTTTTCCCCCAACATGTTAAAAGCAGAGAGCAGAGCGTGTCAAATTCATTCCATGAAGAAAGCCAAATTCCTTTTTTTCATTGCGGGTTGGAGTATAGACTTAGGAATACAGTCTATTATTACAGCAGATAGCTCAACAATGCTAATGGCAGGCTGGCACAAGGAGCAGAAGCAGAATGTAGCCCTTGTATAGTAAATAAACTATCATTATTTATTATTTAATCAGTACTTTTTTGTGGCATTCACATCACTCATGAGAACATATACACTCACCCTGCTCTTTTTGCCTTTTATTTTTCTTCTTTCCACATCCTCCTTTCTCTTTTTCTCTCCATCTTCCCAGTTTTCATGTCCCTCCTATGTCCTTTTCTCTTCATTTCCTTCCTTATAGCAACTCCCAGTTGTGGGCTCCACTCTTACCACCTTCTGCATTCTACTTAGCACAGTAATCAGCAATTCAATAATAAATATTTACATTAACATGAGCTTGGGCATTAACACCCCAGGGAGGTTAATGCAGGATGGGGGCCAGAAATTTTTCCCTTTTTTTAAAACCAAAACTTAGATTCTTCAGAACCTGAGTAGATCAGGTGGAACTGGATCTGGACCACCAGTTGGGTATCTAGCACTCCTGATGTAATGGCTACTGTTGTTTCAGTCAAGTTGGGAACTTGCATAAACTCCAGGTGACCAGGGGATATTAGCATGGCAAGCTTCTGCAATACGTTCCTTCATCTGGAAATCAGCTGTTTGGTCCAAGGTTCATCATGTAAATAAATGATCAAGTACAAAGGATGTATTGAAACTCCTTGTATCCTTGTCATATCTTCAGAATCTAAACTTGTCCAGTTACTGATTGGCATCAAATGGCCATATACTGGACCATAAAAACTTAAAATGGATCACAGATAAAGAGAAAAATAGCTTTATCCTAGTGCTAGACTTATTATAAGAAGTCCCCTAAGGCAGTGGTTTTCAGACCCATGGGTCGAGACCCAGTACTGGCTCGCAGACCCTCAGGTACTAGGTCATGGCGCCCCCCTGCTGCTGCTGTCAGAAGACTGGAATGCATTGCTAGAAGATGTAATTGTTGGGTCACAAGCATAAATGGTATTTTTTCAACTGGGTCCTGAGGAAAAAAAGTTTGAAAAACCACTGCCCTAAAGTGCAGTTTCTTCTCCAGGCTCCCTACGTAAGGCAATGTGGTGCCAATGGCTAAAGACAATTTTGACCCTCAGTGAATGTCCCTTTTCTTCCTTGGTTTTTGTTCAGGGGTGATTAAAGGTCAGAATGTGTCAGCCAAAATTTTTAGCCAACTTCCTCTGGATCATTCTGTAAGTTTAAATCAGGTGCTTTACATGATTCAAATGTATATTTGAGCTTGAATTGACCCTTGGCCACTGTGGGTGGGTGTGTTTAGGATTAAGCATATGTTATTTTTGGCTCTACCTGGCATGGGAAAGCATACTTATAAAGGTATTTAACCTTCATAAGGTGTATGATCCAGGAACTTTGTTTATGGTATTCTGCTATATGTACACATGATGCCTGGAGGTCGGCAATAAAATCTACTAAGGAATCTATCATGCAGCTTGGAGGTAATAAAATACTGAGCACGGTAGCAATTGTCCAACTCACTCTTCTCCAGGAATATGAGACTGAAGAATATCCGGACAGTTCAGCATGTTTTGTTCCTGTCCATAGAATGTTATCTCTTATATGCAATCAGTGTCACTCACATTGGACAAATTAAAGCTCCTATTGACTTTAATAGATGAACCTGGCTCAAAATTCTTCTAATTTATGTAATGAAAATTAATGAATTGAAATTAAATGTGAAAACAAACAAAAATGGCAACAAAAAAGCCCAGCCAAGGTCCCCAAAGCTTTAATTGTGTGTGTGTGTGGGGGGGGGGGGGTGTTATAAAAAAAGCTGATCTAAAGATTTCTTCTTTGGGCAAGAAGAATCTTCAAACTAATCTCTCACGCTTCATTGGAAGGTACAAAAATGTTAAGCTCTCAGGCCACTGCCAAGGTTAACCTGAAGAACTGGTTTGTGAAACTGCTATGGACAACTTCTCTCTTCTAGAAGCAGGCATGATTATATCTGTTCCTATGAATGAGTAGGTGATGCATGTTTTTAAATGCAGATTGTGGTTGGTTATTTTTCCCCCAAATCTAAACACATCCAGCATTGCCCACCCACTCCCAGTCATTCATGGTAATCAGTGTATTTCTGGAAGGCTGTTTACTCAATAGTGCTTTGTTAGGAGTGGGGGGCAGGAAGAGGCATGTGTTGACATGGAGCTGGTAATGAATTATGCCCCAGTAACTGCACTCATGCTTTTTAGCCATTGAAATTATTGTTCAGCATTTCTGGCTTTATACGTGCTGTACAAAAGTTACAGAACAGTAAAGTACACTTGGCCTTGTAACTTTCCAAATACCTGAGCCAGATCCTCCGCTGGTCCAAACTGGCATTGCATCATTAATTTCAATGGAACAAACTGACTTACACCTGCTGAGGATTTGGTTAATTGATTCATCAACTCTTATGTTGTTCTATCTTGTGCTCCAGGAGAGAAAATGGTTTCATCATAAGACTATGCTCTGTGTGTTTGGTGCACTCAAGTGTGGTTGACTCTTCCTGGTTGCTCCCAATGCACGACGACATAGCAGCTACACCAATTCTGCAATGTACTAGTCCTTGTATGATCAGTTATGGGAGTGAGGGGGTGAATGGTCTTGTTCCTGTGGGTCCTTCTGAATCCTATAGAATTTCCTAGTGATGAAATCAGTAGGGTTGTATGGGCATGATTCTTTAAAACCTGTGGAATTTAATAGCGAATCATATCCTTTCTATAACTTTTTTAAACTGTCCAATGGACTATAATTGTCTATTAAATTCTCTGGGATGACTTGAAAAAACCAATAGAAAAAGTTACCGGTTGATTTCAAATTCTGCTGGATAAAACAGAAAGGGAAGTGTAAGGAAGGAAGCCGGATCTGTAAACAGCACGTGGCAGTACAAACAGGTAAGAAGCTCAGATTCATAGATTCTGATTCCAAGACCAGAAAGAACATTTGTGATCTAATCTGAACTCCTGTGTGACACAGGCCAGAGAACTTCCTCCAAATAATTCCTAGAGCAGATCTTTTAGAAGAGCATACAGTCTTGATTTTAAAATTGTCAGTGATGGAGACTCTACTCTGATGCCCACTAAATTGTTCTAATGCTTTATTACTCAGTTAAAAACGTATGCCTTATTTCAGGTCTGAACTTGTCTAGCTTACATAAACATACACTTCAAACAGAAAGAGAGCAGCTCCAGCTATCATCTAGATCTCTAGCAACAACAAGGAGTGGTATGGTGCAGTCCCTCTCTGATCTGTCAAATGGTTGTATCCAACTGTGTATGATATCTCCCGTTGGTGAGAAAAAGTCATCCATTTCCCTATCAGAGCTGCTCTACCTCACTGGTTCTCAACCACTGTGTTGGGACACATTACTTTCTCACCACACAGTGGTAAGTGTGTCACGGAGAGCCAGGGAGATGGCTGGATTTGGCCTGGGGTGGGTGGGCTGGTGTGTCCTGTAAGGTCACGATATGCTGCCAAGTGTGTCACGACCTGCAAAAGGTTGAGAACCACTGCTCTCTACCTTATACTTGGCTGTTTATTGTCCCAAGGGGCAGCGCAGAATGGTCTGCGTGCAATCACCTCCAGCTGCACCTCCTTAAACTGCCACATCTCTGACACACACCCCTCAGGAGGTTTGACGCTGTGTGGCATAGAGCTGTTAAGATAAACTACATTCCTGGGAGAAGTTCCAGAGTGGTGGCCCTGTTAATCTATTTCAGCAAACCAAACAAAGAGTCCTGTGGCACTTTTAACGACTAGCAAATTTATTAAGGCTTTTCAGCTTTTGTGGGCTGGAACCCATTTCCTCAGATACATGAAGTGAGAACTGTATGCCAGTTTAACACTATCAGATTAGGTCTGAATATAGACCAGGCATGACTAGCTCACTGCAAAAAGTTATTTTTTCTTTAAACATTCTTACCTTCCAATCAGTTGTCATTAATGGGCCACATTTACACTTTGAGTTAAAATTACTTGTTTGTTTTGCTGAAATAGACACATCACTACCTCTCTGGAACTGTTTGAATTGACCTTGTTAACCCTCCAGATAATAATGTGACTCACTCTTTTTTTGCATGCATATATATACCTAACATACTACTGTTTTCACTTTATGCATCTGAGGAAGTGGGTTATAGCCCACAAAAGCTTATGCTTTAATAAATTTGTTAATCTTAGTGCTGCAGGACTCCTTATTTATATTACTTGAAGAATTCCCTTACATCAGCGGAATTCTCCCTGGCGACTGCATCCCTTGGCTTTATGTTTTCATGCTGCCTCCAGAACAGCATGTTTTCATTTAAATTTTTAAAATAATCTGTAAAAAGGTTTCAAGTTATATCAGGGTATTAACAACATTTGTTAGCGATCTCACATCCAGAATGTTTTTACGTTTCTGTTGTGCAAAGAGATCTTAAACGTTCTCTGACTCAGAAATGGCTGCGTGAATTTTCCTTACATTCCTCCTTCTTCATCCCTAAATCCTCATGACATATCACATCTGGACTCAATGCAACCATGAAAAGTTTCAGCTCACACAATTATCATGACAGTTATGAGTCTCTTAAAAACACAGGATTATTATGGAAACTATAATTTTAGTCATCTCCTTGCCTAGATGTAAGACTAAACTCAACTTGAAAACTGTTCCAAATATATTCTGTAATATGACTGAAAGATTTCACACATGAAAAGATACTACAGAGATAAGTGGTTTAGAAACAACACTTGATAAACAAATTAGGTTAGCTAATCTGATCTAAATTAAGAGAATGAAGCTGGATCTTGTTTTTCACTACATGGTGCATGCCACATAGCTTGGAAAATCAGTTACTGCCTTTGGCACATGTATGCTCAGTAGATGATTTTTCAAGACATTATCTGAAAAACCCAAGTGGCGAAAACTGAACCCTGCTGAAACAGATTCATCTCCCTTGACTTCAGTTATCTGCTTACACCAAGACTGAATTTGACTCAAGAAAGATTAATAATCTATGCAGTAGGAAGCTCTGTAAAAAGGCCCTGATCTACTGCCAATGAAATGAGACACTTGTGTCTTGCCAAATGTATCTTTTTATAATCATCGTTGTATGGATCTGAACTATGCAAAGGCCCGTAATGATGAGTTCTCTGCTGGATGTACAATAAAAGAGTATTGAAAGCAGTAATTTATACAGAGGCATAATTTCACCTAGGGTTTCAAATAAGGAATGGATTATAGTGTAAGTAAGTATAAAGTGTTCACCAGCAATACTTATGTTCATAATTCAGGATCTAGCCAGGGACAAATCATATATAGTGTTTCCTTCATTTTGTCTCTCTTTTAGTTTTATTTTTCGACTGAAAAATATCTCAGACCCTAGGTCCCCTTAAGAAAATAGTTATAATGTGGTGGAAGCATTGCAGTTGGTGCTGCTGGGCTTCTGGCAATGTAATTGACAGCGAGCAAATGTGCAGGAGCAGCGCCCAGAGGGGAAATTTTTGAATAAATATTCAGTAAATAATCCAAAAGACCAGAGGCAGAATAGGAAAGAGATGTATCTGCATAAAGAGGAGTGTACGACATAACCATCAAACACCTATGGTCTGTAAGGGAGTATTTACACTGTTCCCTTTCCATTCACAGGGCCGGTGTTCAGGAAGGTATTAGTCAGATGTATGTATAGCTTTAAGCATATGGGTAATTCCTGTGATGTGAAAGAGAATCTTCACTTGCTTAAATAACTGATTGAATCAGGGCCCAACACTTTTATTTAAAAGTTAAAAATATGTAGGACCAAATTCAGATCCTGTTGAAAAGACTGGGCCAAATTCTGACCTTTAGTTAAAACACTTGTAGACAGTGGTTAAATCATAGATTCATAGGGTGGGATTCACAAAGGGATCTAAGCACAGCACCTAACTTTTTCATCTAAAAAAAAAAAATCCACAGGAGTAACACTGATCCACAAAGCTGATGCCTGTGCTTCGTATATAATGCCTGGGGGAAACAGGCACTGTGAATGGGATCCACAAATGTCAGCAGACTAGGAGCAGAGCTGCATAAGCTAGTCAGTGGGAGAGGCCGATGACAGTAGTCTCTCCCAATGATAGGTGCCTGAGTCTGGGCTGCAGGGAGACCTGTCTCTGCATAGTGATGCATGAATATGAACCAACCGACTGGTGTCAGACTGTTTAGATGCCGAAGCCACTTCTTGAGACATTGAGTTAGACCCCTGCCTAAACTAGCCAGAGAAGAGAAGGAAGCAGTGGAGGTACCCACCTTATAACTTTAGTCCAGGGTTTAGAGCACTAGCATGGAATGTGGAAGATCCAGGTTGAATTAATTCCCCCCTCTCTGCTTGAGAGGAAGAAAGGATTTGAACAGAGTTCTCACACCATCTCTTGAAGCTATTCCACTGTGGCTAAATAATGAAAGACTGATTGGAGCACAGGAACTGGATCCAGGACTCCCACATCCCAGGTGGGTGCCCTGACCACCAGATTACAGAGTTATTCTCTCTCCTCTTCTTCTCCCCCAGTGATTATGTTTTTATCCACAATGGACTAGCTGTTGGGCCACAGAGAAAGAGAAAATTACTGTAGTTATGTAGATAGGTCACCCACTTAGAGGTGGGAGACTCTGTGTCCAGTGCCCTTGTTCCAATCACTCTTTCATTACTTATCCAATATAGAACAGCTTCAGCGAGAGAGATTAAGGGGCCCCCACAGAAAAATCCCATTCCTTGGTGGTTGGTGTACTCTTCTCAGAGATGGAAGACTTTTGTTTACATCCTTTCTTTCCCTCTGGCAGAAAGGGTGGGGGCTCATAGATTCCAAGGCCAGAAGGGCCTATTGTAGTCATCTACTCTAATGTCCTGTACAACACAGGCCATAGAACTTGCCCAAAATAATTCCTAGAGTAGATCTTCCAGAAAAACATCCAATCTTGGATAAAAAATGGCCAGTGATGAAGAATCCAATGGTTCCAATGTTCCAAAGGTTAATTAACCACAGTGATAAAACTTTACAACTAATTTCCACTCTGAATTTGTCTGGCTTCAATTTCCAGCGAGTGGATCAATTAAACTTTCTCTGCGAGACTGAGGAGCCCATTATTAAATATTTATTATCCAAGTAGGTAATTATAGACTGTGATCAGGTCACCCCTTAACTTTCTCTGTGTTAAAATAAATAGATTGAGCTCCTTGAGTCCATCTCTAAAAGGTTTTCTAATCCTTTAGTTATTCTCTTAGCTCTTCCCCCTCTCCAGTTTTATCAACATCCTTCTTGAGCTGTGGGCATTGGATGCAGTTTTCCAGCAGTGGGCACAAAGGTGAAATAATCTCTCTACTCCTGCTTTAGATTTCTAATTTGGGTCTGACTTCTAATTTGAATTTTCCTGGTGTCAGCTCCCAGCCATTTTTATGCCTTTCTCAGATAAATTGAAGAGCCGTTTAACTACCTAGTATTTTCTCCCAATGAAGGTATTTATACACTGACAATCCAACATAATTCCATCAATTTTAGTTGAATTATTATCTATGTTCACTAATGTTAATGAAATCAGAATTTGTCTCAAAGGTTTGCTTGGATTTTTTGCGGAGGTGGAGAGGTTGGGGTGGCACTGGTTTCAGTTGGTCTCTTGAGCAAGTTTTTCTTTATTCTATTCCACCCATCCCTTTCCAACCATTCATATTGATTGTGTTAAAACGGGCCACTTTATCTTAAAGTTATGGTTGGTGCATAGTGCTCATTTATATTCCTTCCTTTCTATATCTTGACCTTTAATAGGGGTAAGGAACTGGCCACTACTAATATATTCACTTTGCTACTGTAGTCAATGTTAACACAAAGACGAATGTTCTCCTGCAGCTGTCGTGTGGATGTGCCATCCTTAGTGTTCTGTCCCCAAAAAGAATTGTCTTTCTGTATTGCACTTATTGTATGAATAATTTCACCATTATGGTACAGTGACAGTTGATGATGCTTAAAAAAGGGAGAGAGAGGAGAAAATATAATAAGTGAAAGTGTGGCACAAGGCAGTTATATCAGCATTACCATTACATTTGAGGGAATGTAACATTTGATTGCCATGCAGCTCTTTTAACATGCAAGCATATTATATGGCCAATGAGAACACAGAGTGATGTTAATTGTAATTGGTTCAAAATGCTTCAGCACAGAGTTTATAGTTTGTCATTAGCTCCATGATGTTCTAGTTTCAAGGTTATTCTTAATATAACAAAATCTAAAGCAAGAAAAGCTAGTTTCAGGGCAACATAGACATTTTTATTAACTGTTTCATTCATAAAACAATCTTCCCAAATGCAGATTCTTGTATTTTTGCACTCATATCATCATTTTAAAAATCAACAGTGTTTAACAAAGCCCTGGTTTTGGTCAGAGAAGGGGATCAGAATTCCTCTCTGTGAGCCAGCCCTTGAACACACATTAAGGGGCCTGATGATATAGATGTCTCCTTTCTGCTACCCTCCATTGGGGCAGCCATCTAAGCTAAGTGCAGCTGATGGTGCAGGTACCTGACTGACATTTTAATGATTTCAATAGAAAAATCAATAGCATGCAGCCGTACAGCAATTAGAGCACAGAGCTAGGAACAAAATGGCAAAAGGATGAAGTGAAGACACCTGGATACTTTGGCCCAGATCCTCAAAAGTATTTGGGCTCCTTTCTTCTGTTGGTTCCAATGGAAGCTACAAGCCTAAAACCTTTGAGGATCTGCATTTTAAGGGGAAAACCAAGATTGCCTCAGGAAATAGTGTGGTGGAGAAAAGTGGCATGTTTCTGTTTGAAGCAGCACTCAACAAGATTTTATGGGGCATCATGGACTGAATCAGGCTGAATAAACAGAAGATTTTTAGGGCTGTCCATCTAACATCTTTCAAGAAAATGCAAAAGTGACTGTGTTCTAGTGATGGGTGAGGTGATTTCTGTCTCCTACATATATAAAGCTCTTATTTAGGAAACACTCCCAGTAATGTCTATGGGTATTTTACCAGGAGTAAGGAATGCCATATAGGGTATTTTATCTGTAAAGGTACTGCAGAAGTAAAACTATTAAATAAAGGTAAATATTATTAATGATGTAGTATTAATCCTGGAGAAGCCTTGTGGTGAGGCAGATGACCCTTCACACCAGCCAGGTGAGCATTAAGGTGCTCCTTTGGTTTCCATCAGCTCTAATCTGTTGCTCCTGTGAAGCTTGATACCTGCCCATGCCCCAAGGGGGGTGCCTTTGCAGTGCTAATTGTTAACAAAGGCAGTATGATAATATGACCCCAATCCAACAAAATACTTGATATTAAGGCATTTTTTAGTATAGCTTCGTGACATTCTCATACGCAAACTAGGGAGATGTGGTCTGAATTAAATTACTATACGTTGGGTGCATAACTGGTTGAAAGACTGTACTGAAGAGTAGTTATCAGAGATTCACTGTGAAACTTGGAGGGTGTATCTAGTGGGTCCTGCAGGGGTCAGTCCTGACTTTGGCACTATTCAATAGTTTCATTAGAGACTAATATAATAGAGAAAAGAGTATGGATTTCTCTTAAATTTGCGGATGATACCTGCCAGGGTGAAGTTGTAAGCACTCTCTGGAGGACAGAATTAAAATTCAAAGCAACCTTGATCGATTGGAGAATTGCTCTGAAGTCAACAAGATGAAATTCAGTAAAGACAAAGTGCAAGTACTGCACTTAAAAAGGAAAAATCAAATGGACAATTACAAAATGGGGAATAACTAGCTAGGTGGCAATACTGCTGAAGAGGATCTTAGGGTTACAGTGGATCACAAACTGAATGAGTCAACAGTGTGATGTAGTTGCAAAAAAGGCATTCATTCTAGGGTCAGGGCCGGCCTTAGACGGTTGGCAGCCCTAGGCAAGTTTATTCTTGGTGCCCCCCCCCCCACCCTTTCCCTGCCGGACTGCCAGCTCCTCCCTCCCCTCCTCCCCCCCGCGGCCCCTTCCTCGTCCAACTGCTGGCTTTGCAAACCCCCGGCCCCTTTCCCACTCCTCGCCTCCCCCTGCGGCCCCTTTCCCGTCGGACTACCAGCTCCCCAAATCCCCCGGCCCCTTCCCCATTCCTTGCCCCCCCCCGCCCCTCGGCCCCCTCCCCTGCAGGACTACCAGCTCCCCAAACCCCCTGGCCTCTTCCCCACTCCTCGCTCTGGTTGAGCATGCTCAGGGCAGGAAATTTTAAACTCCCCAGCCTGGCCGCAGCAGGACAGCGCGGAATAAGCATTCCGCCGGAGTCTTTGTTTTGCTGGGCCCCTTTAACTCCTGCTTGAACCCCCTGTCCCGGGCTAGACCTGGCTACCCGCGCCCCCGGCAGCCTGCCCCGGCAGCGGGGGCCTCACCCTGGCTGCGTAGGTTTTAATATTTTTTTCAAAATTAGGTGGCGCCTAAAATCGGCGGCCCTAAGCGGCTGCCTAGCTTGCCTACCACTATGGCCGGCCCTGTCTGGGATGTTTTAACAGAAGTGTCGTACGTAAGTCACGGAAGATAGTTGTCTCACTGTACGTGGTAGTGGTGAAGACTCACCGGGAGTACTGTGTACACTTCAGGAAGGGGGTGGACAGACTGAAGAGAGTCTGGAGGAGAGGAACAAGAAACCTGACTTGCAAGGAAAGGATAAAAAAACCTGAGCTTGAGTAACCAAGTTTGAGGAGGGACCTGTTAAGTCTGCAAATACATTAAAGGCTGTTACAAAGAGAATGGTGATCAATTAATTGTTCTCCATGTTCCCTGAAGGCAAGATAAAAAGTAAATTTAGGTTAGATATCAGGGAAAACTTTCTAACTATAAGAGGATTTAAATTCTGGAATAGTCTTCCATGGAAGGCTGTGAAATCTTCATAAATGGAGGCTTTTAAGACAAATTTGTCCAGTGTGGCCTAGATTTACTTGGTCCTGCCTGAGAGCAGGGGGCTGAATTCAAGCTCTGAAGGTTCATTCCAGTCTTTGTATGATTCTAGTTGTGTAACTTTATGCACAATGAAATGGGCAGTCAAAAAGATTACTTTTAAACTTAAAGTTATGCATATGCTTAAGTATTTTGCTGCATCTATGCCTATATCTGGTCTCTGTAGCTACACGTTTCTATCTAGATGCCACAAACTAGATAGAAAACAATTTACAAAACTTTCCCTTAAAACTTATTTTAGTCAATTTTATTTTGCGGGAAACTATGTCCATAACAGTCAGGCAGGGAAATGTACCAGATACTTGGATGGTGTGAGGGGCAAATTGAGGGCTAAGAATATTCAAAATGACATTCAGAAACACTACACAGACATTAATTGTTAAATTAGAAGGAAATGCCAATGTGCACATAAAAATAATGCCTCCCACATGGAATTCAGGAAATTGCAATTGGTATGTAATCCATTCACATTGAAATGGAGATATGAACTGTATCACTAGTTCAGGTAGTATACGAAGAACCTGTACAAGGTCTTCCATGTTGCTGACTACTGAATTTAATTAATCAAGCAATAACTCATATCAATACTGAATTAAGCACAAGATGCCAACTCCTTCACTCATTAGCAGAAATTGTGTATGAGCTGTGACCTCACTTATAAGAACATAGGATTTACCATACCCGATCAGACCATCATTCCTTCTAGTACAATATCTGACTTCAGAGGAAGAAAAAAAACCCCATATATCAGTACCTAGCCAATTGTGCAATTCCCTCAAGGGGTGAAAAACTTTCTTTATCCCTAAAGTGATCAGCAGATGTTACGAAGCATGAGATTTGATCTCCCTTTTATTAATGTGTGTCACTACACATGTTATTACTGGTCTTGAAACTGACTAGTCCCTCTTGAACTACAGCTGCAGCATTAGATTCTCTAACCTCCTTTGGCTATGAATTGTACTATAGTGAGCTTCCCAAATTACTGCCTGTGAAAGGGATGAAATCACTGAGATACATGAAAGACCTGTAATCCTAGCAGCATTTCTAACTAAGGTATTGATGTTCCTACACTGTAATATTTAAGCACTGACTTTCCAGGAATGGTACGGAAAAAATGACACAAACTTCAGAAGCAGAAGGATTAGTGGGTAGAAAAATGCCTGCTTTAAACATTCTACTTTGGGTAGCACCCCATCTTTCAGATCTTGTTTGGAAACATCATTGTAGAGAGAAGGTATTTTTCCAGAACCTTCACACAAAAGGAACATCATTCTCCCCATGATGTCCCACTACATGAAAATAAATGCCAAGGTGCAGGCTCAGAAGCAACAGAAACAGATAGTGTTCAAGTTCCAATATTTCAAATGGCTCTGTCACTTCCTCTTTGAGGAATTTCTTTCTAGAACTCCTCTTCCCTAGCCTCTATCCCAGGACCCCATCAGGTAGATACCTTCCCCTAGGTACAAAATTATTTTCATAAATCTAATGAAAGGAGATATCTCCCTGAAGATTTGTTCCTGTCATGTTTAATTCATGGCTTTCAAACAAAGCTGGAGAGAGGAATATTACTAGCAAATAAACAAAATTACCATTGCTGTTTGAGAGAGAGAGAGAGCCCACATTGACACTGAAGTAACAGTCTCTGAAGGAACCATTTTTATGTGATACAATAAGTGAAGGTAAATTAACTATGCAAGATATGGCTCCTAATGCTATGCAGACTAGCCAAGAATTAATATCATTGTGCTTGATTTTGCAATCCTTGTTGAGCCCAAACTCCCAGGAATATTAATGGGAGTCCTGCAGAAAAGTCATCTTGTTTTGTCCTCATGCCAATGAAATATTGTTCTCTGTAGCATGTTTTCCGATGCTTTATACAGTCAGGTTTTAAAATGTCTCAAACAATGGGATTTTCCCTACTTCCCACTAGAGACTATTTTACAGTCTTAACAGATCTATCATTAGAAATACAGTCTAATTGTACCTTTTCCTAGTTTCATCCATTGCTCCTTTATGTGCCCCCTTAATATAAAACCCTGAACAGTTCCTTTCTCTGCTTGATAGTTGTCTCGTCCAAATATGTTTAGATACTGAGTTTGGCTTTTATTAGGGAGAAGACTGAGAAGACTCTTTAAAATAGTTTAAAATCCTCTTGTTCCTCCCTTTATTGCTATAAATGAAACCGATACCTTTGACTGAGTCAGCATTTCTAACACCACTTAGATCCCTTGACAAGGTCTCATTTTAGCTTTCCAACACACAGTGTGGCTATTTGTGCAATTGTCAAAATTCTTCATACATTCTCAGTAGGTCTTAGGAGCCAAAGGTTGTACGGACACCTCAACAGTATCTGCAGCACTATGTGCAGGTTAAAGAAAAGCCAGCTGCACATCCATTCTGTCTCCCTTAGCAACAGCATGCTACCAACCGCCAAGAAAGAGCTGGAGAGGGAGGGGCATGGATTACAAAATTAGAACTGGGCAAGCCATGTGTGAAGTTGTGGTTCTCCAGGCCAAGAATCATTTTGCTCATTCAAATTTTTTCAAAAATATTCTTGAAATAGTTTTGTTTGTTTTGTTTCTTTTTGGCTAAAAGTCTTCTGGCTCCCCCATAAATTTTTCTGATAAATAGTGTCTACATATCAAAAGATTCCAATCTGTATCTCTATAATATGGGACCATATGATTATACCTACTGCACACCACACAGGTAAGAAATCTGCAGTAAATTACAACATACTGCTGCAGCAGATCCGTCCAGAAGAGGTTTGTGTTTGAGTGCCACGCTCCTGTTTGGTACACTTGTTGCAGTGTGACGGTAAACCAATATATGTGCAGCGAGATTTTATACAAGTGTTGAGTTGTAGCAATTGGTAAATAGTCTGATATTTGGATTCAGATTGTATTGATAGGTCTTAATTGTTATGTACCAGTTATTAAATCTTTTAATTTTATTCTGTGTATTATCAAACAGATCTCTGAAACATTAACTACCTTTCTATTCCAAAGGGGTAGCCGTGTTAGTCTATTGTAGAAAGACAACAGAGTCCTGTGGCACTTTTAAAGACTAACAGATTTATTTATCGCATGAGCTTTCGTGGGAGAAAATCCCACTTCGTCAGACGCTTTGAAGATAGGAAAGTGGCCTGATGCTACGTCATACACTCCCCTACATTTAATTTCCTCCCACTCTGTAACTTTCCTATCTTCAAAGCGTCTGACGAAGTGGGATTTTCTCCCACGAAAGCTGATGCGATAAATAAATCTGTTAGTCTTTAAAAGTGCCACTGTTACCTTTCTATACTTTGCATGCTTCAGAACATCCAAATGCTGAACTTATAAATCGGTGTTTGAGAAGTTCGAAACTACCTCAGCTCTCTGAGGATGATGTGGCAGCGCTTGTTAGACAAATTACTGAAAAGGTAGCTAAAGTTGTAATTAAGAATTTAAAATCCAATAAAACTCCAGGTCCCGATGGGTTTTCTGAGGAGCTCTAAAGTAAGTGTTGGTCCCTAGTTTAAATGAAATGTGTAACAGTAATTTGCAGGGGAACAAGATTTCAGATTCATGCAAAGAGGCAACACTTGTGGTAATTTCTAAAGAAAAAAAGACTGTGTATTAGACAGATCTATTTCCTTAATAAGTATGCTAACATTTATACCAAGATGCAAACAAACAAACAGTTATCTTGCCCAAATATATTCAACCTCACCAATTTGGCTTCATTGCATCTATCTGATATCAGAAGAACTCTGAATTTGATTTATAATGTTAATTCTAGCAATTCTTCCTGTGTGCTGCTTTTTCTGGATGCTGAGGAAGCCTTCAACTGGATGGAGTGGGAATACCTCAGTTTTCTAAGATCAGGTCTTGTCTAATCATCTTTGCATGTCTGCTTTGGTTAAAGGTCATCAATCACCTCCTTTTAATTTGTCTAGGGGTACAAAACAGGCCGGCTCCTTATCCTCTGTTTGCTTTGGCAGTGCAGCCATTTGCAATAAATGTGAGAGAAATCACCCCTTGTTAAAGGGCATCCAAACATCTTCTGGATTAGAACACAAAGTAGTTTTGTATGCTGACAGCATCTTGTTATAGTTACAGGATCCACTGACTTGTTAAAAATTATAGAACAATTGACTGGAATTTGAGCAGATATCAGGCTTCAAAAGTAAACTATAATAAATGAGAAATTTTAGGAATTAATATTCCTAAAGGGTTCAAAAGAAACTGATGTCAGCTACACAGATTTAAATGGGGGATGTAATTTTTAAAATGTTTTTTACATTTTAAAAAAAGAACTTGGAGGAATAGAACAAATATGAAATTTCTTGGTTAGGTCGGGTAGCCTCACTGAAGCGAATGTCCTCCCAAAGTTATTTTTATTTTAGTTTACCCCTGTTGGTATTCCTGCCATGACATAAAAACATGACAGGATGCCCTATTAAAATTCATATGGAAACATAAATGATAAGTTCTAAAGTTCTTTTTAAGCCTGCGAAGTGGAGTGAACTAGCTTTTCCTAGTTTGGCCATTCAAATACTGGGTAAAACTGGATTGAGACTGGACCCCTAATAAAGTTATTTATAGTAATTGTTGAGTTACACAGAAGTTTAGATCACCAAAAAATTAAAATTAAAAAAAAAAATCACCCATTCTTCCGGAACACTTCAGCAGCTTTGGATGATTTTTTTTTAATTCCTGTCACTGGGGTCCTCTCCTGTAGCTATTTTCATTAATAATCAGGAATTTATCCCAGGAAATAGCAAAGTGACTATTCGGGTGAGTTTACTCAATTTATACAGAGCGGCTGCTCCTGGGTCCTAATCTGAAATCATACCAAAAGATATGGAATAATATAAATATAAAAATCCTGTATTTCCAGCATTTATAAATAAAACATTTTATTTTTGAAATCTGAATACAAGATGGCTCAATCTCAGCAGTTCTCAACCTTCAAATGATTCTTAATATTTAAGATTCTTCATCCTTCTTGAAACATTCAGAGGAAGAGGGTTTCCCAACCAGAACCTTTTGACCAGTACCCAGAAACCAGTCTGGCTGCAAATGAGTTGCCAGCTCAGTGTATAAGCAGCTTAAAAGAGCATGATTTTCTCACCTTACTTCACCATCTCCACTTCTCCCTCCCCCATCCCAAATCAGCAAGAATGAATTTTCTAAGAAGACTGAGGGTGGCTAACTGCCTAGGCTATTACAACACCCAGAGCAAGTGAGGAATGACTGTAACTCTATATCCAGACATTGACGGGCTGGGTTATCTCATGTCAGGTTGCAGATCTCCTCTAACACTGAGACCCATCTTAGTGCACACTGTCTGGAAGCCCCCGTTACTTTGGGGGAACACTTAGCTTATCAAACTGGGCAAATATTTGCATCACTTGGCCAATATATTCTTCATTCACTCATCCTTACTGCTCATGTAACATGAAAAAAAGAATATTACCGAGTTTGCATGAAGAAAGAGGTTCATATGTGTTTTCAGTATTTAAAAAAAAATCAAAGTGATAAAATATAAACGTTATCACCAAAGAGAATAATAAGATATAGGAAAAGAAAAAGAGGAAGATAATAGGGTCAGTGTTTCATTTTACATATTTTTCTGACAAGAATTTTAATAGTGCTATAAATTATTGAATGAAGGTGTAACTATTCTTAGAAGTATAGAATCAGGAGCTAGGCTTGTAAGAGCCATCTGCATGCAAAAAAGCTAAGTGATATGTCAGAACAGGAGCATTCTGCCTTGAACAGAGCATTAGGCAGTCTCACAAGGACATGCAGCTGTGGAGCTTGTTGCTGTTTTGTTCCCAGCACACTAGAACAGCCGGCGATCCTCTGTACTATTTGAATAGAACTGTGGCAGACAAACTGTATTTGGACTTGATAGAAAAGCAAGCTGGAATACTAGTCAGCCATTCAGTCTGCTTGCTGAGAAAGAGAATGACTCAATAACTAATAAGCTTTCTTCGCATTTGCAAAGGTATTTCATAAAGGAGCACAAGCTCTTTATTTCACATCTCTGCAAGACACGCCTCCCTAGTCTGTGTCTGTCTTCATTCCTCCAAAGGAATTCCAACGTTAACAGCAAACTCCTCTGTAGAACTAGCTCATTCATTAAGGGATGGTTGCATCTTTTATTTTTTAAGTTGAAATATGAAGCTTCCAAGTCTGCAACATGTGAGCAGGTGAGGATGTTTGCTGACAAGTCCAAATGATATTTTCAGGTAAGTGATTCCCTAAAAAAATCAGATTAAGTCATCTTTTATTTTTCTCCTCAGTAATTATTGTGGTGTTAGATTGTCAATGATCATTTTCAAAAGGGTCAGAAGTCTGCATGTATTGAAATGAATGGGCATCCATGCATTTCTGAGGCACTGAGGTATCTATCTGTGCAGCATGAGAACAAATACAAAACTGCCTGGTCTGTAGCTCTCCTATTGTTTATATCATTTGAAAATCTGAAATTAATTTGTGCTTATGGACAGAATTGCTCAATGCCTTTGATAGAAATGACCCTTAATAGCAGTATGGTTACTCCAATAATAATTTAAATTGTTAAAGACTGGGTGTAGCTGGGCAGATCCTTATATTCTCGTACTGTGTCTATGACTTCTGGTTGTTCTTCGTTTCTGTATGTGATTTCCAAAACTTCTGTTCAGGTTATTTTATTTTACTGCTGTTAGATTAACTGTACTCCTTTGTTATTCTTGGCGTTTCACTTTTTATATCATAGGTTTTAATCAGAGCTTGAATACAAAAGTGGGGTTGAATTCATAGTGAAATCTGTAATATATTAACTGCATTCCCCCTTTCTCCCAACCAATAACTTGAAGAAAAATTAGAAAAATAACTTGTAATGTAACATTAGAGAGCTATTGCATGGCATTCTCAGACTTGATGTAAAATAGTGTGAAGAAAAACAATTCATGAGCAAGTAGACTATGGGGGGGGGGGTGCCAATTCCTCTATCACTACTGGTAACTTAAGTTGCTTAATCTTTTGGTCATACAACTGTAACTCTACCGTGTTTAGTTGGAAATCCTATTACTTATTTGAAGCATTCATGTAGCATATGAACAATAAAATATACCAAAAAAATCATATGAACCAATGAAATAAAATGTTGCAGGCCTATACAGTTTCCGTATTTTAAAAGTTAGTTTTGCTAGTTTTATTGTTATCTGAAGATGCACATGACAAGATAACAGAATAACACAGAAGGTTTTCACAACAGAAATGTGTTATTTCAGTTGTTTTGAACAGTCTTTTCAAGTGCCGTCATCACTATCACGTAGCAGTTCAAGAATGCTAGATGCACAGCAAGCTTCAAGCACACTATACTCTGCCCAGTTTATGTACACCCAAGATATGCTTCTGTAGGCTAATGGGGCTTTGTACATTTCTCTTTGTAGAGCTGTTCTCTTTGCTTCCTTTGCCCAAAGCAATCTGAGATAACAGATCCAGCAGTAGGTCTAAATACAAAAGCTGTGCCCGACTTCCCACAGCAAAAATGTTTTTCAAGCATGACTCAGTGAGGCTTTGTTTATCCTGCTGCTGGGTTTAAGGTGGGTGGGGGCCAGAATGGGAATCTTTGCTTCTAAATGCGAGACTGAACTCTTTGTGGATAATCATTCACCATGAAAAAATGTTAATTTGAGCCTCAAAACTTTCCACTATATCTTATGCAATTAGGGCTTGGTCCAAAGCCCACTGAAGTCCATGCAAGTCTTTCTAGTGACCTCACACCACATACTGCATAAGATTCTGTTGTTTAAAAATTCTGCCTATTATATGAAATGAAAGTGTGAGCTGACTCCTCCGATAACCTGCACAGACTGTCTTGTAAGACTAATAAGCTATTCTTTACTTTTGAAGAAGGTAAAACTGTTTACTAGCTACTACTAGTAAAGTATCTAGTGCAGCCGCAGGCAGTATTAACTCCTCAGCAGACCCCCAATCTTCTATTCAATAGAACCCTCTTAAAAGGGGGCTGCAGGGGCCACAGACAGCTCAGGAACCATGTGAGCATGGCTAACCCAGAGCTGTGCCAGGAGCACTGGCTGTGTCTACACTGGTAAATTAAGTCAACTTAAGCTTGGCTTAAGCCGACTTAATTTACCCTGCGTCTACACTACACTTTGCTTAAGTCGACTTAAGCAGCTTGCTTAAGTCGACTTAAGGAAAATAAAGTCGACTTTATTAAACCTGCTTTTTACTCGACCTAAGGCTTAAGTCGACTTTCTAAAGTCGACTTAAGCCAGTGTAGCCCTGGGGTAGCCCTAAGTCGACTTAGGGCTACCCCAGGGCTACACCAATGCCCTCCCTGCCAGGGGGGGACACAGGGGGAGCCTGGCATGCCCCCCAAAGGGCAGGGCATGTGGGCAGGGTGTGATGCTGTCTGGATTTAGGGAAGCATTTATGATATTATTTTCTATCCATATATCCTAAATCTTATAATCCATAGGAGCTATGTCATGTTTGGTATCAATAGAAAGGTAGTAATTTGCTGGGAATGATTATATAGTTTATGTCTAGGAATTGAATTCAGATTAGAAATTAGTTTAGTTAGGAATTTGGTGTTATATCTATGCTTTAACTTGTGTGATTTTATGGAAATGTCTGAGAGAGGCGGGTGTGTAAAACCA
>ML685788.1:0-56934 GCA_007922175.1 Pelusios castaneus
GGCGTCTCGTGGGCCTGAACGCCACAAGAAGGGAAAGAGAGAAAACAAAGTTACGGACAGTAAACAATTCTGCAGGACATGCCCGTCTGATCGGTTCTCCACCTGCGTAGCCACACCGCCCTCCGCCGCCTCCTAACCCACCGGTCGCAAACTAGGATGCTCACATCCCCTGAACGGAACCAATACCAAGGGGAGGACACCGGAACGCACTAGGGGAAACCTGTGTTCAATCCCAGGGTGTGCAGAAAGAAGACCACCTCTACAGGGAACGGAGCATCGCTAGTTAGGTACCTCGCACTCTGCCAGCAATCCATCTGACCCTCCCCTTGCTCCAAGGTCAGGACCGCCTTTCCTAAACAACAATCTTCAATTACAGTTTTAGCCTGGACCACGCAACACTCCAGCTGATACTTATCTTTGCCTCTTGCAAACCAGCAGCCTCCAGACACACAAACAGCGACACCGGGAACGACGGTGCCTTACGAACCGCTCGCTAGGTGACTCAGGCACAGCTTCGGGAGATACAGCGCCACCACTGCTCCAGAGTGAGGGTGACACCCGGGGTTTCCTGGGCCTGAACGGGAAATGAAAGCAAGGAGAGAAAACAGACAGATACGGACAGTAAACAATTCTGCAGGACATGCCCGTCTCATAGGTTCCCCACCAGCGCAGCCAGACCGCCCCTCTGCCGCCTCCTCACCCACTGGTCGCAGACTAGGACGCTCACATCCCCTGAATGGAACCAATACCAAGGGGAGGACACCAGAACGCACTCGGGGAAACCTGTGCTCAATGCCAGGGTGTGCAGAAAGAAGACCACCGCTACAGTGAACGGAGCATCGCTAGTTATGGACCATGCACTCTGCCAGCAATCCACCTGACCCTCCCCTTGCTCCACCACAAAGACCGGAATTCACTCCTCGACCTCAGACTACCTCAACAATAATTGCAGAAGACAAAAGCTCCCCCCTTTCCTCAGCAACCGTCTTCTGTCAGGACACTGACTACGCCACCCTACAACCGATACTTATCTTTGCCCCTTGAACGGAAGCAGCCTCCCTGCGCCCACACAGCGAGGCCTGGAAGGACGGTGCCGTCGGGACCATTTCCCTCGCAGGTGATCTTGGGCACGCTTTCCATGCATACGGAGCTCCCTCTGTCCCGCACCAGGAGTGGCACCTGGCGTCTCGTGGGCCTGAACGCCACAAGAAGGGAAAGAGAGAAAACAGAGTTACGGACAGTAAACTATTTTGCAGGACATGCCCGTCTGATCGGTTCTCCACCTGCGCAGCCACACCGCCCCTCCGCCGCCTCCTCACCCACCGGTCGCAAACTAGGATACTCACATCCCCTGAACAGAACCAATACCAAGGGGAGGACACTGGAACGCACTAGGGGAAACCCGTGTTCAGTCCCAGGGAGTGCAGAAAGACGACCACCGCTACACAGAATGGAGAATCGCAAGTTATGGACCTCTCAGTATGCCAGCAATCCACTTGCCTGTCTGTAGCCTTCCAGCCCTCAGGGAACGTGAGGCAAACACCCGAGAGTCAGTAACCTTCTACCCTTCAGGGAGGGGAAGGCCAATCCCCAGAGTTAGTAGCCTTTGGTCCTTCAGTGTGCACAAGGCAAACACCCACAGTTAGTAGCCCTCCCGCTTTCAGACAAGGCGAGGCAAACACAAAGTCTGTAGAAGATCAAGGTGGGAAGGGTCTAAGCTCAGGAAACCAGAGAAGGTGGGGAAGGAGAGTGACGCTGGCCCACCCAACATTTCTGCGCCCCAGCCCAGGGCACTATACAGTGGCAGAGTGGTCTGCCACTGGGGTCAGCGGGGCTCCCGCTTAAACACACTGACTACCATTCAGCCGGGCACTTACCCACTGTCCCTGGATTACTTCTTCCCTTGCCCCCACCCAGGTACCCAAGTCCCGTGGTCTTCTTCATATATGTCCATGTATATAGCCAGAGGGATTCTGGTCAGACCCTCTGAGTCCATAGGCAGCAGGTCCAGCAATTCCTCCGGGCTGTCTGCTAAGGGTAGCTTCTCAAGGTCACAGGTGCTGCTCACAGCAGGCCCCTCTCTCAGGTCTTCAGGATCGTCAGCACAGGGCAGCTCCTGCAGATCACAGGGGCAATTCAGAGTAAGCTCCTCTCTCCGATCCTCCATCTGCTCCGCTGATAGTAGCTCCCCCAGGTCCTCCCCTGGAAGGTAACAGAGGTAAGGCCCTCCTTTCTGACTGCCCTGGAGTTCAGTTACCACCCCTGGAGGAGGGTCAGGGCCTTCCCATGGTGGAAGTTCTCGGGGCCGGTCCATCCGTCTCCTGGGAGGCTCCCCCGGTGGGGCTTCAGTCCAACCTTTTATACAGCCCCCTCTCCCAATGACTCCACCCTTCGGCTTCCTGCCCTGGCTCCGGGCAGTTGTGTCCTCTGTGCAGCCCGGGGAGTGTGGGAGCCCTCCTGAGCCCTGCACTAAGGGCGGCTTCTTCACTCTGCTACAGGGAGAAAAGAACAACAGAGTCCTATGGCACTTTTAAAGACTAACAGATTTATTTATGTCATGAGCTTTCATGGGAGAAAATCCCCCTTTGGAATTTGACTACAGGAAGAAAAGAGTTACAGACAAATCAATTCTGCAAAACATCTCCTTCTGATCAGTTCCCCACCAACTGTGCAACAGCACCCCCCTTCCCCCAGCTCCCTGACCCACCCATCGCCAACCTGAATGCTCACTTACCCTCATCCAAATTAATACCAAGGGGAGGACACCGGAAGGACTTGGGGGAGACCTGTGTTGAAACCCAGAGTGTGAGGAAAGAAGAGGACTTCTGGCAATGGCACATTGCTAATTATGGACCTCTCACTCTGTCAGCAGTCAGCTACTGAAGAAGGCCAATACTCAACACTCTGGCAAGAGTCAATGAGGAGATAAGTAAAGGAGTCATCCAGGATGGGGCAGATTTACCGCAAGGCTCTCCTGCTAGAGAAGAGAAGTGGACTCTTGGCAAAGATGAAGTACAGCTTTGACACAACCTCCAACACTCTTGGTATGCTACTGACACAGTGTCTATTTAAAAACACATGATTTCTTCTCCCTCTCACCCCCACTTACAGGTCAACTAAAGCAAAAGTATTCTTTTTCTCTTTTTATTTGTATGAAATATATTTTTCTTTGTAGCTAAACAGAGTATGATTTCTGTATTTTCAAACACATTCCATACACTAAAATGAAAAAAACAACACTTACCACACTCCCTGTTACTGCCCTTCATTATTTACCGTGATTACAAGTGCCCTGCACTTGTCTATCCACATCACCTTGGTGCACCCAAAAGGCTGAATGACTCTTTTTCACAGGAAGCCCAGCTTAAATACTGCCCAAGCTCCACCCCAATTTCCCAGCATACCAAGACACAGGAAGCTACAAATAGAGGCTCATGTGACACAGAAACCCTTTAGTTCCTGCCTATGTTAACAGCGCTAAAAAGGGTTTATCCTAATATACTAATTCAATGTCTTCATTATAATTCAAATTTACAGAAAATTTAAGTGCTTTCATCAGGTAAGGTTATGATTAACATGTTTTAGGATCCTGAAAAGAAGACATTGCTAAGAGTACAGGGTGAGAGAGGAACAAGCAAGGGGATGGGTCCATTGGAGGTGGCTGAAGGGATGTGTTTGTACTGTGTGTCATTTATTGGCCTTCTGGTTTGCTTTCATCATTACAGATATGGGTGGGCAAATTTCTAGGCCTGAAAACCACATCCACAGTATGGCTCACAATACATAGAGGGAAGGGGCATAAGGTGAGGCTGGGAGTGGGGAAGGGCTGCTGCTCAGCAGGCAAGGGGGCTGAGGTGAAGAAAGAGAGGTGCAAGTGATGGTGTTTCCTGGAGGGGCAGAGGAGTTGGGGAGTCAAGTCTTAGGGAAGGGGCTACTGCTGGACTCACATGGTGGGAGAGGGGCAGGGCTGGGAAAGGGAGCAGCTGCCAGTTGCTTGGCCAGGGCACTGCTGTGTCCATGTGGTGGAGGGAGGGAACAGCCACTCTGCTCCAGTTAGGGGGCACTACCACTGCTGGACCCTCATGATGGGGAAGGGACAGGGTTTAGGGGGTTTAGCAGCCACTCTGCTCCTGCCAGGAGGGCACCGCTGGGCCCAGGTGATGTAAGAGAGGCAGGAAGGGGCACGGCCTAGAGCGGGGAGTGGGCCATTGCTGCACTCCACCCAGGTCCAGCTGAATGACCTGATGAAAAGTTCCTGTGGGCTGGATACATCCACCTCTTAACTATGATGTCAGCCTTCTATTTTGTGAAAACCAGATCCTGAGCATGAGAACTTCCTCCACTTCTTCCCTGAGACTCTGCCCACCACCAGCCCCCTCCCTGCCCCCCACAATTCCTCTGCCCCTCCAAGCAACATCACTTGCACATCCCTTTCTCCACTGTAGCCTCTACTTATCTCTCTGCTTAGCTTATATGCATATATTTTATTTTACATCCATATATATGTGTATGAGTTTAAGAAATTCTGATTTTATAGAAGTATACTTAGCATAAGTAAGATAAGTTAGCATAACTTTAGAGTTGCTGAAATGCAAGAAACCTACAGGCCCCATTCTAAAAGTTTCCAGGATGAGTCTGTATGTACCAGCTTTCGCAAATAGGTAGAAGTTAAACTAGGTTAAATTTAGCAAAGCATGGGTCTTGTTTTCCGGCAATCAGAAAATATCAGCTCTTAATTATAATATAGGTGAAAGGTGAGTAACAATTTTAAGGTGAATAACAACTTTAAACGAGGCTTTTGACATTTCAATAGAATACCACAAAACCCACAAAATTTGTAAACAAGTAAGAGGAAAGGTAGCATGGAATATTCTGGTAAGGAAAATACGTCAAATGTATGTATGAACCCCTCAACCAATAATTGGAAGGCACCCTGACAATTTCTGGGGTGAGGGCCCATATTTGGGTAAGTAGTGTGAAATCACTTCATTTATTTTTAGAGGGTATAAAGGTGTAAATCTGTAATGTAGGGAAAAAGGGTATTTAAGATCCTAAAATCTGGTATGCTATGAAGCTTCCATATCTTTCACTCTGAAGTCATCTTACCTGAGGTCAGCAATATCACAAACCCACAACTTATTTTTTTATTATTATTTTATCTTAGTTTAGTTAAGTTAGCAAAGTTTGCTTAAGGTTATTAAAGCCTTCACTCCTCATCTCAACATCTTTGCCCTAAGGAAGTATAAGTTACTTATTAATTGCTTTATAGAATATAGTCTGGTTTTAATTTATTGTGTAAGATTTTAAGTATATTTTATTGCATTTTATCAATTAATTTTTGTATTTCTTTTAGGCTTATGCTCTTGGCAATTAAAAATATGTTATAAAATGTTTTCAGAATCCTTTGTACCTCTGATTGTTCGTAGGTGTTGGGGGCAGTCCTTAGTGTGTAATTTCATCTGTGGCTGGATTCGGACTACACCTCACTTCTGTAATAATTAAGTGAATTATCATAACAAATATCTAAATTCCAAAAGTTATCCCTAATTCCAGTCTACACCACCTCAGTCCCTTTGCCAGCTGAGCAAAGCATGATCTTGGGGTGACTGTAGTGGGGAGGGCTCTAGGGCTGGAGAGAGTGAGTGGGGCATGACAGGGGAAGAGGAGCTGCACCCTACAGTGGGGAGGAGTGACAGGAGAGGGGACACTGCACTCAGTGGCTGTGGAGGAATGACTGGGGCAGGTCAGGGGAGCGGGAGTGTGACAGTCATCCAGAAATCATGCTCAGTGTCACAGCACCAGACTGCTGATGGTCTGTGCTGAGAGGGGGAGTCTGCCACCTCACGTCTCCACAGACCAATGCAGTCAACTCCTGGTTCTAGCCTCAGCGAGTCCATCCCCTGCTTCTCCTGGAATTCTCCTTGCAGAACCATCACCACTCCTTTGTTTTATTAACAAAGGGGCAGTCTCCGGGCCTAGCACGGGCTCATGGAAGATGGAGGCAGCAGACGCTACATCTCCCATCATGCTGCGGGCCCACAGTGACTGGTCACCAGGGGTCACTGCAGCAATGGCTGGGGAGGGGACCAGACTACGGCCCTACGTGACCGCCGCGGTGACGGCTGCAATGGTGGGGGGAACCAGACTGGGAAAGACTGAGCGGGTTTGCCAGGGCTCATGACGTGCTTCCCTTCCCTCTTCGGGCGGGGCTTAGGAACTGCCTCTAAGGCGGCCTGACAGGGAACAGAAGTCATTTGCCTCGGTCCGTCTGTAATCGGGGCACAGAGACCAGACGTGAAAGTTCCCTGGGAATAGGGAGAGGACGGGCCTAGGTCTGCGCCTGGGAGGCCGAGCAGCGAGGAGATGGGGTGGCTAGCAGCACTGAGCACGGGGGACCCTGACAGGCATGGCAGGCGGAAGGGGAGGCTCCCCGCGGGGCGCAGCAAAAAGGGAGCCTGCTCCTCCTTCCTCCCAGCTCCCCTCCCGGCTGGGGCTAGTGCTGGTAAGCCACGCAGGGCGCGGAAGGAGGTGACAGCACACTGCCCATGAGACCGCTTCACACAGCTCCCCACCCCGCCTGCTTGCTCCGGCATGTCCTGACAACCGGAACAAAGCCTTTCGCTTTCACCTCCTCATTAACAACGTCGGTGGCCGGCCCGCCATCTATAAAGGATAAGTCCCTCGGCCCGTCGGGGGCTCTTAGAAGGTGGTGGCAGCAGACACTACATCTCCCATCATACTGCGGGCCCACAGTGACTGACGGGCGACAGTAGCCAGGGGTGAGACAGGTGATCTCCCATCCTGCCACGAGACCGCACGGCATGATGGCCGTAACTATATCTCCCATCATACATTGCTTCCCCCCTTTTGTCGCCCTGTCAACGCTGCCCAGCACCGTCTTCTGTGTCACTTCAGGGCAGGCAGCTGAGCCCAGTTACTGAGCCAGGCCTGGGGTCTCTATCACCCCCCACGTAGTGCCTCCAGCTCCATAGGGTTGCAGTGGGGGGCACCTGTGGATGGGTGGGGTGAATGGGGGAGTTGAAGCATAGTGGGGACACACTCAGGGCATCCCCGTCACCAAGCTGTCACTGGAGAGCAGGGGCGCAGGACGGTTTGGCACGAGACACAAACCTCACCTCGACGTGGCCAGTGGGGGGGGGGGTAATGACGGTGGCAGAGACATAAGATGCTCAGTGGCCATCAAAGGGCACTGCTGGGGGCGTGGCTCATGCCCTGCACCGCCCTGCCTGGCCACAAGGGGTCACTGGAGCAATGGATGGGGAAGGTAGCAGACTACTTGGTGGACGGGAAGATGGATATGAGCCAACAGTGTGCCCTTGTTGTGAAAAAGGCCAATGGCATATTAGACTGCATCAGTAGGAGTATTGCCAGCAGATCGAGGGATGTGATAATTCCCCTCTATTCGACACTGGTCAGGCCACATCTGGAATACTGTGTCCAGTTTTGGGCTCCCCACTACAGAAAGGATGTGGACAAATTAGAAAGAGTCCAGCGGAGGGCGACAAAAATGATTAGGGGGCTGGGGCACATGACTTATAAGGAGAGACTGAAGGAACTAGGCTTATTTAGTCTACAGAAGAGAAGATTGAGGGGAGATTTGATAGCAACCTTCAGCTACTTGAAGGGTTGCTCCAAAGAGGAGGGAGCTAGGCTGTTCTCCAGGGTAACAGAGGACAGAACAAGGAGCAATGGTTTCAAATTACAGCTGGGGAGGTCAAGGTTGGATATTAGGAAAAACTTTCTCACTAAGAGGGTGTTGAAGCATTGGAATGGGCTATCTAGAGAGGTGGTAGAATCTCCATCTTTGGAGATTTTTAAGGCTCGGTTAGACAAAACCCTGGCTGGGGTGATTTAGGGGGAGTGGTCCTGCTTTTTAGCAGGCGGTTGGACTAGATGACCTCGTGAGGTCCCTTCCATCCCTATTGTTCTATGATTCTATGATACGGCCCTAAGTGAGCGCCGTAGTTATGGCTGCAATGGTAGGAGGAGCCAGGAAGGACACGCTCTCAGCTGGCCAGCGGGTCACTGTCTCAAGCAGTGGGAATACACAAAGGCCACGGCTGCAACTGGCCCTCCGAGGGGAAACCGTGGTTCCTGACCAAATGGTGTGCATGGTGCAGACTATATGTGGACCTTGCCCCTGCCCCAGTTTGTCCATCTGGGGTGATGGCTGGAAGCAGGGGGGCTGTGCCCACAAACCATGAGCGCTGGGGGAGCAGGGAGAGAACTGCTGGAATAGTAGTGTAACATCATCTGCCCTTTTTGGTGGCAGTCAAACTAAGATACGCGAGCTACTTACAATAGTTTCAAAGGGATAGCCGTGTTAGTCTATTGTAGAAAAATAACCGAGTCCTGTGGCACTTTTAAAGACTAACAGATTTATTTATCGCATGAGCTTTTGTGGGATAAATTCCCACTTCGTCAGATGCTTACAATAACCTGTTTACCTTAGTTTGAATGCATAACACCCAGCTTGTCCACTACCACTACCCAGTTGCCTGTGTGGTGTTCTGAGATCAGACTTCCTCATCAGCTGAGCGGGTCTACACAGACTCAAGCAGTTGATCAAGAAGTTTGAATTTGCCACCCTCCGTGAAGATCTGCCCTGAGTCCTCCTCAGACCTCAACAACTCCTTGGTTGTTGGGGCCACCAGTACCGATTGCAGCCTCAATGACTGCAGTGAGAGCAGCCCTGTCTCTGCAGGGAAAGCCCAAGGGGCCATTGGGCTGGCCACCCTTGTGCTGGTGGATGGCTTGCAGGCAGGTTGGGAGTGGACTTAACCTCCCTGTGCCCTCATCTGCCACAGTCCCTCCTCCGGGACTCTTCTAACCCAGTGGTTTTCAAACTTTTTTTCTCAGGACCCAGTTGAAAAAAATCATTTCTGCCGACTACCCAACAGTTACATCTTTGAGCAATGCATTCCAGTCTTTTGGGGGTGGCAGAAGAGGACACCATGACCCAGTACCTGAGGTCTGGGTCCCAACCTGTGGTTTGAAAAAAGACGGTTGCTTACCTGTAACTGTAACCCGCCGGGCCGTGGTATATCAGGCACCCCCAGCCCTATGCTCACTCAGTCCCTTCTTTCCAACAACTCCAAAAGCAGGGAAGGCGGGCGGGTGTGGAATGGACATGAGTACACATCTCAAAGAACAACAGTTACAGGTAAGCAACCGTCTTTTCTTCTTCAAGTGCTGCTCATGTCCATCCTATTATATAGGTGAATCACAAGCCTTACCTTGGATGGTGGGCAGAGTTACTGTTGTGTGGGTTGGAGCACTGCCCTCTCCAATGCTGCATCATCCCTAGCCTGCTGGACGATGGCATAATGGCTTTTAAAGGTATGGAGGGATGACCAGGTGGCAGCTCTGCAGATGTCCGGTACTGGTGCCTTGGCTAGGAAGGCCATTGATGAGGCCTGAGCTCCGGTATAATGCACCCTTAGCACACCTGGGAGTGGTGTCTTTGATAACTATGGCAGTGCCTAATGCACTTTGCAATCCATGACAAAATACACTGTGTGGATACTGGTAAACCCTTCATTCTATCAGCTATCACCACAAATAGCTGCATGAACTTAAGAAAGGGTCGTGTGGTCCAGATAGAATGCTAGGGCCCACCGCACATCGAGAATGTGCCATTTAGATTCCTTTTCCAAGCAACGGGGTTTCACAAAGAACACTGACAGGAAAATATCCTGAGTGCAGTAGAATTAAGATGCCACTTTTGGGAGGAAGGCAGGATGTGGCCTGAGCTGGAGCTTGTCCTTATAGAAAGTTGTATGTGGGAGCTCCAACATCAACAACTTAATTTCTGAGACTCTCCTGGCTGACGTCATGGCCACTAGAAAGGCCACCTTCTGTGAGAGATATATGAGGGGACATGATGCTAATGGTTCAAAGGGTGGGCCAGTTAACCGAGACAGAACTAAGTTAAGGTCCCAGGCTGGTATAGGGTTCTTGACCTGCCAGTACAGAAAGGGGCACCCACACGCTCCCAGGAGTCGGGGGGTGGGTCCCTTGATTGTGAAGCTCTGGTGGGGGTAGACTAGCACCATTCCCCTCGTACCCCTTGAGTGGAGCTTGACCCCAGAGTTCCTCAGGGTCTGGGGGAGCTGTCCTTGCCCCGTTGGTGCTTCTTCTTTCCCTACTTGGGAGAAAAGCTACGGTGCTGGACAGCATCGATTGGTGCTGCAGCTGAGGTCGGTGTCGGTCGCAGTGCTGGGGCTGACTGCATGCTGCGTACCAAGGAGCTGCTCGTTGCCGGCATCGACCTTGAGGAGGAGGTCTTAGCATGGCTTCCATCAGGAGAGCCTTAAGGCGATTTTCCCTCTCCTTCTGAGTACAGAGTTTAAAAGCCTGGCATATCTTAAATTTTTCTCTACAGTGTGCCTCCCACAAGCATTTGAGGCAGCTGTCGTGGGAGTCACTAAGTGAGAAAGCCTTCCCACACTCCGCACAAGGCTTAAATCCCAGTGATTGAGGCAGCGCCCTGGGCTAACTCTAAGACTTAACTATCTAAGAATGAACAATAAACTTTCTAACTACTAAAACACTTAACTGCTACTTAAACTATCTTAAATATACTATAAAGCTAGAAGGGGTCAGCTAGCTCTGGGGAGGGAGCTTGCAAGGGCAAGGCCACGTTCTAAGTAACCGTCAATGGCGGAAAGAAAGAACTGAGCGGGCGTAGGCCTGGGGGCGCCTGATATACCGCAGCATGTGAGCAGCACTCTAGGGGGCGTCAAGACAGCCCTACAGCTACTGCTAAGGAGAAAAAAGTTCCGGTAACCATGCACGCAGGCGACCATACACCTATGTATTAGAATGGACATGAGCAGCACTTGAAGAACCACCACTGTTCTAACCCACTACTGGAGGACCTGGATGGAGAGTTGGCAGCTTTCTTGATGTGGTGCCAAGATTTCTTTGCTGTTTGTCTCTTCAGTGACTCTGAAGAGGTGCTGCAGTGCCGTGGACAGTGCCATGGCATTGGTGACCACTCCAGAGAGGAACTTAGTCTTCTTCAATGGTTAAAGTATAATTTGATGGGCCCTGGAACTCTCCTAATCTCTGGGCCCCCTTCCCGTATTGTCTGGGCCCCCTTCATGCATGTGCGGGCCCCAGCCCAGGTAGGCATGTGCAACTACTTCTCAGTACCACGTGCATTGGTTATCGCTCCATAAAAATATTTATAATTTTTATGGTGTTTATGTCTATATCAATTATTGTCACAAACTAGCAAACACTGCATAACACAATAAGTATTGTGATTAACAACGGTGGGGTGTAGGACCTGCCAGCAGCCAGGGCAGGGTGGAACATGCGTTCCGCTGGATTTTTCTATTTTTAGGGGCCCCGGAACTCTGGACCCTCAAATTTGGGGGCCCCAGAACTGCGTTCCGGTGCGTTCTCCCTTACTTTAAACCCTGGTCTTCTTGTCACTGAAGACTTTCGGTTCTGCACCAATTGGGTTCCGCACCACTTCTTTCCCAGACGAATTCAGCAGAGCTGAGGAGGAGGAATGGTGCTGATGCCAGATCTGCACAATGCACAACCACAAGGACAGAAAGTGTCATCTACATAGGAGTGCATTTGGCACTGGAGACGATTCTGCTGAGGCGATGCGGAACGGTGCCACATAGTGCTGGGGCTGATCTGGTGCCAGGAGGAGAGCTTGTGACTGGGGCCGGCATCTCCTGATGCAGCGCCACACTGGGGAGCCTATAGCAGGCTTGCCTTTCGACAGCGGGCCTCAGTCATGTCCGTTGTTCTCATGATGAGGAGATAGAGCTGCAAACAAGGCCAACAAGGCTCTTGCCACCTTTAAGCCTCAGTCACCAACAGAGTTGGAAACACTGCTACCTGGAGTCAGGGGTGAATCCCGTGGAGACAATGTCAATGGATTGGTCTCCAATGAACCCCACTGTGGTGCGTCACTCGGTGCCACCTTCTTGGCCGATACCAGTGAACGACTTCAATCAGTTCACAGCTTCCTCTTCTTAGCTTGTTGGATGAAGAACAGTGCTGAGGAGATGGCGGTCTTAGCGTTGCTTCCATCAGTAATGCCTCTGGGGAATGAGTTCCTTTCAGGACTAAAGCCCTTAACAACTAATGCTTAACACTAGCTATTCTAAGCTACAACAGGATACTTTAACAAAAGCAGTTCAAAAGGAAACTTGCTATGGAGCAAGCAAAGCACGATAGTTCCAGTGATTGTCATGGGTGGAAAGAAGGAACTGAAGGGTCATAGGGCCCGCAGTGCCTCATATACTGTGGCATGTGTGTGGGATTTCAGGGGATGCTGAGACCAACTCTATGGGATCTGCCACAGGCAAAATGCTCTCCGGTGACCACGCACAGAAGTGCATGCACATCTAATTGGGAATGGATATGAGCAATAATGACTTGAAGAAGAACATCGAAGAATGGCTATCCCTCTGGAACTTGAGATATGCTAGATGCCATAGACATATAGATGACTTACTAATACATTTTTCTATCTATAAAGCTAGAAATTGTATGCTAACCCAATGGAGAGGGTTACCAAGCCTCCCCCAAGAAGTAAAAATCAATGAGGGGTATTTACTACAGACCCTGGGGTAAACAACTCCAGAAAAGTGCCACCACCTGGGTGAACTGCACATGCTGGCTCACACTAGATTCCAGAGACCCAGGAAACAGAAAAAGAGATTGTGGTACCAACTGAGTGAGGGGTTCCTTCATTTTGATTTAAAACCTGCCATGAGATTGTAATCAAGAGGAAAAAACCCTGCCAGAAGACTCTACATGAATGAAAACCTATCAGGGTCTCCACATGGAAGATGGGTAGAACATAGGGTAGCCATGTGTTTCATTTTGAATGGGAGTCATTTTTTTAAGCCCGGTGTGTGCAGTTCTGATTTTTTTGTGGGGCAAAACTGGGTATTTGTTCTGTTTGCTCCAGCAAAACAAATGCTTAGGTTTGCCAAGAAAGCAGAGTACAACTCCTAGCAGGGCACAGAGGAATATGCAGGGGCAGAGGGAGGGCCAGCAACTTGGGCTTTCTCAGCACAGAATCATAGAAACTGTGAGGAACCATGGGATGTCATCGAATCCAGTCCCCTGCACACATGGCAGGACCAAGTCCCCTCTTAAACCATACCTGACAGGTGCTTGTCTAACCTGCTCTTAAAAACTTCCAATGATGGAGATTCCACAACCTGTCGAGGCAACTTATTCCAGTGGTTAATCACCATGACAGTTAGGAATATTTCCTGATGTCCAACCTAAACCTCCCTTGCTGTAATTTAAGCCTATTGTTTCTTGTTCTATCATCGGCAGTTAAGGAGAATAATTTTTCTCCCTCCTCCTTGTAACAAACTTTTGGGTACTTGAAAAATGTTATGTCCTCTGTTAGTCTTCTCTTTTCCTGACTAAACAAACCCAGCTCTTTCAATCTTCCCTCATAAGTCAAGTATTTCAGACCTGTAATTATCTTTCTTGCTCTTCTCTGGACTTTCTCCAATTTGTCCACATCTTTCCTGAAATGAGGCGCCCAGAACTGGACACAATACTCCTGTTGAGGCCTAATGAGCATGTAGAGGGGAAGAATTACAGAATGTGCAGGCATCAGGGAGGGCTAGGACTGAGACTGACCTCAGGTGGCTAGCCGTCCTCAGAAAATCTGGGGCTGGTACTGGCCTTGTGTGGCATGGGAAGCTGCGGCTGGGCTGGCACCTCATGGCTTAGTGGAGGCTGGCCTCAGGGTGCAGAGGGGGCCAAGATCAGTCCTGCACACATGGGGGAGGGTGGGCTCAGACTGGTTCTGTGCAGTGCCTTATTTTCCTTGTGGGAAAATATGTGCACCATAGTGAAATGTAGTAAGCTTGGCAACTGAGAGGACTGTTTATTGCTTTATTATTTTTGTTCTAAAATAAATGTGCTGTGCCCTGTGAAAGCTGACTAGTCACTGGCAATTCTTTCCCTTGAGAGAGAGAGAAAAAAACACTAAGGTCAGAGCTGCTGGAATTATCAGGGAATTGCATGGGAACTGTCAGCCTAATTCCAAGTCTGGAAGGAGAGGGATACAGGTCCTTGCCTAGGGAGAGGTCACTTTTATAGGCCTGAAACCCCAGAGGAGACAGAGGTGCTGTTAACCCTGGGAACATGACACATTCCAATATGTCTCAGCCCTCGTGTGGAGGGGACCACATCCAAGTGTGAGAGGGGAGTTTAGTCAGCTTCCTGGTACCTCTGCTGAGGCCACTTCTTGTTAAGATTATTCTGGGAAATGGCTTTTTGCATATTAGAAATTGGAATGAAATCCTCAACTCCTTTCAGAATTTCCTTCTGGAACTGCTCCTCTGCCCCTGGACAGAACAGCAGGACATTGGACACTTATTTGTGCTAACTCAACAGACCCCAGTATTAGGCAGGTGGTTTCCAAAACAACTGGGTATAAAACATCATGAATTAGGTGAGGTTCAGATGAAAATAGTTACAGAAAGCTCACAAACCACATTAAAATAAAACGGTAGTACAAAAAAAAAACCCTGCACCCTGTTCCCACACAGTATAGTATGACATATAGTCATCTGCTTTCTTCTTCCATCACAGCTGCAGTCTTTGGATAGGGACTTCAATGGACAGGTTTGAAGGATGCCATTCTGTACAGTATTATAGAGCAGAGGAAACAATGCAGGTTTTTTCCTAAGGAAAAACGTTACAGATTTCAAAGCTTGCCACACTTCTTTAAACCATTATTGCTGCTTTGGGTATCTATTGTGAAAACACGGCTTATTGTAATAACACCTGAATTCAGTGCAACACTCCCTGGGGCTACTGGACATAAAGGAACTGAAATGGTTTAGCTGTTATTTATGTTTGAAAATCTAGTCATCATTTTAAAAAGAAGAGAGGAACGAGTAGTCATGCCCAAAGAAAGGAGTGCTTTGTCGTTCCTAGGGTATTGTATAGGCAATGGACCCTGTCTTTCAAATGGTTCCAAAACACAAGTGCCCTTAATCTCAATGAAAGTGCCACATGCAAGGTTTTTTTAATCAAGACTGGGCTCAGTGCATCTTCTTCATCCTGGTAGCTACTACTTTATAATGTATAATTATATAATAAACTATACACACACACACTATTTATAATTATAAATAAACTGTTAAGTAAAATGGCAAATCATAATGTGCCTTACTCATGGGAGGAAGGCAGAGAGACAGAGAAATCAATGGGGGAGAGAGATCGAAGAGGGGAGAGCAAGACAATCAGCATGCAATAAACCGTTTTTGTGTGGCAATGTTCTTGTCTTAATCCTAGTAATGTTTTTATATTATGAGTAACCCTAAGGAAGAAGACCTCTGAATCTTGCCACATTTATAGTTTCAGTTATTAGCCAATAATCCCTTATTTGAGATTACTTTTTCAGTTTGTAGACCAGAAAGAGCTGTTGCAACAAAGTGGTTACTCAAACTTCTTTAAACAGTGAAGTTACAGGAACTGTCTCAAACCCTGCACAACAGTATGTGCAGCTAATGCTTGTCCCCCCAAACAAAGTGCATAAGACAAAGGGGCTTTTATTTTACCCGAATATAGTTAAGTTTTCAGGAACAGGCTTTCAAGAATGAAATAAAATTTGTAATAAAATCAAGGGGTTCTGGTAACTTCAACCTTTACAGATTCACTGTTTTCTGAGCGTGTTGGTGGATATATTATTTAAGAAAAGTTAAGTTGCTTCAATAGATAAAAAAGGCAGGCTAGTTGGAGAGACCCAATTTTATTTTTGTCAATAATACCAACAGCGACAGTCATATTTTAACGTACAGGACATCAGGTTTGTTTTTTGGGGTTTTTTTTGCTCTGTACAGTTACCCTGTCATTCCAGTATTATTTTGTTATGTAGCAAAATAAAGGATTGCTGTCTGTTATTTATTTATTAAATAAAGATTCTCAGAGATGGGTATAGTAGCATTAGCATCACAGAAGACATGCTTTCATGGATGAAAAGATTCTAAGTGTACTATTTTGCACAGTATTATACCACAGGAGCAGAAAGGCTATGTTACCTGTTTTTTCTCCCTTGAGCTGTAGTTATTAAAATTATCTTGCCTACTTTTCTAAATTTATTTGATGAAAGTGAATGTTCCAGAAGCCAAAGTCCAAGTTCCATTCTTTGATTAGTTTATTCAATTGTCCTTAAGTGAACATTTAATGATATTTGAAATTTATGTTTTGGCTAATAATAATATAATCATATTTTGAAGTTATTTGCCAGTTATCACATCTTAAAAACAGAATGCATAGTGTATGCTGCACCCATAAATCTGGAAACATACCTGCACACACACACTGTTTAGGGCATGATTGGATCATGTAAGCTTGTTGTGAAAAGCAATTGTAAGGATTATTGTACTTTTGTTCTAGTATACCGATTCTGATTTCTGCCAGCCCTTTATTCTGCAAAACATTTGAATGGTAATTTTGTTAATATTTCAAAATTTGTTTAGTTCTTCCCACAGAGGTACTGAGCTATGTAAAAATATAAAAATTTGAAATTATAGTATTTGCTTTTTTTAAAAAAAATCTAAATAAGACAGTATGAATGTTTCCTTTATTAATAGTAAGATAAAAACTAAGTCTTATAAATGTATCAGAAAGGAAGTAAAAAAGATAGCAGATATTTTTGCTTGATTAATTTCAGTTTCAGCTTTAGTATATTCTTTCTTTGTCTGTGGATCTTCTGTAGTCATTTTTTTTGTTTAAGATTAAAGAACCATAGTATTATATTGTGGAGCAGAATATCAATCTTGGGCTTTGTACACACTAAGGCCATGTACACACTACAGACTTGTCCCGCAATAACTTTTATTGCGGGACAAGGAAAGCGCTATAAATATAATGCTTTCTCATGTACACATTGCTGCTTCTTTCGCAAAGGAGCATTCACCATGTGAATGCTCCTTTGCGAAAGAAGAGCAGTGCATGGTGGGCACCTGTCCCACCATGCACTGCCCACAGCCAGCCTTCTAGCCCAGCTGCAGGGCTTCCGGTGACAGCGGGGGCTGCGTTGCCAGCCCCCACTGTCATCTGAAGCCCCGAGGCTGAGCTGGGGGCTGGCCCGAACCGGCGAGGGTTTGAGCCAGCCCCCCAGCTCAGCTCCCGGGCTTCGGACCGGAGCCAGCCCCCCAGCTCAGTCCAGGGGTTCGGGTGGCAGCAGAAGCTCCACCGGAGCTTCTGCCGCCACCCGATCCCCAACGTCAATTTCACTGCTCAGCTAGAGCAGTGAAATTGACATATTTGACAGCTCCAATGTCCCAGAGTGGCCCGGTTTGGCACTCTGGGACATTGCCGGAGGCTATCAACAGCGCAAAAAGCGTCCACACAGGCTGTACCACGGAACAACTGTTCCGTGGTAAGCCTTACCACCCTCGTTTAGGTGGTTTACATGTTGCGCGGCAAGAGGGCTGTTGCCGCGCAACAAGAAGCTTTAGTGTGTGGTCGCTTTGATTGTTATCGCGCGGTAAGGAGCCTTACCGCGCAATAACTTTGTAGTGTGTACAAGGCCTAAGAGTTTTGTTCCACAATAAAGTTTTTGAGGTAAAAGAAAAGTGTTATACCTATAACGCTTGCAGGCATCCACACAGCACTTCTCGTAACGCAAAGAAGCGTTCACACGCTCCTTTGAATTTTCGTTAAAAAGAGCAGTGCATGGTGTGCCCCTATCCCACCATGCCAGCTAGCAGCACCAGGCTCCTGGTCCCAGCAACAGCAGGACCTGCAGCCGCCAGAGTTTGCGGGTCACCGGCCGCGGGGGGTTGAAGCCACAGAGGACAGAAGATCTCCCTGGCTTCGCTGGGGCTTCCCAGCTCTGCAGCAGCGCCCCTCCCCCCCGCCCGCCACCCCCATTTTCACTGCTGGAACAGAGCAGTGAAATTGACATATTCCATTTCTTGACACTTTCCCTGCTCTGTTAGATCAGAGAAATTGACAAGTATGACAGCTCCTGTGTCCCAAAGCGGCCTTGACTGGCACTCTGGGACATTTCCGGAGGCCAATTAAAACGGCATAAAACTGACTCACAGTAAACACACACAGCCTCTTTTGCAGAAAAGGCTTTCCACAAGACGGCTTATTCCTCTTGTACAGATGGTTTTATTATTGCGTTATAACAAGGCAGTAGTAATGCAAGAAGGAGATTTTCAGTGTACATAGAGGTGTTCTTATTGCACAACAAAGTAACTAATTCTGCAGTAAAACCTTAGTGTGCACAAGGCCTTGATTTGTAGTAGATTCTGATACCATTTCTCTAAACAATATCATTTTCCTCATATCCTTCATGTTTAAACAGTCTGAGTAACTGAGAATTGTTGCCTTAGGATAAGTGTCCCTGAGAGAGCAATTGCTTGGTTAATCCTGTTATGCTACTAACTAAGCCCTTAACGCCATAACCAATAATTTCAGGGTGATAAAGACATTTGCAAGTTGTTGTATCTATTGAATTAAACTAAGCAGGTTATTCTCCAAAAGACTTTATTTTGGATTACTAATGACATTACTTCTCAGCAGCTGGAAAATCAGTTGTCTCTTTGAAAAATGGTGATTCTTTGTTATAAAAGTTTAAAGGTAGATTTAATCTCTTTCTCAGCTGATCCATAAACCTTTAAACAAGATTATATTAAGTGGAAACTGAAAGGTTCACCATACTTCTGCTGGAAAACATCAGGCAACAAATATCAGACTCTAATATATTAATAGATGTAAGACTCAAAAATGCACACTATTTGTTTAAGTGGCACCCTCTTCTCCAAATGGCAGAGCTTTCTTATGCTGTTTCATATCCTACAACCTTTAGATCATGATCAGTCTCCTTAGCTTGAGAAATTTTGCAACTAGAAATTGGAATTCAGCAACATAGAAAAAGATGACAGTGGGAAAGAATATGGTACCCGTTACTTCCCCTTTTGTAATCATACAAATTAATTGATCCTGCCGAATATCCCTTTCTCAGGCCTTGTACACACTGCAAAGTTATTGCGTGATAACTCTCGTTATTGCGCAATAACAGGCACAGCGTCCACACACAAATCCATATTGTTGCGCGGTAACAGCCGTCTTACCGCGCAACATGTAAACCACCAAAACGAGGGTAGTAGCGGCTACCACGGAACAGCTGTTCCGCGATAGTTCGAGTGTGTACGGTTGCCACGCAATATGAAACCTCCGGAAATGTCCCAGAATTCCAATTCCATCCCTTCTACACTTCCTTCTGCACTCTGTGGCTGTGACGTGACTGTACCCGCCCTCCCATCATTCCCGGGAATTTTTGAATTCTTCACTCTTCCTGTTTGCTTGGCGTGGAGTGCAGCTGCAGCTGTGTACTCCAAGAGCAATGGCGGCTCAGCACAGCAAACGTGCTTCAGTCTGGACCACAGCCGAGGTGCTTGATCTCATAGGCATCTGGGGAGAGTCTGCTGTGCAGGCACAGTTATGTGGCAGCCGGCGGAATTTCGATATTTTTGGCCAGATTTCTCGGGCCATGGCAGACAGAGACACTCTTCAGTGCAGGTCGAAGGTGAAGGAGTTGCGGTTTACATACCATAGAGCCAGAGAGGCAAACCAGCGCTCCGGCTCAGCGCCAGCTAAATGCCGATTTTACAAGGAGCTGGAAGCAATCCTGAGCGGTGATCCCACAACCACCCCAAAAGCTCCTGTGGACACATCAGCACCCCCGCCCATGAAAACGATACCGGAGCAGACGGTGACGAGCAATTCATTGAAGAGGACGTGGAGGTGGAAGATGACTGGAGGGGGAAAGCGGTGCAGCTGACCTAGGGAGCCAGGAGCTGTTCTCCACGCCACCTGACCCGTGCTGCCCAGATTCCTTCTCCATACTGTCTTCGGAGGCAGTAGAGGGGAGCTCTGGTAAGTTTCATCAGAAGTGGCTTCTATGCTAGCTGGATAAGCTTTGCGGGCAAATGAAGAGTGGGTGGGAAATAGGCATTTTGAGTTTCATCCTTTCTTCTCTTTTTTGGATGGGGGAGTCTACCCCGCATTACATGAGTAGTGTATCAATGCATGTTGTAATTGCCAAAAAATCCTCTCTATTGAGATCACTGAAGGTGTCCTCGATGTACTTCCACAGCCTCCTAGTTAAATTCGATGGGAGAGCAACTGTTTCCCCTCCCCCATAGAGGGATACTCTCCCTCGCCAGTTGCAAAGAATAGCAGCAGGAACCATGGCTGCGCACAAGCCTGCTGCGTATGGTCCTGGCTGAAAACCAGTGACATGCAGGATGTGCATTCTGGCTTGCAGAGGCACTCTAAGCAGCGATATATCGGCTTCCATGGCAGTGCCATATGTGAACTAATCGCCCAAAGCACTGCAAATAGTTCACGGAGCTGTGTGTCTTGTCTCGGCAACCCGAACCTCCCTTTGCAAAAGCCCTTTCAGTCCCCGGCAATGCCCTGTCCCGTGGGCAGAGCGGAATGTGGCGGGAGAGCATATTACCGGCTCCTTAACCAAAGTGAGAACAATAGCACTACTTATGTGTGGTGTATGAAGGCATGGACCCCGGCTAATGCAAGCACGAAATCCCTTTATTAGCAGATCACAGCCATTTTTATACCCTACAGATAGTGCACTTGGTAATTTTCCACATTCACAGGCTTACATCCAAATTAGCAAAGTTTTAGTTCCTGGCCCGCTCACAGTTCCTTATCATGCAGCTGCGCCGTGTTCTTGTTTACCAGGCTGGTTCCTTGATTTCCCACGCCTCAGCCATCTTTCTCACATCGAGTTCTTGTCCTTTAGTTACCTTTTAACTATCCCTTCTTCCAAGTGTACAGATCATGGGCCTGGATCGATACACTGCTATTGATGGGTCTCCACACTTATGATGTTTCATTTTTCCTTAGAAACGACCTTCACCGGTCGGTGGTCTGCGCCAGCTGACCGGCTGAGACAGATAAGGAGGAGGCCTCGCAGGAGCAAGGAGGATATCTTCCAGGAGCTGATGCAGTCCAACGAGGCATCAGCAAGGGAGACTAGACAATGGAGGCAGGAGTGCCGGCAGGAGTGCAAAGAAAACAATGTGAAGAGGCAGAAGCAGAAGGATGCCCTCATAAGCATCCTACAGGAGCAGACCCAACTGCTGAAGACCATGGTTGGTCTGCAGACCCAGCTGCTCCAGGCTCGCCCCCCCCTGCAGCCACAGCAACACTTTCTGTCCCCCATACTCCATTCTCCCTCAAAGCAGTTCTTTGAAGCCCAGGGACCCTCCTGGTACAATGTTACATCCACTCCTGCACCAAGCTATGGCATTGAGACACGCACCTACACGCATCTATAGCCCCTTTTGCAGGCACTGCTTACTGTAAATATTTAATGTTTTATAATAATAAAATTGAATCACTTGAACTTTGCACAGTGTCTTTATTGATACACAATAAGATTAGTTGTTGCATGTTTAGTATTCACTCATTCGAGCATAGTACAGTACACGCCCACCAGCACTGTCCCTCCACCCCCCAATCAGCACCCAATAGTGCTTGGGAACACTACTGCACAGTGATGCAATGCGTCCTATGAGTCCCCATCACTAAAATGCACCCTAAGTGCCTCCCTTATGCAGACAGCTCTCAGCTGTGCCCCCCTAATACTCCTAGTGGCTGGCTACTGGAAGGCAAACTCTAGCCGCTCAGCCTCCACGTCCCATGAAGGGGGAAATTTCTCTCCCCTATTTTCACAGAGGTTATGCAGGACATAGCACGCCGCAATGACGGCAGGAATGTTGTCCTCATTTAAGTCTAGCCTCCCATACAAACAGCGCCAGCGGCCTTTTAAGTGCCCAAAGGAGCACTCTATGGTCATTCGGCACCGGCTTAACTGGTAATTGAAGCACTCCTTGCTGGGATCCAAATTTCCAGTATAGGGCTTCATGAGCCAAGGCATCAGTGGGTAGGCTGGGTCTCCTGTGATGACTATGGGCATCTCCACATCCCCAACAGTAATTTTATCATTGGGGAAGAAGGTCCCTGCCTGCAACTTCCGGTACAGGCCCGTGTTCCGGAAAATGCGAGCATCATGCACCTTACCCGACCACCCCGCATTTATGTCCGTGAAACGCCCCCTGTGATCCACGAGTGCCTGAAGCACCATGGAGAAGTAGCACTTCCTATTAATATACTCAGTCGCAAGATGCTCCGGAGTGAGAATAGGGATGTGCGTGCCGTCTATTGCCGCTCCACAGTTCGGGAATCCCATGGCCACAAATCCATCGACGATCTCCCGCACGTTGCCCAACGTCACTGTCCTCCGGAGCAGAACACGATTAATGGCTCTGCACACTTGTGAAAGTGCTAACCCGACGGTCGACCTGCCAACTCCAAACTGATTCGCGACCGAGCGGTAGCAGTCTGGAGTCGCCATTTTCCACAGCGCGATTGCGACACGCTTCTCCACAGTGAGGGCGGCTCTCATTTTGGTGTCCTTGCGTCGCAAGGCAGGGGCTAGCTCCTCACACAGTTCCATGAATGTGGCTTTCTGCATTCGAAAGTTCTGTAGCCACTGGTCATCATCCCACACCTGCAAAACGATGCGGTCTCACCACTCGGTGCTTGTCTCTCGTGACCAGAACCGGCGGTGCACCGTGTGCAGATGCTCTGTGAAGGAGCTCAGCAATGCGGTGCTGTTGTTCTGCATGGCAGTCACCAGCCCAGGGTCATCTGAATCCTGGTCTGATTCAGAGCTGAACGCATACTGTGCCACCAGCCGAGATGTATTCATTATGCTGAAGGCGACAGTCGAGATCAGACCTGGATCCATGTTGCTGCCAAAGGACTTCTGGGAAGCAATGCGCTACTGTTGAAAATGGGCGCGAGTTGCTAGTAGCAACTCTTGTGACGCAAGGGGAACAGAATGCACCATGGGAAACCAAGACTTTACCCATGGTGCTCAGCGCTACTCTCCTTCTACCCAGGATTCTTAGCGCCAAATCAGGATGGATGGAACTGTGGGATAGGTTCCCACAATTCAATTGGGTTTCTTGTGAAATCGCAAATTGCGGGGGAGGGGGGGGGGGCTCTGTTCCGTCACAAGTGGCAGAGCGTGTACACGATCCTGCGCTACAAAAACCAGGTGACTTTTAAAGTGCAACGGGCTTGTTGCGCGATTATTACTGTAGTGTGTACATGGCTCATTCTAAGTTTGCCTATAGCAGTTTACATGGGACTGTACATTTTAAAGGAAAAATCTTGAGCAAAACAGTAAGTTCCCACTCTTGGTAATTCTATACGTTACTCATGATAATGGTGTGCTAACAGTATGCCTTCTTGTAATCCTGGAGGGACTGCACTTCCCTCATTTCCTCATCTATGATGAACTGCACGCTAATTGTGACTGGCATTGTCATCACTTTACAACTGCATTGCTAGAGAAACTTAACACAGATATCTTCAAAGAGCTGTCATTGGCTGAAATGTAACTCTTTAGAAATTATGCCTTGGTACGCCTGTAACTTTACTTCTTGTGTGTCCTGTGGTCTCTACATGCCTGCCCAAATCATAACTACCTTGTTTACTGCAATCAGTCCAGAGCCAGTCCATTTTAGGGGAATAAAACTGATTCTATTCTGTCTCAGCCACTGTCATCACAACTGCTAAGTAAGTTCCAAGCCCAGGGTTTTTTCTTCTGGTGACAACAATACAAAGCATAAAGAGCACAGGACTGGTAACTGGAAATACCTTAATTTTGACTTTGAACTCAGAAAATGTAACATGGCTGTGAGTGAGGAAGAATAGCTGGGCAACACAGAGATAACTTATGCAAATCTCAATTATGGATTCCACAGTACAGGATTGGATAGCTCAAGTTTCCTGTGACAGAAATTAAAACTTTCTAAGAGCAAGGTGTTATTGAGGCTCCAGGGGTTCATTTTCAAGCAGGCACCCCCAGGGCTTTATTTAACTAGTAACTGTCCAGGGACGTAGTTCCATCAGTGGAAGCTTTGCCAGACTGAACACTGAGCTGTCTTCATGGATCCAAGGCCACAACAGACCATTGCAATCATCTTGTCTGCATGCGTGCATAACCCAGGCCATGGAACATCCCCATTTAGAGAGCATATGTTTTGGGAAAACATCCAGTTTTGATTTAAAAATTGCTGGTGATGGAGAATCCACCAGGACCTTAGTAATGTGTTCCAAGACTTAATTACCCTCACTGGTAACAATGTATGTCTTATTTCCTACGTTCAGTTTCCAGCTATTAGATTGTGTTATACCTTTTCCTGTTAGATGTTCTCCATCTCTTACATTACAGCAGTGGTTTTCAAACCTTTTTTCTTGAGACCCAGTTGAAAAAAAAATCATTTATGCCTGTGACCCAACCATTACATCTTTCAGCAATGCATTCCAGTCTTTCAGTGGCAGCAGCAGAGGATCACGCAACCCAGTATGTGAGGATCTGTGACCCAGTACTGGGTCCTGACCTATAGTTTGAAAACCACTGCACTACAGCAGCCACTTGTCTACCACTGAGCTGAGGAATTGGGAAATTACTAGCTTGAAAAGTCCTAATTTATATATAATCTTAGTGTGTGTTTTCATAATATTTACAGACAGAAAGGCTATTACATTATCTAGTTTAATTCTTGTATACCATAAGTTTTTAAATTTCACCCACTTACCCCTTCATTTAGGCCAATCACTTGCATTTGGCTGAAGCACCTTTGAGAAAGGCATCCGGTGGCTATTTTAGGGCATCAAGAGATGGAGAATCTACCACTTTCCATGAGAGTTTGTTCCAATGGTCAATCGTTCTCACAGGTAATCATGTGTTTCTTATTTCCAGTTAGAATGTATCTGGTTTCAGCTTCCAGACATTAGTTTTAGTTCTCCATCTCTCTGCGAAACTAAAGAGACCATTAGTACCTAGTATTTTCTTTCTGTGAAGGTAATATACCCTGTAAAATCACCTCTCTTCTCCTACTCATTGCCCCCTGTTTATACATCCAAGGATTGTAATAGCTTTTTTTTGCCTCAGCATTATACTAAAAACTCACGTTGAGTTGCTTATCCACTATGACTTGTAGATCCTTTTTAGAGTCTCTGCTTTCCAGGCTATGGATACTTATCCTCATTCAGTAGGTATGGTCTTCATTCCTTCTTGTTAGATGAACACCACTGCATTTGATTGTATTCATATGCATTTTGTATGAATGGGCCCATTTTACCAAGCAATTTATATATATTTATGCAATCTCTCTGTCATCATTACTTACCACTTCACCAATATTTCTATCATCTGCAAATTTTATTAGCAGTGATTTTATATTTAATTCCAGATCAGTGCTATTCAAACTTTTCACCATCAGGCCAATTGCTGATCCATACAGATCCCAGCTAAAAACACCTCCATTTAATGACAATTCCCCATTGACAACAACCTTTTGAGATCTGTCAGCCAATTTTTAATCCATTTAATGTGTTTTTAGTGATACTGTATAACACTAATTTTTACAATCAGAATGTCATGCAGTACTAAATCAAATGTTTTAGGGAATACATTACATCTAAGCAGTTACCTTTATCATCCAAGCTTGTAATCTTTTCAGAGAATTTGATCAGGGTTTTTTTTGTTTTGTTTGTGCAAGACCTATTTTCCATATAACCATATTGACTGGCATTAGTTAAATTCCTGTTCTTTAATTCTGTATTAATTGAATCCCATAGCAACTTTTTATTTCTGTTACCCAGGACTGATGTCAGGTTTATTGATCTACACTTACCCTGGTCATTCCATTTGAGTTTTTTTAATATTGCCACAATGTTAGCAATCCTTCAGTACCCTGGAATTTCTCTAGTACTCCAAGATTTTTAAAACCAACATCAGTGGGCTAGAAATCACACTTCCCACGAAAGTTCTGCAATAAATAAATGTGTTAGTCTTTAAATGTGCCACAGGACTCCTTGTTTGTTTGGCTGAACTAGACTAACATCGCCTCCCCTTTGGAACTTGGATATTGAAAGAAGAAAACTACTGCTCTGTGCCAAAGCTTAGATGGACAGAGGGGGACACATGCTTCAATTTTGGTCAAAAGAGCTACGTAGGACATTTTGCATACTTAAGACAGTGACCACACCAGCCTTAAAAATGCCAGCCTTACTTTAACTGTCTGATTTCAAAACAGGAAATTGAAACAAGGTATGTATACACATGTGTAATTTATTATAGAAGTAGTTGTCACCATTTCATAGCTTAAAGGTGTGTTGGGAGCTATGACTGAAAATGTTTGTGATTAATCCATGGGAGTGAGGCTTTTGTTTCTTTGTTCTTGGGAAAGTTTCAGAAGGCAAATGTAAATCTTTTGAAGGGCCAGCACACAAAGGCCCGGTATCTTAGGTGCCTGTACACAAATGCGAGGAGCCTGGGAAACAAGCAGGAAGAATTGGTAGTACTGGCACAGACAAGGAACTATGATTTAATTGGAATAACAGAAACGTGGTGTGATAACTTGCATGACTGGAGCACTGCCATGGATGGATATAAATTGTTCAGGAAGGACAGGCAGGGAAGAGGGGGGGAGGAGTAGCGCTATATGTAAAAGAGCTGTATGACTGCTCGGAGCTCCACTATGAAAGTGGAAACAAGATGGTTGAAAGTTTGTGGGTTAAGTTTAGGGGAGAATGCAACAAGGGGGATGTTGTGGGGGGTGTCTGCTACAGACCGCCAGACCAGAAAGAGGAGGTGGATGAGGCGTTCTATGGCCAACTAACCGAAGTTTCCAGATCATCGCAGGCCCTGGTTCTTATGGGGGACTTCAATTATCCTGACATCTGCTGGGAAGATAATACAGCAGTGCACAGGCAATCCAGGAAGTTTTTGGAGAATATTGAGGACAACTTCCTAGTACAAATGCTGAAGGAACCAACTAGGGGCCTTGCACCTCTAGACCTTCTCAAACAGAGAAGAATTGATCGGGGAAGTAGAAGTAAACGGCAACCTGGGCAGCAGCGACCATGAGATGGTAGAGTTCAGGATCCTGATCAATGGAAGGAAGGAAAAAAGCAGAACACACACCCTGGACTTCAGAAAAGCAGATTTTGGCTCCCTTAGGGAGCTGATGGGCAGGGTCCCATGGGAGGCTGATCTGAAGGGGAAAGGTGTCCAAGACAGCTGGCTGTATTTTAAAGAAACCCTGTTAAAGGCACAGGAAGATAACATTCCGATGTGCAGAAAGAACAGCAAATGTGGATGGCGACCAGCGTGGCTTAGCAGGGAACTCTGCGGGGAGCTGAAACATAAAAGGGAAGCTTACAAGAAGTGGAAGCTTGGACAAATGACAAGGGAGGCGTATAAAGATATTGCTCGGGACTGCAGGGATAAAATCAGAAAGGCCAAAGGACAACTGGAGTTGCAGCTAGCAAGAGATGTGAAGGATAACAGAAAGCGGTTCTATAAGTATATCAGCAACAAAAAAAGGATCAGAGGTGGTGTAGATCCCTTACGGAATGGGGCAGGCATCCTCATGGAGGATGATGCGGAAAAGGCTGAAGTATTCAATGCTTTTTTTACTTCAGTCTTCACAGGGAGGGCCAGCTCCCAGACTACTACGTGGGGTAACGCGGAATGGAGAGAAGAGCGGCCCTCGGTGATGGAAAGTCAGGTTAGGGAACACTTAAAGAAATTGGATGTGCACAAGTCCATGGGACCGGATGAACTGCATCTGAGGGTGCTGAGGGAGTTGGGGGAAGTGATTGCAGAGTCGCTGGCCATTATCTTTGAGAACTCGTGGCGAATGGGGGTGGTCCCGGAGGATTGGAAAAAGGCAAATATAGTACCTATCTTTAAGAAAGGGAAAAAGGAGGATCCGGGGAACTACAGACCAGTCAGCCTCACCTCAATCCCTGGGAAAATCATGGAGCAGGTCCTCAAGGAATCCATCCTGAAACACTTGGAGGAAAATAGAGTGATCAGGAACAGTCAACATGGATTCACCAAGGGCAAATCGTGCCTGACCAACCTAATTTCCTTCTATGGTGAGATGACTGGATTTGTGGATGCGGGAAGAGCCGTTGACGTGGTATACCTTGATTTTAGCAAGGCTTTTGATACGGTTTCCCACAGCATTCTTGTCGGCAAGTTAAGGAAGTATGGGTTGGACGAATGGACCGTAAGGTGGATCGAAAACTAGTTAGATCAATGGGCTCAGCGGGTAGGAATCAATGGCTCGATGTCTGGTTGGCAACTGGTAACGAGTGGAGTGCCCCAGGGGTCAGTCCTGGGGCCGGTTCTATTCAACATCTTCATTAATGATATTGATGATGAAATAGACTGTGTGCTTAGTAAGTTTGTGGATGACACCAAGTTGGGGGGAATGGTAGATACTCTGGAGGGCAGGGACAGGATCCAGGGAGACTTGAACAAATTGGAACACTGGGCCGAAAGAAACCTCATGAGGTTCAACAAAGACAAGTGCAAAGTCCTGCACGTAGGACGGAAAAATCCCATGCACTGCTACAGGCTGGGGACCGATCGGCTAAGTAGCAGCGCTGTAGAAAAGGACCTGGGGGTTATGATGGACGGGAAGATGAATATGAGCCAACAGTGTGCCCTTGTTGCCAAAAAGGCCAATGGCATATTAGGCTGCATCAGTAGGAGTATTGCTAGCAGATCGAGGGATGTGATAATTCCCCTCTATTCGACACTGGTCAGGCCGCATCTGGAATACTGTGTCCAGTTTTGGGCTCCCCACTACAGAAAGGATGTGGACAAATTAGAAAGAGTCCAGCGGAGGGCAACAAAAATGATTAGGAGGCTGGGGTACATGACTTATGAGGAGAGACTGAAGGAACTAGGCTTATTTAGTCTACAGAAGAGAAGACTGAGGGGAGATTTGATAGCAACCTTCAACTACTTGAAGGGTGCTCCAAAGAGGAGGGAGCTAGGCTGTTCTCGAGGGTAACAGACAGAACAAGGAGCAATGGTTTCAAATTACAGCTGGGGAGGTCAAGGTTGGATATTAGGAAAAACTTTCTCACTAGGAGGGTGGTGACGCATTGGAATGGGCTATCTAGGGAGGTGGTAGAATCTCCATCTTTGGAGATTTTTAAGGCTCGGTTAGACAAAACCCTGGCTGGGGTGATTTAGGGGGAGTGGTCCTGCTTTTTAGCAGGGGGTTAGACTAGATGACTTCGTGAGGTCCCTTCCAACCCTATTATTCTATGATTCTACGATAACTTTTCTGAAAAAAAGAAAAAAACATCCTGTTGCTTTCAGCCAACTGTTGATGACTCTGGCTGCATCTAGGGTCGCGCACTGGGTAACTCGAAGGGGTGGAAGGCCATAGCGCCAATAAAGCTCCTTTGCTCCAGACTCAGAGGCAGCTGAAACACAGTAACACCAACCATATAAAAATGTTCCCCCAGTTTCAGGAAGCAAAGTAAATAATAAGCCTTAAAAGTACCAGTGAAAATCGGTCAAAGTTTGTTCTCTAAGAGAAGAAATAAAGTACTTCCATCGCTTACAAGGAGAAAAGTATTAAAGCAAACAACCTGTCTATATAAGGGTCAATGCAACGGGGGTGGGGTGCGCATAATTTAAAACGTGTCTGTCTCCGTGTGCCTGCTTACGATCTCAAATAAATCTTAGTGTCCTTCTCCACCCTGGTGTGGTTATTGGTGCTGCGCACTCCGGGCAACAAACCTAAACAAACTGTTGCTAGCCCCAGCCTGTCCTCGGGCGTCCCACCTGCAACACAACCTTGGCTTTAAGCACAATTCTCTATGACCTCTACAGTTCAAATATAAGTAGAGTTTTGAGCTCTTTGTGCACAGGTTATTAGAATTTTGACTTTAAAATAGACAAGTTAAACTTATTAATATACTTTGTTGAAATGGATTGGCTCTCCACCAGCAACCAAAGTTGTTTTCATTACTAATCTATTAACTCAAAGTTTACTCTGTCACCATGTTGCAGGTAGGGACACCTGGAGATGGGCCGGGGCCAGCAACAGTGGGTTCGTTGCCCGGAGTGCGTAGCACCAATAACGACACCGGGGCGGAGAAGCACACCAACTTTATTTGAGATCTCAAGCAGGCACACGGAGACAGGCACGTCTCAAATCATGCACACCCCGCCCCGTTGCAGTGACCCTTATATAGACAGGTTGTTTACTTCAATACTTTTCTCCTTGTTAACGGTGGAAATACTCTCCCTCTTCTTTTAGAGAACAAACTTTGACCGATTTCCACTGGTATTTTCAAGGCTTGTTATCTGCTTTACGTCCTGGAATTGAGCGATCTCCCTATATGGTCACTGGCTGTGTCTGAGTCTGGAGCAAAGGGGCTTCATCGGCACTCATGGCCTTCCACCCCCTCGAGTTACCCAGTGACAGATACCCCGATGCAGCCAGGGGCACCCACTATAGGTCAGGTCACCAACAACCATGTTTCCCCAGCTCCTTCTAAATATTTATGTTCCAATTATTCGTATATCATTACTCAGAGAACAAGCACTGCAATCTCATCTTGTTGACCGTGAAAAGACAAACCACAATCTATCAGGTAAAAATACTGATAAAAGAGAAGGAGTTACACATGCACTCTCTGCTCAGGAGGCAGCTTTGAGCAAACTAACAATCAAAATGCTACAATGCATAAGAAATGGAAGAGGTAAAAATACTGCAGTCACTATCATCACTGGTGTGGTTCCACATGGAGGACTGCCTTCATTTTTGGTTCCTCTTCCCACCTCAAATCTCAGAAAAGATACAGCAGAAATAATTTGTGACTTGAGGGACAAATATGATCAAGGACATACTTCAATATGAAGTGACAGAAAAGATTAGGGATATTAAGGACGTAAGTAAAATACTGACTGGAAACTTCCCTGATATGCTTATTTCAAAAGGACCTCTATAGGTTCACGCAGCTTTCTCTGAAGCAGCTGGTACTGTCAGAGATAGGGTTCTTGACTAGATGGCTAACCAGCCTGATCCAGAATTACTGTTCCAGTCTTCTTATGCAAAACATTAAATTGCTTCTTACAAAACAAGGCTCTGTAACCGAGAATAGAGTTTGGCATATAGCTGGGCAGGAAATCCGCCAGGTGTGTGTGCGTGTGACCCCACTTATGAACTAAAAAATATTTGACCTGGCATTATAACAGAATGTAAAGTTCTAAGTCACAGTTCAGGCACGTTATTGAAGCAATGTTAAGGCAGACAAGATTGAATCCATATTCGGCAAGGGAAAAATCTTCCTATGAGGAAAATGTTGAGTCAGTTTATTCAGAATGTCCACATACTGAAGTCCTCTTTCATGCCTTATTAGTTGTAAGCATAGAAAATTAAAAACAAAATTCTGTTACATAGCTCAGCTTCAAGCAGTAACAGAACAGGGAGAGGCCATTATCACAGTTGTTAAGCCAAAAATTTCACTTGCCTTGCTTTTCTTCCATTTGCAATGTCCCTGTAGAATTTTACTTTCAACAAAACAAACAGAGGTCCTGTGGTACTTTTAAAGACTAACAGATTTATTTATCGCATGAGCTTTTGTGGGAGAAAATCCCACTTTGTCAGATGCTTTGAAGATGGGAAATTACTTTCAGCAGACTCTCAAAATAAGTGATTCGATATCTTTTCCCCTAAAAAAATAAAATCCAGCAACAGACCAGTGGTCCCATGAGACCATATAACTGGCCCTAAGCCTCCAGCATGCTCCATGTACTCACTACTGGCTGTCATATCCCAGCATTCGTGAATTACCCCAGAACAGCAAATCTGTATGTGCATGCATGCATGCGTGCGTGTGTGCATGCGTCTTAGTTAGTTAGTTAGTTAGAAAAACAGACTCTAGAATGTGTGACTTGTGCTTATAAAATTTGTCCCTGAATTTTTGTGTTCATAAAAAGAACTACAAGTCAAAGTCAGAATATTTGCATCTCTGCCTATCTGATGTGTGCCCATAAGTGGATGGGGCAAGAGTCAAATGACAAATTGTGCATCCATAATTCAAGAGGAAAATGTGTGTAATTTGTCCCTGCAAGAAAGGGACCACCCTTTTAAAAATGTGTGGTGAGTGATTCTCTTTTGTATAGTTGATTATTACCGTATGAGAACTTTATTCTCGAGGTATATTTGACAGTAACGGGGTTGGTGACCACTAATACAGTAAGCACACCGCTCTACTTAGAATAGGAGGGAAAACACACAATTCAATAGGCTCCAGTGATTCACCCACCAGAGAAGTCAAATCCCTAGATCTGAGGAGCTGGGAGCTCTGCTTTGCACGTACAGCAGGAAAGAAGGCCTGTAAATTATGTAATTGCCTATGGGACACATAGGGTAAAAGGTATGAATTCTTGCTGACTCAAAAATTACTCCTCCTTTTCCCTAGAAGTGATACATCACCATACCCGAAACCTGGGACGCCTTTCTCAGTTACTAAGTCAATTCCCTTCACACAAGCAACTTGGAGTGTCTGCTACCCTGTCTTTTCCTCCTGTCTTGCATAATTATCATGAGATAGCATATTGTCATTTGAAAATTTACACACATGCTCGGAGTGCCTCACCCACCTCATTTGAATTGTAATTGGTCTGCACAAAAGGAGAGGCCCAAGATTTTCTCTATAAATGGTGTTTCAAACACAGCTTGAAGCCTTATCATAAAGCATTGTAACTGCCCAGAAGAACACAGGACACGAGTGGCAGAAGAGTGAGAAACCATGGCTGGTGAGTAAAATACAAGCTTTTCAATAAATAATTTGTGAGCAATTGAATAAAGCTATGGACTCTTATCTGGTGGTGTTACATATTCTATATTCTGGGATTTTGAATAAGCTGTATAATTTATGTTATATTGTATAATTTACATAAACATATTTTTAAAGCTTATTTTCCTGAATTTTTAATGATACAATGGACAGAGAAAATGAGATACAGTAGACACTTATTTGCAGCAACACTTTTTAAGAGAAATCACTGCTTACGAGTAACATTTCCCTTGTGAATACTTTCCCCAGTGTGAATTGTCAACATTCCCCAATTTAGCAGCAGTTGCAATATAGAAAAAGGGAACTGACGAAGTGGGATTTTCTCCCACGAAAGCTCCTGTGATAAATAAATCTGTTAGTCTTTAAAAGTGCCACAGGACTCTGTTGTTTTTCTGCAATAGACTAACATGGCTACCCCTTTGGAAGTTGCTACTACGGAGCATCTACTGTATTCCATACATTGCAGTACTGGAATACAGATCACAATCAGATGCAAAGCACACTGGGTTGTGGAGACTCTTCAGAATTTTACCAAAGGGTACAGAGTGTGACTACTGTATGCATGTCAGGTTAAATATTAGGAATTTAGAGGTAAGCTAGAGATATGAACCAGAGAAATCTATTACTAATATAGGCATTTATAGTAGATGTATTTTGTAAGCTTTAATAATATATTTGTGTGGACCGGGTCTCATGTCTACAAATCCTTACTGCAAACTTTTAATGTGGAGTTTTTGTGTGAATAGAGCCTGTGTTTATCCTATAGGTGCATTATACCACTTGGACTTACAGGAGGAATGGGGTCAGGCACCTTAAATCTAGACAGGGCTTCATATGAGTCCCAGCAGTGAAGTTTAGCCTGGGGAGAAAATGAATCATTGCATCTTTCTGCTGTGTCCCAATCTTAACATCATTTCTGTGCCAGAGTTTGGATCCCGGGCTCTGCAGGCATAATGTGAATTGGGACCATCATTTGATGTAACTGATAAGAAAGAGTGAGAGCAAAGAGCTTGGTTTTCCTCTCATACTGATGTAAATAATGAGCATATCACCTGAAGTCAATGATGGTACACAGGTGAAGTGAGAGGAAAATTAGGCCCAGGGACTCTAAAAGCCATACATTTTATCTGTACAAAATGGTTTTTAAAAAAATAATTTCCAGGAGTGACTTGAACCACTTACTGTCTGGGCATATTCCTCACAGATTAGTTCTGTCAATGCCTGCCTACCTTGCTGGTGAAATTGCATTGTATGGCCTGCAACTGCCTACTTGATGAATTTCTCGTAGCAGGTGGGCTCTGACATTTCATTCTTCTAAGTGATCAAATCTTTAAGAAATGAACAGAAGGAGGAAGTTTGGGAAGAGCTCAGATGAGTATTATGGGCTGTTACCAAAATCTGCTCCATTAAATATTGCTTAAGTAAATCCATGAAAAATGTTCCTGCGCTGTTTAAGAGAGCTCTTTGTTAACCGAGGGAGTATGTGTTAAAACTGCACAGTTAAAAAAAACAGAACTAACCACAGATTGCAGCAACAGGGAAATAACTACAAACCCACAATTTCCTCAGTGTGACACTTGAGCAATGATGTGCCAACACCATAGTCAAGCTCTTAACAAGCAGCTCCCCAAACATTTCCCCTTACGCCTCCAGTATGCTCCATGTACTACGGGCTGGCGTATACTCACAGAAGGAAGGGTGAGAGAACAGGGAATCTGTCCATTTGTTTTTCACCATTTAATCAAACCCTCTTTCATAACCCTAACTAGAGGAGAGACAGTACCACCTAGCAAACAAGCTGGCATTCAGTAGACATGGTCAGACGTTTTGTGAAACACCCAGTCCACTGTGCAGTCCACTGTGCAGACTGTGAGATTTGAGCAGGAGAGTAGACCTTAGAAAAAGATGTGAGGAATCCTTCACATGGTGCTGTTTAAATTCCATTTGGTGCAATCAGGGCTATTTTAAAAGAAATATTTTGTTCTTCCTAATAAACCCCAGGTAAGTCACCTCTGGCAGGGCTAATTTAGAAGCATCCAGAAAAGGAGCTAGGAGCAATTCCACCATAGCCAGGGAGAGTATTCCAACTTTCCTCTCAAATCGCCTGCAGAGTTCTAGTAAAGGATTTATGGAGCCCCGGCACATCCTGGCTGTTGAGGATTCAACTGTTTGTTTCACAATCTCCTCAGCCACAGTCTGACATTGTTCAGCTCCATTAGCATAATCACCAATGAAGGCATGAGTCATACTGAGAAATATTTTCTGTGGACACTGGAACTAGAGAGTAAGGGCTCATGGAAATGTGAAGCAGATGTTGGATCCAAACTCTACAGAAAAATTTCACTCCCTTGTAAAATGGTGATTACCAGAGATGCTTCTGGCTTGTAAGTGTGATATGCAGTATTAGCTGGAGGTCACATCTTCTGTATATTATCTGTACTACAACTGTGGAATAGCTGTAAGTGGTGTGCATGGGAGAGAGAGATGGAGCAAATGCTTAAATGAAATTAGATCCAATTCCTAAGGGTCCTGGATGGCCATGTGAGAGCTGACCCAAGGACTAAACTAATGTTTTGTCTTGACAGGTCAGAGACCTGAGCGGATTTCCTGCTCTTAGGGGCCAAGGGGTTTGGGTTTTCTCCAGAAGCCACTTAGTTAAGGATAATCTGTATGGAGACATAGCATGTGGCAAGCCAAAATGTCAATCTAAAGCACCCCATCTGCCATGCACTAAATGGCAGGGTGGTCCCTGCTGCTATGCACTAAAAGTTCCATAGTGTGCTTTGACATACTGCTGTTTCAAATAGGCCCATAAGTCCAGCTATCTCCCTTCAGTGACCCCAACACTGAACTGGTCTTATCAGCTCCTAGCCCCTGAAAAAGCCTCTAGCTACACCCTCCCCATTCAATTCAGCCCAGGCTTAGTCCCTCTCTGAAACAGACTGTTCTCGCTATTTGAGTATGTGGCTGTAACCATCCCAACCCCACTATCTTTCCAACCATCAGGAATCCTAAAGGAGAGGTTCAGTGCCCTTATGCACACACCTGACAAATGTCTCTCTTTGGGGGCAGCTGTCAGTTACATTAGGACACGCACAAATGCTGAAAGAGGGGGAACGTAGTCTGAGTCAGTACATGTTTAAAAATACAGAAACTTTCTCAGTGCTATATGTTGAGTCTTCTGCTTCCTTTCCAGAGACCAAGAGGATTCCTCTGCATGACTCTGCCTGATACCTCAAAATTTGAGTCTCATGTCACATCCACTATGTTGTATTTTCACTGAAAGAAGCAGTGAATAGGATTACAGTGGATTATTTGTTCAAGCAACTCATCAATAACTCAACTCCACCATCTCTCTCTCTCCTCTTAAACTCTTTCCCAGGTTCCCTCTAATACTGTATTAACCATCTCATGTTCTATTTAGTTAGCACTAACTGCAACAGTCTTTACTTTAAAAGATGCCACCTCCCAAGAAGCTGGTTAAAACCCTCGCAAAATGAACAGTGGTTCCTTTGTGTGATGGAGACAGAAACACAATGTACATCTCCATCAAATGATCTCCCATTGTGCCAACACACTAGTACTTAAAAAAAATTTACAACTCCCCCAGAGATGACTAAGATTTTTTTGTCATTTCCTAAAAACTCCATTGCCCCCACAAGACCTTGGGCTTTTCTTCAGCTTTTTTCTCTCTTCTCACAGCTCTGAGATTGACAAATACCAACTGGCAGCTTGAAGCAAATGCGAGTGCACACCAAACTGATAAATACTCCAGCACAGAGCTGACTGTGAGGAGAGGACGGGCCTTCACTCTCATCCTGACCTTCAACAGAGCACTGCAGTCTGGCGAGAGCTTAACATTTACTGTAGAAACAGGTAATGCCCCCACTTCAGCCCCTGACGCAAGCAGATTGTTGCCGTCACAGACTGGTGACGTCCTCTCTCCGGAGATGCCGGCTCATCCTGTCAGAGGGAGGTAATACCTACATGCACACATCCCTTCAGAGCAATTGTTAACACCATTATACACATTCAAGTGTTACTTGTATGACTCCCATGTAAGTTAATGATATTTGGCCTCACTTTGTCTAGACATATTGTACAAACTCACCCATCAGGAAGCTGCATCTCTGCTGGTTATAGTAGAAATTTTATGTGGTTTCAGAGTGCAGGAGAAACATCAGTTATCCATTCTTCTTTTTTAAAGGGCCAAGACCATCACCGCAATCTAAGACTCAGGCTATATTTGGCATCTCCAGCACAGTGAGCAATAGTACATGGAGTGCAGTCCAACAATCAACCAGTTCCAGCTCCGTGAGCATCTCGATTTCCAGCCCAGCTAATGCTGCTATCGGACGCTACAAACTGAGCATGCAGACTGCCTTAGATGATAGTGCCTCCCGTACAAGCCTTGGAACATTCGTTCTGCTCTTTAACCCTTGGTCTTCAGGTACAGACATCTTAGGTTGCTCTCCAAGTTACTCGCTGCAGCTTTAATAAGTGCAGCTCGCCCATATGATTTACAGCAGCTTCCCAGGCACGGAGCACCAAGAGTGGGGTTTGTATATCATAATGCCTTCCAGAAAAAGAGCGGAATGTCTTCAAGACTTGCTGTATAGCACGCAGTACTGAGTGCACCTGATCTCTTCTCTGTGCAGAATCAGGGTCCTGTGGGATGCCAAACAGAGAAGCTATAAAGTTATCCTATTCATTCTGTCTCTTATGTGTGATTATGGAGTCCTACCAGAAAGGCACAGACTGAGTCCTGTATCAACCTGAACTCACTACTACCACAGAATAGCAGAGGGTGGGCACTTACCAGGCACTGTACTATCCCCAAGAAAAGAGGCAAGACCCTGAATCTACCACATGCTGACTTTCATCTGCAGAACAGTAACTTGGCCACATGTCTCTTTCCTGGCCCCTGGGACCCTTTCCTTCACCCCTTACCCCAAACAGCAGAAGTGTAGAGTTTCTAAAAGCCATTGGTGATACTGAAAGCAGAGAGGGTGGATGTTTATAGGAGCTCATCTAAGGCTTTCACCCCCTGCCCCTTTATGGTTTTACAGCACTTCTGCTTTGGATTTTCAGGGGATGATGTGTTCATGCCTGACAATGCTAAACTCAAGGAGTACTTGCTGGAAGAGTTTGGGATTGTCTTTGTGGGCAATGTAAACCGTATTAGCAAACTCGGCTGGAACTACGGCCAGGTAAATACAAAGTGAAGAACTTGGTGTTGGGCTCTCCTTTCTAGTCACAAGATAGATCACTACTTGCCTGCTCTTTTTAGTTCATACTTTGCGCTGCATTATGTGCTGCCCTCAGTGCTTTTTTCGTTTAAAAAAAAAAAGGTGTCGGTACTCGTATCTTGATAGTAAATTTGATAAATGCCTCTCCCACCCTCTTCTTCCTGCAGCACACTCCTTTTCCCTGCTCACCCCAGCCCCCCCCCCCCCCCCCAGCTGGGCAGTGGGGCTGGCAAATAAGGTGCTAGTACTCCTGCGTACCGTCACGAAAGAAGCTCTGGCTGTGCTATCCTTGAAGGACTTTCTCGGGCACTAGCAGCCACTTGCCATGTTCCTCTGCACTTCTCCAATGACGTGGTACAGCAAGGAGCCTGCTCACAGGCTTCCTCTCATGCCTCACTTTGTACCCACTAACATAAAGGTCAGGATTGATAATTGGGCATTTCCCATAAACCAGGAATCCCACCATTCAGTCTGTAAACTTCCTAAAGTCTCTGCTGGATCAGACTTCACACAGAAGTAACCGCTGTGGCGTTGGGCAACCCTTATTACACACTCACAAATTGTGAGGCCTGACGGGACTACCGTGAACCTCTGGTTTGACTTTCTGAATGACACACACCAGAGATTTGCACTCAGTAATTCCTGCATCATGCCCATAATTTATGTTTGAGGTAGAATGTCTCTCAGAAATATTTAAAATATTACTTCAGAAGTGTATTAAGATTATTTTACCCTAAAGATTTACAAGGAAAAACAATTGCATCACCTATATATTAATGTATTTTTAAACGCAGTTTCAAGAAGACATTCTGAATATCTGCCTTTCCATACTGGATAGAAGCCTAAACTACCGTAAAGACTCTGCTACAGATGTGTCTCGCAGAAATGATCCCAAATACGTGGGCCGAGTGCTTAGTGCCATGGTAAGAAAAGGGTTAATTTACTCAGGATTAGAAACATTGCAAAATCCAAAACCAGTTTCTTTAAAAGCAGTTCTTTAAAAGGAGGATGGAAGATACTTTCCTGTTAGAGTAAATCCACAGTGCGTGATGCTCAGAATTTTGATTTGCACCTGCAAGTTCTTTCTAGCATATGGTATTTCTCAGGCACCTATTACTTTGGTATCCAATTGCTGGACAAAATAAAGAGTTCATAACTCCATTTCCTTCCTTAAACAGAGATTGTAAAGGGTGGTCTTTACACAGGTCATTCTTGGGGAGGTCTTACATTTTGCTTATTTGATCATTTCTAGTAAGGAGGTCTATAGGCAAGGTACCCTTCCACGGAGAAAGCTCCTCCTCAACACCCTAGGTGTCTCATAGACTCATAGAGTTTAAGGTCCGAAGGGATCAGTCATTCTGATCTCTCTAGCTGCTCTGCCCCTGTAGCAGAGAATTTATTCTCCAGGGCTAACACTCCTTTCACTAGCACCTAATTGACTTAAAAGTTTATAAAAAATAGCAATCAAAGCAGAAGACAAAATAAAATTTCTTTCTAGTAGTTTCAGTAAAACCATGAAGCTGCTATAAGTTATAATGTACATCTCCCACTTAGGGGCTTGTCTGTGCTGAAATATAGTTCTAGGGAAATACTTTTACACCATACTAGCGTGCTGTACATGAACTGGCTACATGGACCTGATACCATGCACCTAATCTCTGAAAAGTGCTTTGACCTCCTGCTGTAATTTTTGGGTGGGAGGAGCAGAGGGAGTTAACTATTTTTTATTTCTTGATGAAATACATCTCCTATGTCCCTAAAAGTAAGATGCCTTCTTTAATCATAGTAGGTCAGTTCCTTAAAGCAGTGGCTTCACCCCTTGCCCAATGGTTAGGGCACTACTCTAAGATGTGAGAGATCCAAGCTCAGTTCCTTTCTCTGACAGTCTCCCTGTGTAAGTCACTCAGCCTCTCTATCCCTCAGTTCCTCATCTGTACAATGGAGATAATAGCATTGTCCTACAGCACTAGGGCATTGTGGGGATAAAAAAATATAAAGATTGTGATGTACTTTGAGATCTACTGATGAAAAAACAGTTATATAATAGGTATTAATTATTATTATACGCCACACAGAGCTGTTTCTCCTGCTTTCCTTCTTCTACTGTAACTATGCTGTTAATCTAGGATTTTTTCCCAGATCAACAGTAACGATGATAACGGAGTGCTGCAGGGAAACTGGAGTGGAAATTACAGTGGTGGAGTAAGTCCAAGCAGTTGGAATGGAAGTGTTGAAATCCTGCGGCAGTGGAAGGATTCAGGGTTTAAGCCTGTTAAGTATGGACAATGCTGGGTTTTTGCATCAGTTCTGACCACAGGTATGTTTATGCTGAAGTGACTTTCAAAGCACTGGAAATGTCATAGCCTGGTTTAGCCAGGAGCACCAGCCAGAAATATTAGCTGAGAATAGTTGCATGGAAACTTTGTATCTCAGAAATAAAAGGTTTTAATTATGGTTTTTGTTATTTTTAGTGCTCAGGTGTCTGGGAATTCCTACACGTATGATTTCAAATTTCAACTCTGCTCATGATGCAGATAAAAACCTGAGTGTGGACGTATACTACGACACTTCTGGAAACCCTCTGAACATGGGGGGTGACAGCGTCTGGTAACAAACTGCTTTTATAAGATTTGACATCACAGGGTCTTACTGATGGAAGTCACGGACATGATGTGGTTCCACCCACACAGTGACAGGATAGCTACAGACTCCTCAATCAAAGGGTGTAGATTCCCACCCTAAATACATTGTTAACTTATAGTTAAAGCTGCAACTCAAAACAAAACATAGATTATTAAACAAACAACAAAACAATAAAAAAGTATGAAAACCAACAGCTGGGGTGATGCCAGTCTACACATCCAGCTTACGTATGGTCTTTCTCTCCAGTGAGTAGAACAGTTCTCAATGATCAACTCCATTTAATCTATATGCACCTCATTTAGTACAGAATCTTATTTAAAAAAGATTTATGACTGCTGCTTCAACCTAAGTTAGAAAAAGTTCTAACCATGCTACAGTACAGGACCAAAGTAGATACAAAAATCTAAGATGTCAATCTAGAAATATGACACAATGGGACTTGATCAGTTTGAATCTAGATTTTAAAAAGGGTGCACATTAAGGCTATGTCTACACTGGCAAGTTAGTTTGAATTAAGGAAGCTCAATTCATACTAACTTACGCCTTGGCTACACTAGGCTTTCATTAGTTTGAATTAAGGGCTTTCTTAATTCGAACTAATAAATTCGATTATACTTTTTGAACTAAGGATTAATTCGAACTAGTTAGTTTGAATTGACCCAATGTGGCCATGTTAGTTCGAACTAAGCGCTTAGTTCGAACTAACCGGCACATTGAGCTCAATGCAATTGACTAATTCGAACTAAGCAAGTGCCATGCATAGCACTTGCTTAATTCAAACTAAAATTTGTTCAAAACTAAAATTAACTAATTCGAACTAACTTTGGTAAGTATAGACATAGTCCATCAGCAGGACCAGGGCACAGGCTTCTTTTATATGAATATAAGTTTGTCACTGGGGTAAACATCCACAGAATTATGCCCAGAATTAAATGGTAGGTACATAAATTAAGATGCAAATTTATGTGAGATTTTGCTGTGCAATTGCAGAGGTTCTCAGAAAGGGAGAGCACAAAGATCCTCTCTCCCTTGCCCTTCTCCCCTCATCCTCAGTGCAAGGACCATGTCTATCTCAGTCCTTGTGCTCCAAGGAACACTGCTGAAGCCAATGAAAGCTGAGAGTGCTTAGAACCTTAGAAAGCCAGGTCCAAGGCTTCATGTATAACTATACAATATTTGGGATTGTTTTCTCGTATTGGTTTTACATTTCCCAATGAAACTCCTATCCAGAACTTCTGGCTGAGATTTCTAGGACCAAGTCCAAAATATTCAGTCTCAGAAGAAAACAAACAGAATTACTTACTAGAGTAAGCTATAAATAACTAATATGGAGTGCATTTCCTCTAAATTAGTGGGAGGCTGGAGCTGTTGAGGGCCTTTAATGAGGGCTGTTACTTGCTAAGATATGCCTGATCCAGTATCAGTATAATTTCTTTTTTTTCACATGGTTTGTAACAGCAATCAAGTAATTAATATTTATGCTGCTTTGTTACTTTCTTAGCCATTAGAGACCAAATACAGAAACCCTTGGAGAACCCCACCCCACTGAGAATGCTTTAGTAGGGGATATAATGTATGGCTAGGAAATATATTCAGTTGTGCAACCACTTGCATTGTAATTATGGCACCCATTCTCCCTTATGGTCTTGCTGCTAGTAGCAAAAAGTAGCCAGAAAGTCATCTTCATCCACTACCAGAAGAGTCCCCTAGGGTAAGAGGAGTTTCTGGATCACCCTACTGGCATCTCCCAGCTCAGAGGATGTGGCCAGGCCACTGCTGCACTCATGTAACCCTGGCTGCCACAATATTATTTTGGGGCTGTAAGCAGCTGAACATAACTTACAACTGCCTTAAAGCTTTTGTGAGTTGTGTCCTGGAAGAAGTCCCAAAGGTAACTTCAAACTTTTTTTTTTTTTTGGTTAGTCCTTTGGCATGAGCAATTTGGTCAGACAGAATCTGGGTTTACAGAAGTGTAGAAGGAGCCAGCATCAGTGACCCTAGGAACTCACTACACAACTGTCACACAGTTGTTTACCACATTTATTCTCATCTACAGGAATTTCCATGTCTGGAATGAAAGTTGGTTTATCCGAAGTGATCTGGGCCCCTCCTACAATGGATGGCAAATTCTGGATGCAACTCCCCAGGAGAGAAGTACAGGTACACAGATTTTCATTCAGGAAAATGTTTAAGGGGGGGGAGGGGCAACTAGTCATTCTCTGGATTTGCTCAGGAAAAAATGAGGAATTCAACCCTGCCAAATGACACTTCTCTTCTTGCCCAAAAATGGGAGGGTATGAGAACATGCATCGCTTTCCATCATTAAAAGCCTCCACTTACTCCTTGGTGCAAAAAACCCACACAGGCTCCCCTGTCCAGCCTCCTCCAGAGACTCTGATGTTTTCAAACACAGAAATCTGCAGCTATTGATAATTAGATAATTAGATGGCAGCAAAAAACTAGTTAGATTTATTATCAAAACAAATAAATACAAAGGCTACTCTGCAGAATGAATTGGATGATATTAACAGGGAGAGAGCTGGAGCAGGATGGCAGGAGTGTATAATTCAGAGGTCCTTGACAAATAATTTTATATCTAATGTGCCTTTTTACATTGTATTAGAGTGCCTTGCCTAGTCTCATAGACTCATAGGCTATGTCTACACTGGCAAGTTAGTTCGAATTAAGGAAGCTTAATTTGAACTAACTTAAGCCTTTGCTACACTAGGCTTTCATTAGTTCGAATTAAGGGCTTCCTTAATTCAAACTAATAAATTTGATTATACTTTTCGAACTAAGGATTAATTCGAACTAGTTCGTTTGAATTAACCCAATGTGGCCATGTTAGTTTGAACTAAGTGCTTAGTTCGAACTAACCAGTACATTGACCTTAATGCAATTGACTAATTCAAACTAAGCAAGTGCCATGCATGGCACTTGCCTAGTTCGAACTAGCATTCTAGTGGGGCCATGCTAGTTCAAATTAAGTTAAAATTAGTTTGAATTAGTTAGTTCAAATTTACTAATTCGAACTAACTTTAGTAAGTGTAGCCATAGCCATAGACTTTAAGTTCAGAAGGGACCAGTACAATCATCTAGTCCAGGGGTCGGCAACCTTTGCTGGCCCCTGTGCCAGCCCCGCCCACCGCACCCTCAGCAGGTGCTGGGGGGGGGCCCAAAGGGGGCGGGGCCAGACCAGGTGCCCTGCCGACCAGGGCCTGGGCCAGCATTAGCTGGCGCGCAGCCTCTGGTTCCTGGCCCTTGGGCTGGATTCTGTCCGCAAGGGCGGCGCAGGGCTGATGGCCCCTGTTGGCCCCACCCCCTGCTAGACGGCAGGAGGGGAGGGGAGCGGAGCGGGTCACATCGCCCCAGCCCGCCCAGAGCCGCACCGCTGCCGGCAGGGTAGAGCCAGCCCCGGCCATGGCCAGCAAGAGGGAGAATCAGCTCTGCCCACCCGGAGCCGCCACTGCTGGCGGGAGCCGGGGCCAGGAACTGGAGGCCGGCAGCGGCGGCTCTGGCTGGGCCGACCCGAACCGACCTCTTGCCGGCCATGGCCGGGGCCGGCTCTGCCCTGCCAGCAATGGCACGGTTCTGGGCGGGCTGGGGCGACACGACTCGCTCCCCTCTCCTCCTGCAATCCAGTGAAAGGGTGGGGCCAGCAGGGACCCTCAGCCGCATGCTGCAGCTGCTGGCCCCGTGGTTTACGGGGCCAGCGGGGGAGCCTGAGCAGCTCCGCGTGCCGCTCTGGCATGTGTGCCGGGGGTTGCTGACTGCTAATCTAGTCTGACCTCCTGCAAAATGCAGGCCTCAAAACCTCACCCAGCTACACCAGCAATAGACCACTAACCTATGACTGAGTTATTTACCTCCTTAAATCATGATTTAAGGACTTTAAGTTACAGAGAATTCACCGGTAGGTGAGCCATGCCCCTTGCTACAGAGGAAGGCGAAAAACCCCCAGAGCCCAAGTCAATCTGCCCTGGGGGAAAATTCCTTCCCGACCGCAAATATGGCGATCAGTTAAACCCTGAGCACATGGTCAAGTCTCAACAGCCAGTTACCGAAGAAACAATTCTCTGTAATAACTCAGAACCCATCCCATGTACCCTCCACTTGTATATCCACCACCCGTAGCCAAAGATAGCCTATTTTGGAAATTGTCTAGATCTAAATGATTTTCTTTTCCTTGATACTCTAGGGATATTTCAGTGTGGTCCTGCCTCACTTAAAGCCATCAAAGAAGGAGACGTAGACTTGGATTTTGACACTCCATTCGTATTTGCAGAGGTGAATGCAGACCGTATCACCTGGACTTATGACAGCACAACTAGAGAGACAAAGCCTATCTTCTCTGAGACCAAGTCAATTGGCCAGTTCACCAGCACCAAGGCAGTAGGCAGCTATGCCCGTGTAGATGTCACTAATGATTATAAATATATAGAAGGTAAAGAAAAATCCTGTTTCTTGTTGGTAGCACAAAAGCTTCATTCTTAACCTGGTAGAAACATTGTAAGAGAAACCAGTACATGGTCATGTTTGCAAGTACTGCAACAGATAGGTGAAAGTTTCACTTTGGGCTCCTCCAGTTGGAAGAGAAGGAGGAAGAGAGAAAGTACAGTATTGGGCCATATTGTTTCTGATATGTCAGTTCTGACTCCTGAGACCTGGGCAGGGGTGGCCCAAAGATTTTTGGCACGCTAGGCAAACTATGATTTTGGCACCCCCGCCCCCACATATTATAAAAGATAACATATGTAAAATATTCACTTCCATCTAATTTGGTGCTCCTTAAAGCCTGGCGCCCTAGGCGACTGCCTAGTTCACTTATATGGTTGGGCCAGTCCTGGACCTGGGTAACACAACTCTTAAATTACATTGTGTACTGTAAACATGGTCTGTCCTATCCTACAGCACAGTTATTAGGTAGTTTTCTATATAGTATAAACTAAGATAAGCAGATAGCAAACTCCAGAAGAAGGGCTACCTTTTCGAAGAACCTCAATCAGCCTTTCAATTTTGGCACCTTCAGTTTGGCCATGGCAAAATATAGAACACTAACATCTGTCAGCTAAGTTTTCAGGTGCACCTAACAGTAAGACACAAAAACTGCCATTAAAAATGTGTAAAGGGGGTACACCTGATCATTCAAACCATCATATTAAAGTAGAGCCTGTTCAAGTAACATGCAGGCCTGTCAACCCCATCAGCTATGGGGCCTGCTTCCTGTTACAAAATAATGTGAATGAAACAAGTTGGAATTTAAAGTTACCACTTGCACAGCCATAGGAAATGTTGGATGATGGAAGATTTACAAATTAAGATTTAGTTCCTTTCTGGAAGTAATAAATTTAGTGCTCTCAAGTTTAAGGACAGCAACTCTGAAATGAAGGCATTTCTGTCACTCATCCAACCGATTAATAGTTGCTGCAACAAACACTTGTTCTGTCTTCCTTGGCAGCAGATCTGCCAGGGCCCTACTTTCTTCTGGATAAGCATCAGGCTTCTCAAATGGAGAGACAAAGTGGGTGGGTAATTATACACCTGCCTTGTTTCACTAATATTCTGAGATTAAAGCTACAATTGCATTGCACTGAACAGTTAAAAATCAACACATTTCAAATGTTTTTTATTATTTTAATGACTCCCTCTTCTCTAATAGGCTCCCAGAAGGAAAGAGAAGTGTATGAAAAGGCTCGTGTAAAGCTGGGTCGAGTACATGGTTTTAGTGCCACATCAGAGAAGCGACCAGAAATTGATCAAAAGCCTGAAATCTCAGGGAAGTTCAAAGTGGATGGCTCCTTAGAGATTGGTCAAGATCTCAGCCTAATCTTGGTTCTCAGAAATTTGACCTCAGTTGCTAAGACTGTAAAGGCAAATATGACTGCTTGGACCATTGTATACACTGGAAAGCCAATTCATGAGGTCTGGAAGGACTCCCTATCAATTACTCTTGCTTCTGCAGAAGGTAATATTTCATATAATTGTGTAACCCAGAGATCAACAACCCAAAAAATAAGAAGACCCATTTAAAAAAATTCCTTCAATAACCAAGTGTTTTGAGAGCTGCAATGGGTGTAGCCTCCGAGTGTGGGGGAGGGGAGAAGCTGGGCCAGGGCACCTGCCGCAGGGGCCCTTTAGCGCAGCATTTCTCAACCTTTTAAGTAGCAAGTCCCCTCTAATTTCTGAAAATTTGAATAAGTACCCCGAAGCCTGCAGCTGCCTCCTGCCTCCCACCTCCCAGCCGGCAGCTAGGACCAGGGGAAGCAGGTGGCTGCCACGTGTATCCCCAACCTGTGTCTGGTATACCAGCAGTGGTACACGTACCATAGGTTGAGAATCACTGCTTTAGCAGGAGGAAGGGATCCTGGAACCAGGAGCAGGGTCCCCCAGTGGCAGGGGAGCCTGGAGGCTGGTGTGGGTTGCCCGCAGGGTCTCCTGGTGGCAGGAGAGGGCCTGGAGCCCAGAACCACAAGGGGGGAGCCAAAGAGCTGTTTGTGGTTCCGGAGCCACAGGTTGCAGACCCCTGGTGTAAACAAAGAAACAAATTTCTTGTAATAGTATGAGAGAATTAGTTTTAAAGGTGGCAAAACTGAGGGAATGAAGAAATCTACTAAGAAAGGTGCAATGGGAGAGGGTCTTAAATTCCATTGTTGAAGGAGACTGAGGGTTCCTAAGAGACATTATAATTAATCCAAAGCAGGTTAAAGTTCCTTTAAAAAGAGAAAAATGTAAATAACGAAATAAAACATTTCCTCTATAGTTCCCCAAATATTGCTCAGATATAGGGGAAAAAACCCTCATACTAGAAACGAAGAGGTGGTGGGAAGTAAACTAGAAGACTCCAATAATGGAAGCTAGCATGGTCAAAGAAGGACAGGTTGGACAGCAAAGAAAGCAAGATGTGTTAATGGCTGGCAAAAGGTTTCTGAGGAGTTACAAGGACTTGTATAATGGGAGAAGCAGCCTGGTAGACAGAAGAAAGCTGGTCCACTAATTCACTAAAAGGGAATGAATTTATTGATAATTCAAAGGAAATTGAAATGCCCTGTTTAAATTTAATCCTCAACAAGAAGAAGCCTGAATTATTAGTGAGGAAGGAAAATGTAAAATAACTTTGGATAAAAAGCTGATAGAGGAAAGCTTGGGAAAATGCAGGAAAACATCCCACATACAAGCAGGTCAAGGTAACGCACATCTTAGGGAATTTGTGCTGGATAGGGTCTAAGATGACTTTTCCATGACAATGAAATTACTCAGTTAATGAAATACAAAGCAGCAAGTTATCTGACTGCCTCACTTACCAGAAAGAACAATGGGGAGGGGAAAGGGGGCAGGGAATGAGGCCAAAGGGGAACTGAGGAGGGGAGGCCAATCCCAGTCCTAGACAGGAAATACAGCAGGAAGTGAGAGAAAAATCAGGAAATGCTCATGTCCTGTCTAGCACCAGATACTGGGTGATATGGGTTGGACAAATGGACTATAAAATGTAGAAAGCTGGCTAGATCCTCAGGCTCAACAGGTAGTAATCAACAAATCAATGTCTAGTTGAAAGCTGGTAACAAATGGAGTGTGCCACGGGTTGGTCCTGGGGCCAGTTTTGTTCAACATGCTAATTAATGATCTGGAGTGTGGAGTGGCTTACACTCTCAGCAAGTTTGCAGATGAATGACACTAAGTGGAGGGGTGTGGTAGATATGCTGCAGGGTAGGGATAGGATACAGGATTTGTATTTCATTAGCTGATTAGTGTCTATTTAATAGTCATGGAAGAGTCCTCTCAGGCCCTATCCTGCACTAATTCCCTAAGGTGCACATTATCTAAACAAATTTGGGGGATGAACCAAAAAATCTGATGAAGTTCAACAAGGATAAGTGCAGAGTCCTGCACTTAGAATGGAAGCATCCCATGCACTGCTACAGACTAGGGGACCAACTAGCCAGGCAACAGTTCTATAGAAAAGGACCTGGAGGTTACAGTGGACAAAAAGCTGGAGTCAACAGTGTGCCCTTATTGCCAAGAAGACTAACAGCATATTGGGCTGTATTAGCAGAAGCATTGTTAGCAGATCTAGGGGACGGAGGATTCCCCTCTATTTGGCATTGGTGCAGTCATATTTGGAGTACAATGTCCAGTTTTGGATTCCCCCTTCCCGCCCCCTCCGCTACAGAAAGGATGTGTACAAATTGGAGACAGTCCAGCAGAGGGTAACAAAAATGGTTAGGGGGTTGGAACACATGACTTATGAGGAAAGGCTGAGTAAACTAGGCTTGTTTAGTCTGCAAAAGAGAAGAGTGAGGGGGATTTGGTAAGTGGCCTTCAATTACCTGAAGAGGGGGTCCTGGCAGGATGGAACTAGGCTGTTTTCAGTGGTAGCTGATGACGAATTAGGAGTAATGGTCTCAAGTTGCAATGGGGAAGATCTAGGTTGGATATTAGGGAAATCTTTTTCACTAGGAGGCTGGTGACTGGCATGGGTTACCGAGGGAGGTGGTGGAATCTCCATGCTAAAAAGTTTTTTAAGGTCCAGCTTGACAAAGTCCTGGCTGGGATGATTTAGTTGGGAGTGGTCCTGCTTTGAGCAGAGGGTTGGACTAGATGACCTTCTTAGGTCCCTTCCAATTCTAATAGTCTATGAATCCATGACAGGAGAAACTCATTTTACATGAACAACATTTGTTAGACTTTTGTAAGTGCATCTCATCTATTTTTTAAATTTTACTTTCCCCCCTCCATTTCAGAGAAACAGTTTCCTATTAAGATAGCATATGCTGAGTACCAGCAGCATTTAACTAGAGACAACATGATTCGAGTAACAGCTTTGTGTCAAGTAGAAAGTGGGATTGAAGTGGCAGTGGAAAGGAACATCAGTCTGGATAACCCTGAACTTGTCATGCAGGTAAAGATCTGTCCCTTTGCCACCCAGAAGGGAAAGACTCCTTCAGCTGCACTGCACAGCTAATCTGAGTCCAGCTTCAGTGCTGGGGTCAGGGAAAGGGGAATATGAAAAGATATTTAGACTGGATCTTTTGGATCCTACATCCATTGTCTTTCCTATTGAAAGAAATGCTCTGTTCACATCCTGCCATGGTGGGATGTCTGAGGAGTGCCTTCCATTTGATAAATCATAATATTTTCTGATTCAGAGTGTGATCATTCAAGTGTTTGGTCTGGGCAGGTGCTCGGTGATGCGAAGGTGAATGAAGCAGTGAGTGTGGAAGTGATATTTACTAATCCTATCAATGAAGAGGTGACAGACTGTGTGCTGCTGGCAGAAGGCAGTGACCTGCTGAAAGGAAAGCTCAAGATAGAGTAAGTATAAATAGCATCAACTTCTGGACACAAAAGATAAACACCCACCTCTAAGTCCTGCTGTGTGTCTGAAGCAAATATTGGCATGACACCTTTTTCCTTCTGGCTATAAATACAAAGGTCTGTCTGTGGAAATGAGACTCAAGAAACCAAAGACCTAACTTTTAATGTGGCCTCAACATGGCCTTTCTTTATCAGGTAAAGAGCTGAATGATATAAATTGCGAAGAGTAAAAGTTCAGTGGGGCTGAGGCCCTGCCAGCCAGTCTGCACATGCACTCTATTAAACATGAATATTGTGGCAATACCTACAGGCCAATCACACCCTATTGTATTAGGTAAATGACAGTTTCTACCCAATAGTACCAGGGAATCTTGGGTCCTTTTTAAACTTTTTAAAATGAAGTGTGTTGGTAAATGTATTTGTCCCGCTCACTGATTTTCACCCATATCAAGTAAGTAGAGGTGCAAGTGCACTAATTTGGGTCTGAATCTCAACTTCAAAGAGAAACTGCAGATTTATATGCAAATTCGACTCAGTTGCCTTGGGGTTAAAAAGGGATTACAGATTTTTTTCTCATTACAACAAGTGATTTGACCTCACCTTCCTCTACGTGCTGTTCCCCAGTATTTGAATCCCAACTTCTATTTTGATTTGCTGTTACAGCCTGACCTGATCCTATGTCATATACTCCCCTGCATTTAATTTCCTCCCATTCTGTAAGTTTCCCATCTTCAAAGCATCTGACTAAGTGGGATTTTCTCCCACAAAAGCTCATGTGATAAATAAATCTGTTAGTCTTTAAAAGTGCTCCAGGGCTCTTTGTTTTGCTGATACAAAGAGAGGCTGGGTTTTAATAATCCAGAACTAAAATGCAATTTTTAGAAAGCCAGACCTTCTAAGATTTTGAAAGCTATGTATTTTTAAAACAAGAGGCTATTTCTCTTAACTAGGAACTATTGGCATATATGATTTTTCAGTCTTGGTTTTGAAATTCAAGAAATGTTGTTTTGGAATATACAGAAATATAGTATGAATGAGACCAATACATTGCAAACCTTACTCGTTAGGGGGCGCTCATGTATTTGCAACTGATAGATGAGGAATGGGATAGCTATAAAGAGCTGGAAGAGAACAATTGCCATCCAGTTCATTTTTCCTGCCTGTTTGAATCATTAATGTCTTGTAATGCTGTTTTTTAATGGTTTGTTACAGTAGAACCATAAGAAGTAAATTTTCAGCCAGGCCTCCATCTGGTCTTCACAAAATTGCACACACAACTTCTACATGCACTTGGCAGGTGCAAATGCTTGCCAAAAATTCTATGGTGTAGAAGCCACTCTATACACATCTCATGTAACCTGATCTTCAGGTAAACCAGGAATACAGAGAGACTGTTTGGAGAACCACAATGAATTTCCATACCGTCCAAATTTTAGTGTTTTAAAAAAATTTAACCTTAACTTAGAATATCCTGGTATTCAAATGTTTGGGCTTTTCTCACCAATACAATTTATTCTTATTCAGGGTGTTTGTAGAACCTTTTCAGTATCTCAGCTTAGTGTCAGATATGCCTTTACCACCTAAACTCTGCCTAAATGAAGTTTGACCTGGGGCTTTATGACTTATGCTAGATCCTTCCCATATGGGGAGACTGACAGCAGCGGGGATCTCCCAAGTGGCTAAAAGGAACTAAACATCTAACTCCCACGTCAGCACAGGACATCTACATCCACTAGGCCCCTTTGAAAGTTTATTGTGCAGCCCCTCCTCCTTGCTGACAGAAATGCATGGGGAGCATGGATTTTGGAAAAACTCAAATGTAACGCATAATGTAATTTTCAACTGAAATTTCTCCTTTTCTTTCCTGTTTTTAGACTGCCCCCACTAAAGCCCAAGCAGGGCTCCAAAGTGCCGCTGGAAATCGTCCCCACCAAGAGTGGGACCAAGCAGCTGCTCGTTAATTTCTCCTGTGACAAATTTCCAGATGTCAAAGCCTTTGAGACTATAAATGTGGTCAACTGACTGTAAGACGTGCAGTGGCCAGTTTGTGTCTGTATAATCCTGAGTAAAAAGTGCATGAATGCTCATATCGTCAATGAAAAATTAAATCAATCTATGTCAGCTACAGAAACAAAATCAATGTCATGTGACCAGGAACTATCCTGTTACATAGTTATTCATATCAATACATGAGAGGCAGAGATCCTTCATGTGCTGATCTAAATTTCCATATTTTAAATATACTATCTGAACTTCTTTCCCAGTTGTGTTTCTGGTTTTCTCGTGTCTTCTTTTTTCCTTTGAACACTATTCCATGTGGCCACAGGTGCTGAAAATCTGCTATGAGATCTGGGTCCTTGTAGAATAAGCAATACTAAAAGAGTGCCATTTTAACATCGAAGGATGATATCAGTCTTTTTATATGGTCTATTACAATGATTTAAACCACCCTTATGAGAAGGATCTAATGGATAGAATTTAATAAGGATGGACACCAATATGGTTCTGTAGAAGTTACTCTAAAACAGAATAATTAGACCTCTTTAAAACCTTTTACTTTTATACCAGCCTATGGAATTCTATTACAAGCCTATAATTGTCTATTAAACTCAATAAGAATTTTTCTAGAGGACATTTATTCACTGTGGAAGAGCTAATGTCCTACATAGTTTTACCTGCAACTTTTTGGATCCTCGGCTTCCTTAGCATTATCGCTCTTTCCCCCAAAACTTTCTCATTATTTAGGTTATTCGTGGGACCTATGGTCTGCTGGGCACTTTCCAAATACATAGGAGGTCACAGCCTTTACATTAAGGTGTAAACAGTTAACAAAGATAAAGACAGATGAAGCGTGGCAGAGAGAAACATAACCTCTAGGCAGACAGTAAGTCTACAATGCAATCACAGGTATGTTTGTAGCTTGGGTAGACATATTCACACTACTTTTAGTCTCATTAGTCTGGCTAAAAGCAGCAGTGAAGATGCAGTGGCATGGACCCTAACATAGGCTGGCCTGACAATATGAGTACATACAAAGAAGGGTGAAGGGGATGAGAGATCACAGCTTGGTTGGGGGTGGTTTTGTTTTAATAATTTCCCCCCAAAATTCATCTTCCTCCATCATGCAGCTCCCCACAATCACACTCACCAATCCCCAGATTCAGATCCAGTAATTTCATCTCCTACAGCCCTCTGATTTCCCACTCAAACACCAATGCAATTTCTCTTTGTACCTCATCATGGTATCTACATACCAGTATATGAATATACAAAGCTATCAAAAATCATGGGCTTGAATTCCCTCACCTCAACCTGGGGCTCAAGCCCGTTAATATACCCACCTGGGCTGCAGCAGAATCCCCTGATTGGCCAGCCCAGACAACTGGCTCCAAGGAGCCAACAGGCCTGCATTTAAGGACAGCAGCAGTGGCAAGTCACTAGCTACTCAATGCTCATACCTGCAGCAGTGATTGCTCTTGCCTCATTCTTACCCATTCCATTCTGCTTGACCACTACTCCTTTAACTGGTTCCTGATTCTGGCTCTGACCCCCAGTTTCTATTCCTGGCTAGACCAGACCACCTTCTAGGTGAGACCATCCAGTCCTGTTCCCTGATAGCAGTGAGGGATACGAGCAAAATGCAAGGAAAAGTAACACTGTCACTGAGTGACTAAAAATGATTGAGCATGTACATCTGAGACCTAATAGGGTAACTCTTACCCTGGAAGAGCAATACACTCAGAGAAGGAGGCTGAAAGGTTTTCATTAGAAAAGGTCAAAGGTTTTCATCAGAGGACATCTGCTTCCTGCCCAGGAGGAGGCTGCTCTTCCTGAAGCTATTGCTGCTGTCTCCCACTGAGCTGGATGACTCCCCTTCCCCTCCACTCCCTAAATTTCTTCCACAGCTGTTGCTGCTGCTCCTCTCAGGTGGGGCGTGAGCACTCTCTTTCCCACTATGGCCAATGTTGTTCTCTTAGTCTGAAAGGCCAGGGAGCTCCCCCTCCCCACACTGCTCCTCCTGGTAAGAATGAAGGGGGCTGGGGCACATGACTTATGAGGAGAGACTGAAGGAAGTAGGCTTACTTAGTCTGCAGAAGAGAAGACTGAGGGGAGATTTGATAGCAACCTTCAACTACTTGGAGGGGTGCTCCAAAGAGGAGGGAGCTAGGCTGTTCTCGATGGTAACAGAGGACAGAACAAGGAGCAATGGTCTCAAATTACAGCTATGGAGGTCAAGGTTGGATATTAGGAAAAACTTTCTCACTAAGCGGGTGGTGAAGCATTGGAATGGGCTACCTAGGGAGGTGGTGGAATCTCCATCTTTGGAGATTTTTACGGCCCGGTTAGACAAAATCCTGGCTGGGGTGAGTTAGTGGGAGTGGTCCTGCTTTTTAGCAGGGGGTTGGACTAGATGACCTCATGAGGTCCCTTCCAACCCTATTATTCTATGATTCTATGACCTGCTCCATTATTTTTAATGGCCAGCGGCTCTGCAATCACATCGGCCAACTCCCTCAGCACCCTCGGATGCAGTTCATCCGGCCCCATAGACTTATGCACATCCAACTTCTCTAAGCAGTTCCTAACCTGACCTTCCAGCACCAGGGGCTTCTCTCCATTCTGTGTTACCCAGTGTAGTAACCTGGGAGCTGACCCTGCCTGTGAAGACTGAGGTAAAAAAAGCATTGAGTACTTCAGCCTTTCCGCATCATCTACCACGAGGATACCTGACCCATTCAAGAAGGGACCTACACCATCCCTGATCCTCTTGACATACTTGTTTCAATTGGTTCTGATGTGTCATGTTTTTCAGACTATGACTGTTTGCAGAACTTGCAGTTTTGTATAGTGACACTGTGCTTTAGGAATTAATGAGGAGGTGGCTGAAAATCACAGAGAATTTTTCAGATGAGAATAATTTTTGTGTCTTTCTCATTATGGATTGGATCTATGTTAGGGACACCAATATAGAAAGATTATCAGCAACATTTTAAATATGGAAACCAGGCATTTTTTAGAGCTCTGAGGCAGAACACAGACTGCTTAGATCCCTTATTGGGAGACCTCTGTCAGCTAGGTACAAAAGAAACTAGAAAAGGAAGAACAGATGGTGGCGTTATGGTTGTTTGGATGTTGTTCAGATAGAAAATTCCAATGTGAGGGTGTGTTTTTAATGAAGGGTGTGTTGAGCTTGAGGTCAAAATAATATAATTAACCTTAGCTGTTGATTTCAATGTCTTTTAATATTTGTTTCTAAATAGCATGTATAATGGCAGATGTTCTTTGAATTAGCATTTCAGATGTTCTTTGAATTAGCATTTAGCAGCCTTGACTGTTAGCTAACAAAGTATTGTGTGGAAACCAAGATAAAAGCCGGAACAGCTTCCAATGCTCTATCTAGCCTCGTGATTTAAGAAAAGAAATGGCTTGCTGACTGTACCTTTCTAGGACTCTTTCTTTGTTTCAAAGTATTCTGTGTAGATTAAGTGAACAGCAGAGTCTACACAGGGATTTTAAAAAATCCCTTGGCTGGCTTGGGTCAGCTGACTTGGGCTCATGGGGCTTGTGCTTCAGGACTGAAAAACTGCTGCATAGACATTTGTGTTTGGGCTTGAGCCCAAACTTGGGGACCCTCTGCCCTTGCAGGATCTCAGCGTCACCTGTAGGATTTTTCAACTCTGGAGCCTGAGTTACATGAGCCCAAATCAGCTGACCTGAGACAGCTGTTGGGTGTTTTTAATCCCTGTGTAGACATAGTCTTAGCGACCCATCAGCAATAATGAGTGGGTGAATCTGAGGTAGATGTTAGGACTCTGAACCTGACTCACCTCTTACACCAGTGTAACCCAGAAATCAATTTCAGTTGCACTTGAATAAGCAAGAGGAGAATCATGCCCTTTTGGTGCTGTAAATGGGAGTTCCAAGGGCATTATGAGAAGTGAAAGAGCTGGACACTTCCACTTCCAACAAAATAAGAATTTTTTTATATTTAAAAAAAATCAATTTGGGATACAGAAAGGCCAAAATGATTTAGCAGTATCTGAAGTGGAAATCACAACTTTCCTCTTTCTCATGAAGAATAATAAGGCTACTTTAGAAAGAGGTACAATCTTGTTAAATTTATGAAAGAGAAGGAGGTAGAATAACTTGAGCATTAGATGAAATCACTCTTGAAAAAAATCAAAGCCAAATCAGATAGAATTTGAAAGAAGGAACTACCCAAGACCCCCAAGGATGAGATAATGTGTATAATAATTGTGGAGGAGGAGAAAGATCCTGTGGCAACCAGGAAAAACAGTAAATGCAAGAGGCATTAATAGAGACTTCCAGTCTTACCAGGGATTGTATATTTTATGCTTAAAAGCACAAAGCTATAAGTCAGGAGGCCCCTGCACTATTCCCAGCTCTACCACAGATTCACTGTGTAACCCTCAGCAAATCATTTAACCTCTCTGTGCCTCAATTTCCCTATTGTGTAACTATGCTAACGTTTCCCTACCTCACTAGACATTGAGGACAAACTGATTATTCTGAATTGGTTTCAGAAGTGTAGATGAAAGAGGTTAAAACAGTGCACAATGGTAGCAGAGGATTGGCCACAATAGATTTTCTGCCCGTGAGAAGAAGAGCTGTGCATTCCATAGTGAAGAACCTAACCCAAGATATCCATGACCCAGAGTAACAGAACAGCACAGCTATAGTATGCTGCTTTCTGCAGACCAGGCAAGGAGAAAAAAAAAGGTGGAGCCCATCCTAAGGAATTCCCATTGTAATTTACACAGGAACAAGTAATAAAAGTAAGGCCTTGTCTACACGAGAATACTTGTCCTGCAATAAGTTATTGCGGGACAAGTAAAGCGCAATAAGTATTGCGCTTTCTCATGTACACACGTGCTCTTTCTTTCGCAAAGGAGCATTCACCCTTGGAATGCTCCTTTGCAAAAGAAGAGCA
>ML685788.1:57334-91236 GCA_007922175.1 Pelusios castaneus
GATTGGCACTCTGGGACATTTCCGGAGGCCAATCATTGCACGGTAAGCATACACACGAGCACAAACGCGCAACAGATGGTCCGCAACAGCTGTTACCACTCTCGTCAGAGTGGTTGTTGGATTGCGCTTCAAGAAGGCACTTGATGCGCAACATCACTGTTGCATGTATGTACACTGTGCTTGTTATCGCGCGGTAATGATTTTTAAGGCGCAATAGAGTGATCGTGTAGACAAGGCCTCAAAGAGAACAGTATACAATTCAGATCAGGCACATAGGTACCACAAAGAGGAGTAGTACAAATACCTAGGTTTATCAGCAAGTCCAGAAGGAACCTGGAAATGTCGAGGCAGTATTCCGGGATATTCTAAATTTCACCTGGGAAAGGGGAGTTGATCCTCGAGACAGAATGCACTCATTTGTGGAAGAGAGTTGGAGACTCACAAAGTAGTGGAGACTCCTGAAAAATAGATATGACTCTACAGATCAGTTTGTCTCCATAAAAGCGGAAGGATTACCTCTTGGATTCACAGTTGGCAGGATTTGTACAAAGAGCATTAAACTAGGCAAGATGGGGAAAGAGGGAGAGCTTTTGTCTTACTCGGTTCATAGGGTATGTCCTTCCATGATACAAAGGAAAGCAGAAATGGAGTAGTTGTAAAACAGAAGATTAAAAATGAAACAGTGTTAACATACTTAAGTGTCCTTACACAAATGCAAAGGGTATGGGAAATAAGGTTTCAATCTGTTTGTCCTTATTTGATTCTCACTACTGGAGTGTCTAGAGAGAGATACAGAAAAGAGAGAGACAGAAAGGTAGAGGAGGTGGACTGGATGCCCTTTACAATGCAAGCAGTAAAATGTTGTGATGAAATTCTTTTACTTACGAAACAAGGAAAGAGATACCATGGACCAGCATCTTCAGAGCCCCAGAGCTGGAAGAAAGCAGGAACAAAACACTCTGAACCATTGTTAATAATGAGAGGGTGGAGCTGAGGTAGGGAAAATGCCTATAACTTAATGAACACTGTGAGTAAGAAGTCAGTTGCGTTCCAGCAGGATTACAGAAACAACTACTGATGCTAAAGTGGTGAGTGTCTGAAGGCATGGGATGGTCAGTGTCTTTTTATGATTGGGGCCGTGTTTCTTTGTTTAAAAGTTTTTTGGTGTCTTGGTCAACACCATAGTTGGTGTCAAAAACAACTGTTAGTGAGGTGGAGGTAAGAACTGGTTGGTGGCCGTTTGTCATTAGTGTGTTGGGTCCAGCTAAGCATCAGTGTCTGTAGCCCTTGTGAATACAAACAAGGGTGAATCTAAGGTGTGAAGGGGGAAGAAACTGACTGAATGCTGAACAGGAATCAAATGAGCTCAAGGGGTTCTCAGAGGGAGTTTGGAGAGTCTGAACAGCCTGGACTCTGGCCACTTACAACACAAGGAAGAATCTTTTAAATCAAATACCAAAGGGGTAGCCGTGTTAGTCTATTCTAGAAAGACAACAGAGTCCTGTGGCACTTTTAAAGACTAACAGATTTATTTATTGCATGAGCTTTAATAGTCAATGAAGATATGTAGTAGTCACTACAGAGCCAATGCTTCCTGGTGTGAAAAGTGGGTGATGTTCCTCTTTCTGAATAAAGTACACAGGGCTACGAGAACACTGTAGAAACTTGGTTCCTCTTTCAAGAAGGAAATAGCAAGACTCAAACAGTAGTTGAAGCTTCTAGGAATATTAATTTTTACTTTTCTAAAGGTTAAAGTACTGAAACAACAAAAAACATGCTTTCAACTTCCGAAACCTCCTAGTTTCCTCCATCTTCAAATTGGATCTAAATGTTCTGAGTTCTAATCTATATCAACAGGTTGTGACTCTTACTGGGAAATACAAACTTAGCAGCTTCCACTAACAGAGATTCTCAACCATGGAGATTTAAACAAGAAGATTTCTAAAACTGTTTTGGGAAATCATTTAATTACCAACTTATTCAGGAAAATAATTACTGGTGTTTAAGTTCTGTTTTTTTCTAGCTTTTATTTTCAAAAACTAAAAACCAGAGAGCTTTCTTGTTACATTTTTAATGAGAGTTGAGAATGGGCTACCTGAGTTGACAGGAGCCATTTCCCCACCAAAAAAAAATTCAAAATCAAAATCCCTGTACCTAGAAGGGGTTACATATGCCATTGATGGGTGTTATCCAAATCTTTGACAGAAAATTGGAGTGACAATTTTCTAATTATTCCCACCCAGGGTGACCAGATGTCTCAATATTCAGTGCTTTTTCTTATATGGGTGCCTATTACCCTCACACCTATGCCAATTTTTCCAACTTTCTGTCTAATCTCCTTACTTCCAGAGCAAGTACAGCACACACAGAGCAGTGACTATCTATAAATTTGCTCCTGCTAGAAATTCATCACTGTATGGGGAAAAGTAGCATTTTGCAGACTATATATATATTTTTAGCTGCTGCTGCTGCTGCTGCTAAAGAAAAGAAAGAAGTCACCCTTCAAGCAAGGAGTTAAATGACCAGGAAATGCCCCTTCCTTTCCCGTGGCTCATATGCCCCCATTCCCTATTTCCTCATCTCTAAAAGTGATTTATTCATGGCATACCTCTTTCCTTGTAGGAAGTCCTACTCATCACATGTATCCAAGCAAACGTACTTCTTCTGAGTAAACAAGTTCAGCATCTCTTCCCACAGTTACACCCATGTTAAGCAGGAAAATTGGCCTTGGACTAACATCAATTATAGGAACAGGCTAATTGGATTTGACAAGTCTACAGGCATCAATAACAATGGCCAAGAACCTCACCCATCTCTTTTGAATTTCAGATGACAGAAGCAGATTCTGATCTTTATTATTAATGTGGATGAGGCTTCCCTAAGGAAGTAAGTGGAAGATATATACAGGTCACAGAGAGAGAATGGCAGGTGAGTTCAGTCTGTAGTCTGAGTGTTCATCAGTATATTAATGCTTTCCTTAAGAGTTTTCTCTTAAGAGTCATTTATTGGAAGTGTCTGAATAGATTGCTTATTTCAGATGGCAGTTTTGTATTATAATTCACAATTGTGCTGCACTTTTAATATTTTTTATCATTACTGTCAGACAAATTTAAGCAGATGGCTCAAAATCTACAGTACTAGGAATTGATCTTGAAGGATGAAATTGTGGTTATGTCCCACACAGAGTCTCATGTAAGACTAAATTCTTCTTAACATTGGGGCTTCATAGGTACCTAGGGCTTTGCTCTGTGCCAGCTGTACTGGAGTAGACTTGTGTGTGTAGAACAGGTCATGTGCACTGTAAATAGCAACTAGGGGTTCAACTCACTCTTGCCTTCCACCTTGTGTAATCCTTTAGACAAGTGTGTGTAAAATACTACAAATCCAACTAGTAGCATTTTACATCTATTCTGTGCTAGTGTAAATGACTATTCAAGGTGGAGGGCAAGAGTGAATTGGGCCCTACAAAGAAGACAATCTTTTCATTAGAGGGATGAAAGAAATCTGCCCAATCCAGTTTCAAAAAAATCATAGCTAATGAGGGAAACTCCAGGAGACTTTTCTGAAGCCTAACTGTCAAGTTTTCCCAGCTATTCATCTAAATTATCGGAAGATCTAAATTCAATCTCTTTATGTAACCCTTGTGTGTAACCCTTATGTTATTTCTTGTTATTCTCCATATACCTCACTAAAACTTACTATATTAATGATATGGACAGTCCATTATCCTGTCCCTCATTTTACCTAAATTAGACAGCTTTACCTCTTTTTTCTGGAATTGTACACACAGCGCTGTGGCCATCTTTGTGCTGGGCTCTCTCTAATTAGTCACTCTTTTCCAGATGACAGAAGGCCTATGTAAGGGCATAGTGGCCAGCATGAGCCTCCCCAGCTCTCAGAAGTGACTGGGCATGAAGAAGTGCATGTGCTGAACCCTGTTCAAGTGCACTCAAGGGGTGCGTCTACACTGGCAAGTTAGCTTGACTTAAGAAGGCTTAAGTTGACCTAAACAAAGTCTCGTCCACACTGGGCTTTTCTAAAGTCGACTCCTTAAATCAATTTAAAGCCAGTATGGATGGGGATTAGCGCCTAAATCGACCTTATTAAGTTGACTTAAAGTGTTGTTAACTTAATAAGGTCAACAAGGGGCTATGTCTACACTAGAAAAGTTAAATCAACTTTGTTAAGTCTTTAGACTTAGTCGACCGTATTAAGTCGACTTAACAAAGTCAACTTAATTTTCTAGTGTAGACATAGCCTAGGAGACTGTTTATCTATCCAAGAACCTGCCTCATAGAGCTCCCATTCCTGCTGTGCCATCCCTAGCATCAAGCTGTGCCTTAAAAGCCCAAGTCTGGTAATGTATGGAGAAGAGAAAGAGGGGATGCAGCAGACAATTGAACATACTGAGTCTGACATGCATCTTTTACCCAAGGCCAGCCAAAGGATTTTTGGCACCCTAGGTGAACTATGATTTTGTTCCCCCCAAGTTATAAGAGATAACCATATGTAAAAAATTCGCTTCCATCTAATTTGGTGCCCCTTAAAGCCTGGCGCCCTAGGAGGCCGCCTAGTTCACCTATGTGGTTGGGCCAACCCTGTGTACTGTCAGAACATTTGTATAGCATGTTGGAAATGAATGTCATGAGCCATATTGTGCTTCTAAGCCACAGCACAAGTTGAGGGTATGCATGGAAGTGTTGCTCAACTGGAGAAATCCCTGCAAATGCTATAACTGACTTTGCAGAAAGTCCTATGGGGCTCTTGGGTCTCATGTATTGGAGCTGGAGCCCCAATATTCTCAAGGTGCCCTTGCAGAGTCATTGCAACTTTCTGAACTGTGGCTAGCCTCAGCAGAAGCTCCTCTCAATGCACTTTAACTCCTCTTGTTCCCCCCATGCAGTACCAGCCCCAGGCTGTGCCTGCATCTTCACTACATGCTGGCATAGCCCTTAGTGTAGGCATAGCATACAACACCAGGAGCTTTTCTGCCAAGATAGGAACACCACCTCCCTGAACAATGTTAGCTATGACAACAGAAGCACACTTCCCACAGCTCAGCTGAATCTACCCTGGGGGGTTTTGTTGATATAGCCATGTTGGGGAAGGCTGGGGTTTTCTCGACAAAGCTATGCTGGTGTAATTTTTTAAGCATAGACAAGCCCATAGTTGGGCCATGTTTCATTTCCCGCTATAGGCAAGGCATCAGAGCAGGGACAATAAGACAATTTTATAGCAATTGGCCCGTTCCTAGAATATTCTGAAAGATCCTGAAGTATAGGGAGACTTTTTCTCCATGGTAATTCATGTAAAAATGACTAATAGACATTTAGACCTCCCTATTCCTAGCACTTCAGGGACAAGTGTCCACTCTGATTTCTGCTGCCTGCACTGAAATGGCACCTCCCTATCCTTGTGAAGTGCTGGACAGCTAATGATAATGACATAGCAAGACAGTTATTTCACACCAGGAAATATGGAAGTTCACTGTAGCGTGTGAGATGAATGTAACAGAACCCAACACAACAAGTTCTTCAAGCCCTTATTGACCATTGACTTAGGTAAGCTACCAGTTTGTCCTTCAATCCAACTACCGTCTAGCAGCAAAATCCCTGATCCTGGTGACTCCTTCAGCCTGAGTGAAGCTCCTGCTGCCAGTGACTGACTTCTGTCTCTAGGAATTAAGATACTGGCTATTTCTTCAACTCTTCTTTCTTATTTTACAGATCTAACACCAACACAGATCAGCTGGCACCCTAAAGCAAATGCTAGTGCACATCATACTGACAGATATGCCTACACACAGCTGATCGTGAGGAGAGGACAGGCCTTCACAATCACCCTGTGGTGCAACAGGCCATTACAGTCGGGGGAGCACTTAGCATTCATCACAGAAATAGGTAACTCCTACTGATACCCCACCAATCCCTCTCACCTTTCCGCATTTCAGCCATCCACTTCTCCTGCTCAGAGATAGGTTCTCCTCCTCTTCATTCATTTCTTCGTTCTAACCTACTCATTGGACATGTGAGATCTATATCAATGCCACAAACAAGTAGTTTTATCTTTCCCTCCCATACTGTAAGTTTTCTCCACTTTCTGGCACCTGACAAAGTGGATCTTCACTCATAAAAGTTCATGCAAAAACTAAATTTGTTAGTCTTTAAAAGTGCCACAGGACTCCTTATTTGTTTTACAAACAAGTAATCATTTTTAGTAAAGCCTGCTGTCCCCACTTCTCTCTGGCAGGGCCAGCCCCTTCAGAGTCTCATCACACCAAGTCTGTCTTTCGCCTCTCTGAAGCGAGAGCCGATGGCTGGAGTGCAGCGCTAGGATCCAGTGAGTCCAATTACATGAATTTCTCAATATCCAGCCCAGCTAATGCAATCATTGGACGTTACAAACTGAGCCTCCAGATCACCTCTGGCAACAAGGTCTCTTCCAGGTTCCTGGGGCACTTTGTATTGCTCTTCAATCCGTGGTGTTCAGGTAAGACCTGAGTTTCTTGTTCTTCACGGTATTACTGCATTTTATTGCTTTCACAGCATGAACAATGAGCTCACCCCTCAACCTTGCTCTTTTAGGGTTACCACAGATAGCAAATTCAGCTATTTTGTACATTTTAAAGAGTTTATTTTACTATAAAAATATCCAACCTCTACATGGGTGGCAAATTCTAGCTGTGCCAGGTGGCTCCATAGGATGTTTCTAGTGGACTAAGAAGACCAGTTTTTCACAGCCAAAAGAACTTTGAAAATCAATTGAAAAAACATTAGTGCATTTATCTCAGGACTTGGCAGGTTTAATGACTTATTGTGGAAGTTAATACCATCACATATTCCTAAATCTAAGTAAATGTAAGCGGGGGATGGTCCCACTATTGTGGGGAACTTTCCTGGCTCATACACAACCCTGCTGGAATTGGCTAGCAAAGGGATCTGAGTCCTTGCTACCATTCCCTTTACCCAGAGGCCTGCCTGACCTCAAGTACTCCCCTTCCACTGTCCTTGTAACTCTGACAAGGCTGGGCCTAGAATTTCTAGGGGCTTGATCCCCAATCTTGTCATGGTCACTAGGGCAGGGGTTAGTGTGCCCCTACTCTGGAGTGCTGTCTTTGTACCAGACCCACATATCATTGCATATGGTTCAAAGCAAATAATATTGATTAAACAGCAACCAATTCAAAACAAATAAGAAAAGATGGGAAAGGTTCAAGGAAAAAACACCTAATGCCACCCCCTGGGACCAGAGACCTTGCACAGCATCTCTAGGATGTAACGGAAGTTCACAGCCTGCTCTCCTCACACATCCCAGGCCTCCTGCTCAGACGCTGGCTGTACTGCAGGGATGCTGTGGGTCAGACACGTACTGTGGTGGTGGCTAGGGGGCAGGGTCCTTCTTGGCCAGTATCACACCCCCCACCCCCACCCCCATCTGGGTCACAAGTCCCCTCCTGGCCTGAGCGGCCTCTTGGCTGATGGGGTCTCCCTGCACTGGGCCTTGCCCAGGGTTCCCCCTCCTTCTCTCCAACCACACCACACTCAGCTTGGGACAGCTGCTGCCCTGTCTCCAGCTCGGCTCTCTGAACCAACCAACCCCCCCCCCCCCAACTAGGCTCAGTACGGGCAGGGCCAGATTATCACAGGGGCTTAAGCCCTGGCCAAAAAGGGGGTCCCAGACTCCAGCCCCTAAAACCCCTGCTATAATCCGCGCTGGCAGGGCAGAAGTGCTAAGATCACTCCCACTCTGCCGGCACTGGGAGGTCGGGACCCTGGCGCCAGAGGCCAGGCTCTGCACTCCACTCCGCCCCCTGGCTTGGCAGGTGGGGGGCCTGCAGTGGGGACACCCCGGGGCCCTCAGGCTGGTTAATCCAGCCCTGAGTACGGGCCCAACATTTGGTCCCCTCATGGGGCCCGCTTTTCCTATATCCTCCACGGAGGGGCTGGCAGGATGAAGAGTGGGCCCGCCAGGATTTCCACACCCACTGGGGGTATGTGGGATGAAGGAGGCCAGGGATATTTGCCTCTCCACTTTTTCCCCTCAGTGGGTTGGGGAGGGCACAACTCTGCTTCTCCTGTTTTTCGACCTGAGCTCACGTCTTAGCAAATAAGTGATGTGGAGCCCTATATCAAGTTAGGCTCCTAATTTTAAGGGAATTATCCCTAGCCACCCCAGTCACTATCCCTTCCATAAAAGGAGAGCAAGAGAAATGACTGCAGAATTAGCAACAATGTCCTCCTCTAATTACAGAACAGCAGCCATCACTTCAGTAATTAGGAATCTAAGTCAGAGGCCATCCCAATGAAGGAGTCAAGATCAAAAAACCCACTAATTAGCCCAGAATACCTTGCAAGGCACATCATTAATGAATAATACTTGGGACAGAGAGGCTGTCTCTACACAGAATTTCCCAGGGAAATGGCTTCTGCGCAGCCACCTGAAATACCACCTGCTAAGTAACCATCTGGACTGTAGAAACAAATCTGCAGGTACAGAACAACTTGTTTGCCTGCCATGCAGACACTGTGGTTTGGCGTTCCTTGAAATTCCTTAACACAGCAGTGTTGGTGGCATGTCCGATTTTATTGTTGCTAGTTTAAAATGGAAAGACGTTGAGGAAAAATATGTGGCTTTCCCATTTCTGTTGCCCCAGTTTAAACTCTGGCGTTAGGAAGAGCAAGTCCCGAAACCTAGGGTAGCAGAGAATGCAGACCCAATGGCCTATTGTTGGGGTACCTAATATTCTGCCCTGTTTAATAGTTCCTCCATGATCCCAACACAGAGAAAGGCTTTTGCTGCCAGCGGGGGGGTCATTGCTGTAAGTACCACTACAGAGAGGAAATGGAAAAGAAAGACCCCCACAATTCAAACCAGATTTTGTGTGTTGCCAGAGACAGAGATGCAAGAGAAATGAATAAGTAACAGTCGGATCCCAGGCAGGACCTTACAAACTCCCTGCTCTAAGCACAACTGTCTCAGCCATTCTTGGTGAACAATTTATCCATCACATTCAGCCCATTTCAGTTTGAGAAATGTCTGTCCAGAGATCACTCCTTGGCACAGTTTGCAAGGCCTTACATCCACTTTGATGGCATTTCTCTTTTTATCTACAACATGAACATTTTTGGACCTCACACCTGATCAATTCCAAAATTTCCAGGAATATTTTAGACATCAATGGGCAAACTGTTATTGATGGGAGGCAGGAATTGGAAAACTGAAAGGGGGGAAATGGGAGGACACTGACTCCCTACAATCTATGTAGCACAGCCACAGATTCAAGCAGCTCAGTAACTGCCTGCTCATCTAAGAGCTTGTTGATGGCACCCCTTAATGCCATCCAGAAGAGCAGTACCCCTAACTCAGCTCTGTTCATCCTCCCAAGAGTGCTTCACTTGTTGATATCCTGAAGACAGGGGAGACAGGAGGATGATGAGCAGGACAGGAGAAAGTGGACACACAGAGTCCCTAACATGGGAGGAATGGAGGAATCTTATATGGGGGAAAGGGGTAATGGGGTGAGACATCCCCAGGACTGTGGGATATTGGGCTAATATGGGACTATGGGCAAAGTATGCACTCACAGACCCTCTGCTATGCAGGGACAATGGATACAGAGGTGCACACAGCACTGCTGGTGTGGGAAGAAGACTGGAAGATTTTGCTATAGAAGAGGGCCCATTGATCCCCTGGCAAATGAGGAGTAGGGAGACCATGGTGTGGAACAAATGGTTGGCAAAGAGTCTTTGATATAAGGGGTAAGGGGAATGGAGGGAGAGTGGAAATGGGTGGCACAGAGCCACTGACAGGTGGGAAATGGGGTGGTGGTATGCACAACCCTCCCCAGAGATACTATTGGGGGAGTTACAGGAAGTCCCTGAAATAGAGAGGCATGGGCTGGTGGCATGCAGGGAGTTTGGGTGGGGTAGAATGGAGGGATGCAAGGAGGCCCTGGTATGTTAATTGAATGTGGTTTCCAGAAGTTACAAACTACTACTATTTACAAAACAATGCTGAATATCGAACTTTTCCCAGCATACTTTGGCCTCTGAGTGTATACGCTAGTCAGTGAAGGTGACTTGTTCCCAAGATCACATAGTACTGCTTTTTACACGATTGGTTGGTGACAGGGTGCAGGTGGAAGAAGAGGGCACTAATGCAAGAATCACAGAAACTGGAAGGGATTATGAGAGGTCGTCGAGTCCAGTCCCCGGCACTCGTGACAGGACCAAGTCCCCTCTTAAACCATCCCTGACAGGTGCTTGCTCTTAAAAACTTCCAGTGATGGAAATTCCAGAACATCCCGAGGCAACTTATTCCAGTGGTTAATCACCCGGACAGATAGGAATTTTTTCCTAATGTCCAACCTAAACCTCCCTTGCTGTAATTTAAGGCTGTTGCTTCTTGTCCTAGCATCGGCAGTTAAGGAGAATAATTTTTTTCCTTCCTCCTTTTAACAAGCTTTTGGGTACTTGAAAACTGTTATGTCCCCTCTGTCTCCACTTTTCCAGACTAATCAAACCCAGCTCTTTCAATCTTCCCTCATAAATCAAGTGTTCCAGACTTTTATTCATTCATGTTGCTCTTCTCTGGACTTTCTCCAATTTGTCCACATCTTTCCTGAAATGAGGCACCCAGAACTGGACACAATACTCCAGTTTAGGCTTAATGAGGGCAGAGTAGAGCGGAAGAATTACTTCTCGTATCTTACTTACAATACTCCTGTAAATACATCTCAGAAAGTGTTTGCTTTTTTTGCAACAGCGTTACACTGTTGCCTCATATTTAGCTCATGGTCCACTATGACACCCAGATCCCTTTCTGCAGTACTCCTTCCTAGGCAGTCATTGCCCATTTTGTATGTGTGCAATGGATTGTTCTTTCCTAAGTGGAGTACTTTGCACTTGTCTTTATTGAATGTCATTCTATTAACCTCAGACCATTTTACCAATTTGTCCAAATCATTTTGAATTGTGACCCTATCTCCAAAGCACTTACAACCCCTCCCAGCTTGATATCATCGGCAAATGTTATAAGTGTGCTTTCTCTGCCATCATCTAAATCATTGATGAAAATATTGAACAGAACTGGACCTAGAACCGATCTCTGCAGTACCCGCTCATTATGCCCTTCCAGCATGACTGTGAACCATTGATAACTACTCTCTGGGAGTGGTTATCCAACCAGTTTTGCACCCATCTTAGAGTAGCTCCATCCAGGTTATATTTCTCTCGTGTGTTAATGAGAAGGTGATGCGAGATTGTATCAAAAGCCTTACTAAAGTCTAGATACACCACATCTACCGCTTCCCCACTATCCCCCAGGCTTGTTACTCCAATCACAGAAAGCTATCAGGTTGGTTTGACACCATGTCTTCTTGACAAATCTATGCTGACTATCAGTTAACACCTTATTCTCTTCTAGATGTTTGCTAATTGATTCCTTAATTATTTGCTCCATTATTTTTCCTGGTACGGAGGTTAAACTGACTGGTCTGTAATTCCCTGGGTTGTCCTTATTTCCCTTTTTATAGATGGGCACTATGTTTGCCCTTTTCAGTCCTCTGGGACCTCTCTAGTCTTCCATGATTTTTCAAAGATAATAGCCAATAGCTCAGATATCTCCTGAGTCAGCTCCTTGAGTATTCTAGGGTGCATCTCATCAGGCCCTGGTGACTTGAAGACATCTAACTTGTGCAAGTAATTTTTAACTTACCCTTTTCCTATTTTAGCTTCTGATTCTATCTCATATTTACTGCCTTCCTCTACATCCGGCATCTCATCACACCAACCTTCTTGGTGAAGACCGAAACAAAGAATCTGCCATTTCCACATTTTTTGTTACTGTTTTTCCTTCTTTGTTGAGTAATGGTCCTACGCTGTCTTTGGTCTTCCTCTTGTTTCTAATGTATTTTTAAAATGGTCTGTTTGTTACCCTTTATGCCTTCAGCTAGTTTGATCTCAGTTTGTGCCTTGGCCTTTCTGATTTTTCCCCCACACAATTGTGTTATTTGTCAATAGTCATCCTTTGTGATTTGACCTAGTTTCCACTTTTTGCAGGACTCTTTCTTTATTTTTAGATTATTGAAAATCTTCTGGTTAAGCCAGGATGATTTCTTGCCATACTTCCTATCCTATGAAATAGTTTGCTCTTGTGCCCTTAATAATGTCTCTCTGAAAAACTGTCTTCAGTTGTTTTTCCTCTTAGACATGCTTCCCATGGGATCCCTCCTACCAACTTCCTGAATGTGCTAAAGTCTGCCTTCTTGAAATCCATTGTCACAGCTAGCTGTAGGAGTGCTGGAGATTCCCATGACGCTACCATGAGATCTCTGCACTGGAAACCACCACCATGCACAATGCAGTGTAGAGCACACAGTAAACAGCACAGGCTGAAATCATGGTGGGACCATACCTGCACCTACAGATCAGTTTTTATTTTTTATGTCATGTGCTTTCTCACATTAGTCTCTCTTCATCTCCTACCACCCTCACTCCCTCACAAAGACAACAATCACAGGATGCCTGTACCAACACTTGTAAGACAAATACACCTGATCACATATTTGAATTTATATAAACTATTCCCCAAATATTTTAAAACCATTGTACTAATGTTCATTAAAAAAATCAAACCACAAGGGCTGCAAACAATTCAGAATTTTACTAAATATTATTCACACACCAAAAAACTTCATATTATTTGCCCATCCTTACATGCCCCATCAAGTGCTATTTTGGCCAACACCACCACTCTACCCAGTCAGCCTTTTGTGAGTCACGACATGCTTGGTGGCATGTGCAACCCTACAGGACACACCAGCCCACCCTCCCCAGGCTGAATCCAGCCCCCACCTGGCTCTCCCTGACACATTTACCGCTGTGTGGCAACATAATAATGTGTCCCAACACAGTGTTTGAGAACTGCTGCCTGACCTAACTTAAGGAGGCTTAAGTCGACCTAACTTAAGCCCTGTCCACATTAGGCTTTCATTAGGTCGACTTAAGAAAATCCTTAAGTCGACCTAATGAAAGCTTAGGTCGACTTAATAAGAACCGCCGGGTATTCAAACTAACCCTGAGCAGGTAGACCTAACCCTTCCTTAGGTCGACCTAAGGCCCGTGTGGATGCATAAGTCCACTTTCTTAGGTCAACCTAAGGGAGGTTAGGTCGACTTACTAAGTCCCAGTTAAGGGTAACCACTTTGTTAAGTCGACTTAATAAGGTCGACCTAACTTTTCCTAGTGTAGACATAGCCATACAGCACAGTCACAGGCCAGATGAAAGAGGTTTGCAGGCTGTATCTGGCCTGCGGGCTGCATATTTGACACCCTGGCTTAGACACTATTACTAAGAGATACCTCTCTCCCCAGACCATACCACTGCAGTTGCACTCAGAGAGATTCAAGTTGGAGCCCCTTTGTATAAATAAAAAGAGCTATTGGCAGGGTGTTCTTTGGGAAGGCCCCTCAGCTCTGCAATTTCCTCCTCTCTTGGTCCTAAAATGGCCCCAGACCATCGGGACATGCTGCAGAGTTCACACATATTTAATAAAGTGGGAGAATCATGAGGATGGGTAAGAATGGGAATGGGTGAGGATTCTTGCTGTCTAACTTACCTATTTTGCTGAAGGTTAAAGGAGAAAGGATTGCTACTTCCGTCATAACAAAGGCAACATTTTATATGAGTTTTAAGTTATGTTAAGGATATGTCTAATGAATGGAGAGATGATCTTTATATTTGTCTAAATTTAAATAAATCAATATTTGGAGGGCTGGATCTACCACACAGTGATTTAGGGCAATGGAATATTAGACACAAAATGTTCAGTAATTATGTGGATAACTGCAAAAAAAAAAAAAAAACAGGGAGATGTAGTTTACATTGCTCAATTGGGAGGAAAAACTTGGGAAGCTAAGTAGTGATGAAAAAGATTGATAATGGACATCAAGCTAGACATTAATTGTTGCAATTTGGCTGCAAAATTAAATAAATAAAAAAAAACATAACCATAGAATAATAGGGTTGGAAGGGACCTCACGAGGTCATCTAGTCCAACCCCCTGCTAAAAAGCAGGACCACTCCCCCTAAATCACCCCAGCCAGGGTTTTGTCTAACCGAGCCTTAAAAATCTCCAAAGATGGAGATTCTACCACCTCCCTAGATAGCCCATTCCAATGCTTCACCGCCCTCCTAGTGAGAAAGTTTTTCCTAATGTCCAACCTGGACCTCCCCAGCTGTAATTTGAAACCATTGCTCCTTGTTCTGTCCACTGCTACCATCGAGAACAGCCTAGCTTCCTCCTCTTTGGAGCACCCCTCCAAGTAGTTGAAGGTTGCTATCAAATCTCCCCTCAGTCTTCTCTTCTGTAGACTAAATAAGCCTAGTTCCTTCAGTCTCTCCTCATAAGTCATGTGCCCCAGCCTCCTAATCATTTTTGTTGCCCTCCGCTGGACTCTTTCTAATTTGTTCACATCCTTTCTGTAGTGGGGAGCCCAAAACTGGACACAGTATTCCAGATGCGGCCTGACCAGTGCCAAATAGAGGGGAATTATCACATCCCTCGATCTGCTGGCAATACTCCTACTGATGCAGCCTAATATGCCATTGGCCTTTTTGGCAACAAGGGCACACTGTTGGTTCATATTCATCATCATATTCTCTTTTCCCATGACTGCTTACTTTGCTTAAGAGCCTTGAGTAAAGGACCTTGTCAAAGGCTTTCTGAAAGCCTAAGTACATTATACACACTGGATCTCATAGATTCTAAGATCAGAAGCGATCAGTATAATCATCTAGTCTTACCTCCTGCACAATGCAGGCCACAGAACCTCACCCACCCCTCCTGTACCTATGACTAGTTACTAAAGTCCATGATTTAAAGACTTCAAGGTATAAAGAATCCATCAGCAATTGAGTCATGCCCCATGCTACCATGTAAGGTGAAAAATGCCCAGAGCCTTCACCAATGGTGATCAGTTAAACCCTGAGCTCATCAGTCAGACACCTAAGAAAATCTGCCTTGTCCATATGTTTATTGATCCCCTAAAATAATTCTAACAGATTGGTGAGGCATGATTTCCCTTTACAAAAATTCATGTTCACTGTTCCTAGCTACATTGCTCAGGGCTGTGAAAAATTTCCTGCCCTGTCAATGTAGTTAAATTGACTTAATCCCCCATTTGGAGACGCAGCTAGGCTGACAGAGAATTCTTCTGTTATTCTATCTACCACCTTTGAAGTGGGTGGATTTACCATAGTGACAGAAAATCCCTTCCCTTCACTGTAGTAAGGGTCCACCAAATGCAGTTGTGGCATTGTAACACTGGTGGTGCAGCCTTACTCTCGGATTGCATAGCAGAGAGAAAATATTCCAACACTGATAACGTCTCCATCAGGGGAAGTCCCAGTGCTGGAACAGTTACAATTAGCCTGGACAAATCACTAGGTACAATAGGGAACAATCCTGCTCTGAGAATAATACAGGCTGAATTATTTATCAGAAAGTTTTTTCCACCCCTAACTTCTACAATAAGACAGAAGAATCCAAAGAACCAGTTTGGGCTCTTTTTTGTGTGCATCTTCATGGCTGCAGTGAACAGAGAACTCTAAAGTGCAACATGAAAGTCTGAGCTAATCCTGTGCAACTTGACTTATTTTTATTAATTTCCTCAAGCATAATGCTGCACAGCATACTCACACTAAACTGTACAGATTCAAGGGTACATAAACACATAGATGTCTTCTTCCCGCAAATAGATCCACTTATTCAGAAATGTCAAAAGACAACCAGGGCTTTGGACTAAGTTCACCATCAGTGTTGACCTATAAGCTCATAGATTTCCTCAAGGGTTACATCAAGGGAGTGAAAAGATGTACTTGGCTTTGAGCATATTGAACTAATTTAAAATGTGTCCTCCTGCAAGGAACTGAAGTTTATCTAGGTATGACCTATTTTTACAGATGCCTAAGATAGTAGGTAACCATATACTTGCTAGCCAATGTAGCAAATAAAAAATGTGTTTTTAGGTAAAAATGTGATTAGTTCTGCTATTTGAATAGTGTCATAAAACTGTAACCAAATCAGCAAGAAATAGGAAGCCATGATGGAGTGAAGCTTTTATAGTTATGGTAAGAGAAATAATGGAAAATACAGATGAGTTTTATACTTACCCATTGAATGGAAATATATGGTGGGCCATGGATCTTGCAAGTGTAGAGGAAATGTTAGCCACAATGTGAGAATAACACATGATCGATAATGTAAATTTGTAACCAATTGCAAAATGAAATGGGCAAATATCGTAAATAAGCCAGGTATAGTATTCCAGGATCCAGGAGAAAGTTGAAACAGAAGTGAGCTGCAACCTGTCTCTCTGGCATAGGTAAACAAAACTTTTTGTAGAGTGTGCCGATTAATCTTTTTTATGTATAATCATTGATTAATAAATTGATTGAATTTGGTTATCTGACATCTCATTCAATAAGCTAAACTGAAGCCTCTTTACAATGTTCTCAGTTATGGGATGCAACAGCACATCTAACTTTGGGCTTTCAGGTGATGACGTTCACATAGCTAATGAAGACGCAAGACAGGAATATGTTCTGGATGAACATGGAGTCATCTTTATTGGAAATGCAAACTATATTGAAGCTAGAGGATGGTACTATGGGCAGGTAAGAACATAATGTCAATGCTGGGACAGAACAATGGTCCATTTAGCCCAGTATCCCCTTATCCAACAGTGGCCAATGCCAGATGCTTCAAAGGGAATGAACAGAACAGGGCAATCTTCAAGCAATCCGTCCCATGTTATCCAGTCCCACCATCTTGCAGTCAGAGACTTATGGACACCAAGGGCATGGGGTTACTTCTCCAACCATCTTGGGTAATAGCCATTGCTGGACCTTTGCTCCCAGTGCTTTTTTGGGGTTTTAAAAAGAAAAAGGTGCCGGTAATTGGCAGGGACCTGGGGCTGCCGCCAGCGGTGGCAGGAGCCAGGGCTGCATGGCTCTAAAAATGGGGCTGGTACTCAGTACTCCTGAGTATCATCACAAAAAAAGCCCTGTATGCGCCATGGATTTAACTAATTCTTATACTTGTGGCTTTCACAGCATCCACTGGCAATGATTTGACTGTGCATTTTGTGAAGTATTTCTTCCTTTTGTTTATTTTAAACCTGCTGCCAATTAATTTAATTCGATGATAGTTCTTGTGTTACGTGAAGGGGTAAGAAAGACTTCTTTATTCATGTTCTCCGTACCATTAATGATTTTATAGACCTCTAACATATTCTTCCTTATTCATCTCTTTTCAAAACTGAGCAGCCTTAGTCTTTTTAATCTCTCTTCATATGGAAGCTGTTCCATACCGTTAATTTTTTTCCCCCTTTCTCTGTATCTTTTCCCTCTCTAATATATATATTTTTGAGAAGGGACAAGACCTGTAGGAAGTATTTAAGATGTATGTAAAATATGTACTTGTATAGCAGAATGATTATATTTACTGTTTTATTATCTATCCCTTTCCTAAAGATTCCTATCATTGTTAGCTGTTTTGACTGCTACTGCACCTTGAGCAGATGTTTTCAGAGAACCATCCACTTGTCCTGAGAGAGCCCGTTGTAACAGTTCACAGTCTGATTTCAACTTATCTTGAGTAATTTTGTATCATCTGTGGGATCCTCTTTGGAGCCTTATTTAAAAAGTGGCATCATGTTAGCCATCCAGTCATCTAATACAGAAGCTGATTTAGTAGTTCTGCAATTTCATTAGCGATAGGAAATTCACTGCAGAACCCAGGTTTTTATCTCACCTTTGATTTTATGATCTCTCATGTGTTTTTGGCTCTTTGGTTTACATACTTGTTTAGTTTAGGACAGTATGTAGGGAGTTAGGTTATTTGTCTAGATGTTTGAAGTCCACTTTCTTTTCACTTGTCTCTTATGCTTCCAGCCATAGACTCATAGACTTTAAGGTCAGAAGGGACCAGTACGATCATCTAGTCTGACCTCCTGCAAAATGCAGGCCTCAAGACCTCACCCACCCACTCCAACAATAGACCACCAACCTATGACTGAGTTATTTACCACCTTAAATCATGATTTAAGGACTAAGATACAGAGAATTCACCGGTAGGCAAACCATGCCCTGTGCTACAGGGGAAGGTGAAAACCCCCCAGAGCCTAGGCCAACCAGCCCTGGGGGAAAATTCCTTCCCGAACCCAAATATGGCAATCAGTTAAACCCTGAGCACGTGGGCAAGTCTCAATAGCCAGTTACCCAAGAAACAATTCTCTGTAATAACTCAGAACCCACCCCATGGTTTCATGTTTGGTAATTCTACTGGTCAAAGCAGATATAAGCAAGGCGAAGAGCCAAGCTACATTAAAGCAGAAGCAGAAGTGATGCCTGAGAGGAAGGTACATAGCTAAGCACCTCATCCTCAAACTGAAGGTGGCACTTACACCCTTATCTGCTTAGACACCCATTCTTAACTCTCTTGAGAGAGTAGGGTAAAACAGGGACCAGCTGATGCAAAGGCAGCTGGTGTGCTGGGGAGTTAACCCTATGAGTAGCCTTAGCTCACACTGGCACAGAAGTGCAATGACGTTGTCATCCCTGCAGTGCACCACACAAGAATTTGCAGGAAGACATAAATTCTTCCCAACTCTCTGTTCCATGGGGGTTTATCAGATTCCTTCCTTAGGCTCTAAACCCTTCAGTGTTGTGCGTTCATACAGTGCCAAGCACCATGGCGCCTTGATCCAGACCTAGAGCTCCTCATCATAATACAGACAATATTACAAATACAATCAAGAAAGTAATTTGCCTTGCTTGAATTACCTTTGGGAACAATAGTTACACTGTATTACATCCCTCGTAACTCCACTAATGCCAACAGCTACCAGGATGAATTTGGCTTATTGTGATTGTACCCTACTGATTCAGTCTGGTGTCCATGTGTGTACCCTCAATTATCTCCCCTCACTTAACCAGCACAGCAGCTGGATGCACTGCACTCTAGCAGATGGCTTTGGGGATCTACAATCCCTGTTCTTCTTTGTGTTGGGTTTTCTCAGAAAGAGGAAACTGCTGGAGAGTTGGTCTTTGGATTCTCTTTGAAAAATTAATTTACCTTACACATTGCTTTGTCTCTTTGGATTACAGTTTCAAGATGAGATTCTAAATACCTGCCTTACCATGCTGGATCTGAGTCTGTACTACCGTCGGGACGCAGTCACTGATGTGTTCCGCAGAGGAGATCCAAAATATGTGGGTCGGGTGATCAGCTCAATGGTAAGGAATGGGTTGTTTGCTCTGGGTTTCAAACAGATCTACAGGCAAAAAGCACTAGCTAAATAGGGGAACTAGGCAAAGTCCAACAAGCCTATGTGTCTGAACACTGTGACTGAGGAGCTTGACACAGAACTCTTCCTTTTGTTAATCCTGTTTCTTGTATTTTAGATCAATGGCAATGATAATGATAATGGAGTGCTGGAGGGAAGCTGGAATGAAAATTTCTCTGAGCATGAAAATCCATCCAGATGGAATGGCAGTGTGGTGATCCTCCAGAAGTGGCGTCAAGAAAATTACAAGCCTGTCCAGTATGGCCAGTGCTGGGTTTTTGCAGGAGTGATGTGCACAGGTACATCTTAGCCTGTGAAGGGATGGAGACTACAGTACACCTTCATTTCAGTAGAATTCTTTGTTCTATGTGTACAGTAGAGCTGAAAGAAATAAATTGCAGCTTGAGGAGACATACCCACACTAGCTCAGATGATGCTCTTGTGTTAAAAATAGAGTGTAGCCCTGGCAGTGCAAGTGTCAGGAAGGGGCTAGCTGCCCTAAGTATAACCCCATCTGACAGATACCTTAGATACCTTTGAAGGGGGAAGGTGACCAAGGCCCACAGGTAAGTGAAACTGAGGGAAACCTGGGGGAAGGGATGGAACTTGGGGGGTGCTGGGGCTGTAACAGCAGGAATAAAAGAGAGGATAGTTGGAACTGGGGGGGGGGGGAAATCAAATAATTGTTTTTTATTTCCTGATCAAGTCATAATACCTCAGGCGAGTGGGGAAGGAGGACACCAGAAGAAATTGCAAGGAGGAAGATGCGACAGGAGGGAGAATCGACAGGGCAAAGTAGGGCAATGGGCCCGGTATCTTAGGTGCCTGTACACAAATGCGAGGAGCCTGGGAAACAAGCAGGAAGAATTGGTAGTACTGGCACAGACAAGGAACTATGATATAATTGGAATAACAGAAACGTGGTGGGACAACTTGCATGACTGGAGCACTGCCATGGATGGATATAAATTGTTCAGGAAGGACAGGCAGGGAAGAAGGGGGAGAGGAGTAGCGCTATATGTAAAAGAGCTGTATGACTGCTCGGAGCTCCACTATGAAAGTGGAAACAAGATGGTTGAAAGTTTGTGGGTTAAGTTTAGGGGAGAATGAAACAAGGGGGATGTTGTGGGGGGTGTCTGCTACAGACCGCCAGACCAGAAAGAGGAGGTAGATGAGGCATTCTATGGACAACTAACCGAAGTTTCCAGATTTTCGCAGGCCCTGGTTCTTATGGGGGACTTCAATTATCCTGACATCTGCTGGGAAGATAATACAGCACTGCACAGACAATCCAGGAAGTTTTTGGAGAATATTGAGGACAACTTCCTAGTACAAATGCTGGAGGAACCAACTAGGGGCCTTGCACCTCTAGACCTATTGCTCACAAACAGAGAAGAATTGATCGGGGAAGTAGAAGTAAATGGCAACCTGGGCAGCAGCGACCATGAGATGGTAGAGTTCAGGATCCTGATCAATGGAAGGAAGGAAAGAAGCAGAACGCACACCCTGGACTTCAGAAAAGCAGATTTTGGCTCCCTTAGGGAGCTGATGGGCAGGGTCCCATGGGAGGCTGATCTGAAGGGGAAAGGTGTCCAAGACAGCTGGCTGTATTTTAAAGAAACCCTGTTAAAGGCACAGGAAGATAACATTCCGATGTGCAGAAAGAACAGCAAATGTGGACGGCGACCAGCGTGGCTTAGCAGGGAACTCTGTGGGGAGCTGAAACATAAAAGGGAAGCTTACAAGAAGTGGAAGCTTGGACAAATCACAAGGGAGGTGTATAAAGATATTGCTCGGGACTGCAGGGATAAAATCAGAAAGGCCAAAGGACAATTGGAGTTGCAGCTAGCAAGAGATATGAAGGATAACAGAAAGGGGTTCTATAAGTATATCAGCAACAAGAAAAGGATCAGAGGTGGTGTAGGTCCCTTACTGAATGGGGCAGGCATCCTCCTGGTGGATGATGCGGAAAAGGCTGAAGTACTCAATGCTTTATTTACTTCAGTCTTCACAGGGAGGGCCGGCTCCCAGGCTACTACACGGGGTAACGTGGAATGGAGAGAAGAGTGGCCCTCGGTGATGGAAAGTCAGGTTAGGGAACACTTAATGAAATTGGATGTGCACAAGTCCATGGGGCCGGATGAACTGCATCCGAGGGTGCTGAGGGAGTTGGGGGAAGTGATTGCAGAGCCACTGGCCATTATCTTTGAGAACTCGTGGTGAACGGTGGTGGTCCTGGAGGATTGGAAAAAGGCAAATTAGTACCTATCTTTAAGAAAGGGAAAAAGGAGGATCCGGGGAACTACAGACCGGTCAGCCTCACCTCAATCCCTGGGAAAATCATGGAGCAAGTCCTCAAGGAATCCATCCTGAAACACTTGGAGGAAAATAGCGTGATCAGGAACAGTCAACATGGTTCACCAAGGGCAAATCGTGCCTGACCAACCTGATTTCCTTTTATGATGAGATGACTGGATTTGTGGATGAGGGAAGAGCCATTGACGTGGTATACCTTGACTTTAGCAAGGCTTTTGATACGGTTTCCCACAGCATTCTCATCGGCAAGTTAAGGAAGTATGGGTTGGACGAGTGGACCGTAAGGTGGATCGAAAACTGGTTAGATCAATGGGTTCAGCAGGTAGGAATCAATGGCTCGATGTCTGGTTGGCAACCGGTAATGAGTGGAGTGCCCCAGGGGTCGGTCCTGGGGCCGGTTCTATTCAACATCTTCATTAATGATCTTGATGATGGAATAGACTGCGTGCTTAGTAAGTTTGCAGATGACACCAAGTTGGGGGGAATGGTAGATACTCTGGAGGGCAGCAACAGGATCCAGGGAGACTTGGACAAATTGGAACACTGGGCCGAAGGAAACCTCATGAGGTTCAACAAAGACAAGTGCAAAGCCCTGCACTTAGGACGGAAAAATCCCATGCAATGCTACAGGCTGGGGACCGATCGGCTAAGTTGCAGCGCTATAGAAAAGGACCTGGGGGTTATGGTGGACGGGAAGATGAATATGAGCCAACAGTGTGCCCTTGTTGCGAAAAAGGCCAATGGCATATTAGGCTGCATCAGTAGGAGTATTGCCAGCAGATCGAGGGATGTGATAATTCCCCTCTATTCGACACTGGTCAGGCCGCATCTGGAATACTGTGTCCAGTTTTGGGCTCCCCACTACAGAAAGGATGTGGACAAATTAGAAAGAGTCCAGCGGAGGGCAACAAAAATGATTAGGGGGCTGGGGCACATAACTTATGAGGAGAGACTGAAGGAACTAGGCTTATTTAGTCTACAGAAGAGAAGACTGAGTGGAGATTTGATAGCAACCTTCAACTACTTGAAGGGTTGCTCCAGAGAGGAGGAAGCTAGGCTGTTCTCGAGGGTAACAGAGGACAGAACAAGGAGCAATGGTTTCAAATTACAGCTGGGGAGGTCCAGGCTGGATATTAGGAAAAACTTTCTCACTAGGAGGGTGGTGAAGCATTGGAATGGGCTATCTAGGGAGGTGGTAGAATCTCCATCTTTGGAGATTTTTAAGGCTTGGTTAGACAAAACCCTGGCTGGGGTGATTTAGGGGGAGTGGTCCTGCTTTTTCGCAGGGGGTTGGACTAGATGACCTCGTGAGGTCCCTTCCAACCCTATGATTCTATGATAAGTACTTACAGCAGCTCGCCCATCATGCCACTGCATCTCCACTTCTTTTGGCACACCAGCTAGGTCCGAGCCACTGTGAGGATGCCTCCTGGAGCTGCAATTTGCACATTCTAGCTCCAGTGTGGACATGCCCTAAAGAAACACAAAATGATGCATTCTAGGAAATAATGCTTCAAACGCTGTGAAAATGCTGATGAGTCACAGTATGTGATCTTGGTCAGTCTGGGAAACACTGTGTTTAGCATATAAACATTTGCAAAGTATTTCTGTATATTTGTGTGTGTTTCAGTGCTCAGATGCTTGGGGATTCCAACTCGTTTGATTACAAACTTTAATTCTGCCCATGATGCGGATGGAAACCTGAGTATTGATAAATACTATGACAGTTCTGGAAAGAGCCTGAATATCAGCAGAGACTCCTCATGGTAAATATAAAAGCTTCTGCATCTCAGCAACACACAGTGATAAGGTGTCAGTTGCCATAAAAAGTAACACTGCTCTGGCCTCTGCATCAATAAACCCAGCACAGTAGCAGCGCAGACCTGAAGGAAGGCAGACAATCTTCATGTGAACATATAAACTGATAAAGCAGTTGCCAGACTGGAAGGAAATGGTACACTGAGCTACTTTGCTCTTGCTTTACCAATAATAGATGTTTCTTTGGCAGAAAAGATTTCTGCCTTGAAATGTAGCAGTAACATTAAAAAGTTGATTTCATGCACCAGTCTTTCCTCCAGCAAAACAAAAAACCAAACACCACACAACAACTTGTTCCTGCCCATGCAGGCATGTGCCATTCTGTGCTTTTCTCATCATCTATAGTGCAGCCTCTTTCACTGCACGGTTGATCTCTTCTGACGGATGATCAAAGTTTGTTGACCAAACCTTAAAAATTAGGCCTTCCCCTCAGAGGAATAAACAGTAAAAAACTAGTCCAAACCAAGTAACTCCAGCCCCAGGTTCAGTAGTTCTGTCTTGTTGCCAGAAGGCAGCTTATGCTCAGAACTGCTGATAGCTGTGTTCAAAAATCATGAATCAGGGTCCAAAAAAAATCATAAACTTAGCTTAAAAGTCATGTGTTTTTTTTTAAAATATATTTTATATTCTTCTGACTGCCTTCAGTTTTGGAGCACTTAAGATTACTCACTTCATGATTTCCAGCTTTTCCTCTGCAACTAGATGGGCTAAGTTTTGGGGGTTTTTAATGAAAGTGGAGATTCTCAGCCAAACACAACAAGAGTCCTGTGGCCCCTCATCGGTTTTGCTGTACACAAACTAACACAGCTACTCCTCTGGAAATTTCAGCCAATCACTTGACTCCAGCACTTAGTCTATGTCTACACTGGGGAATTTAGGTCCACTTTAATTTGACTTTAAGTCGACCTTATTAAGTCGACTTAGAGAGTCCACACAGGACTCTTAAGTCAACTTAAAGTGGACCTTACTATAACTCAACTTAGAGAGTCTATACTCTCCCCAGGGCAGCAAGCCCAAGCGGTCCGGGGGAGAAGGGAGCGTGGAGCTCCCTTCTGCCCTGAACCACTGGCTCCCTTCTGCTCAGGACTTCTCAGGTCCCGGGCAGAAGGGAACCCTTCTTGCCGGGATTGCTTGGGTCCCGGCCAGGAGGAAGAGCTGGAGACCCACGCCCCAGCTGCTCAGCAGCCAGAGCGCGGGGCTTCCTTCTCCCCAGGACCGCACTCCAGCTGCCAGCTGGAGCGCGGGTCCTGGGGAGAAGGAAGCGTGGAGCTTCCTTCTTGCCGGGACCACGGGGCTTCCCTCTTGCCGGGACCTGAGTGGTCCTGGCGAGAAGGAAGCCCCGCAGTCCCTTCTTGCCGGGACCTGAGTGGTCCCGGCGAGAAGGAAGCTCCCTTCCCCCGTGTCCTAAGTCGACTTAGGGCGTCCACACCACTTAAGTCGACTTAAAAAAAATCGACTTAAGCTTCAAAGTCGACTTTATACAAGGTTTTATAAAGTCGACTTTGAATTTCCTTAAGTTGACTTAAGCAGTAGCTTAAGTTGACTTAAGGAAATGCCAGTGTGGACGCAGAGTAAATTAAGTCAACTTAAGCATGCTCAAGTCGACTTAATTTACTAGTGTAGACACACCCTTAGGGCTTTAAGAAAGACACCAGACATCACAATAAAATTGCAAGAGTTGGCAACAATGGTAGTTTCCTGGCTCATTTCCTTTCAGCAAATTCCTATTTCAGTAAATCAAACAAGTGGTTTTGATTCAAAGAATGAAGAACAACATATAAGAAGGTGGGAAGGTTGAGAGAGGTGAAATATCACAGCTTGTAAGGATATGCCTTACTAAGGCAGGCACATATTCCTGCAACAAACCCTGATGCCAACTCTGCCCACATATCTACACTAATGACACCATCATAAGATCTAATCAAACCAGCTATTCCATCATTCACCTGCTCATCCACTGACATGATATATGCCATCATGTGCCAACAATGCTCCTCAGTCTTATACATTGGACAAACTTGACTGTTTCTATGCAAAAGAATAAATGGACAAAAAATCTGACATCAGAAATGGCAACATTCAAGAATCGATAGGGAACACTTCAATATTCCTCATCAATCTATGAAAGACATGTCTGTTACAGTACTTAAACAGCTCCGGAGGGGTAGCCGTGTTAGTCTAGTTCAGCAAAACAAACCAGGAATCCTGTGGAAAAGTGCCACAGGACTCCTTGTTTGTAGTACTTAAACGGACTGACTTTACATCAAAGTCTCAAAGAGAAACTACAGAGTTAGAATTCATGTGCACATTTGACATCATCTTGGGTTTGAATAGAGATATGGGCTGGCTTTCTCATTACAAACAGCGATTTTCACCTCTCTCAACCTCCCCACCTTTTTACATGTTGTTCCACACTGTTTGAATCAAAACAACTTGTTTGATTTGCTGTAATAGTCTGACCTGATCCTGTGAATTACACTTCACTGCATTTATTTTTCCCCTCCCATACTATAAGTTTTCCATTTTCAAGCATCTGATGAAGTAGGAGTTCTCCCACGAGAGTTCATGCAATAAATAAATTTGTTAGTCTTTAGAAGTGCCACAGGACTCCTTGTTTGTTTTGCTGAATATCATTTATCTGTTCATGTGGCACAAGAACCAAGGGTCACCCAATGAAATTAATAGGTAGCAGGTTTAAAAACCAAACAAAAGTAGTTCGTCATACAATGCACAATCACAACTTGTGGAACTCACTGCCAGTGTATGTTGTGAAGGCCAAAACTATAACTCGGTTCAAAATAGAAAGAGATAAAAAGTTCATGGAGGATAGGTCCAACAGTGGTCATTAGCAAGAATGGCCAGGGATGCAATCCCATGCTCTGGGAGTCCTAAGCCTCTAACAGTCAGAAGCTGGAAATGGACAACAGCGATGCATCACTCAATAATTGCTCTGTTGTATTCATTTCCTCAGAAACATCTGGCACTGGCCACTGTTAGATGACAGTGTGGCCATCCTTATATTCTCTGTTCTTAGTATTTCCCCTGAGATGCTAAGTTGCTACCAGTGCTATATTGACTCCAGGCTTTCCTTCTTACTTTCACATCTTTTAAAGTCCTTTCTATAACCTGTCTTGCATAGACTGCAACCCCCTTTCTGAGATCTGTATTTCCGTCACTCTTGACAGAGAACCATCCCCTCCTCAGGTTTCACCGTCAAGTTGTGCAGGTCCTTCCTTTTCCATGCATGTTTCCCTTATAGACTTTCCTGGGCCAAGGTTCACCCAGTTTCCTTAACTGAGAGCCATCCTCTAGATCATGCCTCCACTTCGAGGTTCCTTAACTGAGCCACAGAGGCCTTTTTATACACAGTCCTAGTAGTCACATGACTTCTTTTGGTCCCTATACCTCTCAAGTCTAATGGCTGAGCCCCAGCAAAACCAGGTAGTAGCACTTTCCCCATCATGCTTTCTCAATCCAAGAGACTCCCTGTTACATCTTAGCAACATCTTAAAAGCACCACACTCCATTCGTCCACAACAAATGGTAACATGTAAGGCCTCTGAAGGCATCAGTAGGAGTATTGCCAGCAGATCGAGGGATGTGATAATTCCCCTCTATTCGACACTGGTCAGGCCACATCTGGAATACTGTGTCCAGTTTTGGGCTCCCCACTACAGAAAGGATGTGGACAAATTAGAAAGAGTCCAGCGGAGGGCAACAAAAATGATTAGGGGGCTGGGGCACATGACTTATGAGGAGAGACTGAAGGAACTCGGCTTATTTAGTCTACAGAAGAGAAGACTGAGGGGAGATTTGATAGCAACCTTCAGCTACTTGAAGGGTTGCTCCAAAGAGGAGGGAGCTAGGCTGTTCTCGAGGGTAACAGAGGACAGAACAAGGAGCAATGGTTTCAAATTACAGCTGGGGAGGTCCAGGCTGGATATTAGGAAAAACTTTCTCACTAGGAGGGTGGTGAAGCATTGGAATGGGTTACCTAGGGAGGTGGTAGAATCTCCATCTTTGGAGATTTTTAAGACCCGGTTAGACAAAACCCTGGCTGGGGTAATTTAGGGGGAGTGGTCCTGCTTTTTAGCAGGGGGTTGGACTAGATGACCTCGTGAGGTCCCTTCCAGCCCTATTATTCTATGATCTCTTCATAATTAGATTGATTGGCTGGATTTCTCCCCTTCTTTTGACCCACACCATTATTCATTCTCTTCTTCAGGGATTATCATGTCTGGAATGAAGTCTGGCTCTCTAGGAGAGACTTGGGGACATCATACAATGGATGGCAAGTTCTAGATTCAACTCCACAAGAGCAAAGTAAAGGTAACAAAGTTCCTCTTATGAGATCACATCCCATTGCTGAGATTCCAACTGCCTAATAAAATTGTTCATTTTTCTTAATGCCCTAGGGATATTTCAGTGTGGTCCTGCTTCTGTCAGAGCCATCAAAGAAGGTGATGTCAACTTGGATTATGACACCCTATTTGTATTTACGGAGGTGAATGCTGACTGCAACCAATGGATTATCTACAAAGATGGAACTAGGAAAAAAGTTTATTGTGATACTGAGAGAATTGGCAAGTCCATCAGCACCAAAGCTGTGGGCAGTAATTCCCGTGTGGACGTCACTAACAATTATAAATATCCAGAAGGTAAAGGAAAACTTTATCACAATTAATCTCCTCTCGAGGGTCTCAGCACTAGGGAGTTAGGACCGGTTGCATGTTTTGGTTTGGTTATTTCTCTGTTTCATTTGGAACAACATTTCTGGCCATATTATTTTCAGTCTTGCTTCATAAAACAATGGGTACCATATTCATGGTGTTATGTGTGGGATAGAATCTTTAGCAGGAAATGCACTGGCCAATATTTTGCAATACATAGTTTCACAGAGCTGATGGGTACATTTTGTTACCCAACACAAACAAACAATTTAGAATCACCTGAAAACCAAAATCAAATGATTGTAGAAGATACCACTATCATCTTTGAAACTGAGTGCCATTGGTATCATCAGCTACACAAGAAAAAGCTAGACCTCTCTGTGCCACCATAGCAATGGTTCTGTCCAGAAATCAAGTTCCCACTCATGCTATTATTTCTGATTAGGAAACGGATCCTCTCAGGCAACCACGGGCACTAGCTACCTCCTGGAATTCTGAGGAGTCCAATGGAACATCGTTCTTCTGGCTTTCATCTGTCATTAATTCTGCTTTACAGCTGGGACAATTCCACTGTTTCATTCTGAATGAGTAAACTTTAACGTGCTAACACTTGTGATATGAGGAGAGTCAGATGAGTAAATACTCAGTTCAGTTCCTCAGTCACTCTATAAATTCACCAGATCTCCCCCCCAACTCTTTTCTTCTTTTCCTCAGCAGAAAGATATATCACCACCACCCTGACACCTTACCCTTCCTACATAAAGATCCAGTCCTGCTTTGCTTTGATGATTCACTCCTCCTCCTTTCCTCCCCACTACAGCCACTGGCTCATTTCCTGCCCTAACGCCCAGCCACTACTGAGCACATTCACCCTCTGCTGTCTTGTTTCCACTTAGTGACTTCTGACATGAAGGAGTAGCAGTGAACATCAAGTTGCTATTTATTCATATTTTAACATCCCCAGTCCCCCACAAAACACTTCTAATTGTTTTCTAAATGTAGACTAGCTAAATCTGTGTACCCACATGTTTTTGTCACTCTTACCCTCAGTTTTCCTCCAAATGTTTGTTGCACTTGCTTGTTTCATCATCTTCAATACAACCCTTAAGTGATTCAGGTCAGGGACTGTCTTAACAATGAGTTTGTATTGTACAGCAAAATGGAGCAGTGATCCGGACTGATGCACGGAGACGCTACAACAATACAAATAACCAAACAATTAGAGAGAGAGGACAGGCAGACACCAGCACGGATTTCCCCAATGATGTCCCAGTCTATGTCAGCTCTGTACTGCTGTTGAACTTTGACTTGACTTCCAGCACTAATAGCCACTCTCAGCCAAACAATATTCAGAAAACAGTCATGTATTTTCATCTGAGGAATTACTCAGATTTTTTAAAACAACAGAGTCCTGGGGCATTTTTAAAGACTAAACAGATTTATTTATCACATGAGCTTTCGTGGGAGAAAATCCCACTTCGTCAGATGCTTTGAAGATGGGAAACTTACAGAACGGGAGGAAATTAAATGCAGGGGAGTGTGTGGCATAGGATCAGGTCAGGCTATAACAGCAAATCAAAATAGGTGTTAGGATTCAAACACTGGGGAACAGCACATAGAGGAGGGGGAGGTCAAATCACCTGTTGTAATGAGAGAAAAATCCATAGTCCCTGTTTAACCCAAAGGCAACTGAGTCAAATTCACATTCCAAAGGAGTAACCATGTTAGTCTATTGCAGAAAAACAATCTGTTAGTCTTTACAAATGCCACAGAACTCTGTTGTTTTTCAGATTTTTAAGAATTAAAACCAGTGCTTTTTTTGTGATGATATGCAGGGGTATGCAGCACCTTTTTTGCTGGCCCATTGCCCAGCTGGGGGGTGGGGTCGGCAGGGGAAAGAAGTGTGCTGCTGGAAGAAGAGGCTGGTGCAGGAAGAACATGGGGGGAGAGGCATTTTTCAAGGATATGAGTACTGGCACTTTAAAAAAAAAAAAAAAACATTTTAACAAGCACTGCTTAAAATTTTATTTAATTCAACGGAAACAGGTTTAAATCTGAGCACAAGGGCATCTCCCATGTAACTTGTATCATAAATGTCATTTGTCTGCACTGCTCTAGGATATTGCCATTACAAGTTTATTTGTCATGAAATACAGTTTAATTCATGGCATGAACTTTCAGACTGGCAAGAAATGCTGTGCTGAGCTAAGCAGGAGCAACTTTTTTTCTGGTTACTGGCTAGCGTCCTTGCTTTTCTGTTCTTCTGTTACACTGCAGCTATGACATTGGTATTAGCAGACATTTTCTGAAGTGGCCGCTGATACTGGGTGATTTAGTGTCTGGGTACCTGAAACACCTGGGATCCGATTCTTCAAAAGTGCTGAACTAAAGTTAATCCTCAGTTGGGCCCCTAAAATCAGTAGCCATTTAAGAAAAGTTTCCTAGGATGTTGTTAATGCAACCACAAATAGTGCAGAAGCTGGTTATCAGAGTAGCCTGCAGAGTTACAGAACAAAGTCCTATTGCATATTGTAGGGAAAGACAAGATAATATGAGCCCTATAGACCAGCAATTAGGAAGAAAGCAATGTGCTTCATTTTAGTGAATGTTACAGTTTTGCTGTATCACAAATATGTAGATGTGCAAATCCCACATCCAAGAAGTTACTATACAAGTGGGATCTGGTGGTACCTCAGGTTGGTAGATTGAGCAGAGCTGGCATACTGTTTATATACCTTTATAACCTTAACCTAAGGACTGTGTCAAGGAGACATGGCTATGAAATTTATACGTTTCCCTTTCAACTAGGCTCTCCTGAGGAAAGAGAAGTGTATAAGAAGGCCTGTGCCAAGGCACGTGGATCAAACTTCATAGAAAGACGCTCTGAAGCTCTCAATGAAGGATCTCCAGAGACCATTAGAAAACCTGAGATCTCTGGGATATTCAAGCTGGTTGAACCCCCGGTGTTTGGCAAAGATATCAACATAATTTTAATTCTCACCAACCTGTCTTCTGAATATAAGCCTGTCAAGGTGAACCTGAGTGCATCAACCATCCTGTACACACGGAGAGCAGTGGCAGAGATCTTTCAGGCAGCCACCTCTGTTGATCTTGGTTCTAAAGAAGGTAACTTAGTATGATTAGACGGTCAACAAAATCATGTTCTTAAACAGACTAAATAATTATTCACTGTAAAATAGACAGAAGGAAGATAGATCATATGCATATCTATGTTAGCCTTGTAAAAAAATTGACAAGGGCCAAAATCTGCTTGTCCACCCTTTACTAGGATGACTATTATGGATAATGTATCTTCCCTCCTATAACTGAATTCCTTTCTCTGGGATAATGGGCAAAAGAGAGGTGCAGGACTAGGCTATGTTTTCTCTCTCTCTCAGACAACAGGGATCACTGAAGAGAATTTAACAAAGGAGAGTATGCATGCAATAAAAACAAATGAGGCTACAGTAGATGGTTTGGTTCCATGTCTATCTTCTTACCAAGGTTAGGGTTCATAAAACAAATTGCCAGAGATACAGAACTTCTCCATCCCTGACGGCTGCAGAAGCAGCAGCTTTTTTTTTTTTTTTTCCCCATACATAGCAGAAAACCTGTAAGGAATGAGACAATGAAGAAGGGGATTGGGCTGCTCTAAAAGGGACCTTGTGATAACTGGCACAATCTTCCACCCTATCATCAGAGGTAAAATATAGAAAAGGATATATAGAGCAATGGTTTTCAATTTTTTTCCCCCTCAGGACCCAGTTCAAAAAAAAAAAAAAAAAAAAAAAAAATCTATGCCCACAACCCACCAATTACATCTTTGAGCAATCCATTCCAGTCTTTTGGCGGTGGCAGCCGGGGGCACCACGACCCAATACCTGAGGCTCTGCAATCCAGTACTGGGTCCCGACCCAAGGTTTGAAAACCACTGACGTAGAGGGATAGACCAAATCTTACCCAGCCAGTTGTCAGCAATTTAAGGACAGGTACAATCAAATGCAGAGGGCCAAATGCTGCTTTCACCAGAGTACCCTCCACTGAAGACCATTGGGTTAAACTGAGGAAGCAAAACAGAATTTGTCCCACATAGAAGTCTGGCCCACATACTGAGGGTTTAATTGATCACCATATTGGGGTCAGGAAGGAATTTTCTCCCAGGGCAGATTAGCTAGTGTTCTGGGGATTTTTCACATTCCTCTGTAGCATGGGGCATGACTCAATTACTGGTTGATTCTCTGTACCTTGAAGTCTTCAAATCATGACTTAAGGACTTTAATAGCTCAGTCTTAGGTTAGAGGTTTATTGTAGGAGTGAGTGGAAGGTTCTGTGGCCTGTGTTGTGCAGGAGGTCAGACCCGATGATCACATTGGTCCCTTCAGACCTTAGAGTCTGAGAAGAACTGTCTACAACAGTCAGCAAGGAATGATGCAGAGCACAGACTTGAAGGCAAGAGATTTACATGGAACCAAGCATCCTGTGCCATCCAATAAACACGTTACACAGAGGACTAGAACCAGATTCACCTGGAGTATTTGTGAAATTAGTGGAGTCTGATACTTTTCAAATATGTTTGCATTTCAGAGAAACAGATTCAGTTAAAGATCTCTTATGCCCAGTATGAAAAGTCCCTGACTGGTGATAAAAAGATCTTAGTGACTGCCTTGTGTGAAGTCATGCATGGAGAAAGGGTAAAGATGTTGGTGGAGAAAGCCATCACTTTAGAGACTCCAAACATCGTCATCAAGGTAAACAACTGTCTCCCTGCAGCCCAAGATGGAAAGCAAATGGAATAGTTGGTTCCCTTAAGTGAATCCAGTAGTTGAAGTTCAGCCCAGAAGATGGGAATTCTGGGATCAAATATAAAAATCCAGACCAAATTTTCCAAAAGTGGCTACTGAGTTCTGGTTGCTTGGGTTGAGAAACCTTAAGATGTCAAGTTGGGAATGAAAAAAAAAAAAAAAAAAAAAATCAGGCCATGATTGAAACTGTACCCTAACCCTCCATGTTTATTTAGCACCTGTGTTTTCTGTACTACAAATAGTACAATACAAATATACTGTTCTACTACTGCAGATAAGCTGTAGCACTTTCCCTATCAAGCTCCAACAGGGGAGCCATCTATATAACTAAACGAGAGTTGTATATATGCATGACGGGGACGCAGCTGCGCGTGCATCACAGCTGTGCGCGCGCAACAGCTGAATCCCCGTCTTGCTGGCCGGGCTGGGGAGATTCAAATCTCCCGCCCTGAGCACGCTCACACAGAGCGTACTCAGGGCGGAGCGGCCTGACCCAGAAGCCGCTCTGCCGGCCGTCCCTCCACCTCCGAGCCTCCGGCCAGGTAAGGGGGCTGGGAAGGGGCTGGAGGGAGGCCTGGAGAGGGGTCGGGGGGACAAGGAGAGTGGCTGGTTCACAGGGGTGGGGGAGACAAGGAGACTGGATGGGGGCTGGAACTGAGCTGAGGGGCAGACTCGAAGCGGAGCCAGCCCCCCAGCTCAGTCCAGAGGTTCTGGGGGCGGCAGACGCTCCACGGGAGCCTCTGCCGCCCCCGATCCCCCAGCTCTCAGCAGAAGCCGCCGTGCTTAAGCGCAGCGGCTTCTGCTGAGAGCCGAGCCCGGGACCTGAGCTGCGGGGCTGGCTCGAAGCGGAGCCAGCCCCCCCGCTCAGTCCAGGGGTTCAGGGGGCGGCAGACGCTCCACGGGAGCCTCTGCCGCCCCCGATCCCCCAGCTATATCGGTGTGCCCGA
>ML685788.1:91336-183004 GCA_007922175.1 Pelusios castaneus
GAGCTTCTGCCGCCCCCCCCATCCCCCAGGTGCTCCTGCTGTCAGCAGGCGCCCGGGGTTTACTGGGGCGGAGCTTCTGCCGCCCCCCCCCCCATCCCCCAGGTGCTCCTGCTGTCAGCAGGAGCCCGGGGTTTACTGGTATTAATCTAGTTCAGCAAAAACAAACAAGGAGTCCTGTGGCACTTTTAAAAGACTAACACATTTATTTACGGCAGGAGCTTTTGTGGGAGAAAATCCCACTTTGTCAGACGCTTGAAGATGGGGAACTTACAGAATGGGAGCAAAATAAATGTAGGGGAGTGTAAGTCATAGAATCAGGTCAAACTGTTATAGCAAATCAAAGCAGTTGTTGGGATTCAAACAGGGGAGAACAGCAATTAGTTGGGAGGTCGGGAATGCGGAAGGAAAGCAATCCAGAGTTTCTATTCAGCCCTGAGTTCATGGTGTCAAATCTGCATATGAATTCCAATTCTGCAGTTTGTCATAGAAGCTTTGATTTGTTATTCATTTGCCTGAGTACTGCTATTAACAGATCAGAAGTGGAGGGATCAGGAAGACTGAAGTGTTCCCCTATTGGTTTTTCAATGTTATTTCTGATGTCAGACTTGTGTCTATTTATTCTTTTGTGCAGTCTGTCCTATTTGTCCATCGTATAAGGCAGGGGGGCATTTCTGGCACATGATGGCATAAATCACACTGGTGGATGAGCAGGTGAATGAGCCTTGGATGGAGTAGCTGGCTTGATTAGGTCCTGTGATAGTGTCTTTTGTGCAGATATGAGGGCAAAGTTGACAGTGTGGTTTGTTGCAGGGCTATGTGCCTCCTTTAATGTTTCTGTTGTTAGGTTTGTAGGTGTGACCTAATGCAGTGAAGTGTGATCACAGGATTGATCTTCCCCTCCCATATTGTACATTTTTTTTTCCAATGTAAGTTTTCTCCACTCTGGCATCTGACGAAGTAGGACTTCGCCCAAGAAAGCTCATGAGAAAAATAAATGTGTTAGTCTTTAAAAGTCCCACAGGACTCCTTCTTCTACTCTACTTCCAGTGCCTATTCAGAGCCAGGGCCTGACCTCACCCAGACATTCAAGATGATTAACACTGCTTTGCAGCTTTAATCACTATCATTTCAAGAGCATATAAAGTGATTCTCATATTACAGAAAGGCAGCAAACTAAATATCACAGATAATATGACAAGACTGAACAAACCTGAACCTCCAGTCTTTGATATACTTATACCGGCCTCAGCTTCAGCACCAAGGGAAGGTAGTGGAAGGAGTGATGCACATCCATCACAGGCTAAATTCCATTGTTCTACCTATATCCCACCCCATCCCCTGAAGCAGAAAGATGCTCTGCCCACATCTGCACTTATGTCTGCCATCCCATTCCCTGGACAGCATCTGATGCCTTCTGAGAAGGTGAACCCATTGAGCTGTTGACAAGTAAATGTTCTGCAAGGAGGGGGAGGGGAAGGCTTAAGAACTGTGACTCATAAGACATGTTTTCCCCCCATTTAGATTCCTCCAGAGGTTGTGGTGAACAAGCCTGTTACTGTAGAGATCTCATATGCCAATCCTCTCCCTGAGCCAGTGAAGGACTGTGTGCTTCTGGTGAAACTGATGAAGCAAGAGGTTAAGATAGAGTAAGTAAAAGGGACCTCATCTGTCCACCACTTTTGATAAGAAGGACAGTGAGTCCTGACCTTGCTTTCCTGGTGAGCAAACCTTAGGCTTGGTCTACAGTAGGGTGTTTTGTGGACCAGTCAGCTTTGATTGACAAAACAGAGGTGGTTTACATATGGCAATCAGCTCCCTGCTGAGAAAACTGCTCTTTGGGGGGGGTGAGGGGGGAGGTATAGTTAGGGCAATGCAGCATCACTGTAGACGGCCATTACAAAGGCCATGGAGAATCTTTAGTGCAACACCCAAAACAGAAATAAAACTTGGAGATTTCCCGTTTTCTGGTGAAATGTTTGTCATTTGTAGCTTTTTGTTTCTAAAAATTAAAAGATAAAGTGTGGTAGAACAGGTGGATGAGTCTTCAGTGTGGCATTGTATTTCTACTTTTAAATACATAGGAGCTTCTAGGATACAACAATGATGAGTTCAAAATATAGCAAAGAAATAAAAATCTGCCAATGCTTTCTTCCTCCCAGGACAAGCAAGCAGGAATGCTTTTGCTTCCCTTAAAATAAATAAATAAATATTGGGAAATAGGAAACTGGGAAAAAAATTATGAGCCAAGTGCTCCGTTAATTACTATTTTGCTGGCCACTGTCTCTTGGAATTCTTCAGTGAGGAATCCTGGATGCTGAATATTTTATAGTGGGTCTAAAAGCCAATCTGATTTATGCTATGCGTAGGACTATAAAAGTCCGCCCACTAATCCATAAGGCTCTGGAAAATGAAATTTTATAGAAGGTCCTGGAGGCCATTCCCTCTGAATTACCAATCCAGTTCAGGGGAAATTAAAAACAAACCAAAATCCCACCCTATGTCTGCCACAATATGATGATAATGGTGTCGCTGTTGCCAGAAGGGATGTCAGTAAGGCAAGTGCCTGGCAACTTTAAAATAGGAATTTTTGCCCATTTTGAGAGCCCAGATCAACAAACTCCAAATATGGAGATGTTCAGTAGTCCTGTCATCTCCTTCCATTTATAAATCGGGATAGTAAAACATTTCTCATTATTACCTGATCGACAGCAGCCTTGAGCCGCAGCTAATTCCCAGGAAAGAGGGCTCTCCCCCCCCCTCCAGCCCCCAGATATTCCAAACACTCTCTTGAGTGTGACAGGTACCTTTGTTCTTCTGTTCCACTTGAGCCTCTCTGCGGCTATATGCACACTACAGAATTTATTGCGGGACAAGCAAAGGGTTATAACTGTAATGCTTTCCCCCGTCCACACATTAATCCTTCTAATGCAAAGGAGCATTCACACACTCCTTTGCATTTTCATTAGGAGGAGTGTATGGTGGGCACCTACCCCACCACGCACTGCCCAGCCGCCTTTAGGCTGGCAGTGGGGCTCTCTTCCTGCCGAGATCGGCGGCAGGGGAGCCCCAGCAGTGGGGACCCCAGTGGCAGTGGGGCTCTAGCCCCAGGAGTGCCGGCGGTGTCAGTGGCTAGAGCCCTGCTGCCCCGGGGAGTCCCTTGAGCCGCACTAAAACTGAGCGGCTTGAGGGACTCCCTGTAGCAGCAGGGTTCTAGCTGCCAGTGCTCCTGGTGCCACTGCTACAGGGAGTCCCTCAAGCTGCTTGGTTTTGGGCGGCTTGAGGGATTCCCTGTGGCAGTGCGGCTCTAGCCACTAGGAGCCCTGGTGCCACAGGGAGTCCCTCAAGCGGCAGAGAGCCAGGAAACCCAGCGACTTGAGGGACTCAGCTGGAGCTCCAATCCTACTTGTCAATTTCACTGCTCTGCTAGAGCAGTGAAATTCACAAGTCTGACAGCTCCGGTGACCCAGAGTGGCCTCCATTGGCACTCTAGACATTTCCGGAGGCTGCCTAACCCGCAATGAGTGCACACACACACACTATTGCGGGACAGACAATCCCTGGTAAGCATTACCACGCTTGTTTGGGTGATTTACCTGTTGCGCGGCAAGAGGGCTGTTGCCGTGCAACAGGCAACATTGTAGTGTGTACGCTCGCTGCCTTATCGCGCAGTCAAGCTCCTTACACGCGGTAAGGCGGTAGTGTGTAAGGCCTGAGATACAGAGTAGGAGAGTTTACTTTCAGCCTGAACTCACTGATGCTTTCCTTGTTTTAGTGTGGCACCCCTGGAACCGAGGGAGAGATCGAAGATTTACTTTGAATTCACACCACACAAAAGTGGCATGATCCAGCTGCAGGTGGACTTCTCTTGTGACAAGTTCTCCTACTTGAAGGGATTTGAGACTATTAATGTGGCCCTTGATCAGTGATTCAGTTGTAATGTCTCTAATCTAGTCTCCTATTTCTGCTCTAGCATCTTCCCCTGCACAATGATAGGGATGAAAGTACGTTAGCACATTTCCATTCTAAATGTCCTGAAGTGCAATGCAGGAAAATTCTCCAAATGAATAGGAGGCAAATCTCATCTCTCTGCATTACAGCACCAGGATGACTTCTCTTGCTTCCACAATGTTTCTTTGTCTAACCTCCAATAACTCTATTGGTGTTTCTTTTTTCCCCTCTACTCTGGAACTCTTGTTCTAGAAAAAAATGCAACAACATACAGTATAGCCTGTGGGACACTCTCCTGCCTCAGATGAATTGTGAGTGACAGAGTTAAACCATAAATCTATTGCAAATGCAACCGTGCATTCTTTAGGAATATTGTTTCAGCGTTTTACTGACTTTATGCATCAAATCTTGGTGTAAAGACTGGTCTGAACATTGCTTTTCCATCAGGTGTTTAATGACAATCTGGTTGTGTTCTAATCTCAATTTGTTAGCAATTAATGAAACTTCCAAAATTTCAAATATTTCAATTATGTAACATCTCCTTGTAATCCCAGTGATTTTGTGAATTGTCTCCCCCACAGAAACAGCATGGGGAACTCAAATTGGCTGAGGATACTTTTCTCCCCATTTCTTGAATTAATCTACCCTAAAAATGGAATATTTTTGCCACTGCCCACTTAATTTCTGTAACTGTGTGCTATGCTACTACCTCTGTACCAGCAAAATAAATACCATTAAGTACCATGCTAAACTTTGTCAAGCAAAACAAAATTGTAGATTAGTATTTTCTTAAGCTTCCTACCTGACCTCGAGAAAAACACACACAACAGCCACACTGAATCTGGAAAACCAATTCTTGGGACCTGCAAAAGCAAATCCATGACACTAGCTTTCCATAATCCATGCAATACACCAGGGGTGTCAAACATGCGGTCTGCAGGCCACATCCAGTCCACAAACCTCTTCCATCCGGCCCGGGACTGCACTCCATGGGACCACACACACTCCCCAACAGAGAGAGAGTGTGGTATCGCATACCCAGTGCTTTGCAATGCCGTGAGAGTGTCAACTTTGTCAACTCACAACTTTGCAGAGTGCTGGGTTTGTGAGATTGCACTCCATGAGCCCATGCTCCCTAGCAGAGAGATAGAGTGCGGTCTTGCAGAGCACAGTCTCGCATACACACCGCTCCGTGATCTGTGCAAATGCCCTAGGATTTCAGCTTATGATATGTATGGCCCACTTGAAGTACATTTAAGTCAAATCTGGCCTGCCATAGCAAACAAATTTGGCATGTCACCGACAGAGCTAGGGGCATTACCCATACGCATTTGACACGGCCTAATTTTAGGTCAGCATGCTGTGACTAAATCTACATGGCTTGTAGTGTAGAAATCAAAGTAGTGCATTTACATACAACAACCAGTGCGTTTCTCCAACAGGATTGCAGTGATACAAGCAGCACAATGTATAACAAGGCACAAAACGTTAAATGTATATTTTTGCTCACACCTAAACACCAGCGGTGCACTAAGGAGGGGTGGCATGATCCAGGGCACTGGCCCAGCCCTCCTTGGAGGATTCATCCCCCCACTGGCGTAGACAGCCAGGAGCCAGATTTTGATATCTTCAACCGGCTGCCAAGAGCTTCCACTGTGAGGGCAGCAAGGTTCCTCCTGGCCCCTCCACCTCCAAGCTGGGGAGAGGCACCATTTAGATAGGGCAGAATAAGGGGGCTTTTGCCTCACCCTGATTTTCAGAACAGCTGGAAGTGATGTTGCTTGCTTGGCTCCTCTTCTCCCATCCACTTGGAGCAATGATATTGCCAGCTTGATGGGGTGCTGCCACTGATGGGGGGCACAAATGCAAGCATTGGCTCCCAGGCGCCAGAGGCCCATGGTACACCAGCAGTAATCACCACTGTACAGCTGGATAATGGTGTTTGCTTTCCACAAACCTCAGTTTAAAGTAATCTTCACAGAACCCTGATCCTGGCACTACCAAACACTGGGTCAAGTCCAGAGACCTAAATTAAGATCAGCCTCAGGAGTTCCCTAAATTGCACAATGGGATGATTCCCCGAGGATCAACATGACAATTGAGAATTAGGTAGATATAGCAGCTGTCTGATTGCACTCCCTACATTGTACCCCAAAGAAGTGGGGTAGGAAGTGCTACATGTTCCAACCCAACCTGTTAAACTAACCACCCAAACTGAGTTTAAGGCCTGCGTGTGTCATTGGGGCATAGCATACCAGCCTCAAAAAGGCCAAAAAGCTGAACCAAAGAGTTGTAACAAATCTTAGTAAATTAATTAAGTTTCAATTGCTTGCCATCTGATGTGACATAAATCTGCTATTTCTTCAGTTGCTCACATTTAAGAAAAATAAAGTTAGCAAAGACAAGATCTACATTTCTTTATCTGAGAAATATGATATCAAAACAGCAAAGGGCCCAACCACTTTTTTTCTCATCTATAAACAATCTTGAAATTAATGTGAAAGTCAAGAAAAACCTAATACAAAAGATACAAGATACCTAAAACAGTGGGATAGGAAGCTTCCCTAGTTCCTTCCCTTTGATCACCTTGTATTTAAATCTCAGAACAGCCTCATTCTCCAGGATGAGTTGTCAACTTTTGTTTCTAGATAAATCTTGAGACTGGAAAGATGAAAAGAGCAGAGGTGAGAGAGATAATTACTATAGGCAGGGCTTACTCAATCAGGAAAAACAGCTCTGCTTTCAGAAGCTTCCTCCGTCCAGGGCAAAGGGCCAAGCAAACTGGAAACAAGTGATATACACACATCATCAGCACCAGAACTATTAAACAATAAGTAGAGTGGAGACAGAAACAAATCACAGCTATGAACTTTTTCAAGGGAACTCCTACTCAGAGGTTATGTGCACAGGCACAAACCTGCCTTAGAGCACATTGCCCATAATTTCTGCATGTCACTCAAAACACCGGACTGTGGTACTTGAAGAGTATTACATATTAAAGGCAGTTGGTCATGTCACCTACATACAACTAGAATTCTACATTTCAGCAATGTTTCCAGGGGAGAAAGCCAGGTGCAGCTATTTGTAAGCTGGTCAGGCAGGGACAGGTCATCTATATTTATTTGGATTGCAACCTACACTATTATGTTGCTATAGAAATAAAAAAATATTCATATGGGCTACAAATCTGCTAACATAGCAAACCCTCTTCTTTTCCAAAAATCCAAGATGTAGAACAGATACATATTTGCCATTTCCCTCCTCAACTCCTGCCTCTACAGTGACCAAAACCCAACAAACTGGCCCAGCAAAGTTACTTTTTTCCAATTACATCCCACCTAAGAAACCCTACTCCACGAATATTCATAGATTCCAAGGCCAGAAGGTACCATTCTGGTCATCTAGCCTGACTTTTTAAACTAGAGCATATCTTTGAGGAAAAATAGCCAATCTTGATTTAAAAATTGCCAGTGATGCAGAATCCATCACAACCCGTAGTAAATTGTTCCAGTGGATAACCACCCTCGCTATTAAATGTTATTAAAGACTTGAGGAAGCACTTTATCTTTCTTGGGCATTTGCCAGTTTTAGATAAGTACAATTAAGCTTCAGATTATGTAACAAACATGTTTTAAGTAGTACATTTACAAGGATGTTTACAACTAACCCCCATTAAGAAACATGGGTCTCACACAGTCAGAGTTTAAGGCCAGAAGGAACCACCAGATTAGCTAGTCTGACCTCCCACATATCACAGCCACCAATACCACCAACCACATGCACACTGAATCCAACAACTGAAATTAGACTAAAGTATTACAACCTTCATGCGACTAGACCATTATGTGCCACAGGGAGAGTATACGAGGGACCAAGAAACACTAGTGCATACTGCCCACCTGCTTTGTGTAAATGTTAAGCTGCCCTGCGAGGAGTAATGGAACCCTAAGCCTTTTATTATTAATGCTGATATGACAGTATACACTTTGACAGTCTTCCACATTTCTGAAGAGTTCCGTGTGTGGGTGTAAGAGAAGGAAGATCTCTCAGGGAGGCGAGTTAAATGCAGAACTTGATTGCTCATGGCATCACTTCTCTCATATTAAGTGACGTTTGTTGAAGAGATTGAATAGACTGCATTATCAGGTCTTTTCACTGAGCACTTTAGAGCAGTAATTTAGGCTTTGGAACTTAAGAGCAACCACAGTGGGTCAGACCAGAGATCCATCTAGCCCGGTGTTTTGTCTTCTGAAAGTGGCCAGTGCCAGATGCTTCAGTGAGAATGAACAGAACAGGACAATTTTCGAGTGATCTCTCTCTTGTCACCCAGTCCCAGCCTCTGGCAGTCAGTGATTTAGGGACACCTACAGCATGGAATTGTGTCCTTGGTCACCTTGGCTAACATCTATTGATGGAACTGTCTGCCATGAATTTATCTAATTCTTTTTTGCTGTTATACTTTGGCCTTCACGATATCTCTTATGATTTCCATAGGTTGCCTCAAATCCTCCCTCCCAGACTGCAGGCTTCATGCCCACTACTGCTGTCTCTTGTCTCAGATCTGTCTCCACAGGTGCCTGCTCCATGGAAGCAAATAATCACTGGATCTAGACACTGGCCACAGGGAGCCTCTTCCGTACAGAGAGGTAGAAATCAACTCCAATATATGTCTCTCTCTTTCCACAGAAGAGTCTTACCTATCCAGATAGGCAAGAATTTGGCCCCAAATGACAAAAAAAAATACTGGCCCAGGGCCCACATATCAGTGCGAAAAGGTGAATGAAAATTAGATATTTCATGGTTTAATTTAAGACAATGTCCTAACTGTGAACAGTGAGGGTAAACAAATCTTGGAACACCTTACCAGGGGAAGTGGCGGGCTCCACATCCCTTGGTGACTTTTAAAATGAACATATATATATAAAAGAACAAGGAGTCCTGTGGCACTTTTAAAGACTAACAAATGTATTTATTGCATGAGTTTTTGTGGAAGAAAAATCCCACTTCGTCAGATGCTTGAAGATGGGGAACTTACAGAATGGGAGGAAAATAAATGCAGGGAAATGTAAGTCATAGGATCAGGTCAGACTGTTACCACAAAACAAAGCAGGTGTTTAGCTTCAAACAGTGGAGCACAGCATATACAGGGAGACGGTCAAATTACTTGTACATGAATTCCAATTCTGCAGTTTCTCTTTGAAGCTTTGATTTGTAATTCATTTGTTTGTAAACCGTCCTATGATTTAACACTTCCCCACATTTATTTTCCTCCCATTCTGTAAGTTCCCCATCTTCAAGTGTCTAATGAATGGGTTTTTCTCCGATGAAAGCTCATACAATAAATACATTTGTTAGATTTTTTAAAAGTGCCACAGAACTCCTTGTTTGTTGTGCTGCAAAAGACTAACACAGCCACCCCTTTGCTTTAATCCACCACCTGGGAATCTGGGAAGTCCTTCTATTCATCCTTTCCTTTATGGATGCTGGGCATACTTGCCCTCATTGCACTCAGTCTGTTCATCCCATTTGCAGCTCTACATTACAGTAACAGCTAAAAATCAAATCTTTTGCTACAGGACTTTTAGCCAGTCACCTGCAGAGTTCACAATGGATTCCCCAATGCTCAATTGGCTAGATTAGTGGTCTCAACCCATGGCCCATTTGTGGCCTAGTCAGCACACAGTTGCCGCGCATGTGACATCCTCAGGGCTATACAGGTAATATATATATTTTGTGGATGTGGCCCACATACAGAGAGAGCTGTATATGCCGCCCACAGTGGTAAATTGCTTGAGAAACACGGAGTTAGAAGAAATCCTTCCCACAATACATCTTTCTTTGAAGCTTCAGAGATTGGCTGGGATTGAAAAAAGGATACCAGAGGGGATGGAGGCAGTTCAAAGAATCCTTTTTCTGCTTTCTTGGCTAGTGTCTGGATTACATGCTCAGGGTCAAAGTGATAATCAGGCATTGGGGAGAAACTTTCCTCCAGATCAGATGGGCAGAAACCTTGTGGGGGTTCAGGTTGACCCTCCCCTGAAGCATGTTTACCTGCTAGGATAATCGGGGCATCTTTCACTTAGTTAATTCCCTCCCACCGAAGGGCCATCAGGTTCCCCTCGGACACATAGTTTAATCTCCTAAAGCCTGAAATACTTTAGTCTAAGGTATTTGGACTCAATATAGGGGTATCTGTGTAGTGGTTAAAGTATAATTTGACGGGCCCAGGAACCCTCCTAATCTCTGGGCCCCCTTCCCGTGTTGTCTGGGCCCCCTACGTGCATGTGCGGGTCCCAGGCCAACTAGCCACATGCAACCACTTCTCAGTACCACATGCCTCGGTTATCACTCCATAAACATATAAAATTATAAATATGGCATTTATGTCTATATCAATTATTGTCACAAACTACCAAACACTGCATAACACAGTAAGTATTGTGATCTTTATAGTACTGATATGCAAATTTCACTTCATTAAATGCAATGCCAAACTGGGAACACAAAAATTTTGTCACTTTCACCGAATTCCGGTGACAGCTCTGTAGCAAAACATGATGGGTCAAGTGCTTCAACAGCACTGCTTAGACATTTTTCTGAGTTTGGCAACAATCTAGCATTCATACAGTCCGCTAAGGCCTGGTAAAACTGACATTTAGAAATTTCAGTTTGCTTGCCAGCATCCACAGACATGTTTACACATACACCTTTAAAGCAACCTGAGCAATCACCTCACAAGCCTCTTGGTAGAACTCTGAATCACACTCTCTACTAGCCATAAACACCTAAACTTGTCAACTTATCATCAACTTACTTGCTGTAGATAATGTTACATCAGATTTTTGCAACACCAAGGACAGGTTTGCAAGTTCCTCCAGAGCATCAAGCATGAGACCCACGTTTTTAACAAAAACTGGATTCTCCAGGGTTTTTTGCCATGCCAGCAAATTTTGCTTTATCTTTCCCTTCTAGTGAGAAATCAGTTGATTTTTTTTCAAGAAGTGGCTATGGAGGGCTGCATATGACTGCCAAACAACTCATACAGTGTGGCAGCTAGAGGGAACTCAACATACATCAAGTACACGTCCAATCCTAATAAGCTGGACTTCCAGACCACTCGCACAGTCAACCAACTCTCTCAAGCACTTCCGCAACTGACTGTACAGAGCATACACTGAATCCACAAATGATTTAAAGTGATTAACTTCACTGCAGCATTTGATATCAGCCACAGCCAATTCCAACCTGTGATTAAAACAATGCCAACTTATCAAAAGTGGAAATCGTGTTTTTAGTTTTGCAGCAACACCAGCCTTACTGCCTAACATGACAGAGGTTCCATCTATACCTAAACCAATCCAATTATCTTTGAGAAATTCCTCCATGAACCCATGTGCTGTCAAACACTGCAGCAACGCTAATACTACGCCATCAGCATCATTGCTGCCTAGTTCAATCAGATCAAGAAAAAATGTAACAGGACCAATGTCTGCATCAAAAGTTATGCGCAAGTAAATTACAGGACAAGAAAGTTACTGAAACTCGTACTCTCATCAATTAAAACAGAAATTTGATATTGCTGAGAAATGACACTAGAACACAAATTATGTTTCATCTCCACAGATATACGGTCTATTGTGTGAACACAAACAACACTGGTACGCAAAACACGACCCATATCAACACCATTTAACTGCTGTAAGTAATAAGGTCTGGATGGTGAGTGACCACCACCTAAATAAAAGATGTTAAACGCATGCTAACCTAATAACATTATCTAGGACAGGGGTCTGACACTCAAATCTCCATGAGGGCCACATGAGGACTAGGATACTGGCCCAAGGGCCGTGTCACTGAAATCTTTTCATAGGAGGAGTTATTATTAGAACTAGAGACAGCGCTGCTGGGTAGCCTTATGACATCTTTCTAGGGCCTGAACAAAAGATGCATTTACTTTTAGAATTCCTGCCATTCAAGATCCAAAGGGGGAGCCGTGTTAGTCTACATCAGCCAAACAAACAAGGAGTTCTGTGGCACAAGACTAACAAATTTACAAATTAACAATTACATTTGTTAGTCTTTAAAAGTGCCACAGGACTCTTCCCGCCCCCCTCCCCCCCCCCCCCAAGGTAGCAGTATCATTAGAAAGACAAAGAATAAGCAAATGAATACACTTAAAATTTTGCATTAGAAATCAGTAGTTCCCCAACCTTTTTGGTTGAGGGACCAAAATACAGATTGTAAAACCTTGAAGGGCCACCAGTTTATTTAATTAAAAATAAATTTAAAAATAATTAATTTAATTTAAATGATTGTAATTAAAATTGATTGGGTTTAATTTTAATTAATTGAATTTGAATCACTTTTAATTGAAATTCAATTTTAGAAAGGTTTTTAATTAAAATTAATTTTTTTTTTAAACAAAGGAAAGAAAAAAAAGGAAGAAAAGGAAAGAAAGAAGAGAAAGAAAGGACTGCATACATCCCCAAGCCATGAGGGGAGGCGAGCAGCCATAGCTCACCTCCCATCTGCACGCCGGGACCGGGCAGGAGGTGGGCTGGCCGGGCCCCCCCAGGGGAACCCACCCCACACCCCCAGTCCCTCTTAGAGACCCCAAACCCAAGTCCTCTCTGGCCTAGGCACTCCCTGGGCCCCCCCCTTTCCCATTGCCCGGCAGCTCCCTGGCTCCGGCTCACCAGCTGCAGCTCCTCGACCCTCCCGGTCCCCACCGGCTCCCGTTCCCCAACCCCCCAGTTTTCCATCAGCTTCCTGGCCCACCCAGACCTCCTGGTTCCTGGCCCCTGTTCCCCATCAGCTTCCCAGTCTGCCCGATCCCTGGCCCCCGTTCCCCAACCCCCCAGTTTCCCATCGGCTTCCCAGCCTTCCCGGTCCCAGCTCCCCAGCACTCCCCTGCCCGGCTTCCCTAACTTACCTGGCTGGAGAGCTGCAGGGGTGTCCGGCATTGGGCTGGCCAGGCGGCCGCTCCCGCCCTGAACACGCTCTTTCAGAGCATGCTCAGGGCGGGAGATTTGAAAACTCCCCAGCCCAGCTGGCAGCCACTGCTCCCAGCTGAGCAGCACGCGGCCTGCAGGGCAGAGCAGAACAGGTGTTCCGCCAGAGGTTTCTGGGTTCCTGGGCCCTGGAACGCATTCCAGCTTACTTTAACCCCTGTATCTGTGTGAAAATTAATGGCCTTTGGCTATATCTACACTAGAAAAGTTAAGTTGACTTTTGTTAAGTCGACTTTAAGTCAACTTAAAATCAACTTTAATAAAGTTGACTTGACAAGTGGCAACACTGTAAGTTTACTTAGTCCACTTTGTTAAGTCGACCTAACTGCCCTTAACTTGACTTAACAACGTGGGCTTATGAGTCCACACTGGGGTTAGGTCGACCTAAGGAAGGGTTAGGTCAACCGAATGAGTGGTAGTTATTAAGTTGACAATGAATTTCTTAAGTCAACTTAATGAAAGCCTGGTGTGGACGGGGCTTAATTTAAGTCAACTTAAGCCTCCTTACGTCGACTTAAATTGCTGGTGTAGACATAGCCTTTGACATTAAGGATATCAGACCAGATGATCTAATGGCCTCTTCTGGCCATAAAAATCTAGGACATACTACAAAAATGTTGCTTGCAAATGTCCTCAGTCCCTCTGCCCACCCTCAGGCTAGTTTAACGTGCCCCTAGTTCCCACAATCAAACCGTTTCCAGGAGACAGTCTCATGGAGATTTGGCGGCAGGGTTGGGGTGGTGGTTAACATTTAAATTAGACTGTGGATTCTCCAGCTCCTGTCTCCCCTTCCTAGGGGTAAAGATGCATATGGCATCTCTAGACAGAGAGCAGCAACCAGCCTGCTACAAGGAGCCAGCAGTACAAGCAAGCACCATCCTCACACTGCCTCAAACACAGATGCGGAAGTTTCTTCTCTAAGACCTCCACCATCCCCAATGACCCCATCTCAGCCCTTGCTCTCCCTCTCACCCATTCTCCACCCCTCCTTTATTCTTCTCCTTAACCTCTCACTCTTGCTGGCTCTTTCTCCTCACTATACAAAATCCTTCTGACCTGCTCTACACTAGAAAATGTTGTCAAGAAAACAGAGGTGGTGTACACACTTGCAGCCCTCTCCCACAACAGAACTGCCCTGTTTTCTCAACAAAACAGAAGCACCTCAACAAGAGGCAGGACTTTTCTCAGCATAGCTAGGGCAACACAGTGGCAATTTAGACGCTGGGTCCCCTTACATCGCTGGTGAGGCTGTCATTCTTCAATTTCACCGCTCTATTGACAAAGAGCCCAAACCCCGGTAGCTGGTTGGGAGCAAGCTGAGAAGTCCAGGCTGCTTCAAGCGGGGGTAGCTGCCACCCGCTTTCCTGCTTCCCAGCTGTGAGCCAGGATTGGGGAAGCCACAGGTGGCTGAAGCCCACCTCATGGCTGCAAGCCAGGATGTGGGGAGCTGCAAGCCGGGACGCAGGCGGCTACAAGCCCGGCTCTCAACTGCGAGCCGGGACGTGGGAGGCTACAAGCCCGGCTGGCTCTCAGTTGCGAGCCGGGACCTGGCAAGCTGTGGGCTGCCTCAACCCTGGCTCCAAGCCAGGATGTGGGGAGCTGTAGCCCAGCTCTCGCCATGAGCTGGGACCGGGACCCAGCTGCCCAGCATTCTCGCCCCATTTCCAAGCTGGGATTGCTGGTTCCCAGTCCCAGCTGAAGCCGGGGTTCGAAGTCCAGGAGCATCTCCATCTGCTCAGTTACATGGCTGCCCTTCCGGTGGAGAGTGGAAATGGAAAAGCTCGCAGCAGGGAAAGGGGAGGTTCCAGGTAGCTTTCCCCAACTTTCGGCTGGGACTGGGAAATGGTGGAAAGGGGCAGCCCACAGGAAGCCTGAGGGCTGCTGGCAGGGAGTTGATAGACGGGGGTCTGTAACGACAGTGGTGGCTGTAAGTCCACAACCTCCCGCCCCCCGCATTGACCCCACTTGCCTCTCCATCTACCATCTCATATCCCTTTTCCTTTCCATCTCTAAGCTCACTGAATGCACTCTTTGTGGTTGCTGTCAGGACCACCCCTCCACTACTCCATCCTAGACCTCTCCAATCGGGCTTGTTTTCCACCCACTGTACTCAACTGGAACTACTCTCACAGTCTCCAATGTCTTTTTCTTAGCCGAACTGCAGAATCATTTTTCCATCCTCCTTGACCTGCCAGCCACCTTTAACATAGTTGACCATGCTCCTCCTCTTTAAATTGTGTCCTCCTGTGGCTTCTGTGATTCTGTCCTCTCCTTGTTCCCCTCCTACCTCATTCTGTCATGCTTTCCTTTCAACAGTGCTCCTCATCTCCTCCATTTCCAGATTCTACATGGCTCTGTCTCTGGTCTCCTCCTCTTCACCCTTTACACCCTATGTCTGGCTCGTGTCATCTACAAATACAAAGACAGCTACCATTTCTATGTGGATGGTTCAGACATCTTCTCTACTGCAGGCTTGTCTCCTTTTGTTTAAACTAAAATCTCAGCCTCTCTTTCTGACTTCTCAAGTTCAAGCTAAAACAGAGCTCTTAACCGTCTTCCCCAAACCCTCCCTGCTACCTTCTTTCCTGATCATTGTGAACAATACCAATAGTCTGCCAGGCTTATGCTCCTAAAATTGCATGCTTCAGAGTTTCAGCTGGTCACTTTTAGGGATCAGAAAGGGACTCCTCTCCCTCTATGTATTCTGGGGTGTTGTGTTTTTGTTATTTGTTTCCTTCCTTTGACGTATGGATGAAACCTTAATTCTGGCCCCCCTATACATACAGATGATACAGCCTTGACTGACATGATCACAGAACACCTTCATCACTCAGTCACAGGATGGATGGTGCCCAGGTAGAGAGCCAGGACTGCATACTGAATGAGGTTATACTATAGTAGCTCTGCCTTATTCTCTGCTCTTACCAAGAATGGAGCAGGGGATTGGAGGAAGAAAAAGAATGGACTTATGATTTAAGACAGCTGCATACCATGCAGGAGAACTGGATTCTCCTTTCTAGACTTGTTATGAGATGTGGGTCAGGCCTCTTAAAGCAAAGCTTTGCAGGTGACTGATCGTGGGTTCATTTTCTTATGGTCTGACTTGAGACCGCTGGGGGCCAATTTGCAGGTGAAGCAAGCTGTCACAACTGAAACCGAAATCAATGGAAACTCTGGAGACATGAGCACAAGATTGTGAGTCAGGCTCAGGTGGACTTGAGATCTATTCCTGGGCGGCTTTTCCAACAACTTGCTACATGGCATTGCAGAAATCATTTTACCTTTTAATCTCCCTATCCGCTTCAGTAACATCAGTATAACAATTCTTGCCTCTCTTAGAGGTGTTGTGAAAGCTAGTCGGTAAAGTCTTTGAGGATATAAAGTACTATAAAAGTGCTCTAGAAAAAAAAAATCAGGTCTAGGTTCCTTGGGGTTTGACCTCCAAACTTAGTGAACACTTCTAAAAACTAGGGCTTTAATCTTCGTTGACCTCAGCTTCACAAGGGAGAACAATTCTGTTTGTCTGTCTCCTAGGGAAGCTGTGAAAATAAATTCACTAATAGTTGTGAATTGTGGGTATGCTATGTGGGTGAATGCCATAAAATGCTCACAAGAAAATTAATTTATTATGTAGTGCAGGTTTTAGATGTCAGGTAAACAAAGCAGGGGCCAAACAAAGTTCTTTTAACAGACCTTTTTACAAAGTTATATCATTTGCTTGTCAGAGACCAGACCACAGAAGAGAGGACTGTGAATGGGAGCACTAATACTTGGGTGAATGCCCTACCCTGTTCCTTTCTTCTTGTCTGCAGTTGTCCTCCTCTTTCACTTCCCTCCCTCATTCTCCTTTATTCTGCTCCATGCGACTATCAAATACCAGCATCGGAAGCACTCATACTGCATGGTGCAGCACAGAGGAAAGAAAAGGAGATAAGTGATTACGTTGACAAACACTGGAGGGAGTTTAAAGCTGTCCCAGCTGGACTCCTCTCATAATACCCTTCACTAGGCCCACAAAATTGCTTTCACAATAGGGCTCAAAAATTGGGGAAGGGGCATCATACTCGCCTGTCCCAATGGAACTAAGAGACAGGTAATAATTCTAAATTCAATTTCCAGTCTTTCTATGCTGTAGTTTCTCCTGCTGCCAATATCAGAGGAATGCATGCTCAGGCAGAAGTGAGATTCAGGAGAATCAACTGCCTTCGTGTAAGCATACATAGATTTCCCACACAGCATGGATCCTCCCATGGCAAGCTGTTTCTTGAAGCTAGAACCACACCCACTTGTGCCTGTAAACTCCACAGTGAAAGGATCAGTCACTTGGCAAGGATCACCCATTGTATTGCATCATGTGCATAATCTTCCAGCACAAAATAAAGCTGTTTAGTTAGGCTCTCTCTTCTCCCTCCCCTAAAGTAATTTCGGTATGTCGAATGCAAGCCGATTCATCAGAAAAGACCTAAGCTCATGTTACAGTGGACAACAGGTTCCCGATGCAACACCCCAGAAGAGAAATAAAGGTAACACCTAATTAGTCAATGAGCATTCCTACTCCTAAATAATGTCCCTCTTACGAACGTCCTGGAGCCATAGGCAGGCACTTGATTTCACTTGTAATCTAGGTCTATTTTGGCGCACTCCTGCCTCTGTCAAAGCCATCAAAGGTGACACAGGCCTGGATTACAAACTGTTCATTTGTGTTTGCAGAAGTGATTGTTACGTGACTTGGATTTACCATGCCACCAAAAAAGGAAAGAACAGATTCCAACACCAGGAGGACTGGAGGGGGGAAAGAACCAAAAACTCCCATCAGTACCCAGCCTCTGTTGTCTTTCTACACTAGACTAACACGGCTACCCCTTTGGAATCAGGCTGCAGCAGGCAGCAGTTCCCAGTGGTTGTCAGTAACCATTACAAGAACCCAGACTAAAGATAAACTCGACTCCAGTTCTCTTGCCAGGGGCAGTAACAGGGTTAAACTTTTTGCTTGGGGGCCATTTATTTAGATTCTCTGCTTCAGATGGAGAAGAATTATTATGAATTTTCAAAATGTCGTGCCAATTTACAATCTCTAGCTAGCAGCACATCCTGGTTAAGCATGGTGTTTGCAATACCTAAAGAATTAATTGAGAATTAGCTTTGAATAATTACTAGGTAATCACATTCTGCCCTCTGATCAGCTAACTACTGCAGCCCTGCTGATGTAACCAATGGAATTTACAGTAACTCCCCAGCAAGGCTATTATGTGGGTTGAGTTTCTGTGAGAACCAGATTGAACTGGTTTTCCCTTTTCAGTGGAGGCTAGTTCTCCAACTCATGCAGGGGCATTTCTTCTTCAAAGCAGGAGTTGTCTGCTGGCCCTGCTTTGTAGGGTGGACAGTGAAGTATTAAAAACCAAGGCTTCCTTTTGTGAGAGTGTGTTGAGAACATTCAGACCATCACAATTATAACACAGTGCCCCAAATATGGATTCAAAAGTGAACTGGATGATATCCATAGTGTTGCCGAGGAGCCTTGAAATGGCTTATGGACCAACCTCTAGACACAGGAGCTCAGGTCAACATTCTGTCTGCACGAGATTACAAGAGACTGAGAATAAGATCTAAAATGGGACCAACAAACATAAAAGTAACTGGGTGTTCTGGAACAAATAGACAGTGCAGGGACGCTGCTTCACTAGCGTTAACCATAAGAACACCATGTACAGGCTGCCTTTCATTGAAGAGCCACAGGAGGTGACACCAGTTTTGGGCCTGGCTGCATGTGAGAAACTCAATCTGGTAAAAAGGGGGCTCTCTCTACAAGACTGTGCTGCATCTCACTAAGAGGCACTTTCAGGAATATCAGGACCTGTTTCAGGGACTGGATTGCTTGCAAGGTGAACATACAAGCCACATAAACAAGCGGGGCCCTACAGTTATTCATCTATGTAGAAAGGTGCCATTTGCACTCCATGATAAACTCAAGGCTGAGCTTGAAAGGATGGAAGCAATGCACCCAAGACAAAAAGTAGAGAAGACAACAAAATGGGTCTGCTCCCTAGTCATGGGGGTGGGGGGGAGGGGAGCGGAGCACCGGCCAGCTACGCATATAGAATCATAGAATAATAGGGTTGGAAGGGACCTCACGAGGTCATCTAGTCCAACCCCCTGCGAAAAAGCAGGACCACTCCCCCTAAATTATCCCAGCCAGAGTTTTATCTAACCGAGCCTTAAAAATCTCCAAAGATGAAGATTCTACCACCTCCCTAGATAGCCCATTCCAATGCTTCACCACCCTCCTAGTGAGAAAGTTTTTCCTAATATCCAACCTTGACCTCCCCAGCTGTAATTTGAAACCATTGCTCCTTGTTCTGTCCTCTGTTACCCTCGAGAACAGCCTAGCTTCCTCCTCTCTGGAGCAACCCTTCAAGTAGTTGAAGGTTGCTATCAAATCTCCACTCAGTCTTCTCTTCTGTAGACTAAATAAGCCTAGTTCCTTCAGTCTCTCCTCATAAGTCATGTGCCCCAGCCCCCTAATCATTTTTGTTGCCCTCCGCTGGACTCTTTCTAATTTGTCCACATCCTTTCTGTAGTGGGGAGCCCAAAACTGGACACAGTACTCCAGATGCGGCCTGACCAGTGTCGAATAGAGGGGAATTATCACATCCCTCGATCTGCTGGCAATACTCCTACTGATGCAGCCTAATATGCCATTGGCCTTTTTCGCAACAAGGGCACACTGTTGGCTCATATTCATCTTCCCGTCCACCATAACCCCCAGGTCCTTTTCTACAGCGCTGCTACTTAGCCGATCGGTCCCCAGCCTGTAGCAGTGCATGGGATTTTTCCGTCCTAAGTGCAGGACTTTGCACTTGTCTTTGTTGAACCTCATGAGGTTTCTTTCGGCCCAGTGTTCCAATTTGTCCAAGTCTCCCTGGATCCTGTTGCTGCCCTCCAGAGTATCTACCATTCCCCCCAACTTGGTGTCATCTGCAAACTTACTAAGCACGCAGTCTATTCCATCATCAAGATCATTAATGAAGATGTTGAATAGAACCGGCCCCAGGACCGACCCCTGGGGCACTCCACTCGTTACCGGTTGCCAACCAGACATCGAGCCATTGATTCCTACCCGCTGAGCCCATTGATCTAACCAGTTTTTGATCCACCTTACGGTCTACTCGTCCAACCCACACTTCCTTAACTTGCCGACGAGACTGCTGTGGGAAACCGTATCAAAAACCTGATAAGAGGAAGATTTCTACCATTGAAATGATGCCACATCCCCAGTCAAAGAAAGATGTCCAGTGGTTCCTGGGAATGGTTAACTATCTTGGAAAATTCATTCCCAATCTTTCTGCCAAGGCAGCACTGTTGAGACAACTCCTAGAGGACAAAAATTAATGGTGTTGGGATGCTGTATAAGAGGAATCATGCAAGGTTTAAAACACCATTTGATACAAGAACCACTATTAAAATTTTATGCTCCACAAAGGCCTATTAAGATTTCAGCAGGTGCATCACAGTCTGGCTTGGGTGTAGTGATGCTACAAAAACATGAGGTTTGCTGGCGACCCATGGCATATGCATCCAAATCACTGACTAATGCAGAGACTAGGTATGCACAGATTGAGAAGGAGCTTTTAGGAATCTTGTTTGCTTGCGAGAGATTCTATCAGTATATTTATGGACAGCCAATGGAAGCTGAAAATGATCACAAGCCCTTGATTGCATTATTTAGCAAACCACTAAATGACTGTACCTTAAGGATTCAAAGAATGATGATAAATTTGCCAGATGTGTAGGTCACAAGCAAATTTTATGCTCACAGCAGATGCACTTTCCAGAGCAGTAGCACCTATGGCACCCGAGAAGACACTGGAGACAAAGATGCAAGCCTATGTCGATATGATTGCGAGGTCAAATTCCTTAGCTAGACAGGAGACTGCAACAATTAAAAGAGACAGAGAAAGATGAATCTTTGGGAATCCTTAAAGAAGTGATAATTAAAGTGTGGCCTAAAATAATAAGCAGTTGCTGTCTAAGTGTAAGAGATTATTGGAACTGCAGCCATGAACTGACTGTGGTAGATGGGGTGACTTTCAAGGGTGGTAAGGTCGGAATTCCACAGAGCCTCCAAAAAGAGATGCTACAGAAGATCTGTGAAGGTCATTTAGGAACTGAGAAATGCAAAGAACGAGCATGAGAGGTCATGTATTGGCCACGGATCAATCACATCATCACCAATGTGGTAAAAAACTGCTTTTCATGCTTGAAATACAAGTCATGCCAGGAGGCAGAGACACTGAGACCCCATCCTGTTCCACAGAGGCCTTATGAGAAAGTAGCTGTGGATTTATTTACCTGGCATTCAAAGGATCTTGATAGTCACCGATTATTATTCTCTATATCTAGAAATTTGCACACTGCACAGTATTAATAGTAATTCAGTGATCACTGGCATGAAAGGAATTTTTTCCAGACATGGAATTCCTGATGAGATCTTCAGCAACAATGAGCCACAATTGTCAAGTGCAGAGTTTAGGCAATTTGCCTCAGATTGGGATTTTCATCAGGAAACCTTTAGCCCAAATTACGTCCAATGAATTGGACTGGTGGAAAGGTGTGTACAGACAGTAAAGAACCTGATGAAAAAGACTTTTGATAGTGGTGGTAATCTGCATAAAGCATTGCTGGTCTTCCGAAGTACACCCTTGGAGAATGGCTTTTCTCCAGCTCAGCTGTTAATGAGGAAAAGAATCAGATCTAATTTACCTATGACTGATAACTTGCTGCAACCTCAGAACAATGCTACCATTTGGAAGATGAAAGAAAATCAGAAGTGGAAGCAGAAATATTATTTTGACAGAAGGGTTTGTGATCTCCCATCCTTTAGCCCAGGTGATAGAATGTGCCTGAGGATTCACACCTCTAATACTTGGGGCCAAAGAGGTACCATTAAAAACCAGCTGCATCCACAGTCTTATGTGGTCCAGACAGACACAAGGGGGCACATTTTGATATAATCGACGGGATCTACGACTTATTCTGGATGGCTCCAACACTGTGGAAGTTGAGGTAGATTCCGGCACATCTCCCCGACTGATCCAATATCATCAAGGTATGATGAAGAAATTGTTGGGGAACAAGAAAACTCAGGCTATGTACACACGATCAGATTAAAGCGCAACAAGGCAATCGCGCTACAAAACTCACGTGACCTTTATTGCGGGACAACGCATACACACGTTGCTCCCTGCAACGCAACAAAATTACACGCATTATCGCGGTTGAGCACAATGACTTCTGGGCACCTATCCCATCGTTCCATTTTCCCCTAAGTTGGCGCTATGAATCATGGGATGAAGGAAAGGAACGCAAAGCGCCATGGGTAAAAGTGTCAGTTTCCCATGGTGCTTTGTGTTCCCCTAGCGTCTTCCTCGTTGCCAATAGCAACTCGCGCCTATTTTCAACATTGCAGTGACGCAACGCACCACTTGCAATCAATCGCAACAGCGACAGCATGGATCCTGCTATGATCTCCATTGTCGCCTTCAACATTCTGAATACATCTCGGCTTGTTGCTCAGTACGCAATGAGCTCCGAGTCAGATGAGGACACCGAGGAGCAGGGGCTGATCGATGCCATGCAGAGCAACAGCACCGCGTTGCTCAGCTCCTTCACCAATCATCTGCACACGGTGCAACGCCGTTTCTGGTCGCGAGAGACGAGCACCGAGTGGTGGGATCGCATTGTTATGCAGCTGTGGGATGACGAGCAGTGGGTACAGAACTTTCGAATGCGGAAAGCAACCTTTCTGGAACTGTGCTCAGAGTTGGCCCCTGCCCTGCAACGGAAAGACACCAACATGAGGTCAGCCCTAACTGTGGAGAAGCGTGTTGCGATTGCTGTATGGAAGATGGCGACTCCCGACTGCTATCGGTCTGTTGCAAACCAGTTTGGAGTCGGGAGGACCACCGTCGGATTAGCCCTCTCACAAGTGTGCCAAGCCATCAATCGCATCCTGCTACACAGGACAGTGACATTGGGCAATGTTCGAGAGATTGTGGACGGCTTTGCTGCCATGGGATTCCCTAACTGCGGGGGAGCCATAGACGGCACACACATCCCTATTTTGGCTCCAGACCATCTCGCGACGGAGTACATAAACAGGAAGGGCTACTTCTCCATGGTGCTGCAAGCACTCGTGGATCACAAGGGTCGTTTCACGGACATCAATGCTGGGTGGTCGGGAAAGGTGCATGATGCCCGCATTTTCAGGAACACTGGTCTGTACCGGAAGCTGCAAGGGGGCACCTTTTTCCCTGATCAAAAAATAACAGTGGGGGAGGTGGAGATGCCCATAGTCATCCTCGGAGACCCAGCATACCCACTGATGCCATGGCTCATGAAACCCTACACTGGGAACCTTGATCGCAGCAAGGAGCGGTTCAATTACCGATTGAGCCGCTGCAGAATGACTGTGGAGTGTGCCTTCGGCCGTTTAAAAGGGCGCTGGCGCTGTTTGTATGGGAGGCTGGACTTGGCGGAGGACCAGATCCCTGCCGTGATTGCGTCATGTTGTGTCCTCCATAACATTTGTGAAAGTAGGGGAGAAAAGTTTTCCCCTACGTGGGCTACGGAGGCACAGCGCCTCGAGGAAGCATTCGAGCAGCCAGCCACTAGGAGTATTAGGGTGGCACAAGGAGAAGCTGCTCGCATAAGGGAGGCACTCAGGGAGCATTTCAATGATGCCCTTCCCTAGTTCAGTTCCATGACGCATGAGGTGCACCTTAGGATCATTTCAATAATGTGTATAAATAAATGCATTCTTCAAAGTATTTGTTACTGTTTTTATTGAAACCTGAAAGATGGGGGTGGGGTTACAGGTTGGTGTAGCTCCGGGTCTCGTAAAAGTAGCTTGGGGGGGGGGGGGGGGGGACTGGATGTTGTCCTGTACCGGGGTGGAGGGTGGCCTTCAAAGAAATGCTTTGAGGGACTGCGGTGTGTGGGAGGCATACACGGCTGAACTGTCTGGAGTGGAGCCCGGACATTTATCGCCTGGGACTGCAAAGCTATCATGTTCTTTAGCAGTTCTGTTTGCTCCTTCATGACGCTTATCAGTTCGTCCCTGTGTTTCTGCCTCCTCTGCTGGGATTCCTCTCTCCAGGCTCTATTCTCCCTTGCGGATTCTTGTGTTGCTTTCAGCAGGTCGTTAAACATATCCTCCCTGTTTCTTCGAGAACGCCGCCTAATGTTTCTCATTCGGTCAGCTGGGGTAGACACCGGCCTTGTGAAGCTCAATTCTAATACAAAAATAACAATATAGACATTGTTAACACATAGCATAGATAGCCAATGTAACCTTCCAGTAGCACATTCCACTGGAAGGTACAGGGCGGTCAACACACTACGCTGCGCTGAAGCAGACAAGGTACATTCTAATAGACGGCTTACCGGGGGCTAAGAATCGGAAGAGGGCACACAGATGGAACCCAATATCCCTCTCCTCAGAGTGCCCCTTCCATCTAGAATACATCTCCTACATGCCGCCGGTAGCAGGCCGGGACCGTATGCTGCTGCACTGTGTGCTGCCATGGTTCCCAGGGCTGTGCTTTGCAGCTGGAGAGGCAGAGTGTCCGTCTTTGGGAGCGCAGACACAAACACTCTCCCATCTAACCTGAGTATTAGGCTCTGGAGGTACATCGAGGAAACCTTTTCTGACCTAAATGCAGATGATTATTTTACAATCACTGCTTGTATTGATACCCTGCTAATGAATGCAGAGTAAATAGCGTGCACAGCGGGGACCCGCAAGCACCCCCACCCCAGACAATGATATTTTAGCAGGAGCAGAGCTGAATGAAGGAGAAACTTACCTGAACCCCCCTCTGCCGCCTCAGAGAACAAGCTGCAGTTCAAGCCTTGGGTGGACGTCTCAGCGGGGCTGCTGAAGAGCTCCTGGCTACACGCGGTTGCGCTTTCCTCCGTGTCATCCTCCATCTCCTCCTCCTCCTCCTCCTCCTCCTCAACGTCCTCATCCTGCTCGGCTCTGGCAATCACCGGACGAGGAGGGGCTGAAGTGTCCACAGGACTTTTGGCAGTGGTTGTGGGGTCCCCGCTGAGGATGGCTTCTATCTCCTTATAGTACCTGCATGTTGCAGGCGCTGATCCAGAACGGCGGTTTCCCTCCTTCGCTTGGTGATAGGTAATTCTGAGCTCCTTCACCTTTGATCTGCACTGCACTGTGTCTCTATCATGCCCTCTCTCTGACATGGCCCGAGAAATTATGCCAAATGTGTCATAATTCCTCCTGCTGCCGCGTAGCTGCGCCTGCACGGCGGACTCTCCCCAGATGCTGATCAGGTCCAGCACCTCTGCCGTGCTCCAAAGGGGTGCGCGTCTTCCACGGCGGGCCGCCATTGCTACTGATGATCGGAGCACAAACACGCTCCACGAGGAAGAGAGCAGGAAGTGAAACAGACTTGAAATTTGAAAATCCCGGGAATAAGTTCGGGGCAGGGCGGGGACAGTTTCGTCACGGCCACAGAGCGGGTGGGGGGAAGACCAGAGAGGACGACTTGGGAATGCTGGGACAGTTCCGGACTCCAGTCAATGCGCGGTAAGCGTACACACGAGCTCAAACGCGCAATATATGATCCGCAACAGCTGTTACCACTCTCGTCGGAGTGGTTGTTGGATTGCGCGACAACAAGGCACTTAACGCGCAAGAGCCCTGTTGCACGTGTGTACGCTGTTGTTGCTATCGCGCGGTAATGAGCTTTAATGCGCGATAATCTGATCGTGTGTACAAGGCCTCAGACTTGAATGAAGGACCAGTACTGAGAAGACCTAATCAAGTGATCAAACATCCAGAAAGACTCAAAGACTTGCTAGGATGTGAAAGGGAAGTGGGTGGTAAAGACTCACTTGAGAGTGTTGTGCTAGTAACCTCTCCTCTCTAAGTAGTTCACACCCTGGGTTTATGGACCGGTGTTATGCACATTTTTAGATAGCTGTTACGTGTTGTTAGATATTAGTGCTTGCATTATTAGATAGCTTTTATATATAAGCGTTAACTTGTTTTCCTTAGGAGGGAAGATGTAGAGAGGTGCTTGTAGAAGGGTGTGATTTTAGAGACATTACCTAGCATGGGTCAGTGTTGTGTGAATTGGGAGATGTCTCCTACAGGTGATCTAACATGGCTGCTCCCAGCTGCACCCCTGGAAATCACTCCTGTCAGTGTTATTAAAGTTCTATTCCTTGCTCATTCAATGGCGTGGTCTTTAATGAACCCTCAAGATCATTATATAGCCAGACAACAGAAATGCTAAAAGGTCAGGTATTGAAAAGTGCATCTGGTAACATGGATGCAAAAAGATTGTGGGATGTTTTTTGCAATTTATTCTTGGATGATAGAGTGTTTAAAGATATCTAAATTTCCTGTTTGACATCTTAGATGTATCAAATCTTATTTTCCCTTTCTTTGCTGAAGGACTTTTCAGCTGTCAGGGAAAAACTTTAGTTAGTAAAAATAGCCTTGTTCCAAATAAACAAAGGACTAAGAATTTTTCTGGGTTAACAGAAATCTTTATTTAAAAAGAAAAAATTGCATAGCTATGGGGAAAGGGTCACCGCATCCAGCAACAGAGGCTCTGGCTGGTGGGGAGCGTTTCCAAAGGACAATACAGAGTTTCCCTTCTTTTATGGAGAACTTTTCTACAGAGATGATAATAGATACAAAAACCATAAAAACATTTACATGGTTAAAGGCAAGAAACTTAATTACAATCAGTGCCAAAGATCCTTACAAAAACCCATTAGGCGATTACTCATGTTAAAGCACTTTTAAGGATAATTCCTTGAGCAACCAGAAAGTGTGAAATAGTTAGCAGCTGAGCAGACACTACATGAGTTTTCACAGTATTACAATTGCCCTGTTTAAATTTGATTCTGGGGTGTCTGGTCAGTGGGTGGGGGCTGCAAGGTGGGAACAAGGGTGGAGGGTGACAAAACGAGGGAGACTCAGGTGGTGTCTTGAACTAATCAAGACCTGGAGCTCAGGGGGTGTGGGTGGCTTTGATAATGAAAGAATGCAGAGGTGAGGTGTGGGGCCAGGGTTAGCCACGGAGGCATTGTTCAAGATGGCAAGCATCATGGAGTCTGGCCCAAAGAACATGGAGTCAGATCTGAGAAGGCCTGGGTCCAGCTGTCCTGAGAACTAAGCTAGCTTTAGCATCTTGTTCTTTTCCCCCACACAGCTCTAAACTGAAGAGGCAGGGTTGGGAATTTCCCATGCATGTGAGTGTATCCCCAAAGATTTTAAGAGAAGGGAACACATTTTAAATAGTTTCAATAATTAAATCAAGTCACTTCCCCCTATATTATTCAGATTGCTGTTCCTTGTGAGGTTGTGGCAATCCCAATCAGCTATGAAATCTTCTAGAACAAATTGGGTAACAAGCTCTGAATTTCTAATGTAAAATATAAGCAGGGAAATAATTAAGATGGCTAAACACTTGAAGGTCTACTTTATGCCTCAGAGAAGTAATAAAGAGCATAGGTTACCTTGAAGGAGTGATTTGAAAGAAGGAAGCTCTTCCAAGCAGAAGGACCAATATAAGTAGGCACAGGGGCACAAACAGAACAAAAAGGGAGTGAAGAAGAGATGAGGCAGACAACAAAATAAGGTGTACAAGAGAAAGAAACTGAAAAGCAGGTAGGGTCAGAGTGCTGTACAGCATTAAATGGAAGAATGGGAAGATGAGGTTTGATTCAGAAGTGAGAGGAAGCCTGTGAAAAGATTTTAAAAGGTGAAGTGACTGAGTGGAGCACAAGGACACTGCAGTGAAAATAAACGGGGATGGACAAAGGATGAAGCAGGGCTGAAAGGAGAGGAAGTTAAAGACACCACTGGAATGTCATGAAGTCATATACAAGGGTTTTAGCTTAGCTGGGTCAAAGAAAAAGCTGCTGGTCTAGAATTTGGCGAGAACTTGTCTGTGGACAAAGAAATCAAAGATGGCTCTGACTGCAATCCTAGAGAGAGTGAGGGTGTGGAGTTGACTAAAAATGGGCAGGAGGCTTTGGAAGGAGGAGAAAATCAGAAGATCAATTATGGCCATGTTGAATCCTCATTTGATAAAATAGTGCATGAGCTATCCAAAAGAGATATCTGAGAGACTGGCAGAGATTCATTCATAAGACCAGAGGGATATCTTGGAATCAGTATAGAGGTGTTGGCTAAACCATAAGAATTGAAGTGAGATCACCTAGACCAGGAATATCCAACTCAAATCACCACGAGGGCCACATGACAAATAGGATATTGGCCCGAAGGCTACGACACTGAAACCTTTTCATACGATACAAAAGTATAGTGAAAAATGAAAAAAAAAATGAAGGTTAATATAGTATGCTATTAAAAGCCAATTTATAAACACACTTAAAACGTTACATTATAAATCAGGGGTTCCCAACATTTTTGGCTTCAGGGCCAAAAATATAATTTTTAAAACCCTGAAGGGCCACCAGTTTATTTAATTAAAATTAAATTAAATTAAAATTAATTGAATTCAAATGGATTTTAATTAAAATTAATTGAATTTGAATTAATTTTAATTGAAATTGAATTTCTAGAAAGGTTTAAAAAGGGCAGGGGCTGCATGCATACCCAGGCCTGGAGAAGAGGCGAGCAGCTGCAGCCCAGCTCCCAGCTGCATGCTAGGACCAGGTGGGAGGCGGGCCAGGCACAGCCTCCCACAGGGACCCCATGGAGCCCCCCCAGCACCGAGTCCCCACTGGAACCCTCCACACACCCACAGGCTCCCCTCCTTAGAGCCCCTGCACTGGCCCCAGGCACTGAGTCCGTCCACTCTAACCACCTGACCTGCCATGCTCCACTGCCACCGCAGACTGGGGCTCCAGTGAGTGGCATGGTTTCCAAGCGGCGGTTGGCTCCTCCCTGGCAGCGGCTGCCAAGGCCCTTCAGGTGGGGCGGGGGCACAGTGTGGCATGGCCATAAGCACTGCTGACCTCAGCTCAGTCAGAGGCAAGACCCTCAGCAGGAGGCAGGCGGCCACTGTCTGGCTGCCAGCTCCCAGCCAGCCGGTGCGCAGGCCACCTTGAAAAGCCCCCCAGGCCACTTTTGGCCCACAGGCCAGGGGTGGGAACCCCTGAATTCCAGGTGTCATTGCAGGTTGCAGGCCGCGGGCTGTGTGTTTGAGACCCCTGACCTAGACTATAAAGATAAAGAAGGGACAAAAGAGGAAAAAGAAAGGTTGCTCACCTTGGTGAAGTAACTGGAGTTCTCCGAGTTGTGTCCCCCCATGGGTGCTCCACTGTTGGTGCGCGTGCCGCACCACAGATCAGAGATCTTTGCAGCCATGCCCGTCATGAGTTGTGTCCCTGAAAAGGGATGGGGTGGGGTAATGGGATAGTGGTTTGCTTGTAAAAGGGATGGTGTATCCGATTTGATAATTTCTAGGACCCATTTGTCCAATGTGATGTTGACCCAGTTCTGATAGAACGGTAAGAGACAGTTTTGGTAACCTTGGGATGTACTTGCTTCTGGTAGGTTTTGATTGTTTGTTGCATGCCCTCAACCTGATTTTCAAAACTGTGGTTTGTTTGGGGGGGGGGGGGTTTGAGGTGCTGGAGTTTGGTTGGGAGGTTGTCTGCTCCTCTGGTTACGCTGTCCTGTCTTCTTTTCTGTTGTCTGTAGTTGAATTGGGTGTGGTATTGAGAGGGATATCTTGGGTTGTATGGGTGATATCTAAATGATCTTCTCTTTGTGGTTGGTGTGTATATACCAAAACGTACGTAATGTGGCTGGGGAATCTTTTGAAGTATGCATTATTTTGTCAGTATTTTGCGAAAAGAGTTTTCTTCTGTCAAATGGAAGGTCCTCTATTGTTGTTTGCAGGGGCTTCGGAAGGTCGGCGGAGTATAACCAAGATGCTCTACACATTATGATTCCAGTGCCCATGAGCCTTGCTGAGATGTCAGCCACGTCAAGAGCCGCTTGAAGTGCAGTACGAGAAATTAACTGTTCTTTTATTATTGCATGGAATTGTGGATGTTTTTCCTTCTGAATAAATTCAGTAAAATCTGCTAATTTCAAGTAATTGTCATGATTGTAGTTAGCCAACAAAGCTGTATAATTGGAAATTCTGAGCTGCAGGCTGGATGAGGTATATATCTTCCTTCCCCACAAGTCCAGTTTTTTATCGTCCTTATCGTGGAGTGTTGATCTATTGAAAGGTTGTTTGCCTCTGTGGTTGGCCACCACTACAACTAGTGAGTTTGGCTGGGGGTGTGTAAATAAATATTCCGAAGATTTGCTCGGGACATAATACTTTTTGTCCGCTCTCTTGCAGGTGGGAGGGATTGAGGCAGGTGTCTGCCAGATGGTGTGTGCTGGCTCTAATGTTCCTTCATCCGTAGGGAGAGCTATATGGGAGGAGGACTTGGTTTGGAGGATGTGGAATAGCCTATGTTGTGATTCCGGAACTCCCTGCAAGGATAGTTCCTGGGATTCTGCCACTCTTTTAAACAATTCTTGGAATTGCTTGAAGTTGTCAGATGTTGACAGTGGTGATGAGACGATTGCTTTGTCAGGTGGTGATGATGAATAGTGTTTGGGGGAAGCGTCATGTGGATGTTCTGGTTCCTCTGGTTCATCCATTGGGTCCCCCAGTGAGATGATTGATATGGTGTTCTGCTTGCCCTGGAGTATGAGGGATGGCTTGAAATGGAATGTCCGGACCAAGTATGCCACCCAGGCCATTGTGGTTGGTATTCTGGTGGTGGTCCATACCATGTTGGAGGGAACCAGTAGCGCTGTGTCCTGGCATGTTTGTGGCCCCAATGGGGGTGTTTGACAGGAGACTTGGGCTCAGATGAGAAGGAAGGGTATGGCAACTCCTTCTTCGCTCGAATATTGTATTGGTGACACTGTTCCTTCCCTTGAATGTCTTGGAGAGATTACGGTGCCATGAGGTGGTGACAGGGAAGGACGGTCCCATTCAAAAGTTTCAACATTTTTCTTTTTCTCTCTGTGCTTCCGTGCAGCAGATTGTGTCGGTGCCGCATCCAGTGCCAAAAAGTCTTGTTCTGCCCATGTTGGTTTGGAAGGGATAGTTGCTGCCGATGGAGTGATAAGATCCGAAGCTGGCACCGATGCTGGGGTCATCTGCGGTTCAGTGGAAATGTCCGCTGTTGGTGCTAGAGCCTGTGGGCTCGGTGCCGTTGTGGGAGCCAACGGCGCCAATGTCTGAAGTGGTTTCGGAGCCATTGACTGGGCATGATGAGTCAATGGCAACTTACTCTTATAGTTGGGGTCAGTACTGCATGGGAATGACCGTTTAACCGTCTTGTCTGTCTGCGTGCTGGAGGGACCTGTAGCCTCCGCATCACGCTTGCCCGCAGTCTTTTGAGAGGGGGGGATCACTGAGAGAAAACTATATGGAACCAGCATCTCAGGTAAATTCAAGATGGTTTCTTCCCTGTGGCAGGCCAAGACATCTATCTGATCTTGACTCTTACCAGCTTGTTCTCAAATTTTAAGTCCGTAAGGGTGAATCTAACTGCATCAACGATCTACACAAGGAAACCAATGGAGGAGATTGAGCAGGAGTCAAGTTCTGTTACACTTAACTCTGAAGGTGCTAATTTTTTAGCAAATGGAAGAGTGTCAGTTTATTTGTTACACACACAAGAGGTAAGAAAGATACGTAAAGGACTGGTCAATTAACACCCTGTTTTGCACAAGATACAATGGCAGCAAGCACAGTTTAAATGTTGGAAAGGTAAATGAAAGAGAAGGAAACATTCCCTTCTGCAGCAATAAGGTGGTAACTACACACCGGAATGGGGAGACTGAACAACACTGGCCACAGACTGAGTCCTTGAGCCAGATGGTAAGGGACACTGCTGGAAAATGAAACAAGTGTTTATCAAAGATAAAAGATTTCTGCCTGTTCCACAGGTGAAAATTCAGTATGTTTTTATTTCTTGTATTCCATTCATAAGTGTGCACAGCTCACTACACTGCACTTCCCTCCCCAACTGGTACAGAATGTGCAAGCTGTATTCCCAGGCTGGTGGGGACAGCTGCACCAGAAGGGAAAAGAAGCCCTCAAAAAGACAGGTGATGACTCCACAGGCACCTTCTCCCAATGTGTCATTATCAAGGGAGAGCAGCTTTACATTTCAGACTTTAGAGCCATATAAGAACCACCAGCAAGGGGTCCCCAGAAGGTACAATGAATCATGACCTGTCCCCAGTCAGGCCCATCCAGCTTCTGGGCTGTCTAGCAAGCTCCAGGATCCCCCTCGTGGGATATGGGCAATTTGTGCCCCCTGTAAACATCATACTATTTGGGCTTTCACCACCAGGAATCCAGAGTCTAGGTAACAGTGATGACCACAGGGCGTAAAGAGATTCCTCTCTCCTTAAATGTAGATGTGACATATTACAGGAGATAGAGAACATTTTAATTAGAATAATTATATTATTTAATTATATAGGCCTTCTGCCCCACCCCAATGAATAATTACTTATCCACAGCGGAATAGTCCCTGGGCTGGAAAGAGTGACACTGTAGGTCAGTACTTAGGGGCCCTGGGAGGTGTAAGACCCCCTCTACTAAGCCTACTATGGATAATTAATAAAAGAGTGAATAGTGATCTGTAGTTGCTGGTAAGTATCCTTTTAAGGTTAGGGGGCTGTCTGAAAGCAAGGAGAGGTCTGTCTCCTAAGGCTTGAGAGAGTGAGGGATCATCTTGTAAAATAGGCTGTAGATCTTTGATGTGATGAAGAGGTCTGGCTTGGGGGTTGTAGGTGGTGACCAGTGGTGTTCTGTTGTTGTTTTTCAAGGGCTTCTCCTGCAGTAGTTGACTTCTGGGTACCTGTCTGGCTCTGTCAATTTGTTTCTTCACTTCTGCGGGTGGGTACTGTAGTTTTAGCAACTACAGATCACACAACAGAAACACTAAAGCAGGAACACAGCCCTGCAACAGACCACACTGCCAACTTTGCCCTCATATCTCCACTCATGACACCATCACAGGGCCTAATCAAGCCACCTACTCCATCAAGGGCTCGTTCACCTGCTCATCCACCAATGTGATTTATGCCATCATGTGCCGGAAATGCCCCTCTGCCTTATATATTGGACAGACAGGCCAGTCTCTGCGCCAAAGAATCAATGGACACAGATCTGACATCAGAAATTCCAACACTGCAAAACCTGTAGGGGAACACTTCAATCTCCCTGCTCACTCCCTTGACGACTTGTTAATAGCTGTGTTGAAACAGATGAATAACAAATCACAGCTTCAAAGAGAGACTGCAGAACTCGAACTTATATGCAAATTTGACTCAGTTGTCTTGGGGTTAAACAGGGACTATGGATTTTTCTCGCATTACAACAAGTGATTTAACCTCCCCCTCCTCTATGTGCTGTTCCCCAGTGTTTTGAATCCTAACACCTATTTTGATTTGCTGTTACAGCCTGACCTGATGCTATGTCATACACTCCCCTGCATTTAATTTCCTCCCACTCTGTAACTTTCCTATCTTCAAAGCGTCTGACGAAGTGGGATTTTCTCCCATGAAAGCTCATGCGATTAATAAATCTGTTAGTCTTTAATAGTGCCACAGGACTCTGTTGTCTAGCTCAGGAAGGGCTTTCCAGCCCCCTCCTCACTCTCCCCCCCCACACAATGGCAACTGCCCCACACCTGCCCTGCTCAGCTGGATGGAGCTGTTCTGTGTTTTGTAACCACCACCTCAACAACAGAAACATTAAAGCAGGAACATATCCCTGCAACAGACCACGCTGCCAACTTTGCCCTCATATCTACACTGAAGACACCATCACAGGATCAAATCAAGCCACCTACTCCATCAAGGGCTCATTCACCTGCTCATCCACCAATGTGACTTATGCCATCCTGTGCCAGAAATGCCCCTCTGCCTTATATATTGGACAAACAGGACAGTCTCTGCGCAGAAGAACAAATGGACACAAATCTGACATCAAAAAGCACAACACTAAAAAACCAATAGGGGAACACTTCAATCTCCCTGCTCACTCCCTTGACGATTTGCTAATAGCTGTGTTGAAACAGATGAATGACAAATCACAACTTCAAAGAGAAGCTGCAGAACTTGAATATATATGCAAATTTGACTCAGTTGCCTGGGGGGTAAACAGGGACCATGGATTTTTCTCTCATTACAACAGGTGATTTGATCCAACTTCCTCTATGTGCTGTTCCCCAGTGTTTGAATCCTAACACCTATTTTGATTTGCTGTTACAGCCTGACCTGATCCTATGCCATACACTCCCCTGCATTTAATTTCCTCCCATTCTGTAAGTTTCCCATCTTCAAAGCATCTGACAAAGTGGGATCTTCTCCCACAAAAGCTCATGTGATAAATAAATCTGTTAGTCTTTAAAAGTGCCCCCGGACTCTGTTTTTCATTGCATTCAGAGTTCACAAATCCAAGGTGACATGCCACTGGAGTGGGAACATAGATGTTTTACACTGGATCAACACAAAACACATTAGTGAAAGAGGGAATGGTGAAAGCCACAAGCACTGATGCCTCAAGGAGGGGGAGATGCTAGCCCAGTGTTTCTCAACAGCTGGTCCCTGGGATCTCCCTGATACAGTCTAGGAAGCCAGTCCCTCGTATCACAAGGGTAGTGATGACATCAGTCTGTCTCACCTCACGGACTCACAACTTCTTATTGCCCCTTCCTTTTCACAATATACATGACTGAAGCAAGCCTGTGGGGGCAGACAGCTGCAAACTCTTAGCAAGGAAGCATTGTCAACCACTGTCATCCTCTGGGAACTCTCCCAAAGAAACAAGATAGAAGCAACCCCTCCCCACCATGCTCCTAGCGATGGGAAGGAAACAGCATGAGATCATCTTCACAGGGACTGCAGAACCCATCTCATGCCCTTCCCTCCGCTTGGACAAGGGGAGGCATACTCCACATAGCAGCATAGCCTTTCTGGCTCTCACATGCCACTTGGTAACGTGGCTGCTTTCGTGACTCCCCTGGGTCTCATCCTAGTGCAGAAACTCTCATAGGCTCCACCCTAGCACGACAGTTCTACCAGCTCCCAAAGGCCTCATACAGCAACCCCAGAGAAATGACATCCAAAGTCTATCAGCATGTCTGTATTTCTTCCTGCAGGAATTTCCATGTCTGGAACGAGTGCTAGATGGCACGAAGGGACCTGCTGGGTGGCAAGTATTGGATGCAAAACCTCAGGAAACTACCACTTTAAAAGGTTGGTCTTTTCTGTCTGGTCCTTATGCACATGAGCTTCAGTGCTGCAAGGGCCTGGTTCGCTTTGCTATCTTCTCTTTCTCTCTTTATGGGTCTATAGGTGTGGTCCTGCCTCTGTCAGCCATCAGAGAAGGGAATCTGAACCTCTGTTCCAATATTCCCTTTGCGTTCTCCATAGTTGTGGTGTCTCCCAGAATTTGCATGGGCCAGCTGTCATAGACAAAACATGAAGTGATTCTTCCTCTTCAGAATGGATGTCGCCATAATCACCTTCAACCTGTTCTACTGCGTGTAGCATTTTCCTCTTGTTCCATCGGACCGCCTGCTCATCGTTCTCCAGTCTGACTGTTTGCTTGGTTCAGTCCTCTCTTGTTTGCAGACCTGTTTGATATGTCCCTTCTTGCCACATTGTCGACACAGTAGTTCCTTACACCAGCACTCTGAAGCATGACCACCCGTTTTTCCACACCGGTGATATTCCCACCTTCCCAGGAGTGGTAGGTTCTTTGGATACCTGATGCATCCCTACATTCGCCCTGATTAGTTGCATTTCCTGCATGGCCCGTTCCATAGAGACTGCAATATCAATGGTTTTCTGCAAGGTAAGCTGAGCTTCATTAGCAGGTGCTTGTTGTTGATTCACAGCGCAGGCCACACACACATGCCCCAAATGTTTACTCCAGGGGCTGTACTGAGCCCCTTTAAGTCAGGTAGGGAAGCTGGTCCTGCAGGGGGACTGAAGAAAGGGCCGGGAAGCCCGTGCGGTACTGTGACAGGAAAGAGTTGGGGAGTCCACGCAGACCCCTGGCCCATGTCAGGTGTTCTGCCCTCCAGTGTGGCCTGCCACACAGACCGAGTTTCACACCTCTAGTCTAGCATCTTGTGATGCGTAGTACCTGCCTTTGGTTGCTGGTGTATGAACGCCTAGAGTTTTAAGATGTGGCTATGGAGTGAAGTGACTGATCAAGTCTTGCTGGTGAACAGCTTCATACACTCAAAAAGAAGGTCCTCTACAGTAGATTGCACCTCCCTTGGAACCCTGGGCAAGTGCAGCCAGGAGGCACAGAACATTCCTATTGACATTGCAATTGTCCTTGCTACCATTTCAGCAGAATCCAGTGATAGTTGAAGGGCTGCTCAAGCTACAAGATGACCGTAGGAAAGGAGAACGTAAACTGCTCTCTTTTCCTCTGCTATGATGTCAATAAAGTCTGCTAGCTTATCTCTCTCTCATGTGGTCATATTTTGCCAAGAACGCTTCGTAACAGGCGATTCTAAATTGCAATGTCATCAGTAAGTAGGCCTTGAGCCGAACAGATCCAGCCTTTTCCATTCTTTATTGTAAGGTGTAGCCCTGCAGTAATGCTGCCTGCCTCTTCTGTTAACTGTGTGCATGACAAGAGAGTTTGGTTGGGGGTGGGAAAATAAAAATTCTAGCTCCTTGGACAGGATATAATATTTTTTGTCCATCCTCTTATTTGTAGGTGGAATTGTGGTAGGGTTTTGCCAGGTGGTTGTGGCCTGATCCACAATGGCCTCATTTATAGCAATGCAATCTTGGAAAATGCTGATTTACAGAGTATGTCCAACAGCTTGTGCTCTCATTTGGGAGTCTCCTTGAGAGGAATTTGTAGTGTGTCAGCTATCCTTTCAACAGCTCCTAAAACAGTTTAAAATCATCTTCAGGAGTATGGGGAGGAGGCACGATGGGCTCATCAGGTAAAGATGATGAGTTGGTTGCAGAAATAGCCTCCAGGCCTGAGTTCTTTTGTTTCTTCAAAAGTTTGTTCTTGGGAGACATCAGATAGCTCTACTGACCCTGGGGAGAAGTGTGTGAGCTTTTCCCTGGATGCTTGGGATCCATATTGCCTGTGGTGAGAAGAGCATAGGTGAGGGTCCCTATCCTGTCCATACCATCCCTGCACAACTTGGCTGAGCTGGTGTCTGGAAGGTCTTGTGGCTTAGATCCAGTACTGATTTGCAGTAAGTTCCCCTCCCACATCTTCCTCACCAGGGAGGAGTGGGGGCGGGGAAGGGCACAGATGCAGCCGGTAGAGTACATGAACTGAAAACACTGACGCAGTGTCCGTACCAAAGAGAGAGGACTGAGACTCTAGTCACTGGCAGGTCCTTATGCGCAAGGAACTGATGTGAAGGTCCTTGGATCTGTTGCAGTATCAAGAATTGTTGCAGCACCAGTAAGTAATGCAGCGCCATGGGAACAGATGCCAAAAGTGACTGTGCCAAGGACTTAGAGGAGGCTTTAAATGCAGACCAGTTCCATGTTAGTCTAGTTTAGCAAAACAAACAAAGAGTCCTGTAGCACTTCACGAAAGCTCATGCGATGAATATTGAAATTTGTTAGTCTTTAGAAGTGCCACAGGACTCCTTGTTTGTTTTAAATAGAGATGTATCATAGGTGCAGCAGATGTCCAGTAGGTGGCGCCAGGGCTTTAGAAACTGTAGGAAAGGTACTGAGGATTTTGCATCTGCAGTCTGCGCTGTAGTGGGAAGGGCATCTTTTCTCCGCCTTCCTTTTTGGAGCCTGCCCGCCTATGGTCTGTGGCTTTAATGATACCGATGGCACCACAATCCCTGCCAACTCAAAGGTACTTGGCCACAGCCTGGTGAGTACCAATCCAGTAGACTGAGCTGGAGAACGCTTCTTTTTAGTTTTGGTAGGAGATGGAGTAGAAACTCTCCTCTCGGCTGGTCTTTCAGGAAACAGCTCTCTTCCCCATGAAGCTCAGGGGGATCCATCAGAAGGCCTCTTTGGTCTTGATGGTTGGTCACCAAGAGAAGTTTGCAATCCTGGATCTGAGGAAGGATGAATGGACTTCTCCATGAAGATAAGTTTAAGCTTGAGGTCCCTTGCTTTTCTTGTGCAGGACTTCAAGTTAAGGCAATGGGTGTTGCATTGGGATATGTGGGTTTCCCCAAAAACCTGATGCATTGTGAATGTCTGTCAGAAACAGGAATTGCCTCATGGTAGGAGAGGCAACATTAAATCCAGGAGAGCCTGGCATTTCAAAGGGAAGACTCTAGTCAACTAATCTAGCTAAACTAACAACACTAATCTGTCATCCACAAAAGGGTGTAACAATGACTTGTGAGGTAGGTGAAGAAACTGAGGGGGGCGGCCACACAGCACTAATTAACTGCTGCCGCACATGAGATGCACGTGCAGCCCAGGCCGGTATTGCTATCAAAATTCTTCGACTAGAGGCATGGGGGAGCACAATCACTTAAAGTGAAGCAATGACATGGAGTCCACTTGAAAGACTGCTCACCAAACCCAGATCCCCCTGCCTTTGTTGCAGTTAGCTCCAGCCAAACCTTTCCGTCTGGTCGGTAAAGAAAGCGTCCCCCCCCCACCCCGACTTTGTTCTTCCTGTGGATCCCCAGCAGGACCCATGCACATTTCTCCCCAGTTCCTTTTCTAGCAGGGCTTCAGATCCCAGTTCTGTGAACAGGATTACTTGGTCAGGCCCACTCCAGCTCCCTTGTCTTTCTTAGCTCCTAACATTCCTTGTTCTGGAAGAGTAGGGTCTCTTAAAGGAAGCTATGCCTCCCAGGTATTACATGATGCCTGGTCATCCAACTCATTCATAGCTCAAACCCATCACCTGTAACCAGATAAGGAACAGCTGGGGATGAGTGCAAATGCCTCAAAGGACCACCCCAGTCTGTGACAGACCCAGAGGTGGCAGAGCAAGAGGGCAGAATCCTGAATGTGCAGCAGAGAAGGTGTCAGCCCAAAGTAGCCACGTTGATTCTCTCAGCCATGGACAGTCTTGGCTGCATTTTGCAGGAGCTTTATGATATTCAAAAGCCAATTCTAGGGGTAGGGAAAGAGATCCTGCCAGAGATGGCGAACATTTCTAGTGAGGCCTGTAGGCTAAGCTGCCCTTTGGAGGATGGCTTCAGATGGGATCTGCCCACTCCGACCACGTAAAGACAGGGCAGCAAACATACTCAGTAGCAGTCATGTTGGGCAGCAGGCTGGAAGTGTTTTCTTGGGAATGTAAAGGAGGAAGGCAACATGCCCTGGCAATGGAGATGCTGCTGTACTGCTTTGTCCTGTCCGTGCAGAGAATTTGGGATGTAGGAGTGCAGCACAGTAGGGGTGGCAAAAAGCCTCTTTAGCTCAAGCTGTACCCGGGCTGAGAATTTGTTTTTTTATAAAGCACCCGATACTTGGTGTTATATGGCCCATACCAAAGCTAAATCGTGCTGATAAAGCAGCAAAGTAGATTTTCTCTGGTAAGGCTGATTTGACGAAGAGGAGACAACTTCTTCAGGAGTATGGAAGTCACTCCTACCATTCTCCGTTCCCTGCTGTGACAGGATCTACTGGGGGCCTCCTTGAAGCCCATGCATCCTGACCAAGGATCTCAAGGTAATTTCGAAAGCATTGTTTGAGGATGAGAACAGAGGCATAGGATGAGTAAGCAACTTACCTATGATATTAGGACAAAGCAGGAGCTAGAATCCAGTTTTCTACTTTCCTGTACTCTGACTGCCAGACAATACTACCTGACATTTTGAAAGGAAAGATTCTTCTACCAAGCTGTTGAAACAGAGCTTATTTGGGGCTGGCTCCAGCTGACTGTGAAAGGTTAGAAGTCCAGGGATCTTCTCCCAAATGGCAGGAGCAATCCCACTTGCTGGTTACAATTCCATTAGTGAAATGACTGATTTTTAACAATGTGCAATTACTCCAAAATCAGATTTTCGCACAAAGTGCTGTAGTCCCTTGGCTAATTGCACACATCATCATCTGACTTGCATGCTGTGTCACAGCAATCCTATACTAAACAGGAAAACAACAATGGGCACTTTTTTTAGTACACAGTGTAAATTTCTCTACCCTAGATTGTGCGTGGCTCTTTTGCCAAGTCATTGCTCTGTCCATCTCCTGGCAAGACAAGGATCACACACAGACCTTGCAGAAAGATGAGAGAACTTGGCCTGCCGGCACCAGCAAGACCGCTCCTTGCACTGTTTCTTCTGCTCTGGAAGAACCAGCTCCTTTGGTATTTGCCTGAATCCAGTGGAAGAATTCCCTGCTGCTGGGCCAGGGGTCCACCTGTCTGTGAAAGTGAGGAGTGTAGGAAAAAGGCTATGCATCTCTTACTAGGGCCCTTGTCCCTGCAGTACAATGGCAGGGTCCATTACCCAGCCCTAGGGGGAGCAGCTTCATTTCATTCTCAAAGCACTGAAGTGTATGAGACTGTTAATAAGAAACAATTGGAAGATGCATAATATCTGGTCACCAGAGCGTGCTAGTAATTAAGTGAGAGGCATTCATCTTCCCTTCCTAGATTCACCACACTGGATTGCTGACTTGATGCCTTTGGAGGGTACTCTCAATAACAAGGGGGAACTTTAATAAAAGAGACATCAGTCTCAAGCTCTGTTGGAATAATTCCACTCTCTGTGTCCTGCTGCATCTCCCTGATTATATTAAAAACAGAGAATAATGACAATAGGAGACTGTGTTTCTCTCATGCATCAAGTTCTCCTCATGAAAAAGGTGCCCGAGACCTTGCAGAAAATTGAGAGAACTTGGCCTGCCACCACCAGCAAGACCACTCCTTGCACTGTTTCTTCTGCTCTGGAAGAACCAGCTCCTTTGGTATTTGCCTGAATCCAGTGGAAGAATTCCCTGCTGCTGGGCCAGGGGTCCACCTGTCTGTGAAAGTGAGGAGCGTAGGAAAAAGGCTATGTATCTATTGCTGGGGCCCCTTGTCCCTGCTGTACAATGGTGGGGGCCATTACCCAGCCCTAGGGGGAGCAGCTTCATTTCATTCTCAAAGATAAGGAAGGTAAGGACTGTCCCTCTCTACAACATGCAGTCTGACTCCTGACAAGTCATAGGGGCAGAAAACCAGTTCCAGGCCAATCCCTTCACTTACAGAAAAGTATGTTTAGTTCCCAAACTGTAGAAATGACTGAATAACCCCAAAATGTCACCCAGACAGACCTTAGCAGCCTGTGTGCCTGACGCACAGTACAAGAGGCTGGTAGCTAAGCTGAAGGAGGAGCCTCCATGAACTTTGCACAGAGAACCATCAGCATTGCAAACCCCAGCTCACAAGAGAAGACATAAAAGGACTGGTCTGTCACTCTGTTCCAAAGCAGTGGCTGTGTTACTCTAGTTCAGCAAAACAAACAAGGAGTTCTGTGGCACATTTAAAGATGAACACATTTATTTATCGCATGAGCTTTCATGGGAGAAAATCTGTCACTCAGCAAGGACATAATGGCCATCATAGCCACAACCAGAACCAGTTATGCTGGTCTAAGGGGCTCAGATATAACCTTTTCCACCATGAACAAAACTGATGTGTCTGAGGCCTAAGAGCAGGCAGGGCTTGGCAGGCTTGATAACCCCCCCAAACTAATCCCACTCGCTTGTTTCACTGGATGATCACAACAGTTCTGGCTTTAGAATCTAAGGTGCTGCACTTTGGAGGTCACCACCCCGCCCCCTTCAGCCTGTAGCTCAGCAGCTACAACAGAAGCCACGGGGGGATGGGGTTGAAGACTGGCAAAAGTGAAAGGTCAGTCTCAGCTTAGAAGACAGAAAATTACCTCACCAAGGTTGAGTCTACCCGCCCACAATCAGCCTGTTCTGATCTCCTCTACCTTGAGGAACTTCCCAGCAGGCAGCCTCCTAGCACACTGGCTGAGCCCCAGTGGAGCTCGTGACGGCAGTCTCTGACGCAGGGCTCATTTATAGACAGGCAGTACAGGAAAAGGCAAACTGATCCTGTCTGAGCAAAGCAACATTGCTGAATAGACATAATTCAGGGCTAGAACCTACTGCACCGAAGATGGGATGCATTTATTATTGCTTCATAACCCCCAAAGAGGAACAGGCAATTAGGCTGGAATTCCTGGCAAAGCCAGAGGGAGGGGCAACCAGGCAGAAACCAATATCGCTGAATGCCCATCATCCCTTTACTAAGAATTGATACCTTAGATTCCACTAATATGACCGGAAAGAGGTAAGCCAAGAAATATTCCAGCAAATTTTTAATACAGAAAGACAAACCCAGAACACGGCCTTTGGGAAAGAGCCTCAGCCTACTGCACAGAGCAGCAAAAGAGCAACTAAACAAGGGTAACAATGAGACATCACCAGGGGCCTGCAGATGAGGCAAATGTACATCAACAAAACATGGAGGAGAGGGCTATAGGATCACGGTGTGTAAATTCTCATTGAGGAATTAGGAGGAGCTGTTTCTCAGCATGGAACAAGGAGCAAGTTTCAAGTGCTTAGACACCTGAGTTAATCTGCTTGTTCAGCCAAGGCTTCTAAGTAATGCTAACAGGGACATTTCTATTCAGCCCTCATAGGCCACTGTGTGGGTGTTAGAAATGCAAAGCAGTATTGCAGCTCTGATCTAAATGGCCTTCCCCTGCTCCTCTGCTGGGGGAAGGAGAAAAGTCTTGCTCTAGGGATGGGAGCTTACTACAAATCCAGGCAGCATTCTCTTCTACATGGCTGGGCATCAGGTTGCTACTTTTCTTCAGGTGTAGTGTAGCCACAGACCCACTTGTGAGAGACAGGCTTTGCTCTGCTAGTGGCAGTTCCCTTGGTTCGGTTGCCAGATCTTTCCAGCTCTTCAGAGGCTCCAGCAAGCCCCTGTAATCATTTTCAACCCATGGAAAGGGATACAGAGCAAGACAGTAAAAGATGGCTGAGCTCTTTATAAATGTCCAGGTTGTTATTGGGCATCTGCTCCTGGAAGAAGTCTTTCCACAGACCCAGGCAGTTCAGGAAACCATAGGAACACACCAGGCCTGATCTTCCCACAGCATGAGGTGCAGTCATTTCTCCCTGGTCCTTTTTTCAGAAAGCTTTTACTAAATGTCTATCGATTGCTTTGTGAATAATCCTAAAATGTGAATACTGAATGTAAAGTAGTGGCTGACATGTTACCAGGTACATCTTTTGACAGTTTTCATTCCTTCTGCCCTAGCTTCACTTCCTTTATGGCCCCCAAGGCCAATGGAACAGAACTCTGACACTTTCCTCTTACTCCATGTTGGTGCCTGTCAAATGTATCTTGAGAGCTATGGAAACAAAGCAAACAGCTACACTTTCTAAATTATCTCCTTCTTTTGCATTGCAGATTGGGCTGTGCACATCCTAGCATGCTGTGCTTTCCCATCCCCTTCACCCCCACCCAGGCAGGGCCCAGAAGACTCACTATGCATCCTGACTGGAGCCTGATCCAGAATCTGAAGAGCTACAGGAACATCAACATTGTGGATGCAAGACCCCTAGCATAGAGCAAGTGTGACTTCTTCCCTGAAGAGATTGTGATCAGAGGGGTTTATGCTGGCTGGTGGAACTACACAGGAGTCAGCAACATTCCCTCCAATTACAGTCACATCTAAGCTATGTTACATTTCTTATTACAGTCTCAGCCCAAGAGCCCGTCTAACCCAACATCCTCTGAGTCCAGTGAGCCTCTCACTTCTGAGGGAGGAAAGAGATATTCCAGCTAGGCACCAATTTCTCAATGTACCTTTCACTGTGCCCTTCCCTGTGGAATTAGGGTACCTCAGCTATTAAATCTCTTTAAATCAAGGAGAAAAAGAGAGCAGCAGCCTGGGACTTTTGAGGGGGAAGATGCTGTATCGCTTAGAGTTGCACTCTAGTGCTACAGGGCCAGGGAGCTGTTGAATTAGAAAGTAAATGGTTTCACTGTACCCTCACTGGAAGTGAGCAAATTCCCTTATTAGTTCCCTGTGATTCAGAGAGACGCGAGGACATCACTGCATACATTCTCATATTGGCAGGAGGAAATGCACCCCTCACGTGGTCCAGTCCAGCCTCAAAAAGGTAGAAAAAGCCTCCTTTCTCCACACAAAGCTACCCACGTGAACCTAATGGCATTTTATTGCTCTTTCTGCCCTGAAGGGCAGCCCAGTCCAGGGAGGCAAGGCACATGCAGAGTGTCAAGATGCAGTTTCTCATTGTCTCAGGATGCAAATCAACAGCGGCAATGTTGCCAACTGCCAAAGGCGGCCAGCTAGTCACACTTGGCATCTGCAAATTTCTTCCAGGCTGGAAAAGCTTGTCTGTCAAAGCGCTGCCCCCATTGCGCTCCCTGTGTTCAGGGAACAGCAGGCCTACCAGAAAGGCAGCTTTTGATACCCTGGCCACACTACATGGGGACACAGCAGCATCAAATTTCACTCTGTGTCAAGTCCTTAATTTTGTCCATGTTGTGATCTACTGCACCAGTGAGAAACTGAACCCAGCCTTCCTCCGATGGGGGGCACACATGGCTCATCCTGCAGAAAAGGGGGAAGAATTAGAATGACTTTGGGATACTCTGTATCTAGGCACCTGCAGACTACAGAGTGCCGCATACTACAGGACTATGTCATAAAGAGCTAGGTGACCACAGGTTTATAAAGAAAGGGGCTCTGCTGCTTCACATGACTGCTCCTGCTGCCCACCCCCAGCAGGGAGTGGTCTCTGGACAACACCACAGATGTCCATGTCCTCTACCATACCATTCTGCTAGAGAACATTCGTGGCTCTCTGCTGTGTGCGCGCGTGGGGGGAGGGAATAGCGGAAACAATCTGTCAGTTCTGCCCCCACCCATATTCACACCCCACTCAGTCCCATTAATCTCTGTACCCACCTGTCCATCCAGTGTCCTGCCCGTCTCCCAAAAGAAGGGGTCTCTACCATACTTTGTATGGAAAATTCAAGGAGGACAGTGATAACTGAACAGGGCTCAAACAAGAGCCAAGAGAATGAGTATAGGATTAGAAAAACCTGCCTCATGCTGACTGAGAGCTCCTTGAGTCTGTTTAGCTGAACAAAAAGAAGGTAAAATGGTGACATGATCAGCCTCTAAGTATGTACAGGGGCCCTTTAACAATGGGCTCTCCAGTTTAACAGATAAAGGTATAACATGAGCCAATGACTAAATAGTGAAGCTAGACAAATTCAAACTGGAAATAAAGTGCACATTTTAAGAGTGAGGAGAATTAACCATTGGAACAATTTTTCAAGGGCTGTGATGGATTCTCCATCACTGTCCATTTTTAAAATTGAGATTGTATTTTTGTTTTAAAGACATGGTCTAGTTGAAAAGGAATTATTATGGAGAAGAAGGTCTTGGGCTAGTGTTAGACAGGTCTTCTAATCTTAGAACCTATGAAACATCTGTATCATCTCCCCACCCGACCCCTTCTCTTTGGTGCAATTAGGATCATTTCAGACATTACACATCTGCTCTCCACCAGACTTTTGAGGAGCCCAGGGTGAGTCACCTCTGGCAGATCTTCTTTAATAGACAGTATCCGGAAAGAGGAGAGCTATCAGCCTATGGAAAGCATCCCTCTCACCCCTCCCCCTCAAGACAGTGCACAGGCCATACTCACTTTGTAATTTCTAGGACTTTCTTTAACACAGAGGCCAGTTTGGCAGCCTAAAGGGAAGCAAAAGGGATAACCGTTAAGTCAAGGTGGCAAGCATGGCCCCAGCAATGCTGTAGGGAGTAGAAGACATATGCAGGAATCAGTTAACATAGGAGGCAGCCTAGCATAGCAGGGGTGGGGTGGGGGTGGCAAGACACCTCTGCTCCCAGCATGGCAGCTGACCACCTACCCCCAACCTAGTGCAGGAGCTATTTCCTCCAGCAGGGGCAGCTTTGAGTCCCTGCTCTCTCGGGCAGTGACACCTCTCTGGGTCACACTTATGTCAAGATGGCAGGACCAGCATAGGCCATGTATGTTCTCCCTCCAGGTGGGCTCAAAAGCCTGAGAGAGAACACAGCATAGACAAGCTTACTCAGGAAGCCAAGTGGGCATGACAGGACATAGGCAGTGCTCATACTCAACAATTTGTCACTGGGTCAACGGATCATTACTAACCATCCCTGACAAACACTGGGACACACTTTATTTCCTCTGCTCCCTGTAAGAGCCAGGCTGGTGCACCCAGCTCATGTGCTGGGAAGCTGCAGGTACTTACATTGAGTCGCACAGCCAGCTGGTTCATGGGTGGATACATGCTCAATGCCAGCTCATCAACGCTAGGGTAGAACACAGAGGTTTCAGTATGAAAGGGACCTTTAACAGTCAGCCCAAATAATGGATGGGCAAAGGCTAAGGCTGCATCCAAACACATTAACTGGGGCAGCAAGTAAGGAGCTGCAGAGTTCAGCAGGAAGCAAACATCAGCTGTGTCTAACATGTACAGTCTCATTTCTGCCCCAACCCTCAGTGACAGCTCTCCATCACAGCAAAGGTATTACCTCTGAGGAGTTTTCTCCTGTCAGCACAACTCTCCTACACTATCCCCATGGAATCGCCCTCACAGAGGCCATCACTAACTCAGAGGGAAACCCTCACATAATGCAGTTCCCTGACTCAGCAGGCCCTAAACCAGACAGCAATGAGAGGGGGAGGGGACTGACTCACCTCGGGCTGATCTCATTGGTCATGTCTGCAAGATCATCCAGCTGAGCCACCTGTTCAGGGGTGTCCGCTTTCCCATAAACCTTCACTGCACCTGAAATCTTCTTCAGGCAGGCTTTGGAGGCCTTCATCAGCCCCATGCAGGGTCCAAGTAGCTTCCGGTCAGCCTCAGACCAGTAGGTGTCCCTATTGCCACGAGAGCCCAGCTCCTCATCCTCCATGACATCTCCATAGGGGTCCTGATCTTCTACCTGAGCCTGAGGACATTTGTTGGACATCAGAAGCCCACCACATACCCCCTAAGTGCCCCTGATGGAATGAGTTAGTACTAACAACAGCCTGCTTAGGTACTTGGCAGGGTTTCCCTGGAATGTCCTCAGAACTGATGCAGTCAAACACTTTAGACCTTCTCTCCTTTGGGAACTCGCTTAAAAGTCAACATCTCAGGCATATCCAGGCCATTGAGCAGCCAGAGCCTAGCAGGCAGCCCCTCCTCTAACCCTATGCCAGCAAACTAAGCCATGCAAAGATAATTCAAGGCACTGGTTGCACAGAAGTCACATATTAAGTGGGAACTAGGTTGAGGTTTGGACACTCAAGCAGGTCCATGCACTGAAGGATATCATGGTTTGGGTCAGAAGCAAGATACAGGAGCCATGACAAGCTGGGTAAATACCACAGACCCAGCTTTTATACAGTCCCTTGTAGAAACTCCTCCAGCTTGCCATGCACTCAAGGGATCACTCTTGTCTAAAAGAGTAGTGCCACACAGCCTCAACACCTCAGATTAAGTCTCTGTGCTCCAGCACTGCAGCTTCACAATATGAATGCTACCCTGCAAGTTCACTGCAAGACTCTGGTTCAAAGACTTTCTGCCCTCTCCAGGGATCCATGTCCCTCTGCAAATATTTGCAGCAACATCAAGCAACCTTTTCAAAACAGGAGGACAGTTTTTAGTCAACTGAAACCTCATCAACAAATCCTTAGATCACATAGGAAAGCAAAAGCGAGACAGTCCACACTGATAAAGACACCCTAGGACAAGGCTTGACAAACCATTTGTAGCATGGCACTTAGCTTCACCAGAGAACTGCATGGCAGAGCAGCCCCTGGCACCTAACAATACAGCTGCTAGCACCTGCAGTGGCGGGGGTGAGGCTCTGTGCTGCCAAAAGTGATAGCAGTGGTTCTTTTGGTGGTGGGGGAGGGGGAGGGGAAGATGTTCCAGCTAGGTGCCTTAGTTTGAAGCTGAGCACCTAGCTGGGCTGCAATTTTGTTGAGCCCTGCTCTAGGACCCATCTTGGTTTTCTTTTTCTCTGCCTCTTTTGCGCCCCAGATGAGAGCTCCTGTATCCCTCCAAAGCCAGCTCTTATCCTAGCCTCCTGTCACCTTTCAGTCCTCTGTCTCCTTCCATGCAAACCATTACTTATTCCCCACTGGTGGGGTTTCCCATACATAGGTGTCAATTGCTCAGCCCTTCAGGTTCCTATTGTTCCTCCAGTCCCCCCATTGATACGGTTCTGTTTCAACCAGTCCTTAATGACCAATTATGCCATCCCAGATAGTTAAGTGACAAACATCTCCCATCTCTTGCTTTGCTCCAGGAGTATTTTAGCCCTTTGTCATACATAATTATGATTGTTACCCAATGTAAGTAATTGCCATGTATATCATTCATAAAAACACAGAATTCCAATTCATCATAGCAGAAACCACACCTCCATTCCATTACATCATCACTACAGTATACCCCCCACGAGGCGACTCTGTCCTGAAAAAAAATGGCCTCCTCACCTGCTCCATCTCCTCCAGAGCATCCCTGACCACACCCAGATAGGTGGCCATGGCTGACAAGACTGCTGCCTGGTTATCTGCACACAGAGGTCAAAGAGAGAAGGATGAAAAGGTGACTGTACAGATTCTTACAGCTCCCCAATACATCCCCGTGGGCTCCTTTGGCTTACTGCATCAGTCACCTGCATAGAACTGCAATGGCCCCACCTGGCTTCTAAGCCTGGAGTAACTCCAGGAATGGCATCATTTCTGCTGCAGGAGCTGGTCTCCCAGATACCAGCTGCAGTATTTCCTTTCAGTACATTCAAGGACAGACCATTTATGAAGCCCACAACCCACTTTGCATCCATATCACTCACCTCGTGGCAGGTGGGAAATCTGTTCACACGCCTCCCATATGCCACCAGTTGATATAAGCCGCTCCTGAGACAAACTGAAATAAAGAAGAGAGTCCCTCACAGAGCTGGCATCTATAAACAAATCACCAGCACTTAGCAAGAGGCAGGAAATATGGAGCGCCAAAAATAAGGCACCTGGCCAACCAAGTAATCTGTGCCCACAACAGCCTACTCCAGATCGCACAAGCTACCCGGCAACACACTTATTCCCCTTACCTCCTTTACAAGAGTCCTACTGCTCCCAGGCCACTCCTCCCTGCCACATTCAACCCTCTGGGCAGGATGAGGTGTGTGTTGTCACAGCACCAGTCAGTTACTGTTTTGGGAAGAGAGGGTGTGCAGGGGGCTTTCATTTTCTTTTCCCATCTCTTTAACCTTGCAGTATTTAATGGGGGCACTGCTGGATCAGCATTACCTCTGCAGTGGAGTACTGATAATCACTTCTGTGAGCTGGATCATTCCTTCCACCACATTGGCAGTGGCATCTCGCACCATCTTCCGCAGAGTGGTACCTAGATGAGATTGAGCAAGGAATGATACCGCCTGACACTATCACAGTGGGAAAAAAGCCATCCCCACTTCCCAACACAGAAGAGGTTAAACAGGCATGGCTATGCCTTTTGTGTAAAGCACACTCAGGCCTTCTGAACGCGTCTTCTGCTCTTTTATCCTCACTTTCCTATAGAGCCTTTGGACAAAGATCTCAACACTCTTGACAGACATGAATCAAGATGCATTGCTCCTGACACTAGCCCCACTTACAGATGAAGAAACTGAGGTACAGAGAAAATGGACTGAATTACTGAAGGCATACCACGAGTCTGTATCAAAACTGAGATTAGGAATCCCCTTGCCTTTGACTCTGCCTTCTACAACTTGGTGCCTTGTGAATGTCAGCTTTCTTTTTGAGAGAAGGAAGAACTGGCACTAGCCTGCTCTCCCTGCCTCACCTTGGTCCTTAGGGAGCAAGTAATACACTGTGGCAGCTGCCAGGACAGCATTCTGGACACCTTCACTCAGTTTTTGACAGTCCTGAAAACAAATGAACAAAAAGGATCAAGAATGAATGGGGTGAGGCTGCAATCACATTAAACCTGCCAGCTCCACCTCTAAATGCAGATCACTTTATTATAGACTCTCTCTTAGCTGGAGACTCTGCTAACTGGAGGAGAAACAAAAAGCCATCCGAGGGTGATGGGGAAGAAGGTGAAGGACCAGATTCCAAGACCCTTAGATTGTTTTGAAACCTAACAACCGAGTAAGGCAGAATCTGGTGCTCATCTATCTAATGCAACACCATACTCTGGCCATAGAAGAACCTTCTCCCCATCCCAAGGCATTCTTATATTGATAATTTGGTGGTGCTGGCTGGGGAGGAAGAGAGAAAAGGGGAGGAGGAGAGTTTGGTCTACTGTCTCAAATTATGTGGCTCTTTTCCCAGAAACACCTCGGTTGAAATCTTCCGCAGCCAATCAGCTGCTCCCAAGCCCTGACAATTCCCTAGGTAACAAGACTGGAAAGTCACATGCCAGTCTAAAGAAAAGTGAAAGGCGGGGGTTACAACAAATGTCAGTGAGGAGAACCATTTTTTTTTTTTAAATTATTTTTAACCAAAACTAATTTTGCCCTAGTTCAAGAGAGAAAGACACAAGAGGGGACTGCAAGGTAGGAGACATGTTGAGATTTGCCTTCATGTAAGGCACGCACCCACCTCTGTAGAAGGCAGCGGAAGCCTCGAGAATGCCAGACTCAACTTTGTAGCTTCCTGGGATGTTGCTTTGAATGTCTGACCTAAGGAACAGTTTAATAGAACATTAGGCAGCAACTAAAGCAAAAGGAAGAGTCACCAGGACAGCCATTCACACAGCCTCTTTCCCACCTTAGATAAAGCAGTTCCCAGTTAGGAAACCCAGCTTAAGGAAGGAGGTGGAGGTAATTCAGAGGAACACAAACTGTTAAACTCGTTAGACAAAGTTCCATCTAGCCCAAAGTCCTGTGTACCCTAGGACCAGCCTCCTCACAGGAAGCTCTATAATATTTATAGGTTTAGTTATGAAATTAAAGAATTAAAGTTAGCTTAATTTTTAAGAAAATAGTACATTTACTAGTAAGAAAGAAAATGACAATCAGCAAATAAATGAAAACTGAGAATAAGTTATGACACCAGAAGGTAGAATGGGAAGAATATATTGTTCAAAAAGTAAGTAATACAAAAAAGCTGCAGTAATGTGACAAAGAAACATGTGTCTTAAACACAAATTTCCCCACTGTTCTTCTAGTAAGCAAGGAGACAAGAAAAGAAGGCCATGGAGGGAGGAATGCAGCAAGAATAAACTGCTTCAGACTGGGTGTTTGCTAATGCTAACCAGTTACCCATGAACCTAAAGGGTCTTTATCAGATCTGATCCAACCATGCTGAGGAAAACCAGAGTAAGACAACCATTTTCTGGTTTGCTCCATCTCCGACTATAATTGATCATAAATTTATGGACATGTGGTGGTGTACCAGCTGTCCCTGACTGCTTTTCATTTAGGCTTTTTAAGCATAAAGCAATTGTGCATAGATATCACTTGACTTTTGGACTTAATAAAAGAATGTATGGTTAATGTCTGGTGGTGCCCTGTATTATTAATACTTATAAAAACTAATTCCAATAATGTTAATTTGTCTTTTAAATACTATTAGGTGCTTATTCTGAGTGAATTCCACAGCTAGAGTTATGGACTGTGGGGAAAAAGATCTCTTTTCACTTTTAGCCCATTTGCTGCTTGGAACAGATTTATCATGTCGCCTCTTATTTATTTCTGAAACAAAACAGTCCTGTTATTTTAATTACAGTATCTTCATCTAGCAATCTCTGGGCCACTCATGCCACTCCTCTCTGAAAGCCCTGTTTCTGCTATACCCTTTCAGAAATCGGGTGACTAACACGGACACAGTACTCCTACTAAAGGAGTACCACTGATTTACAGTATGCTCAGTCTTATTTTCTATGTTGTCCCTGATATAAACTATTTTCTTTATCTTTTTTTGGCCACAGATACAAGTTGTAGAGAGGTTTTAGCTGAGCTGTCCCAAACAAGACCTGTGTCTTTTTCCTGAGCAACTACAATTCATTTGAAACCTGAGTTATTGCGCCTTATAGCATGCATAACCTTAGACTCATAGACTCTAAGGTCAGCAGGGACCAATACGACCATCTAGTCTGATCTCCTGCAAAATGCAGGTCTCAAAACCTCACCCACCCACTCCAGCAAAAGGCCACTAGCCTACAACTGAGTTATTAGATACAGAGAATTCACCGGTAGGTGAGCCAGGCTCTGTGCTACAGAGGAAGGCGGAAACCCCCCCCCCAATCTACCCTCCCTTCTTAGGCCACTATCCACCACCTGTAGCCAAAGATCAGTCAATTTCCAAAACAGGCTATCTGATCATACCATCCTCTCCATAAATGTATCAAGCTCAGTTTTGAAAGCAGGTATGGTTTTTGCCCCCACAGCTCCCCTTGGAAGGTTATTCTTGTTCTTGTCAGCACTGACTTTTTCTTGTGTCATCCATCACTTAGCTTGGTTCGATTCATTTGAAATCCATAAGAGAGTCTTCTCTGATCCTGCAAACTCTGAAGTGCTACCATAGATTCAACTTCCCAAATTCTTTAAGACCATCTGAAGACCACCATAATCTTTAAAAATATATCAGCAACATTACTTGAGTGCAGGGAATGTGACACCTTCCCAAGTTGTTAGCTCCTGCTGGCAAGTAGCAGGACAATATAGGAGTTACCAAAGCCACTGTGGCAAGGGAATACAAGCAGTGCCTAAAGCTTGTTTGGACTTTGTTTTCAAAACAGATTTCTTCAGTAGCTCTCCCCCTCTTCCCCACACACCAAAACGCTGCAGTGCAAGGACTTGCCTGCTGGGGGTGAGTGAAGTCTACGATTCTGACAGCATTCGCGCACATGGTGGGACAGAATCGGCAGCCTGACAGGAGCGGCACGGAAGCCTGCTCGGCTCCTTCCCTTGGTCCCACGGGGGGCTCCAAGGGGCCTAAGCAGGGCCCTTACCTAGCATCTCCCAGAAGCGCTGCTGCTCAAAGGCCTGGCTGCTCTCCCTCGACTCCGCTTCTGCAAAGAGACCCACACAGCGCCTCAGAAAAGGCCGGGGCCCCCCGCGCCCGCCAACTCTCCCGGGCCGGAGCCCCCCGCGCCCGCCAACCCTCCCGGGCCGGCGCACCTCGGATTCGGGACCGCACCGCCCCCAGGGCCTCACGGAGGTATCGCAACGGCTCCAACACCCGCCCGGGCCGCGCAGCCGCGACCTCCATCCACTCCCGCTCCGGCGCTGCCGGTGCTCGGTTTGCGACGCTCACGACGGACGGCGAAGCACCGCCCTCGCTCTCCGCCTGCTCCGGGACCGCGCGCCCAGCCTGCCGAGGCAACAGCGGCCACGTCCGCCCAAATAAGGCCACCGCCGCCCGCTTCCGGTCACGGGACTCGAGCGTCTCTGTTGTGGGCGGGGCCGCGGGCAACCGAGGCAAAGCTGCGCAGGCCCGGCCCCGCCCCCCCCCCGTTAGAGCAGCGAGCTCGGGGCGGTGGCGGTGGCGGAGACCAGCAGCTGTTGGCGGCCGGGGTCGGACGCTCCGGCGGTAAATCAACTCGCTCGGCCGCCTGTGTTTTGCTGACCTGGGCTAACCGGGCGACCCCTCTGGCTCCGGGGAGAACGGCCACGCCGGGGTTCGCTCCCGGGCGAGAAGCGGCAGACGGGGAGCACGCGGCCGTTAGGGTGGCGGGGCTCTAGCCCAGACTCCAGCCAGCGAGGCACTAGCCGCAAGAGCTACTTCCGAGCCCGCCCCGCACCAGCAGGTCTCTGCAACTCGAGCCCCTTGAGACATGGGGCGCTTTCCTCGTGGGCAGGGAGCATGCAGGCCCCTGACAGCGAAACACTCGTGAGGGGCGGGGCAGGCTCGGGCACAGCCAGACGGGCCCCCCTACAGAGACCCCCCCCGGCCTAGGGGGGGTAGCAGATACAGAGCAGCTTGGGGGAACTGCCCAACCCCTGCCCCCCCCCAAGAGGGGTGCCCTTGAGCCGTTTTCTCAGCACGCTCCCCACGAGCCATGGCTACATCCCACCCTAGCGCAGCAGGAATAAAGTGAGGCCAGGGAGGGAGAGTACCGGGCAGTGCAGTAAGGAGCTGGGTGGGCTAGGGGACAGAGAGCACAACACACTCCACATCTCACTTAAATGGCTATGAATAAAATGTATTGGTCTATAAAAGATTTAGAGTTAAACAATCAGTGCAATGAGCAATAGCCAGAGCTACTGCAGGGGCTGATGCCACCACAGACTGGTGCCAGCCAGCCCTGGAATCACATTAGGCCCCACACATGCTTCAGGAATTTGTTACATCTATTTCATTTAGTTACTTGATTCCACAGATAAAGTGCCAATAGGAAATAGGACTAATTCTAGCAATGAACACCAGCAAGTCTTACAAGAAGAAACCCAATTTACCAAGCAGAGCCAGCGAGTACCAGCTAGCAACTGCACACACTATGCAGCTTGGCAGTAGGGGAAGAAAGGGCATTCGGAGGATTAAAAGTTGTTCTACAGCAGGAGGACAGAGCTCTTTTATAACATCCTGTGTAGCGCTTCAAAGTTCAGCATGTTATTTGCTGTTTCTGACCAAGCCGCATGAGCTGCCCCATCCATTTCAGAAGCCAGACGGTTGCTGTGCTCCAACATGTGGTTTGCACCCCCAATAACTGCCTTACACTCTGGGCACTTGCTCCTTTCCATTGCACCACCACAGTCACCAATCACATAAATGTGATCATTGGGGCATTTAAACCAGTGACCTTGTGGGTAGCCAAAAGCACTAACAATCTGCACTCGCTCCTCCTCAGAGATTCCCAATCCAGACTCTGGTAAAACTGACTTTAGTTCTTCCATTTTCATCTTCACCACCTTTTCATCCTCTTGGGTGAATTTCTTCGTTCCCTCTAGGATCTGCCGCAGAGTGGCAACTTCTCTCAAAATAGAAGCATTCATCTTTGCAGTTGCTGTTTTACATCTGGCCAGGAGACTCACCAAGTATGTAAGCCTCTGAATCTCATTCTGGAGGTCAGAGAGCTCCTGGCTAGTGAAGCTCAGACGGGGCTTGTCTAACCATTCCTGGATTTCAGCCAGTCTCTTCCTTAGTGCTTCCTTCTCATTCACATCAAGCTTGTTTAGGGAATTCATCAGCTCACCCAGATGCCCATAGAAGCCAATCAGGTTCTCAAGGAGTCCAATGCTCTTTGTGGAGAGATCAGGCTGTGTCAGCTTCTCCTCCAGCATGAGGTATTTAATGGACAGATTCCTTCGAAGAACACCCTTCCCTTCCAGCACACCCTGCAGTCTGTGCCTGCTAGTTTCAATTTCACTTACTGGACCTTGGATTCTCTCCTTTACTCTCTCTATCTCCTCCAACCGCCTTTTCACTATGGTGCCATACCTCAAGTTCTTCCTGATGGGGGTCTGGCAGCTGGGGCAGACCTTCAGCTTGATGACAATTTCATCTTCATCCATGTAATGGTCAAGGCCTTGGGCCTCAAAGATATGGCCACAGTCCTCCAGCTCCACAAAGTGAGCATTTGGCTCATCCTCATAGCCAAAAAAGATCTGGGTGACTTCATCATGGTGACACACACGGCACTTTTTTGGGCAAGGTTCCCCACACAACCCAATGCAAGGATGACCACAGCGCAGGACCTTAGTGCATGGTACGTCACACCGGGGCCTGTTGCAGGGTTCACAGCAAAGCTTAGTACACAGGTAATGCTGACATCGCCACTCACATGGCTCCACACATGAGATACACATCTCTCCACATTTCTTTTTGCACTGACTGTGGATGCAGTGGTTCTGACAAGCTTGTTGGCATGGAGGGCATTCCCTGGTGCAAGGCTGCTGACATTTGTGGGAGCAGATCAAGAAGCGTTTACATGGACTCTTGCAATGCTCATGAAATCGCCCTTCAAAGCAGGTATGGCAGGAACCCGGGCACACATGGCCACAATCCAGTGGGACAGTGCATTTGGTTTTGCATTTCACAGGCATCCCATGTTTCATCTCCACTGATATCCAGCATTTCACCTGCTGGCTGTGGCCACATTTCAGTGTGACCATAACCATCTCAAGACACTTCACACTGCATTCCTTCCCACAACACATGCTACATCTGTGGCCACATTTCAGGTATTTCTGACAAGGCTCTTGACAGCAAAACTCACTCTCAGAAGTGGAGCAAGGGACCATCTGCTGGTGGCCACACTTCGGGATGGTTTTCAGCACCTTCACTATGCATGGTCCACAGCACTCAAAGCACAACTGAGGGCAACGATGGCCATCTTTGCAGAGCACCTTCTGACAGGGCTTCATACACTGAAATTCTTTGTGCTCCAAGTCATATGGGTGACATGCTCTAGTGCAGACATGTCCACAACTCAGCCTGAATTCACAGGGACGACTACAGCCACCTTCAGGAACTTTGCAGAAGTCTGCTCCCTTGGATACCAGAGTCCTAGTATCAGGATGGTTCTGGCAGCACAGCTGCAGTGAGCGGCCAATATGTCCCTTCTCCCTTAGGGTGTGAATGATCTTGCTCCAGAGAGGAACTTTGCCAAGCATTCCCATATTCCCAATACAATATAGCCCCTTCTTAGCTCTGGATAATGCAACGCAGATACGATTGGAAATCTGCAGGAACCCAGCTCTCTCTTCCTTGTTACTGCGCACAAGTGATAGCAAGATAATGTCATTCTCCTCCCCCTGATACTTATCCACCACATGAACCTTCACCCCTGCGAAGAGCTTGGCAGGCATGAGTTTGCGCAGGCAAAAGAGCTGCCCAGTGTAGGTGGTGAGGATGGTAATTTGAGAGGGCAAGTAGTCCTGGCATAAGAAGTATTTGCACAGCTCCACCACAAACTGGGCCTCATGTGGATTCTGATGGCTTTTCCCTTCCTGGATCTCTTGTTCCGGGAAGTCATGCTCCACAAAGAAAAGATTAGATAAGACCCCCTGAAAAGAAAACAGGAAAATGTCACCAAAGAATTCTAACCTTCCAACACTGAAACCCCCTTTTTCATGCTTATGGTGACCCATTTAGCAGTTCCTCTGTAGATTAATGGGATTCGGGGTGGGAGACTGTGGTCATTGGACACATAAGTCAAACATCCCTCAGTCAGACCCTTCGTATTAAATTTGTAAGGGAGAGTCTGGGAGCTTATTGACTACACTTAGTGTCCCACTGGCACATCACTGAATCCAAGAATCCAGGAACATGTAGCAGATATGATTATTTTAATTAGAGTCCAACAGCTACAACTTATTCTTTGGGTTACAAAGAGGCGTGTGTGCTAGTGGCTTATTCCCATGCTACAAACAAGCCCTTTGAGTTGCCTGTAACAATAATTGCATTGATTCAACGTATGGTTTCCCCATTAGAGCAAAAGCCAATATTCAGGGTTAGGGTTCACAGATTCATAGAATTTAAGGCCAGGGGACTATTAGACCATCTAGTCTGACCTCATGTATAACACAGGCAAAGAAATTGCTCCTGTATTGATCCCACTAATGTGTACAACTAAAGCATCTTCCAGAAAGGTGCCTAGTCTTGAAGAAATCATGAGCTGAAGAATGCACCATCTCCCTGGGAAGTTTTTTTCCAGTGATTGATCACCCTTCACTGTTAAAGATTGGTGCCTTATTTCTAATTGGAATGCCTCTGCCTTCAGCTTCCAGTCACTGGCTTTTGTTTTCCATTTCTCTGCTAAATTAAACAGCCCTTTAATACCTAGTATATTCTCCCTATGAAAGTGCTTAGCTTTTGGGGGCATGGACAGCCTTTCTGCTCTGTATTTGTAAAGTACCTAGCATAATGGGGTCCAAGTCCTTGACTAGGGCAGTATGCTTTATGGCACAGGTTGGCAACCACCGGCACACGTGCCAACCAGGGCACGCGGGCTGATCCTGAGTGGTATGCATGACAGCTCAGGCCCCCCCACTGGCCCCGCCCCCCAGCAGGGCCTACAGCCACAAGTGCCATGGCTCCAGGCCCCTGCTGGCCACGTTTCCCTGCCAGGGCCAGATTAATCGGCCCCGGGCCCCCGGACTGCCCCCCACTGAGGGGCCCCCATGGGGTCACCCACCCCCACTGTGGGGCCATCCCTATGGGGGTCCCCCACCCCCACCATGGGGCCCCAGCCTTGGGGCCCATCTTAAGGGCCAGGCTCTCACCACCCCGTCGCTGGGGGAGGGGAGAGGGGGGTGCCAGGGCACTCCTGCCCCGGCCCTGCTCCAGCCAGTCTGCCAGAAGGGTGGGCAGCGTGGCGCAGGTCCCTACAGGCCCTCGAGAGTGGCATGCTGGGCCGGAGCAGCATAGCCTCAAGCCACCGGCCACACCAGCTGGCCCCACCCCCAGGTGGTGCAAGTGGGCTCTGCCCACCCCGGACCAGCCAGCTCAGGGGCGGAGTGCAGATCCCTCCTGTCTCCCCCCCCAGCCTGCCCCTCTCCACACAGCGCTGGCTGGGCAGGAGTACTCTCTGCGCTCCTGCCTTGCCAGCGCTGAGTGGGGTCATCTCTGGATTATGAGAGGGTTTAGGGGCTTGAGCCTGGGACCCCCATTTTGCCAGGGCCCAGGGCTTAACCTCCTAAAGCCCCTTTGATAAGCTTTCATGGGCTATAACCCACTTTGTCAGATGCAAGTGGATTGTAGCCCTCGAAAGCTTATGCCGAAGAAAATCTGTTAGTCTATAAGGTGCCACAGGACTCTCACTGTTTTTGCTGTACACAGACTAACACAGCTACCCCTCTGGAAATTTTTAAATTATGGATCCTATCTCTGTAAGCAGTATTGCAGTATTAGTTTCACCAATGCAGTATATAGAGATAAAAATCACACTCCTACCTCATCTGATTATTTATATAAATTATCGAGTTTTAACTCAATCAAAGAGGCATCTGTACTTGAATACAAACTCGCAGAAGTGACTGTTCTGGATGATAGATGCAGAGGGTCATTCTAGCCAGTGGGGTGGGGGCGCTGAGGCTGAGACAGAAACCGCTCATTGCCCTCTATAAACTCACTTTGATGTTTTCATACTTGAGGACAGAGGGATGGTTTTCCAGTTCCTGGTATATGTGGGGAGTGAGGAGCTGGGCGATCTCAGGGCGCATGCGGTGCTGAAACACAAACAGAAATTACAGGAGTAGCACTCTGAGGAAAAAGTAGCAGCCAACATCAATGGGAAAATGTCTGATATGATGGAGTAAGCTGAACTATCCCTCCACTTTCACTTCATCAGGGAGACAATGACCAAATACAAGACAATTATGCTTCAGAAATAGGAACTAACCCTCTGCTCTGTCACCAATTCCAGCTCAACCAGATGGAAGTGACCAAATATATCTTCATGAAGATATGGGACTGTAAATAAATGTGCTGGTTTCAGTACAGTTCCCACTGGACAAGTTGTCCAGATCACAGAAGCCACCATCAGCATGACATCTCATCAAAGATGGCAAGGACTGAATGTGTCTGAAACAGAAGTCCCCTCTAGAAAGAGAATTAGCACCTTTAGATGCTGAGATACCATAGAGATGGGTGCAGGACAAGAATATCTATTTTAGACCTATAAGACTACGGGAGAAAAAGGAATGTGAGGAAACTTGTGCTGCCAATACCCAACCAGTTCTCAGTCCAGGAAAGGACTTCAGGGACCCAGGGCTGCCAATCAGTATCTTTCACTGGCAGTAAATAGTAAAGGAACCAAGACTCTTAAAAAACTGCTTGCACCAGCTCGAGTTACACAGCAGGGATAGAGCCCGAGAGCTGAAAGTCTGGCCCAGTAGGTGTAATGCCTGTGTCTTAAATGGACACAGAAGCTAGTACGTGTGAAAAGTGCAACATGTTTTTCTTCCACATTGCTCTGGGAGCAGGAAGATGAGGCTGAGCTTCCTACACACTCCAAGTCCGTAAATTCCTACATCATGGAAAAGGAATACAGTAAACGGATGTTATAGAGCTGACCCTCACTTGATAATTCAGGCGGACAAAGGGCAGGCCAACTTTCACCAGTCGCTCAAAGAGGGACATCTCTAGGTTGAAGTTCTTGGCCAAGTCATAGACGTTGGCACTGGGCCGCAGCTGAAAAATAAAGTGTTGAGTCCAGATGTTAGAAGTTCTTTTCCCTACCCTCCATATGCAGTGCTCTCCTTTCTCCATGTCTGTACAATCTCAGCCCCCACCAGAGAAAGGGCACAGACAGAATTTCTGAAGCAGTTACAAATGTTAGGGCCAGACGTGGCTACACTGGATCAGGCTTAGAAGTAAGCAAGGTAAAGTTACTGGCAGGGCTGTACAGTAGTATTGACCCCAGAAGCGTACGAGGGGCTGAGGAGGGGCATAGGAGGAGACTGCCCTTGTGGATACGACAAACCTGTGGAACCCTCCTGCTTGGCATTTAATTGTGCCCAATCCCCTGTCCCTGTACAGCGGAGGAGGACACACATGGACACGTTACCTGCTGATGGTCTCCAATGAGGATGAGGTGCTGACAGGCTTTGCTCAGCGTGGTGATGGTGTGAGCTTCCAGCACTTCTGCTGCTTCTTCCACTATGACAATTCGAGGCTCCACTTTCTGTAGGATCTGACGATATTTAGCAGCACCTGGTGGAAAAGAGAGGCACACTCAACAGAACAGAACGCCCCTTACAGGCAGTCAGCTGGTGCCCAGGGCCTCCAAGGTAGATACTTTAAGGCAGGGGTTTTCAAATCATGGGTTGGGACCTAGTACTGGGTCGCAGACCCTCAGGTACTGGGTCGCGGCATCTCCTGCTGCCGCCACTGAAGACTGGACTGCATTGCTCAAAGATGTAATTGTTGGGTCACACACATAAATGATTTTTTTCAACTGGGTCCTGAGGAAAAAAATTTGGCCACTCAAACCACTGCTTTAAGAGAGGGAGAGAACATAATCAGGTCTCAATTCCTTTGAGTTCCCAGGAAGACACAAGGGGTTTTCTGCCAAGTACTGCAAATTCCAAGACTCATCCCCAACGGGGCTTGGTAGCTGGCATTTTGGCCCATGCCCAGGATGGCTCCTAAGAGTGGGAAAAGTGGTGGTGACACCAAAGATCTCTTGATGCTCACTGGCAGAAAGAAGAGATATGCATAAGAGTTACAAGAGTCTGGTGTCCACAACTAGTTACTGAAGAGTCTCATGTGAGGTCTCTACAGATCATCATAATCTTTGCTAAATGTATTTGTGGATAATACGAGAGAGAGAGAGAGAGGGTGTGAGTGTGAGTTAAATTATGGCTTTAAGGCAGTGACATGCCTTAAGACAGATTCCACCATACAGGAGGAACTCTCTAAAGTTTTGCAACTCCTGAAGGAGGATCTAAGCCAGGGCTCAGTTTCTGGTAAACCCAGATTTTGAAAATCCTTTCCTGGTGTTCACAGACATGAGGCTCGGCCCAGTGTCAGTGCAAGCCGATGCTAAGCGGGAGACACACCCCATCATGTACTTGATCAAGAAACTGCTTTCCCAGGGGCATAACTATGCTACCATAGAGAAAAAAATGCCTGGCCATAGTGTAGGCTTGTAAGAAGCTGCAGCTGTATCTATTTGGGTGGCACTATACTGTGTATACTGATCACTCTCCTCATCAAATGTAAGAGGTTAATACCAAGCTTCTGAAATGGAGTTTGATTGTCATAAGAACATAAGAAAGGCCATTCTGGGTCAGACCAGAGGTCCATCCAGCCCAGTATCTGTCTACCGACAGTGGCCAGTGCCCAGGTGCCCCAGAGGGAGTGAACCTAACAGGCAATGATCAAGTGATCACTCTCCTGCCATCCGTCTCCATCCTCCGATAAGCAGAGGCTAGGGACACTATTCTTAACCCCTTTCTGGCTAATAGCCATTTATGGACTTAGCCACCATGAACTTATCCAGTTCCCTTTTAAATATTGTTATAGTCCCAGCCTTCACAACCTCCTCAGGTAAGGAGTTCCACAAGTTGACTGTGCGTTGTGTGAAGAAGAACTTCCTTTTATTTGTTTTGAACCTGCTACCTATCAGTTTCATTTGGTGACCCCTGGTTCTTGTATTATGGGAGTATTTAAACAACTTTTCCTTGTCCACTTTTTCCACATCAGTCATAATTTTATATACTTCTATCATGTCCCCCCTCTGTCTCCTCTTTTCCAAGCTGAAGAGGCCCAGCCTTTTCAATCGTTCCTCATACGAGGCACTCTCCAAACCCCTAATCATTTTAGTTGCCCTTTTCTGAACCTTTTCTAGTGCTAGAATATCTTTTTTGAGATGAGGAGACCACATCTGTACACAGTATTCGAGATGTGGGCGTACCATGGATTTATATAAGGGCAATAATACATTTGCAGTCTTATTTTCTATCCCCTTTTTAATGATCCCTAACATCCTGTTTGCTTTTTTGACCGCCTCCGCACACTGTACGGACATCTTCAGAGAACTATCCACAATGACTCCAAGATCTTTTTCTTGACTCGTTGTAGCCAAATTAGCCCCCATCATATTATAGGTATAGTTGGGGTTATTTTTTCCAATGTGCATTACTTTACACTTATCCACATTAAATTTCATTTGCCATTTGGATGCCCAATCACTTAGTTTTGTGAGATCTTTTTGAAGTTCTTCACAATCTGCTTTGGTCTTGACTATCTTGAGTAGTTTAGTATCGTCTGCAAACTTAGCTACCTCACTATTTACCCCTTTCTCCAGATCATTTATGAATAAATTGAATAGGACTGGTCCTAGGACCGACCCTTGGGGAACACCACTAGCTACCCTTTTCCAATCTGAGAATTTACCATTTACTCCTACCCTTTGTTCCCTGTCTTTTAACCAGTTCTCAATCCATGAAAGGACCTTCCCTTTTATCCCATGACAACTTAACTTACGTAACAGCCTTTGGTGAGGGACCTTGTCAAATGCTTTCTGGAAATCTAAGTACACTATGTCCACTGGATCCCCCCTGTCCACATGTTTGTTAACCCCTTCAAAGAACTCTAATAGATTAGTAAGACACGATTTCCCCTTACAGAAACCATGTTGCCTATTGCTCAACAGTTTATGTTTTTCTATGTGACTGACAATTTTATTCTTAACTATTGTTTCAACTAATTTGCCCGGTACCGACGTTAGACTTACCGGTCTGTAATTGCTGGGATCCCCTCTAGGGCCCTTTTTAAATATTGGCGTTACATTAGCCGACTTCCAGTCTTTGGGTACCGAAGCCATTTTAAGGGACAGGTTACAAATCTTAGTTAACAGTTCCGCGACTTCACATTTGAGTTCTTTCAGAACTCTTGGGTGAATGCCATCTGGTCCCGGTGACTTGTTAATTGTCCAGAATTGTGATATGGAAGTGATTCATATTAGAGTGCAGACCTGAACTCATTGATGTGACCATGCACCCATTGGTCTCAAAGGGGAGATCAGTGACAAAGTAGGAATATTTTGTAATATTTTGGATGATTATATGTGCCTCTGTTTCTTCTATGTGCTGCCTGGTTAACTAGGTGTGGGAGAGGGGGAGATATTTTTACTCTTTGCAGAGATCCAGCTGTGATTGTTGCTTGACTATCTGGATCCTGAGCTCCTGCTCCTAGACAGTCCCACAAAGACAATAGGCCTGGACATTTGGACCTTAGCAGACCCCTCTGAAGGAAGCCAATCAGTTTTGACCAGCTGGAGAATACAGAGCTAAGAAGAAAAGCTCAGTCAATTTTTCCTGGGAACAGAAAAAAGGACTAAGGAAAGTCAGGAGGGTTGCTAAAGTGTGGCAGCTGGAAGAATTCTCTTCTGCACTGAGGCAAAGACAGCACTCACAGCTCTGGACAGACCCAGACGGAATTTGCTTTACTGAAGTCAAGATATACCACATCTGTCATTTTTCCACATGGCTTGTTACCCTGGGTTGGTTTGACATCATTTATTCTTAAAAACACCATGCTGATTAGTAGCTCTCACCTTATCTTCTAGGTTCATGGCTTCACACACACACCACAATGATTCCGGAGATGGAGCCCATTGGGAGCTATCCCATTCAACTGAACTGGAACACAGTGATGGTGTGTTCCCCAAATGCCACTCACCTGTAGTTGTCATCCCTACAACCAGGGCCTCCTTGAGAATGCAGAGATCCTCCTGCAGCCTCAGCTCTGCCAATCTCTCTGCTGCCCCCTGGTACTGCTGCTCATGCTGCAGGATCTTTCGTCGAATTTCCCCTTGGTACATCTGTAGCCAACGCCTGGAGAGGGATATATATGATCACCAAGTGAAAGGTCCCTTCAATCCCTATTATTCTATGATTCAGTGCTTAGGGCACTAGCCTAGGTCTTATGTCAGGAGACCCATTTTCCAGACTTTGTGTGAGATCCTGGGCAACTAATTTATTCTTGGTGTCTTAGTCCCCAATCTGTAAAAGGGGGGAACAGCCCTGTTCTGTGTCACAGGTGCAAGAGGATAACTATATCAGAATTGGGAGGTGCTCAGATATTACAGTAGTGGGGGCCAGAGAAGTACTTTACAGAGATGGGGTAGCATGCCCACTGGGAGCAGTCTCTGGGCACCACCTTCCCAACAGACTCAAGAACATGGTCACCTGTAGAGCCTCCAACGGGAGCTAAGATCCAGCTGCCACAGATCCTGGATAGACCTGGCCTCCACCTCGGTCATTGCAGTCAGTTTACGGAGCTCAGCCCTCATCTTCTGTTTCATTTTCCTCTTCTGAGCTGGTTGCATCTGCAGGAAGAACTCCCATCAAGCAGTTACACTAAGAGTTCTCTGCACCAGCTTTCCCCTCATCATTCCTTCCCTGTCCAGACGCACCAAGAACGAGAGAGGGAAGGAACAAGTTTCCCAGACCCTGTGGATGTGTTTACCTCCCACTCCATGGCTTCCTGCTGTGGCTGGGCTGTCCCTTGACCCTGCTTTTCCAGCTTCATGGCCAGCAGCATATTCGCCAGTTCCATAACAGCGCTGTTCTCATCTTCTCTCCTTTGCTGAGGCCTACCTGCCTCCTCTTCCTCAATCACTCGGTCTGCCTGAATCAGGTCAGCCTCCTCTGGGATCTCCAGCAGCTGATCTCCCTCCTCCTCCTCCCCCTCATGCTCCTCCTCTCCATCCTGCTGGCCACCTAAAAGAGAGCAAATCAGCCATACATGGAGACATTAGCAAGGCCAATGCGGCTGAAGGGAGGACCAAGGGCAACTGCAGAAGGATGAGAAAGCAGTAGTGGAGAGGGCCAAGCCAGGATTTGAATTACTTTACAGACACTATCATCTCCACTCCCTTCCCCTCTAATGTCATGCACCTTTCAAAATCTGCTGGATGGCAGCTCCCTCTCTCCACGCACCTTCTGGCACATGCATTTGCTCCCCTACCACAGTCATCATGAATTGACGCACACTTGCAGGGTTGAGGCTCTTACCTGCATTCTCAGCCACTGGGTTCTCTGCACCATTCTGGGTGAAGGCAGTAACACCCAGACCCAACCACTCCAGAATCACCGAGTTCCTCGAACCCTTGTAGCAAAACCACTCATCATCCTGGTGCAATGAGAAAGAAATCAGCAATGCCTGTGCAGCTTGGCGCAGGAATGTGATGCCAGCCCATTATACACTGTTCTTCTACATGCACGCGCGCACACGCGCATGCACACAGCTTAACTAGTGCCAGATCCAAACCCATCAGCAGGACTCCTGCTTGCTACCTCACTGCAGCAGAAGTCTGTGTAGCATCATGTACTTCAGAAATCAGGATTTTTACTGAATTTAATATAAGATAAACAAGGAGTCCTGTGGCACTTGTAAAGACTAACGAATGTATTTATTGCATGAGTTTTTGTGGGAGAAAATCCCACTTTGTCAGATGCTTGAAGATGGAGAACTTACAGAATGGGAGGAAAATAAATGCAGGGAAATGTAAGTCATAGGATCAGGTCAGACTGTTTCAGCAAATCAAAACAGTAGTTTAGAGATTCAAACAGTGTGGAACAGCATATTAGAAGGCAGAGACGTAGAGGCAGAGAGAAGGCAAAGAGAAGGCCAAATCACCTTTTGTAGTAAGAAAGCCAAGAGATCTCTCTATTTAAGCCTAAGGCAAAGGTGTCAAATTTGCATATAAATTCCAACTCTACAGTTTCTCTTTGAAGCTTTCAAAGATTCAAAAACCAATAGTTCCAAAGGAGTTGCCATGTTAGTCTAGTTCAGCAAAACAAACAAGGAATCCTGTGGCACTTTTAAAGATGAACACATTTACTTATCGCAGGAGCTTTTGTGGAAGAAAATCCCACTTTGTCAGATGCTTTGAAGATGGGGAACAAGATGAGGAACTGTTGCTTTGGACTTAAATAGAGATATTTCTTGGCTTTCCTATTACAAAAGGTGACTTGGCCTTCTCTTTCCCTTCTCTGTACTTCTACCTCCCCTCCTTGTAATATGCTGTTGCACACTGTTCGAATCTAAAGTACAATTGCTTTGAATTGCTTAAACAGCCTGACCTGATCCTATTACTTACACTTCTCTGCATTTATTTTGCTCCCATTCTGTAAGTTCTCCATCTTCAAAGCATCTGATGGAGTGGGATTTTCTCCCACGAAAGCTCACACGATAAATACATTTGTTAGTCTTTAGAAGTGCCACAAGACTCCTTGTTTGTTTTGCTGAACTAGACTGACACGGCTACTCCTTTGGAACTTGTAAATGTAGGACAATTTCCCTTGGTTACTTGTGGGTTTATGTTGATAATAAAGGGAATATCTGCTTGAAATCTAAGCAGTTTCAAAGCGTGAGTTAAAAGCAGTTTCAGGTACTACATCAGTCCAATCTCTCTCTCCCCCCCACCCATTACCCTAAGAGCACAGCCAATTTTTATGGGTTAGAAGTCACATAGTACTTAAATAACTCCTCTCTTCTCTATAGCTACATTAAGACCCGCAGAGGAAACAGACTTCCCAGGGAAAATGTGACACTAACTCCACACAGAGCATTGCCATTTAAACAGTTATCTGCAAGGAGCTCTGAAACGGGCTCAGCAGTGTGACCCGGTCCGCCCATGCAAAGCCTTTTCAGGCAAATGGGTGTTAAGGGGAAAGGGTTACTTTGAATTCACCCCAAACCAGTCTGGGTGCCAGAGACTTTTGCACTGTCAGGGAGTAACCACAACATAGCAGCACCGGGGCAACAGAGATCTGGAAGCAGCTAAGGCAGTGCTTTTCAAACCTTCTAAGCTGAGTCCCCCTTTGAGTTACAATTGTTGATCATACCAGAGAAAAAGAGGTCACTCGGGGGCAAAGGTCATGAACTCTTACCCAAACCCCACCACATTGAAACACGAGCTACCCGGCATCACTGTTCACCCACCCAAACATTCCTTCATGTCGTCCCCCCCACAGGGGTCCATTCTGCAGTTTGAAAACCTCTGAGCTAGGGGACCAACTCATAACCTTCTTGCCTCGCTCATCTCAGTCAGTGAAACTAGCACTTCACTGGGGATGGCTGGGACTCTCTAGTGCTGAATCTCTGTACCTACGGATTATGTGCCAAAGAGTCGTCAAGCACTAGCTTTACTGGCCTGGAATGGTGGGATTCCTCTTACCAGACCATTCCTCAGGCTGTTCCAATGCTGCGTGGTGATGTATCTTTCCAAGTGGCGTTCATGCACCACTCCGTATGCTGTGCACTCTAAGTGCCGTGCTCCTTCGCGCAGCTCCTGCTCTGACTGTTTCATCTGCGTGGTTATCTGTGCAAAAGGAAAAAGGAGGGAGGAGTTTCTATGCTCTGGAAATCCAGGAACTGAAAAGAAACGTCAAGAACAGCACAGGGAAAAGACATGAACAAAGAGCAAATAAGAACGGGAGATGCAGCAGATGGACGTCAGCATGAGACAGGGATTAAAGGATGAAATGGGCCCGGATGGGAAACAATCATACAGGTGGATTAGTTACTGCCTCCATTCCCTGATGTGTAAACAGCCTTTGCCCTACAATATTTTCCAAAGGGGCCCCACACATACATTCATGTAGGCCCTGCGGAGGTGTGTGGGCAGGCTGCGGCGGAATTCACACTTCTTCCGCAGCTCTCGCAGGGTAAACTGCTTCAGGGTCTCGCTGTTGCTTCTCCCTCCAACTCGCACAATCCCACTCTTCTGCGATGCGTAGATTCCTAACCATGAAAGAAACATTAGCATGAAAGAGCTAAACTCTGTTCTTTCTGGGGGTGGAGAAGTCACAGAGAGTCTGATCAGAGCCACGTCTTTGCCCTCCTCACAGAGCATATCCTGTAATGGGGAATTCCAGCCAGTCCAATCCAATTTGGAGTGGGGCCTTCTCATGGCCCAGCAGTGGAGACTGAAGTGAATGGCAAACCCCTGAATGAGAACATCAGAGTCAAAAGAGGATAGTTCCAACACAAAGTATAGCCATCTGAACTTGAACCACGCAGACCCTCTTACCTTCCAGGAACTGATCCAGTGCATGGTTGGTGTAACAAACCACAAGGATGGGAAACTTCTGAACAGTTCTTTGCCACACCTGCTCATTGGTCAGGAAAGCCTGAACAATCTTCAAACCCACATAGGTCTTCCCTGCAAGACAACCCCAAAATCAGAGACCAGAAATCAAGGGCCACGTGCTGTCTTGGAATCAGAGATTTCATCAGATCAGGGTACCAGGTCAGGAAACTGAGTGTTCTGTTCCCAAGTCTGACAGAGGCTGCCTGTGTCATCATGGGCAGATCAATTCACCTCTCTCTGGGCCTCAGCTTCCCACCAGTAAAATGGGAGTATGGTCCAGTATATAGGGCACCAGACTGGAGTGGAAGCCAGGTTACCTGGGCTCTATTTTCAGCTTCCCTTCTAACCTTCATCCTATGGGACTTTCAGCAACTTACTTCCACTCCTATCCTTTGTCTGTCTTATCTAGATAGACCAAGATATTTGGGGCATGGACTGCCTTTGCATGATATATGGTGCCTAGTACAATGTAGCCTTGATCTGAGATAGAGTTGCTAAGAGTAACAAGAAAAATAAAATAAATGTTTGCATGATTCAGACACTATGATGGTAGGTGTCAAAACAAGGACTTAGGCCAGGTTCTTTTCTCCTCTACACCTGCCATAATGAAGAGATCTATAGTTCCAGGCGCCAGTTCCCTACACCAGCTACAATGGAAGGGTCTAGAGCCATCACTGCAATGCAAGATCATCAGAGGATAATGATATGACCACTTGTAACATTTTGCAATGCTATGGACGCATGACAGACGCAGAGCAGGATTACAAGAACTTGACACACACAGACACCGTAGTATCAGCTCAGCCATGCACATGGTATCAGCCAGAACTAAAACTCTTCTGTCCCAAAGGTACAGCCCAGCTCTCACACAGTCATTGTGTCCACCCCAGGATCTCATCTACATAGTCATATTCAACTCTAGCCAAATCTTCATATTTGATGGTTTAGCAAATTTAAAAAAACAGAGGTCACTGTCCCACATAACCAGGATGGCACTGGAGTTACCCAGGCACTAGCTGGACACCAGTAATTCAGCTTCAAGCTCACAAAACCCATTGAGATCAATGTCTGATCACCAGGGTAGTGGTCAGGGCCTGCTTCAACCCTGCATGGCTTACGCGGAGTAGAAAGACACTCAGCTCTGTGCCTGCCTAGCCCACATACAGCATGCTCCAGGAGGTAAAGATTCATTGACAGCTTCTCCTTTCTGAATCAGCTAAGCACCACTCCTGCTAGGAAAAGGATCACTATTCATTGCATGGAATTGCTCGTTCTCTGTATACAAAGCCAGGAACAGCACCCAAGCCCAGTGTGTGCATGAAGGTGGGGTGGACAAAGGACATTACTTTGCTTTAGAATTTTCTCTACTGTTAGTTCTTATCTGACTGGGCTGGTTAAAGAGGATGTTTAAGAGAATTCCTTAATTGGCACCCAACAGTACAGTTCTAAGTAACAGTACATCTCACCAGTCCCAGGAGGCCCCTGGATAATGGCCAGCTCCTTGGTAAGTGCCAACTGTAGGGCCTGCATCTGGGACTCATCCAACTTCAAGGCTTCCATTGAAGGCCACTGGTTGGGGTCTAGAACATTCACCCTCTGTCTTCTCAAGCCATCGGGGCTCACCAGGAACCTCTCCTTTCCAACTACAGAAGGCTCCTCTACCAGGGGTGCCAGATTGTAGGTGCTGTCCATCGCCAGGTATGCTGGCTCCTTCACAAACACATCACATTCCACAATGTATTTCTGAAATGGGACATCATCTTCTTGGATCTCCTGCAGCCCTTCCAGCACATGTCGGTAGGCTTCAAAGTAAGCAGTTGTCTCCACCATGAGAAAGGAGTCAGAGGGCTGAACCTCTGCCAGCAGTGCCTGGCTTTGCTCATTAAAGCACAGCTGCACGATGCCTTGGGACAGATCTGCATTGTCACGATTAGACACTGTGGCAAAAAGGAATGTTTCAAAGTTATCTTTGGACATGCAGACCAGAGACCCGTACAGCAAGCGCCTGGAATTCTGCCATCGCACAAATTTCAGGGGCTTTGTGTCAAACTGGACCTTGTAGACGATGCCAGATGAGGAGCAGAGGGGGGTGATGATCCGTGTGTTAAAGTAGATTCTGATGTCATCAAACTTCCTTTTCCTCAAACCTTTGTCCTCAAAGCTTTGCAGAAGCTCCAAGATGCCTTCCCTTAAAGGCCTGACAAAGTCCTCTCTCAGAAGCCGGAAATGTGTCTCCAAGTAAACACTGGTGCTATCATATCTTCCAGAGACAATATTGGGACGAAGAAAGGGTTTTTCATCCCGATGCACCTCATTGTATGTGGGGTAGATGGTCATTGTGCGGTAGGTTTCTTCCTGACCATCAGCCTGCGGTTGGATTAGGGTATAGTTGTCAGCCCTCAGGGTTCCCTCACGCCTCTTCTCCTGCAGATGCTGAATAAGAGTTAGGACTTTTTCTAGGTTCTTCTCAATCTGGTCTACAATGTCCACACCAGATGCTCTCAAGGCATTTATAGATGCTGGCAGGATAGATATCAACATGGAAATTTTCTGCACAGAGCTGGCTGGGAAAATACTCACAAGGTCCTGAAGGAGGGAGATGATATTGTTTATATGCTCAGGGAACTGATATCGTATAGCAGGAACAGACTCAGTCATCATGTCTGCCACGTACTGTGGCAGACAGATCTTAAGGAAGTTTGACTCTTTTACCATGCCTAGGAGTTGCTGGACACTTTGGCGGTCCATTCTGGAGCTGCATGCCCTCCTAAGAACCTGGCAGATGAGCTGGAGGAAGCTGGGTTTCATGGACGTTTGAGACAGAAGCTCTTTGAGGCCTGAACTGGAGGCAAGTGTGATGACCACTTCAGAGGGATCTTTCTGAAGGAGACTTTCCAGGAATTTGTAGCCAATCCTCCTGACTTGGGGAGACTGTTCATGGGGCTCTTGGCGCTGAGCACCTCCTGCGACAGGATTTTGGTGGAAATGGGGATTCTCACAAAGGTGGATTCTTCTACTCCTGCCACCATCTTGGTTCTCATTTCTTCTTCTTCTGGCCTCATTTTCCTGTTCATTCCCCTGTCCCCTGGGTCCATCATTGGCTTGCCCACCCTGGTTTCTCCTCCCCTGATTGGGATACCATCCTGCACCACGGTATCTTTCTTCCCTCAGCCCATGGGGAAGACGGTTATCATTAGCCCTGGGGTTTCTATCAGTTTGGGCTGCTCCTCTCCGAGGATATCCCAGAGCATTAATTGCTCGGTTTCTGCCTCTCTGTGGCAACTCAGCATTTCGACGCTCTACTGGACCTGAAACAGAAAGATATTTAGCAATAATGCCTCCTTGGAGAACCTGCTCCCTGACATGTCATGTTCCCAGGGATAAACCCGCTAGCCAGTAGCAGCACATTTCAGACATTTTACCGTAGAACTACTTTATTTACATCATGGCCCTCAGGACGTTTTCTGCTGAGTAATAAGCAGGCACCGAAGAAAATGCCCAGCTTAGAGTTTAATATTGCAGTTTATTTTCTTGTTGATATTTCTTAGTTAAAATAACTCTTTCCACATGCTGAAAAGCTGAAGAGCATGAGGCCCAAGATGACATCCTCTCCACAGGACTGGGTTTTGCCAGCTGTTAAGGGCATGTTTAATAGCCAATGAGAAAACGGAAGCTGGTTTAGATCTTTAATTTTATAGTACAGTTAAAACTCAGAACAGCAGGATAGAGTCAACAGAGAATCTGAGAGCTGGCAGACAAATTAGGCAACCAGACATTCAAATAAATAGATAGGGACAAGTCCTATGCCTTATAATCTATTTGCCTCCATTGGTATTAGTCCATTTCAAGTTAAGACCAATAAAACCAACTCAAACCAAAATCTAAGGTGCTTTTGTAAAAAATATATCAACCATGGTGCCACAAGAACATAGCCCCTAGTATTTCAATTAATGGTATATACAGCCCACTTGAAGTACATTTAAGTCAAATCTGACCTGCCATAGCAAATGAGTTTGACCCTCATGGTTTAAAGACTTCAAGGTACAGAAAACCCACCAAGTGACCCATGCCCCATTTATTATCTACTATGGTGTATTTAGCAAACAACTCACCCCTCCAGTTAACATTTTGCTGCCTTGGGTAGGGTTCCTGTTCAGGTCTCCTGCCAGCCATTCCTGAGAGTTATTCAAGTCCTCTTCCACCCAGTTCTTTGTGCTGCTGCACACAGAGAAAGCCATACATCTCAAGAAAGATATGCTCCTATAATGAGAGCTTTTAAAAGTGGACTACACCAACCCAGTTCAGCTTCTACAAAGCCAGGACCACCCAGGGCATCTCTCTGAGGGAAACTTTCAACTCCACATGGGACCCTCCCATACTTAGTACCAATTACACCTCAAGTTGTCAATTCAGGGATAGTCAGCACTAATCTGGTTTTTGCTATACTATCATGGCTCATAAACTAACCCTTTGTGCATTAGAGACACTTCACAATCTTCATCTCTTCCCCCTAAACAGCAATCTACCACTGCCCCAACCCCTGCTTCCTTCCACGCTGCACTGGAACATCACAGTCTGGTGGCATCATGCTCCCTTGCACTTCCATGAAGACACCTCTGAGCCAAGTCCTCTCTGTCCCACTGTTCTCTCAAAGCAACCTGCATACACCTATTTTATTTTATTTTCCTTCCATTCAGCTGTAGTTCTCCATCTTCAAGTGTCTGACGAAGTGACATTTTCTCTCACAGAAGCTCATGTGATAAATAAATTTGTTAGTTTTTAAAAGTGCCACTGGACTCCCTGTTTGTTTTGCAAACAGCTTGTTGTCCTTGCCCTAAAAGATGCAAGAGATGAGAGTCCCAACCAGGAGAGCCCAGTATACTAAAACCCCAAGGAAATGTCCCTAAGGAATGTCCCCTTCTCTCTAACTGCCTCTCATTTCCATTGCCAAGGTATTCAAGTGCCCCAAGAATCACAAACCCTGTTTTCTGATGCACCTCCGGAAGGGAACTAACAAGCCTTTTCCCACCACAAGTGCACTGCTCCTGGAATCTTTCTGTTTCACAGAAACCAGCTCAGGAATTTTTCTGCTTCTCTCCAGTCAGTTTCAGTTTCTGGTTTCATGCTAGCCCAACCCAGCAGCCCAGCCCAGAGGGGTGGCCTAAGAGTTCCTCTAGCTCTGACGTTTCCAGGGTGTCTGGCACCAAACACAAAACCATTTCAGAAAGACAACAGAGTCTTGTGGCACTTTTAAAGACTAACAGATTTATTAATCGCATGAGCTTTCGTGGGAGAAAATCCCATTTCAGTCATTTTTGCTCAAAATTCACCAGTGTGAAATGTTGCAGCGTCATTACCCAGCTAATGAGAATCACCACTCGAGGCTCCGGCCTGACCTCCCGCCCAGGGCCCCGGCCTGTCCTGTCCCCCAGGCCCCGGCCCCCCGCGGCCCGCCTGATCGCCAGCCCCCCGCACGCGCTGGAGGGAGACTGGCAGGGCCACCCCGATAGCAGGCGCGTTGTCTAATACCGCGACTCCCCGGTTTCCGCCTCGCTGCCGGCCGCGGCGGGCCCAGCCTGACAAGGAGCCTCGGGCGGGGGCGGAAGAGCGCAGGGAACCACCGACGGGCGCTTCCCGAGCCCAGCGCCGAGACAGCCGGCCCGGCCAGGAGCCTCTCACTGCCACGGGCGCTGCCGGCCCCAGCCCCGGCCCCGGCCCCCCTAGCGCCCGCCGGCCGGAAGAAAGGAACCTCCGCGACGATTGGTGGGGGGAAGGGCAGCTCCGCCGGCGCCAGCCTTTCAGTTTCCTTTCCGCAGGACCAGGGGGCGGGTCTTGGCCAGAGTCCAGCACCGCCGGCGGAAGCGCCCGTGGCCCCGCCCCTCGACCTCGAGCTTCCGTCGCCCCGCCCCCGGCGCGCAGGCGCAAGTGCGGGGCCGGCCGGGACTAGGGATGGAGTTGTCGCGTGTCGTGCTGCAGGGGCTCGGGCTGGTGGCGACCCTCGCGGAGGGCGACGCGGGGCCGGAGGAGCCCGAGTCCGGGGACTCGGCGGGCGAGGAGGTGAGCGGCAGCCGCGGGCGGCGGGGCCCGGCAGCCAGGCACGGATTGGTCCCGGACCCTCCTCCTCACGTGCTTCTCTTCTCGCCCGTAGGAGCCGCGGGTCGCCCCGGGCCGGGGGCGGCAGAGAGCCCGCTGCGGGGACTTCAGCGCCGGCTTCGTCTTCGCGGAGAAGGAGGCCCCGGGCGCGGCGAGCGGTGCTTGGGAAGAGGCACTGCGCCAGCTCCGCGGGAAGGTGGGTGGGGCGGCGGGCGCAGCCGGGCCTCGCTGGGGCTGGACCCACGTGTTGAGCAGCCCTGCCCGCTCCCCCCGCGGCCGGGCTGAGGGCTGCCACGGGTGCGAAGGCGGGCTGTCTTCCAGCTGCTTCGGACCTGGAACCCCTCGCTAGGGGCGACTCCCAGTCCCGGTCCCACGGAGGAGCAGTGAGATCCCTGGTGGCGGTGCCATGCTTGTTTTGTGCCTGCCAAGCTGCATTCCCTCCGTGAGAGCCAGGCTCGCACTCACTGGCCCTGGAGAATCCAGCAGTAGGAGGTCGGGGTGGTCAGGCAGTAATTTTCACAGGCACACCCTGCTGTGCTTTGCTGGCGCACATAGGGTCATATTGGAACCAGATGTCAGTTGAATGCTGTGACTCTGGTCACTTAGGTCAGAGCCTATTTCACCTTCCACGTTTCTGCATCCAAACTAATGGGAACGATCAGCATAAGCCCAAATGCCCAACTCCTGCACCCTTTTGTTTTACTCTCCCTCTTTCTGTCACTCCGTGTTTAGGTTTCCAGAGGGGTAGCGGTGTTAGTCTGTGTACAGCAAAACCAATGAGAGTCCTGTGGCACCTAAGCTTTTGTGGGCTATAACCCACTTTGTCAGACAAAGTGGGTTATATATGGCCCATGAAAGCTTATGCCGAAGAAAATCTGTTCGTCTATAAGGTGCCACAGGACTCTCGTAGTGTTTAGGTTGGAAGCTTTCTAGGAGCGGGACTAAGTTCTCTCTCTCATGTCTCTGTTGAGCATCTCACAGACATTTGGGACCTTTATATAAACAATGATTATCATGTTATCCTAGTCCCTTTGTTCTTTGCCAGCATCTCTCTGTGTCAGAGCTGTTGCCGAGTGACTCTTACAAATTGTCTATCTTGCCCTATCCAGAAAGCAGCAACAACCCTGGATGAGAAGATTGAAAAAGTGAGGAAAAGAAGGAAAACCCAGGTTAGTGTGATGCTCAATGATGAGTGGCAGGAAAAAAGCTTTTAGCTCCTACCACCATCAATCATTGGAAAGACCTCCACATTGCCTTCTTGTCACCCCTTTTTCCATAAGGAAACCTTTGGAAACTTTGGATATGTACTGCAGGCCACTGATCTTGTGTCTTTTAGGAAAAGGAAGCTAAATATGTTAAGATGAAAGGAGAAGACTCTGAGAAGGAGGAGGAAACCAAAGAGGTGGAAAGTGAGGAAGGCAGTGGAGAAGATGAAGAGGACATGGAGTCACAATATTCCTCAGCTGATGATAGTATCTTCACCAAAGGAGGTAGCTACGAGGCGTGGGAGAAGGGCTCGAAGTAAGAAATTAGTAGGGGGCTAATGGCAGAGTGGGGAAGAGAATCTTATGGCATCTGGCACCAGTGGCATCATGAAGGAAAAGTTGGAAGGGGGATGGGCAGGAATCTCATTTATTTGGCATGTCTTTCCTCCTTGCTAGTCCCTGCAATATTCTTCCTTTAGATTTTGGTCTTGTCTAACTGGAGTGTCAGCTCCAAGCATTTCCATCAGAGCTGTGGCCCTTCAGTTGTCAAGCAAGCTCCTTTCCCCACAGAGGTCCCAATTTGCTTAGGACTCAGTTTCACAGGCCTTGTGGAAGATAGGAGGTTGAACTCTGGCAGGCTAGTGCTGGGGTGCAGGAAACATGTCTTGGCTGGGGCCTAGCTGAAATTACTCAGCTGATACTGAATACTTAGCATCTCTCTTTTTCTTCAGATACCATCAAGGTGAAGGAGCGAAAGAGACGGAAGAAAGGAGGAGAGATGGTAAGTGTCACAGGAATGGTGGGGGTGGGGTGGAGTGGAGGAGGAATAACACCAGGCATTTCTCCAAGCAACCACCTTTTGTCTGAAAGAACCCAGCCCCATTTCACAAATGATAGTGTGTAGCATGACACCCAGAAATGCAGTGTGTGCTGGAAAATGTTTCAGCTCTTGCTCTTGATTTTATTTGCTCTAGGAAGCAGAGAGATTTTTCGAAGATGCATCTCAATATGATGATAACTTGTCATTCCAGGATATGAACCTCTCACGTCCTCTATTAAAGGTATTAAGGTATTTTAGTCACTTCAGAAAAGCTTGCAAGGAAGGGGGCAGGAGTTCAGAGCCTTTCCGTTAGGAGGCACTGGCTGTGTAGGAAGCTCCCAGCTACAGAATCTCTCCTACCAGGAGACCATGTAGGAAATGGGTGTGAATGCAAGCTCAAGGGGAATTAATGTTTTCTAGAGCAGACCAAGCAGAGGTTTCCACTATATAGGTCACACTGAGATTTCTCTTTGTTTTAGGCAACCTTTATATTAACTTCGCTTTGTCTGTCTGAATGTATTCCCTGTGCTTTCTTACCTTTCTCCAGCAGATAGCACAACAGTTAATTGGTTAGGTTTCCGGCAACTGGTGTTCATAGGTTTTGATTTGATCTACTTTTAGTTTTGATTGAAAAATAATATAAAAACAAGATTTTGGGAACAGGCAACCTTAAAACCAACGCACTAAAAGGGACAAAACAAGTACAGAAGTAATTCAGATTGGTCAGACGTCTTGTACGAGGCATTTTAAGCACCGTGAATGCACTTGGTTGTAAAAGGCCAGTGCTTAAAATGCCTTGTATAAGACATCTGACCAATCTGAATTACTTCTGTACTTGCTTTGTCCCTTTTAGTGCACTGGCTTTAAGGTCATCTGTTCTAAAAATCTTGGTTTTATATTATTTTTCTGATGCATAACTATTCTGTTTTCCTTGGCAGGCAATCACAGCCCTGGGCTTCAAGCAGCCAACCCCAATCCAGAAGGCATGTATCCCTGTGGGTCTGCTGGGGAAAGATATTTGTGCTTGTGCTGCCACTGGGACAGGTAAGACCATGGATGAGGACCGAGGTGCACAGGGAAGCATCACATTTTGGGGGCAAGCTAATTCTTGATGCCTTTGTTCTGCAGGTAAAACAGCTGCATTCATACTACCTGTATTGGAGCGCTTGATCTATAAACCTCGCCAGGCTCCAGTGACCCGGGTGCTGGTTCTGGTGCCCACACGAGAACTGGGTATTCAGGTGCACTCTGTCACCAAGCAGTTGGCCCAGTTCAGCAGTATAACAACTTGCCTTGCTGTGGGTGAGTATGAGCAACACCATCCCCTTCCAAACTGCTCTGGGTAACCCCTAACTTTACAGAATAGGGATCAAGAGAATCTGGAGTTCCATGATTAGAGCTTCTAAGATCACACGGTAGTGTGCATCTCTTGCTAGCATATGCACATAGTGATGCTTTAACCTGGAATGGTATCCTGTGCTTTTCCAATGGCATCTGGGGGCAGAGCATATCTGCAATCAAGGGGTCACATGTGGATCTGGTGCCCAAGGTACGCACTGAAAGGAGTCTCCAGCCCCCCAGTGGATGTTGGGTTGGGAGCTCCCTAGTACATCCTGGGCCAGGATCTCATGGTCCTTGCTCGGTCCCCACCATCACAGGGGGCTTGGATGTGAAGACTCAGGAGGCAGCTCTACGCTGTGGGCCAGACATTCTCATTGCCACCCCTGGACGGTTGATTGATCATCTCCACAACTGCCCTTCCTTCCACCTGAGCAGCATTGAAGTGCTGATCTTGGATGAAGCAGACAGGTAAGATGACTGGGTGGTAAAAAAGGAGGCACTGGCTTGCCCATTCCTGTGAGTTTGCGTGGTCTCCTACCGAGAGCACCAGTTGATGGATAGAGCAGCACCTTCTCCAGCTGCCTCATTGCCTACTTCTCTCCTCTCTAGGATGTTGGATGAGTACTTTGAGGAACAGATGAAGGAGATAATTCAGCTCTGCTCTCATCACCGTCAGACCATGCTCTTCTCTGCTACCATGACGGATGAGGTAAGGATGGGGCCTAAGCAGTCTCCTCTTTTTCAGTGGATGTAGTGATGCCTGCTTTCCTTCATTTGGATAGCAGTGGGGTGGGGAGGGAGGGGCTGTGTTCCTCGCACCAGTAGAGCCCTCATACGAGGAGCATCTTCCTGCTGTCATCCTTGTGATGATGGCACCAATCCCAGCTCAAGGCCTACCCCCTGCTCAGGCCTCTTGGTGGACTGAGGGCTCCCATTGCAGAAGGGGCAAGCATCCTTCTGGCCCCTCAGCCCCCACCCTGGGTACAATGAGGGCACCAAAGAGACCCAGCCATTCAGGGACCAGGCACCTCCCATCCACTGCCGGGCGGCCAAGGGGAGGGAGTGGGGGAGAGCGGGAAATAGGCCTGCAGCCACACATGCCCCCTCCCCTCCCCACGGTGTTGCTGTGGAGGATGGTGGGGGCTCACAAATGCAAATAGTGGCTCCTGGGTGCTGGAGATCCACAGTACACCATTTTTGGACAGGTGAAGGATTTGGCAGCTGTTTCCCTGAAGAATCCTGTCCGAATTTTTGTGAATAGCAACACAGACGTAGCCCCTTTCCTGCGGCAGGAATTCATTCGGATCCGTCCCAACAGAGAAGGGGACAGAGAGGCAATTGTGTCAGGTGAATAATTTGGGGCGGGAAGAGGAGTTGGGTGGATGAGCCTTGTCTCTTGGCATGGGAAAGCTGGATGCAGTGTTTTTACTGCAAGGCAGCTTTGTGGAGACCCCTGGAGCTGCCTGTGTTGCTTGCTGATGAGACTTTGCCTTTCAGCTTTGCTGACAAGAACCTTCACCGACCATGTGATGCTTTTTACCCAGACCAAGAAGCAGGCTCACCGCATGCACATCCTGCTGGGGCTGATGGGTCTACAGGTAGGGGAGCTGCATGGGAACCTCTCTCAAACACAGCGCCTGGAGGCCCTCAGGTACTAGTATGGCGGATAGCTAGGGAGGGGAAGAAGGGTGGCTTCTTCAGCATTTGGGAAGGGAGCACATTGCTTACATAGCAGCTTGTTCTCTCTGTGCTCAGGCGCTTTAAAGATGAGCAGATCGATGTCCTGGTAGCTACAGATGTTGCAGCCCGAGGACTTGACATTGATGGTGTCAAAACGGTGAGTGTGTGAGGATCTGAGCCTTTGTGAGGCCCAATGAGCCTGGCCGTGGCCTTGTTTCCCACCTAATCCCATGTCCCCACCCCAGGTGATCAACTTCACCATGCCCAACACCACCAAGCACTATGTGCACCGCGTGGGGCGGACAGCACGGGCTGGTCGGGGTGGACGCTCAGTCTCACTGGTGGGTGAGGAAGAACGCAAAATGCTGAAGGAGATTGTGAAGACAGCTCAGATGCCAGTGAAGGCCAGAATCCTCCCCCAGGGTAAGTGCCTTGCTGGGAGGGGACTAGAGATAAGGCGTCGGGGAGTGCTGAACAGTGGGCAATTCTCACACGGATCGTGTGTGTCTTTCTGGCCCTTGCTGGGTACGTATGCAGATGTGATCCTGAAATTTCGGGAAAAAATTGAGAAGCTGGAGAAAGATGTGTATGCTGTTCTGCGCCTAGAGCGTGAGGAGCGTGAGATGCAGCAGTCAGAGGCCCAGGTGAGGGCAGAGGTGTATGTGCTCCTACATTGTGGGCTGGGCAGGGTGCTGAGATACAAGGAACTCATTCCCATGTGTGTGTTAGCTTTTCCGGAGAATGGACGGGGTGAGGCCCCTCTCCCAGAATTAGGGCATTCTCAGAAGGGGATGGGATGTGCTCCCAGTCACTTAGTAAAGGTGAGCAGGGGCTCTTGAGGCTCCATGTCCAACCCTAACCGTGGGCTTGTGTGGACAGAGCTGACTGTGAGCCAGTGCAATGTTGAGATGGGGAGATTTCCTGTCGTAGCTTCTCCAGACTGGGTAGTGAAGGTCATGTGCAGGTCCATGAGCTTCCCTGTCTGCTTGGGCCTTTTCCACAGATCAACAAGGCAAAGAAGCGACTGGAGGCAGGAGAAGAGAAAGTGGAAGATGGTCCTGAGCGGAGCTGGTTCCAGAGCCGAGAGGAGAGGAAGAAAGAGAAACGTGAGCCCTAAAAATGGGGGAGGCCTTTGGCTCTGGAGCAATGGCCTTGTTTGAATCCTGCATCGCTGATGGGGATCTGAGATTGTACTCTGTTCTTGAACTCTGTGCGTTTCCGCACCCGTCTCTTTCTCTTTCCAGTAGCTAAAGCCCTTCAGGAGTTTGACTTGGTGCTGAGAGGAAAGAAGAGGAGGAAGAAATTTATGCTTGATACTCAGAAAAAAGGGCAAATGACAGTGAGTGAAGAGACCTGAGCCGAGGTGGGGGGCCTGGGTTGGCTTTGTCTGCTCCCCCCTGCAGGGGCATATAGCTATAATCTTACATTTCTTTCTCTTACAGCCAGAGGAGAGGTCACAATTTGAAATCCTGAAATCACAGATGTATGCAGAGAGGGTGGCAAAGCGGAACCGCAGAGCAAAACGAGCACGAGCCATGCCAGAGGATGAGCCTTCCTCAGCAGCAGGAGGTAGAAGAAGAGTGCCTGTTCTCTACAAACCAGCTCGGAACACTTTCCCATTGCAGTCTAGTGGATGGCTGAGGAGTGCTGCCTGTGAGCATTTATCTTAATGCTCACTGCACACGTGTCACTGGTGGTTGTGCTCTAACAACCCGAATTAATTGGCAGTGACCTGGGAGACTGGGACAATGGAGGCTGCAGGCAGCGAGGGGAAAACACCATTACCTGTCCATAAAATGTATGCTCAGAGGCTGGGGCCGGGACTGAGGCAATCTTTTTGTTCTGCGTTTGTACTGTCTCTAGCACAAGGGGTTACTGACCCAGGACTTGAGTTCTTGGGTACAATAGCAGTGACCTTAACAGGGGCTCTGCTAATCTCTGGTTCTCTTTATTCTCCAAGGCCCCAAACAGAAGAAACAGTCATCTGTGTTCGATGAGGAGCTCACCAACACAAGCAGACAGGCCCTGAAACAGTATCGTGCTGGGTAACTTGGATCAACATCACTGGGTTTGCACAGGCTGTCATGGAGGTGCTCTGTTCCCTGCCGGCCCATGGGAATCTTCCCCAGCAATACCTTCTAGGGGCAGCAGAGAGGGGCTTGGTGTTCCTTAAGGGAAGGGTTAGTTAGGGTTAATTCAGGAGTCCTTCTGTCTACCTTAAATATCTTGTAGGGGGAGTTGTAGCGGAGAGCATGTCTCTCACAGACCTGAAGTCTTGCTTCCCAAAGGCAACATCAGGTGTTGGGGGACAAGAGATCAGGTGAGGGTAAGTGGGAGGCTATTCCTTTTACATGGGCTGAGGGCAATGCAGAGGGTGAGCACAGGGATACTTTCCTGAGCCACGAGTCTGTTCCCAGAGAAGTGCTGAATCAGGGCAGGTAAGAACACACCCCCTAGACAGTAAATTAACTGAGTGGTGGGATATGGCTCAGGGAGTTAAACTGTCTGCACTGAGCTCTCTCGTCTTTGCAGCCCTTCATTTGAAGAGCGGAAGCGTTTGGGCTTAGCTCGTCATGGGAAAGGAGGGAACTTCAAATCCAAGTCCAGGTAAACAGCCTCCTTACCATTCAGATTTTTCTGTTGGTCCGGTTTGTCCCACTTCCTCATGCCCCCTTTGAGCCTGTTCAAAGGCCACAGCAGACAAGTAAGTACCCACAGCACAAAGGTTGGTACAAAACCAGCCAGTCCTGTTAGCCCGAGGAGTGGGAAGACAAAGGGAGACTCAACTCTTTATGGGCACATGTGTGAGCTACTTAGGGGAAGGCTGACCTGGCCTTTGCCAAGGGGTTCATTTAACCCACGGTGTATCTATCACTCATGCAGGCTGAGGTAAAATGTGACTTCAGATATATTTTTTTACAGGTATAAGAGGAAGTGACTACAGCTCTTTGCAAAAGGGATTCCCATGAAAATGGAATTATAGGAGACTTCATGCCTCTTCCAGAAACAACCCCCTTTCTGTTATGTATTTACTAGAGTAATGCACCCTCCTAAGTGGCCAAAGCTTGCTGAACCAACATAAAGGAAAATAATCTTCTCCAGTTGCAGTGAAGGATTGACTTTTTACTTCTGTGACAGCCTGCTGCTTACTTTGCTGTAGCAGTTGAAGAAACCAGATGAGGGAAGTTGTACATAATTGCCAAGCTGGTTCTCACTTCTTTAAGTCTTGTATGCTACACTTTATCGGTGAGTAAGGAAGCAATCAGCCACTAGTAACCAATTTCTGTAATGTTACGGTGGTAAAACTGATGGGGCAGAGGTAAAGGGGCAAATTGTTTGTTAGTTTTAGCCCTCAACTTTCCTTGCCCTCTGAAATATGAGAAGGAAGTACTCCTGGTTTAGGAGTAGGAGAAGCATGTCTGCATTCAAACTACATTCACTCCAGCTATCTACTTCCCCGCTGTCCTATTGTAAATAGCTGTAGCAGCCTGCATATGCTGGAAGACATTCTCGCACTGGTCCCAATATCCATAAACCACTACTCTTTGCTGCAACTGTATGATGTCCTGCTCAGTGCAGGGGGTCTTGACAAGAGAAGGGGGTGGGTCGGAATAGTTGACACCGGTCTGACAAGAGTAGTAATGATCAGTTTAACAAAGCTCACGTAGCAATTCTGTGCTGGAGAGCGTAAATGCTAGGATGTACATGACCAGAATAAAACAGCTTCCACTATGGTGTGAACAATCCATGAAAGGTGAAGCAGGAATGTCACGCTTATTGGGGAGTGAAGGCTAAGTTCCGTTAGGAGGGCTAGAGCACGCCCACCAATTGCTGGTAACATAACAGGCATCCTGTGCCAGACCAGTATCCAGGCTTCAATGGGACCACAGCAAGCCCTGGTCATCTTGAGTCAGACAGCCTTTACAGTCTCCCAGTGCCTTAGGCACTGGGCCTCATTTTCAGCCCCCAGCTCCCATATGCCTCTCCCAAAAGTGCCCCTTAGTAAAGGAGTAGTTCTGACAAGCCCAGAAAGCAGGGCTGCAGCACTACAACATTTAATGCCTTGGCAGGTCCACACTGCAGGCAAGGCAGCAGTGTGCAAAGGAGCCTTGTATACCGTGAGTAGAACCACCACTATAATACCTTCATGCACACAAGGAGGGAAATACGCTGTGCTTCTTAACCTCTTACATAGAGTTGTAGGATGGGAAGGGATGGTGAGAGGTCTTCTAGTCCAATCCCCTAAACTCAAGGCTGGACCAAGCAGTACCAAGACTGAGCTCTAGGGGCTCAAGCCTCAAGGAGACCTGGGGTTTAAATTTAAAAAGCCAGCTCAAATATGCAGAAGGAATAAATCTGGTTAGGAATAAAACTACTAGGAGAGTTTTCTAACTTTATTAAAAAGGACAAATTTTACAGCCACTAAATAGAAAAAAATATACATAATGAAGCCTGGGCCGTTCAGGGAGCCTTTGTAGAACAGAGCCCATTCACCTAACAGCAGCTCCCTCACAATCCACAGTAACAGCACAGAACATCTTAGGGGCGTGGTGGGCGCATACCAGGGGGAGGGGGACCTGGAAGGGAAAGAACACAGGCCATCAGTTTAAAAGCCTATGAAGAAGAATAAAGCATCTGAAGCATGGCCACATGCGGAAAATGCTGTTTAGGAACACTGCAGCTCATGGCTTCAAAAGGCCTAGAGTTCATTCTCAGAACAGTGAAGGGCTTTATAGGGCAGTTTTTCAAATAACCTAGCTGGGGCCCACAGTTCAGCTATACCACACTCTCTATAGAAATGTACAGGTTCACCCAGTCCCGCACTTCTGCTTACAGTAAAGAAACTAAATACCTCCCTGTAAGGGAAATCCACACAACACACTCACCTCTCATCCCTGGGGGAGGCGGTCTCATCCCTGGGGGAGGCATTCCCATGGGTGCACCTCGGCCAGGTGGCATTCCCATTGGTGGACCCATAGGTGGTCTCATGCCAGGTGGTGGTCCCATCATTCCTGCAATGAAAGAAAGGTCAAATCTCAGAATTGGTACAGACACTTGCGACATCTAAGAGAGCACTCTGCTACAGACTGGTCTTATAATAAGCAGAGAAGCTTGAAAGCCTTGAGGCTCGCTCACACTGCCTATCCAGGAAAGAACAAACATAAGGCTCCAGCAGGCTCTTTGTTTACAGTTTGCTGCAGTTCCACAGATGTTGAACTTAGCCACAACCCATTGCTAAAACTACTGGCTGGACTTCAGAGTAATCCTGCTTAGTAATACTCTTCATTGGGCTCAGATAACATCAGGATTCATCATCAATCCAGCCACACACTATGCTCCTCCTCTTGTCCCAGAACACAAAGCTGTTTCATACCTGGAGGAGGTGCTCCTCTGCCCATCGGTGGGGGAGGACCCCCACGGCCTGGTGTATATTGGGTAGGAGCTCCTGCTATACTAGCTGTGGCTGCAGCAGCGGCAGCAGCAACTGTTCCACGGCCCTGTGGAGTCATCACCTGGAAGCAGAAAAAATTCACAAATATTGTACAAAGTGTTGCTTTTATAGTAAATGGGATGAGAATCATAGAACTGGACGGGACCTCAAAAGGTCTTCTAATGCAGTCCATTGTACTAAAGGCAGAATTAAGTATTCTAGACCATCTCTGACAGGTGTTTACAAGCCCTAAGGCATGAGAGACGAAGAAAGGTTTAATTTCATTTCTCATGCTTAGCACTTTTTCCCCCACTTTCTATATCATATATGAGGGCCCTTTATAAGGCAGGGCTACACATCCCTACTGTACATGAAATTCTCCCCAAAGTAGTATAATTATACTAAGTAGATTTTATGGAGGAAGATTCACTTGCCTTCAAACCGTTCCCTATCACTATAAGATCCACAGATATGCAGAGGAGTCTGCTATGCAACATGCTAGTCCCAGGACATCAGTTAACAAGTCTATTTTTGGAGTGCTGTTGCCTAGCACAATTACTTGAACCATATCAGAGTAGAAACTTCTTCAGAATACAGTAATCAAGAGTCAAGTCTCTTCATTTACTGAACTACAGCATTTCACCTGTTGGGATGGTCCTCCCACTCCTCTGACAGGACCGGCTAACCCTGCTGGTGCCTGTGGCATGGGGGCGCCAGCTGGCACTCCTCTTCCAGCTGCCCGCCCAACTCCAGGTCCTCCTGCAGCTCCTGCTAAAGGCACACGGGCAATGCCAGTCTGAAACACAGAGGGAAATACAAGCAATTAGTGATTTCAGTACAGCAAGATGCATCAGACCCAGGCTGCCCCCCAAGCAATTTTGTCTCTAATCATAATGTATGCAGGTGCTGCAGAAGAATTTAGACTCCACCATGAAATTCCCTGAATCCAGACATAGGTGAGTCCCAAGAGACTGGAACTAATGACTAGTCCAGTGATTCTCAACCACTGTGTCACCATGGGAACTGAAGCATGGCAGCAGCTTTCCGGCAGGGCATCTGGATTTGGCAGTGGGGCGCTTGATTCAGCCAAGGCAGAGGAAAGGTTTGGATTTGATGGTAGGGTACAAGTGTGTCCTGTAGAATTGTGCATGCCACCAAGCGTGTCACAGCCTACAAAAGGCTGAGAACTGTTGGACTAGCCCTTTAAACTCCCTTGCAATGGAGTCTGGATATGTCTGACCCCTTTGGTTCGGCACCCATGCTGCTCCTTACATCTTTTGGAGGTGGCCCCTCAACTGTCATGGACACCAGGTTTTCTCCTCGCAGCAACACCAGACCCAGGACTCGTTTTTCCTCCCGCTCTGGCTGCTTTGAATTCTTGGGTCTGAGCGAGAAAGAGAAAGGGAGAAGCAATTTGGTAATGAAAAGGGTTCTTCTGAACACCAGTGTTCAAGTCAGGAACAGATACCTCATCCATCTATCTCAAAATTGGCAATGTTCCCCATCCCAAGAATTCAGCAAAGCTGTCACTGCAGGAGGATACAAGCTCTATAAAACTGTTTCCCTGACTTCTTTTACCTGCTTGATTCAGAATTGGGGAAGAGAATATGAACGTACACCTCCCAAAATCCATATTCAGGTTATTCAAATTCTAACACCATAACAACCAAACCAATCTCACCCATTGTTTACAAACTAATAACACTTCATGATGAAGTCCATACATCCTAGCTCTTCCACTAAGGCTGCAGAAACCAAGTGGGCACAGAGGAACACAAAAGAATCAGAAGTACAGGGAGACCCTCATCTCAAACACCACGACCACCAGTCACTCAGTCACACAGCTTGGAGAGTCCACAATGAAAGTAAAATGCTATGAAACAGGTGGGCGATTCAGACAGCCAAGATGAAGAGACTCATGAGTGGATCTAGTCATTCCAACTTTCTAGGGTCAGGACAAGATTGTTTCCTTGTATACGCTCCTCTGTTGTAACCCACCTTAGCAGGGTGGTTGTTCCACCACTGGTTATCTATTTAGAATACAAATCCCCAACAACTGCTAGAGACTCATACTTTTAAACCGGTATGTCTTGTATTCAAATTTTGCTAATGGACCAAGCCACTATAGATAGCATGCCATAACAACTAAAATAGATTCCTAGAAAGAAACAGAGACTCGCTAAAGTAACATCAGTTACAATACTTTACACTAGATGTAATGCTTATGTAAGTCTGGGGCTTCCATCTGGATGGAATATAGTTCAGTCAGGATGTTTTCCCATGTCTTCTGCTAGGTATTTTCCCTGGAGCAGTGGGGAGAAAATGAATTATATCCCCATTACCTACCCTTACAGGATCTCTTACATTAGAGGTTACACCATTTGTACATTTACAAACTATTGTTAAACCTCTGCCACCCCTTCAGTCAGTCTTTTTCTGAAACTCAATCCTGCTCTGTCTGGTGCAGCTTTGTTACTCTTTCAAACCCCTTTGATGAACAGGCACAGTACAGTCCCACACCTGATGCACTCACTCTCCTCCACCCAGCCTGACAATCCTGCTTACTTGATCTTGCGGAACTCATCACAGTCACACAGGATCAGGTTCATGTGCTTATCGAAGGCTTTGAAAGTCCCAATGAAGACACGCCCATCTTGCAGAATACACCGCATGCGGTAATCGATGTGTTGCAGCATCTTGCTGCTCTTTCCCACAGTCTGCAAGAGAAGCCATCAAGTTATGCCCGGGCCCCGCCTTGCGCCCGGCCCGGCCCGGCCCGGCCGCCCCTCCACCACCACCACCACGGTACACCCGGGCCCAGCCCTTCCTCTCCCCACCATCGCCTCATGGCCAGGCCCGACACATAATACCCGAGTCCTCACCATGGCTGCGCTTTCTTAGATCGCACCAACGCCACCCGCTTCCCTCCCGCACGCGACAAACTGGCCGCCGACCGCCTGCTCAGACCGGAAACGGAAATGCAGTCTGACCCGGAAGTGTCCGTTGGGACGACTGTTCCCCCGCTACATTTCCGGTCCTTTGTCCTATTTGGCCGCAGACCGGAAGCACAAACGCCTCTTACCCTACGTCCCGCGTGGTGCTGCTGCGCGTGGCGGGTTCCCCGTTCTGGCCGGTCCGCCTGCACTGAGCTTTGACACACACGAACGGGACGGGGTTCCCTTAGACCGCGTCCTGCTGCCCACTGCCCCGCTCCGGCCTGGCCCTGCCCCCTTTTCCGTGGTCCTAGGGCACTAGACCCCGGGGGCCGGAGGGAGGGCGGGCGTGTGAAGGGGCCTGTCACTAGAACCCTGCACAGCCACAGAGATCTGTCTTCTATGGGCACATCATGGTATGCAGGTAGTGTGTTGGATGCAGATCTCAAAAGCAGGGAAGCAGGTTTCTGCAACGCTTAACCTTTGAGGCTGCTCGCTGCTTTTCAGATCCAGGGGTGGGGGCTGGCTGCGGATCACTTGTTCAGTGGGGGCTTCAGGGGTGACTCCGCCCTCTTAGCTTTTTGTTACCCTCTCCCGTGGGCCTCCCATCAGCTGTTTTGCACCCACCAGCACAGGCCAGCAATTAGCTAGTCCGTGGTGGACTCTGGGATTGGAAGCCAATTAGCAGTTTACCTCCCCCCATCAGCTGTCCAGTGGCCAGGTTGGCCTCTAGCTGCTCAGTGTTGCTTCCTCTGACAGCCACCCATTCTCTGTTCTGTGGGGCCCTGCCAATCAGCTGTTCCATAGCTACCTGGAGGGAGTAGCCTCCAAACAGCTGATATGGGGGTCCAGAACTGTGGGTACCATGCAGGTGTGGATGCTGTAGAAGAGAGAGACTGTGGATGGCAGGTAGGATGTAAATTGATTTTCTTAGGTGCAGATCCACATATTTGTATCTGTGCAGGACTCTACCTGTCACCATCATTTATTATTGGGTGAGGGTGGTGTCAGAACTGCCCTGGTGCTTCCTGCACTTGGCCCTGCACAAACCAAAGGCCACTGAGTGATGCAGCCTGCAGCCAGTTGGGGTGGGGTGGGGGGGTCTTGGGAGCAGCCAGAGAATCTTAGGTTAAATATGTTGCATTTGCCTCCCCACCCCATACACACAATCCAGTCCCTTCACCTTCCCTACTGCTTCCTCCATCCTTGTGAGTTTGACCTCATCTCTCTGGGTGGATGGATGCTCAGCTGACTCCTGAGACAGACTGATGCCCTATTAAGCTATTGTCTTGTAGGCATTACAGCAGATGCTAATAGATCAAGGAATCCAAAGATACCCAAGTTCTAGAGGGGTGGTCATGTTAGTCTGTTTCAGCAAAACAAACAAGGAGTCCTGTGATTGAGGAAATGGGTTCTAAGCCATGAAAGCTTATACCCAAATAAATTTGTTAGCCTTTAAGGTGGCACAGGGCTTTCTTGGTTTGTTTGTTTTTTTCCAAATATAGCTAGTGACACCATAGATGCTGTGCCACAAACCTGAAAATCTTACTGAAGAGAAAGTTTAAGCGTGTGATAACCTGCAAGAAAGCCAGAGCTAAGAAACAATGTATTGAGCAAGAGCCTAACCAGAAGTCAGCATTGGCCTTTCTGCAAGAAAACAAAGTTCCTCTGCCACTTTTAAATATATTACAAGTATGTATAATGTTTGTAGTAAGTCAGTCAAAAAGAAATTATGACACATCTACCATGACAGTGAAAGAGGTCAGAAAGATGCAACTTCTCTGGTTTAGAGACTATTAAATCACCCTCTCCAGAATTATTCTGGAATATTAATTGGTTTTCCAATTCAAATCCCCACACCAAACTTTACAAAGCAGCACTTCTTGCTGCAAGGACTAACCAGGTCTACACTGGTTATCCCACTCCTCTGAACACCAGAAACAGCAAGTAGAGTCCAAGCGCCAATAGGAAATCAAACTATAGTAATATGAAGATAACACCCAGCTCTTTGTTCTCCTTTATATTTAATGCAAACCTTACCATTTCCCAACTATCCTGCTGCTTGGGAGAGTTGTCACAGTAGCTGGGTGAAGCCAAACTGCGAGCTAATATGTGTGACTGGTAATAGTGGTGGATAAAGGGAAGTACTTTGAAGAAAAACAAACAAGGTGTCCAGTGGCACTTTTAAAAACTAACAAATGTATTTATAGCATGAGTTTTCATGGGAGAAAATCCCACTTTGTCAAACACTTGAAGATGAAAGTGTAACCCATATGCCTCTCTTTGAGAGACCTATGGAGGGTGGGTTACTGTTGCTGGGCAGATTAGCTACCCACAACAGAAACTTCTGGAAGCAGGGAGTGGTAGGTAGCATTTTGGGCATGCTCCACAGGGTTCCCTGCTGGTGTGATGTGTGGTCAGAGTCAGATCAGATGAGAACAGCAATCTGTGCAGACAGCAGGCAGGAGCTGTTTTGAGAAGAGCCCATGTGCTCAGTGTGCAAGGAGAGAAGCTGAGCCAGGAGTGAACAGCAAGCTGTTTTCTCCCTCCTATGGAGTCTTCTGCAGCAGAGTTTGTGCACGTGCGTAGGGGACTGAGGGCTGGTTAACCAGTGAGCTGACCAGATGGCGCTGGTTCCAAAGGAGAAGGAAAAGCCCGCATGGAATTCTACAGAAGATTCCTGCAATGAGAGAAGAAGAGGACAGCTATTTCTTGCCACTCAAGCCTCTAGACTTGAACAAAGACTGTAGCTGAGAGTTGGGTGAACTCACTCTGGACTTTGGGACTCGTGGGTATCTTTCCTGCGGGGTTTCTATAGGAATTGTTCTGTTTAATTGTATTTTGTTTTCTTAGGATAAGGTTTATTTAGTTAGTAGTTAATAAAGTTCATTGTTATGTTTGTTTTTAGTAGTATTTTAATGTGGGGTGGTAACTCTGCGCAATCTTGCTGTGAGCCCCATACAGACTGGATCCTGGGTCTCCAGCTGCTTTCTCCATAGGGATTGGGGTTTATTTCTGTGAGGCACTGGAGAGGGGCAATTAAATGAATTTTAGCCCACCCAAAGGATACAAAAGCTCATGTGATAAATTTGTTAGTCTTTAAAAGTGCCACCAAACTCCTTCTTTGTTTTGCTGCACTAGACTAACGGCTACCCCTTTAGTATTTTGAAGAGTTCACCTCTTCTGACATCACACTTTGCTGAAGGTACCAGTCCTAAGTCACTAGGTTTAATCACAACCTCAGGGTGTTTCTAGGCTTGGGTTTTCTGGCTACCCCAATAACTACAGAGACAAAAATTCATCAGGTACCACCAACTGGTGCAAAACTAAAGGCCCTGCATCTCCCCCGAGATGCCAAATTGTCCTGCATGCTTCCTTCCCACCCACCTTCACTGATCTTCTGTCCATCCCGTTCTCTTATCCCTCCCGATCCCGCATGCCCATCCAGACATCGCCCATCCCCGTCTTTGTCCCCCTCTCCCCCGTCCACGGCAGCTCGATCCCAGGCCAGCCGGGCCCGGCAGGCTCCGCGGTCAAGCGGCAGGGGGCGGGACTCGTTGTCTCCATAGCAATGCGCCGCTTTGTTGCAAGCTTCCCCTTCCATCTGCGTGACAGGCCGGCCTTGTGTCCAATAGCGGTACAGCAGCTGCGTG
>ML685788.1:186351-213854 GCA_007922175.1 Pelusios castaneus
ACAGGCACCAGAGTCAGTAGCCCCCAGCCCTCAGGCAGGGCGGGGCATGTACAACCCACGAACCTCTGTGTGGGGTCGCTGAGGTTGGCGCATTGAGGGTGGCCAGGGAAGAGGGGTGAGGGAGGGGGACGCAGGCCCACCCACTCCACTGCATCCCAGCCCAGGGCCCTAATCAGTGGCAGAGGCGTCTGCCACTGTGGTCAGCAGGGCTCCAGCCGAAACACGCTGACTCTCCAGGGCTTAACCCTGCCCTGGGCTACTTCCTCCCCTTCCCGGCTTCGGGGTACCTGGGTCCAGGGGGATCGTCCTCCTAGTCATCGGGGTAGACGGCTCTCGGGAGACTGGTCAGGCCCCCTTCGTCCACTGGTGGCAGGTCCGGTAGCTCCTCCTCGAGGGGTAGCTCCTCTAAGTCACAGGGGGGCTCCGGTTCCTCAGCGGAGGGCAACTCCTCCAGATCATCAGGCTGATCCTGGCTCTCTCAGGGCTCTGACAGGGGTAACTCCTCCAGGTCTTCCCCTGGGGGAGAATACGACCGGGGCTCGCTCTCCCAGTTGTCCCAGGAGTCCGGGTTTTCCCCTGGCGGGCCGGGAGGCTCTGCCCTTGGGGGTTGTTCTGGCGGCCGGTCCCTCCACTGCTGCGGAGGCTCCCTCAGCAGCCTGGTCCGTCTCCTAGAAGTGCCCCCAGTTGGAGGCCTGGTCCGTCCTTTTATGCGGTCCTCCTCTTCCTTAACTCCGCCCCGGGAGTTCCGGCCCCCACCTCGGGTAGGGCTGCTTTCGGGCCGGTAGGCGGAGGGGAAGAGACGTCTGGGGCTTTTGCCTCGGGTCTGTTGCCTCACCTTGCTACAGTAGCACATTGTTATACCAACCATCCACCGACTGTTTCATAAACTGCTGAGTCCCTTCTGGTGCTTCGTGTCCACTCATTTAATCTTTGATGCCTGTCAGTGTTCCTTGGGTAAATCTCGTATAGTCTGCTCAGCAGCAGAACAGCTCAAGGGCTCCAGATAAGTTGAGTCCACTGGACACAACAGGGCTTGTGTTCCTGAGCTATATTGTAGTTTTGTTCACACGTCTTTGATTAAGTTCAGCTGATATATTTTAAAATGTGGCTTTATTGAAGGCAACCTCAGCCCAAGTTGCAGTTATGGCTCAGCTATCTCTGGGAGTTTTGCGCTGACCTCTGTAATGCTGCTTACTTGTAGAGCAGGAAATTTATTAAAACTCTGAGAATTTCCCTTTGGTCTTGAATCGCTTCATCTTCATTTACACTTCCCCTTCCAGAATGACACACATTCCTTGTAGAGTGAGAAAAGGAGCTGGAGACCCCATCTGGGCACCTCATAGCCCTACCTAGCATTTTGTTCTTCGTCGAGCGTGCTCATGCCGATTCCAATCCAGGTGTACGCGCGCCGCGTGCACAGTCGTCGGAGACTTTTTCTCCCAGCGGTACCCGTCGGGTCGTAGCAGGCACCCCCTGGAGTGGCGCCTTATGGCGCTGTATAAGTACCCCTGCCGACCCGACCGTCCACCAGTTCCTTCTTACCGCCATCAGTGACGGTCTCGGAGCTACTCTCTTGCCTTAAGCAAGCGTTCTTAGCGGTTCTTCTTTCTTCGTACGTAACTGTAAGACCTCCGGAGCTACCCCAGCTGGGGTATGCCCGGGACACAAGGGTTTAAACCCTGTGGTTCTTGCCGCAAGCCTATGCCCAAAGGGGACCCCCACGACTCCTGCTTTAAGTGTTTGGGCGAGGCACACCAGTCCGATCGGTGCAAGATCTGCAGAGGGTTCAAACCCCGAAGCAGAAAAGAAAGAAGCGCACGCCTCAAACAAACGTTAATGGAGGCAGCGCTGGGGCCCCAATCGGGCGACTCGATGCTGGGAGCCTCGGTACAGAGCGCTCCGGCATCGTCGAAGATCCCGGCACCGAAAGCCTCGGTACCGGGCGCCCCCAAGGCCGCAAGTGCGAGAAAGCCGTCTCGGCACCGCTCTCTCTCGCCGGCTCAAAGGAAGAGACACAGAGCCGAGAGGGGTCGCTCTCCGAAAAAATTACCGGCCCTTAAGAGCGCGGACACGGGTTCACAAGAAACCCATGCTCAATGCGGCCAGCTTTTGAGCCCGTCTCGCCCCCAAGGACACACCCCACCGGGGTCTCCGGGGCAGCAGAGCAGCATCGGGGATCTGGATATGCCATCCACCCCCGGTACCTTTGAGGCGGCGCGGGAACTAATAGCCCTAACGGCAGCTCAGTCTCCCGCTTCGTCGCGCACCGTGTCAAGGTCCGGTACCGCTTCCAGGGGAAAACCGCCCATGCTGGGGCCCGAACACTTCTCCCGTCACCGGGCGTCTCCGCAGTCCCCGACGTCGCCGGGCAGATCGCCCAGACCGGGGTCCACCTCCCGGCACCGTACCACGTCTGGGCACAGGTCCCCATATAAATACAGGCCTTCGTCTTGGAGCGCAGCTGAGTCTCCGAAAGGGCACCTCCGCTCCCCCTCCTCGAGGCCAATGGAGCCACGGCACCACTTCAGCCCCCCTCTGCGGCGCCGGTCTCGATCTGATGAGCGCTCACGGTCCCGCTCACGGTCCGGTTACCGACATCGATCTCGGTCTCGGCACCGCTCCAGATCTCGGGGTCCGGCGCAGGATTGGCGCCGGACTGGGTACCGTTCGCCGCACTGGTACCATCAACATCGGTACCGTTCGCAATCGCGACATCGATCCCCGTACCGGTACCGTTCGCGTTCCCGGTACCGTTCCAGATCCCGGCACCGAGAGGCAGATACGCAAAGGTCGCCTCGGTACCGCTCATGGACACGGCACCGCCCGCAGGGTCACGGGCCCCGGCCCTCCCGACCAGACACCAAGATGTCGTCGTCGGCACCGCCCTGGTCCCCCAGGTCCCAGTCCGTAACCTCAGAAGCAGGTTTCCTACTGCCTAGAATCCCGCAACGTAGGGACGATCCGGACTCAACCCACCCCCAGTGGCAGGCAACGGTTCAGTGGCCCTTCTGGACCCCCTGGGCATATCATCAAGCCCAGGGCACACCAGGGGCAGAACAATGGTCCACTGCGTCGAGCTCCAAGCCAGCTAAAGCCGCGGGCCGCACCCTCTCAGGCCCTAAGCCTTGCTCAGAGTCACTGGCTCGGGCACCCCAAGAACGGGACCCAGGGCCTCCGGAACACACAGCCCTGAGCCCAGCTTCGCCCCTGCAAGAGGAGGGCGAAATCCTGGAACAGGGAGAACAAGCGCAAGGGGAGCAGGAGGGAGGAAAACCGGTATCTTCCTCATCCTCCCCGGATGAGGTGCTGATGGAGCCTTCGGCGACCAACCCCCCGATGGACTATAAAGCCCACCAGTTACTCCTGAAAAGAGTAGCCCAAGGCCTGAACCTCCAAATCGAGGAGGTCAGGGAAGACCCCGACCCAATGATTGACATACTGGCGCAGGAAGGCCCGGCTAGGGTAGCCCTGCCAATCATCAAAACACTGCAGACAACCACTAAAACACTGTGGCAGTCTCCATCTTCAATACCACCCACGGTGAGGGGAATCGACAGGAGGTACTTTGCCCCCTCTGTAGGCCACGAGTACCTTTTTACTCATCCTCAGCCAAGCTCCTTAGTGGTATCCGCGGCGAACGACAAGGACCGCCAAGGCCAGCAAGGCCCGGCACCAAAAGCCAAGGACCCAAAAAGGTTAGACCTCTTCGGGAGGAAGGTCTACACCACAGGGGGGCTCCAGATGAGGATTGCTAACCAACAAGCAATCCTCAGCAGGTACAACTTCAACTCCTGGGACTCGATGTCGAAATTTAAAACGCAGATTCAGCCGGAATCCAAAGAGCAGTTCGGGCCCTGATCACAGACGGGAAGGCAGTGGCGAGGACATCCCTACAAGCGGCCCTTGACGCCGCTGATTCAGCGGCGAGGGTCATGGCCTCCGGTGTCACCATGAGGAGATGTTCCTGGCTCCAAGCGTCAGGCCTTCCTCCAGAGGTCCAGACAACCCTGCAGGACCTCCCTTTCGAGGGCAAAGCTCTCTTTTCGGAACAGACGGACTCGAAACTCCACAGCCTTAAAGATTCTAGGGCTACTCTTAGGTCGCTGGGCATGCATACGCCGGCGCCCCAGAGGAAACATTTCAAGCCCTCATCCACCAGACGGTTTTACCCCCCCAAGCAAGATTACTTTAGGGGCAGGGGGAAGACCTATAGGCGCAGACAACCTCAGCCCGCCAGCAGTGGGCGGGGCACATCTAAGCAGCCCCAGGGGCCCAAGCCGACCTTTTGACGGTTCGACCGAGGGCGGCCTTCTAGCCCCGTTACCGGATCCAAACCCCCCCCCTCCGCGACAGGCTATCTCATTTCCACCAGGCCTGGTCTCAGATCACCTCGGACAAATGGGTGCTCCGAACAATAAAATACGGTTATTCTATCCAGTTTTCTATCCTTCCTCACCACCACTACCTACCCCGGTCCCTCTCCAGGGATCCCTCCCAAGAACAACTCCTCATGGGGGAAATACGGGAGATGTTAAAATCAGGGGCGGTGGAAAAGGTCCCACAAGAATTTCAAGGGAAAAGATTTTATTCACGATATTTCCTTGTCCCAAAGGCAAAAGGGGGCCTAAGACCGATCCTGGACCTGCGGGCGCTCAACAAATTCATAAAAAAGGTGAAGTTCCGCATGGTATCCCTTGCCTCGATCATCCCCTCTATGGATCCGGGGGACTGGTATGCCGCCCTCGACTTAAAGGAGGCATACTTCCACATCTCCATATTCCCTCCCCACAGGAGATTCCTGAGATTCAAAGTGGGTTTGGCCCACTTCCAGTTTGCCTCCCTCCCGTTCGGCCTTACGTCAGCCCCCAGGGTTTTTACCAAATGTATGTCAGTGGTGGCTGCCTTCCTCAGGAGACGCGGCATACAGGTGTACCCTTACCTAGACGATTGGCTGATAAAAGGCCGGTCCAAGGACCAGGTGCAATCGCACGTGACATTCGTGAGGAACACCTTCACGACATTAGGCCTCCAACTAAACGAGCCAAAGTCAACTTTACTTCCAACTCAGAGGATCGAGTTTATTGGGGCCACCATAGATTCTATACAGGGCAGGGCCTTCCTCCCGGAGGCCAGGTTCCAAACCATGGGGGGTATCATAAGGTCCATGAGTGCCTTTCCAACCACCACGGCAAGGGCCTGCCTGACGCTGTTGGGCCACATGGCATCATGCGTTTACGTAGTCCAGTTCGCCAGGCTCCACCTCCGGCCACTGCAGCTGTGGCTCAAACTAACATTCCACCTGGTCAAGGACGACCCGGACAAGGTGGTTCGGCTCCCTCCCCCGGAGATACTGTCGCTTCAATGGTGGTTGGGCAGGGAGCACGTCATGTCGGGAGTCCCCTTCCTCAAAACCCACCCCACCATAACGTTAGTCACGGACGCCTCCCAAGTGGGATGGGGAGCCCATCTAGGCAACACTCACACCCAAGGTCTCTGGTCCCGGCAAGAGATAGGGTTACATATAAACGTGAAAGAACTGAGAGCAGTTCGTCTGGCGTGTCGTGTCTTTCGGCATCAAATCCGGGGCTTGCACCTTTCAGTCCTCACGGACAACACCGCGGCAATGTTCTATCTGAACAGACGGGGGAGCACGATCCACGCCCCTTTGCAGGGAATCGATGAAACTATGGGAGGAGTGTATCGCTCACTCAATATACCTGGAGGCTTCACATCTCCCCGGTTCCCAAAACACTCTAGCAGATCGCCTCAGTCGGGCGTTCGAGGCTCACGAATGGTCCATCAGAACAGATGTGCTGTGGGAGATTTTCCGAAGGTGGGGCTTTCCCCGAGTGGACCTATTTGCCACCAAGGAAAACAGGAAGTGCCCTCAGTTCTGTTCCTTCCAAGGCCACAGCCCGGGGTCCATATCAGACGCCTTCCTTCTCGACTGGGGGCAGGGTCTGATGTACGCCTTCCCCCCCTTCCCCCTTGTCCACAGGGTCCTTCTGAAAGCAAAAAGGGACAAAGCGTCAGTCATACTGATTGCCCCGGCATGGCCCAGGCAACACTGGTACCCAACGCTGCTCCAACTCTCAGTGAGCCCTCTGATACCATTGCCCCACTGGCCGGACCTAATCTCCCAGGCCCACGGGCACCTGTATCACCACAACCTCCGGTCCCTGCACCTGACGGCCTGGCGGATCCGTGGCTGAACGAAGGGGAAAGGGCGTGCTCTCATCAGGTCCGAAGGATCCTTCTGGAAAGCAGAAAGCCATCCACAAGAAAAGCATATACGGCCAAATGGTCCCGCTTTTCCATCTGGGCTCAGGAGAAAGGGGTCCCCCCAGATACGGCCCCTATTCCCTTGATCCTGGACTACCTCCTACAGCTAAAGGAGTCCGGCTTAGCCCTGGCATCCATCAGGGTACACCTTGCCGCTATTTCCGCGTTCCGCAATGCAGAAAGGGGTAGGCCCCTTTTCTCCCATCCATTAATGACATGCTTTATCAAAGGTCTAGAGAGGGTTTACCCTCAAGCCCGCCACCCAACCCCAGCTTGGGATCTGAACTTGGTGCTATCTAAGATAATGGGCCCCCCCTTTGAACCCATGGGCTCATGCTCCCTACTCTACTTGTCATGGAAGGTCGCCTTCCTCGTGGCGATCACTTCGGCCCGCAGGGTCTCAGAACTAAAAGCACTCACGGCGGAGCCACCCTACACTGTGTTCCACGAGGACAAAGTACAGTTATGCCCTCACCCCTCCTTTCTCCCTAAGGTGGTGTCTAGTTTTCACTGCAGCCAGGAAATTTTCCTGCCCGTCTTTTTCCCGAAGCCCCACGCCAACGACAGGGAAAGGGTCTTGCACACCCTGGACGTTCGCAGAGCGCTAGCCTTCTATATCGATAGAACACGGGCCTTCAGAAAGACTCCCCAACTCTTTGTGGCCATAGCTGAAAGAATGAGAGGCGAGCCGGTGTCGTCGCAGAGGATTTCCTCCTGGATCTCCTCGTGCATCAAAGTCTGCTACAGTCTGGCGAACCGCCCTGCCCCGTCATGTACAGCCCACTCGACCCGGGCGCAAGCCTCCTCAGCCGCGTTCCTGGCTCATGTCCCAGTTACAGAGATCTGCAGGGCTGCAACCTGGGCCTCGATACACACCTTTACGTCACATTACGCTATTAACCAGCACAGCGCTGCAGACGCTGCAGTGGGGAGAGCGGTCCTCAGTACGGCACTGAAGGGCTCCGACCCCCACCTCCACTAGGCCAGCTTGTGACTCACCTGGATTGGAATCGGCATGAGCACACTCGACGAAGAAAAACAGGTTTCTTACCTGTAACAGGTGTTCTTCGAGAGGTGTGCTCATGCCCATTCCAATACCCACCCACCAACCCCTCTGGTCGGAAACGAGATAAGAAGGAACTGGTGGACGGTCGGGTCGGCAGGGGTACTTATACAGCGCCATAAGGCACCACTCCAGGGGGCGCCTGCTACGACCCGACGGGTACCGCTGGGAGAAAAAGTCTCCGACGACTGTGCACGCGGCGCGCGTACACCTGGATTGGAATGGGCATGAGCACCTCTCGAAGAACACCTGTTACAGGTAAGAAACCTGTTTTTCTCTGGTCTTGACGTGGTATACCTTGACTTTAGCAAGGCTTTTGATACAGTTTCCCACAGCAGTCTCGTTGGCAAGCTAAGGAAGTATGGGTTGGACAAGTGGACCGTAAGGTGGATCGAAAACTGGCTAGATCGACGGGCTCAGCTGGTAGGAATCAATGGCTCGATGTCTGGTTGGCAACCGGTAACGAGTGGAGTGCCCCAGGGGTCGGTCCTGGGGCCGGTTCTATTCAACATCTTCATTAATGATCTTGATGATAGAATAGACTGCGTGCTTAGTAAGTTTGTGGATGACACCAAGTTGGGGGGAATGGTAGATACTCTGGAGGGCAGGGACAGGATCCAGGGAGACTTGGACAAATTGGAACACTGGGCCGAAAGAAACCTCATGAGGTTCAACAAAGACAAGTGCAAAGTCCTGCACTTAGGACTAAAAAATCCCATGCACTGCTACAGGCTGGGGACCGATCAGCTAAGTAGCAGCGCTGTAGAAAGGGACCTGGGGGTTATGGTGGATGGGAAGATGAATATGAGCCAACAGTGTGCCCTTGTTGTGAAAAAGGCCAGTGGCTTATTAGGCTGCATCAGTAGGAGTGTTGCCAGCAGATCGAGGGATGTGATAAGTCCCCTCTATTCGACACTGGTCAGGCCACATCTGGAATACTGTGTCCAGTTTTGGGCTCCCCACTACAGAAAGGATGTGGACAAATTAGAAAGAGTCCAGCGGAGGGCAACGAAAATGATTAGGGGGCTGGGTCACATGACTTATGAGGAGAGACTGAAGGAACTAGGCTTATTTAGTCTACAGAAGAGAAGACTGAGGGGAGATTTGATAGCAACCTTCAGTTACTTGAAGGGTTGCTCCAAAGAGGAGGGAGCTAGGCTGTTCTCGAGGGTAACAGAGGACAGAACAAGGAGCAATGGTTTCAAGTTACAGCTGGGGAGGTCAAGGTTGGATATTAGGAAAAACTTTCTCACTAGGAGGGTGGTGAAGCATTGGAATGGGTTACCTAGGGAGGTGGTAGAATCTCCATCTTTGGAGGTTTTTAAGGCCCGGTTAGACAAAACCCTCGCTGGGGTGATTTAGTGGGAGTGGTCCTGCTTTTAGCAGGGGTTGGACTAGATGACCTTATGAGGTCCCTTCCAATCCTATTATTCTATGATTCTATGATAATGTATCCAATGTCTCTCTGTATCCCAGTATGGGTTTCTTCTCCCACAATCTGTGAATCCTGAGATGCAGTCTTTCAGTAGCAAGTGATAATGGGGTCCCAAACACAGGATTACGATTTCCTTTCAAGAAGCAGCAGAAGAGGAAAGAGGAATACTATTTAAACATAAATTTCTGTTCTAGCTGTGGTGAAACCAGGAGTAGTTGGAAGGTGTCAGGAAAGTCGTTTCCTTTTGAAAGTCCGGCTCTTTTAGCTTGTCGTCTCTTGTATTCATATGAACGTTTCATTGTCAGAATATATTACAGTTAAATTAATTGCAGCTGTAAGCTACAGGACTTGCATGCTACCAATGTAGACAGCTGAGGAAACCTTCCTGGAACTGTCTCTCTCGACTGGGTCTTGCTTTGCATTTGATACTTGCCCAAGTTAGACGAAGTGGGGTATTGTGATGAGGAGGACTGGTCTGGTTATTTGCTCCTGGAAGCAGTAGTTATTTGTTCAAGGAGGCCAGTCTGGGATCTGAATGAGACCTAACCCTACCCAGAATCCCTGCCCTTGATAACCCTGACTCTGGTCAGGGAAGATCTACCCGTGGTACCCCTAACTACACTGGGGATCCCTTTCTTTAGGATTCCTGGATGGGGGATCCCAACCGGCCTCTCTCATCCTATGACTTATGATTTCTCAGACTTTTGGGGTCTGCTTGGGTATTGATTAGAGACAAAAGATCTGTCCCATGTCAACTGAGGGAAGTTTTCATCCCTGCCTGTCACTGTGGATGAGGACTTGTGTGTTAGGTCCTACAGGTTTGGAGTTGTTATGGCAACCCTGTGAGTGATGCTGCGGCTTGTACTGTAGATAGACTTGGTTGGTAGGTAGCTCTTGGCTGCTGCTTCATTGTGGCTCTCTGACAGGTGAGGCTTCTCAAAGCTATTACTTAGAAGAAGTGAGGCTGAGTCTGTTTGTCTTGGTGGGATCATCCCCCTCTCCCTTAGAATAGGGAGATTAGGAGAGCTCTATAATCCAGAGGAAAAGGGAATGGATTCCTCCGGATGGAGGTGTGGAGTTCCCCTGCCACAGCAGTTTGCTTGGGTCTGTGTTTCAGTCCTCACCCTCAGAGCCATCCCTAGGGGGGAGTGGTGCCCAGGGCCAATTGGCCTGCGGAGGGCCCCACTCCACCTCACCCTGGAGGGGGGAAGGGAGGCCCGGGTCGACCTGCTCGGCTCCCGGTGGCAGCGCAGTCTCGGGTCCCCAGCAGGGGCCAGCTCCCGGCTGTGTCCTCCAGGCCTCCGTCAGCTGAGGCTGTGGCCACGAGCTGGCCCCGGCCGGGGAGTGGGACCTAAGGCTACCATCGGGGGCCAGCCCCGGCTGAGGCCACACTGCTGGCTGAGGCCAGCCGGGGCCGACCATGTGGGGCAGGCCGGGCCACGCAAACTGCCCCATCCCTGGGCCTGCCTGCTCTGCTCTGGGGGCGAGGATGGCCGGCCCAGGGCCAGAGGCGGGGCGAAGCACAACCGTGCGGGGGAGCTGCAGCCTGGGCCCCGCACTGCCCCCAGTTGGGAGCGGGACAGCACAGGGCCCACATAACCATACATGTGCAAACGGTTACTCGCAGAGGAGATTTTCGTCCTTCCTCTGGGATAACAGAGAATGGCCAGTGTCTGACAGAGGCCCTAGGTTGGTTTCAATGTGGCTCTGATATTCAGCTTTCATTAAAGACAGATTCATTTTCTGTAGCTTGAGTCTGTGGCTCTGGGCTCTTTAGCATCGTCCTTCCATTAGGAATTTGGTCCTTTTTGGCATCTCTTTCACTGTCAGAAATAAGACCTGTGAGAAGAGCACTTTTCTCAGTGTGTTTGTATTGCTAAAACACTGTACCATGTACAGAGCTTGCATTGCTAATGTTCAGTATTCCCAGCCCGCCCTGTTGGTCACGGAGTGAGGAAGAGAGACTTCATGCTTTGCTAGGGAAGAAGGGGCAGCCCCTCTCTCCCAGGGGTCTTGAGAGTCTCTGTCTTCATTATTCTGTATTGCTGCGAGTTGTTTTGTCCTCCCTTATTCAGGGGGCCCATGGGGGAATACCAGGATCTGAGCTGGGTTATCTGGCTAACAAGTTTCTGCTTCAGGCGACCTTTTTGCATTAAAAGGCAAGGAGGGAGGGTACCATTCAGGTGCCAGTAGAGCCTGACTGCTCAGGAGAGAGGCTGGAGACTGTTCAGCTAGGCAGAGTTGCAGTGGATCCTGCCCTCAACAGCCTCAGAATTGGTTATGTGGCTTCCTTCTTCACCAGCTGGGGCTGTTGTTTCTCAGGTATGCCTTGGACCGAAGTATCATCACTCTGTTGCTCTCAAAAGGCAAGTGATATGTCAGTATTTGCTACATGCCCTGGTATGTTCGCAAGCCTGGAACAAGGTGCATCCCAGTTTCTGACAATATTCATGATCCCTAAATTCTCTGACCCACCCAGCACAGCCCTACAGACAGTGCTGCAGGGTGAGTCAGAGAGTAGCAGGAGTCAACCTGGCCTGAGCTTTGAAGTGGCACCAGAAGCGAGTTAGAGCTCCCTCTGGGACATATTGCACAATCGTGACATGATATCTTGAAGAGCAAAGGCCCAAGCTGCATGCAGGGGAGGAGTTGGGTGTTTACTTTCTCCTGTGAAAGAGAGGGAAGGGTTAAAACAAACCCCTGCCATAAATGGGAGACAGGAAAAGAGTGTGCTGAGGCAGCATCTTAAGGTATGAGAGCTGGCGCCCGGGGGGGGGCGGCTTTTCTCCAGAATTCTCTCTCTGAACAGGGCCAATGCTGTGATCTGCACTGGGCTTCGCTAAATGTTTCTCTCATTGAATTATCAGGTGAGTTTAAATTCCTTCAGGTGATTGCGCAGGATGGTCTAAAACCAGACTCTGGCTGAGTGGGGAGATCTTGCCTTGTGTTCTGTCCTTCAGGAACAGCCTATTCTGTTTGTTTTCCCCAGGAGGGAGGTGGAGACCTGATCCACAGTGAATCCTGGTGAAGGAGATGGTTCCCCCCACTGGGCCTGGCTGTGTTCCCTTCAGCATCAAGGGGTGAACCGTGGACGATTTTCTTATGCTGGGGAGTGTGGACATGGCATCTTTTATTCATGGTGCCTGGAATTGGGATACGTGTTCCAGCCGCTTGCCTGTCATGTTGTCCCAATGGGCTGTTCCCATCTAGCTGGGAGTGTGACTCCTTTTGAGGTTTTGCTTCCCATGCTGTCTCTGTATTTATGATCAGCTCCTTCTTGGAGCACAAGTGCTCAGGCCGGCCTCCCTGTGGAAAGTGGAAGATGTTTTTTGTGTGTTTTTGAGTTAAGATTAAGTGCTGGACTTGATTAATATCAGACCTATCCTTTCCTGGGGGATTACATTCCAGAGGCTCTGTGAAATCTAGTTTGGGTCTGTGTTGGATGTATCAGTGCATCTCTGACAGCCCTCATGATGCTTGCATGTGCATTCTTTCATTTTCTCTTCCGTACATGGATAGCGCTTGTGATGTCAATATAGGCTTTTTTAATTTGATTATATTCTCCTGACCAGGCCAACCCCCTCCCCCAGAGTCCCAGGGATGAACTCGATGATCAAATGTTGCTTGTCTGTCTCTTACTACAACAGCTTTTTGATTCTGGTGTTTCTCTTATCATCTGGGATTTGGTGTGGACTTCTGGGCACCTCCAGTCTCCTCATGTGCACCCCCTCCACCTGGTGTCTGTTGTGACTTCTGCCAGCCTCACATGCATGTATGCCTCCCCTTTGTAAATACTTTAGTTCCCTTGCAGCCTTCCATTGAGCTCTCATGATGGTTTTCTCTTGATTCAGTAGCAGAGTTCTTTTCCTTGGGGTAATGCTGTTAGATTTGAGTGGCTATCATGCAATAGTCCTCTATTTGTGAATATCTCACTAGATCAGTCCAATGAGAGTCCCATGACAGCAGCTGTTATTTGTGGATTGTGTGTGTGATGGGCCATTTAGCAAAGTACTCTGCACCCAGAGTTTTCTTTGTTTCCGTAAGCACTTGTTCTCTTGCTGGGACACTAGGTGGGAAAGCAAGTGCCAGTCACCATTCTCCCTCTTGGAATACATATAGCTGTGTCTTGTGCTGCCTTGCCCCAGCTCCTGCTTGCGGAACAGGTGCTGCCTTTTCTGCTCCACTAGTGTTGGTATAGCGTCTGAGATTGCACAAATCTTCTTTTGAAGGGGCAGGCTGAAAACATTGGTAGTGTTGGGTTTGCAAGGAGCTGCTGAGTCTTCAGGCAGCACCTTGTCTTTCCTTTTGGGGAGAGACTGTTTTTTTCTTTGGCAGTTCAGATCTCACACTGGCCGCTTGAAATCCCCCAGCCTCAGGGCGTATGGCGGAGGTGGGTGCCCTAGTGTGCACAGCCTTGTGGGAGGGAGACAGGCAGCTTCCTTTCTGCAAACTGAAAAGAGAGGAACCAAACATTAGCATCTCACTGAATAACAACCTGCCATTGAATGCCAGCTGTGACAGAGGATTGAACCGCAGACACCATGCAATATTTGGTCCTGGGCAGATGCTGTGTGTCCTGGGGCCAAATCCTGACACCATGGGCAGATGCTGGATGTAACTGTAGCTTTGGGGGAGGCTGACGGTTTCAATGTGGGCATGCTTGGCTTGGTGATGGAGGTTGGAGCACAGCCATACTAAGGTGTGCAATAGAGATATCATGGCTCTGTCTAGGACCTACTTGTGTGCCTGGAGCCGTCAAGGAGATTGACCCTTAGTCTCTTTCCCTGAAAGGCTGGAGGTTATTCATGTCTCAGAAGTATTTAACATCTTTCAAAGTTCCCAAGTCCCCAGTGCAGCAAGTGTAACTGGTGCAGCTGGCAGCTGCTCAAAGTAAGAAACACCTAATTGCTCAGTCTGCATCTTTTCCACCTTCACCCACTTCTTCCCTATACGCAGATGGCCGCTAGGTTTAATAAGCTCCTTATTTCTCCTGCCCCATAACCCAGATCCAGGCTGGAACACGGCGAGGAGTTAGCAGAGAGTTTTGTTGTGCTGATTATCCTGTCCCAAGTGTCATCTGCTCATTGCTCTGCAGCCCTATTGACAGCAGGTCCCTGATCTCTGTCATCAAGTTGCTTTGGCTGAGTAATGCCAGGGACTCACTGCTGGTACTGCCTGCTCCCTAATCCTGCTCTTTTCACCACGTGAAACTGTTGCCTGGTAACAAGTTCATTTCTCCTGTTTTCTGAAAATCACATCTCACCTGGGCTCCAGCCCAGCCCCTGCTGAAAAGTTGTGAAGCAGGCCTGTATGTGTTGCACTGTCCAGCCCCCTGGGCAAACAAGGAGTTGGCTAGAGAGCCTCCATTGCTGCCCAGACAGGAGTGGGTTGATACAGCCATTCATCTCCGTGGGAGGGCCCCCATCTCCAAGTGATTCCCAGCTGACATTTATTGTGATCTATTGAGTGGCTTGGTCTCCATCCAGCTCCTCATGGAATATGTGTCCAGTACACAACTTCCACTACAGCTAGGAGTGGCTAGCCTCCTCAAGAGCGAAGGACTGAAGGAGTCACAGAGACTCAACTTGCATCTTGGGGCCTTCCCCGTCAAGGCTGAGATGCACTTGTGGGTATGGAATCTTGCCCTGCTGTGTTGCACTGGCCTCCTGGTTTTCTAGGGCTATTCTTCTTGCTCCGTTCAGCTGCATAAAATATACTTGTAAGTGTACAGGAGAGAGCTTTTCAGTCTCGTGAGCTTCTTAAGAGTCATTGTAAAGGAGCTGAAATTGGCACAACTGGCCTGTGTGCCCCAGGAGCTAGTGACTGCTGATAGGGCTAAAACCTCATCATGTACAATACCAACCCCAGAGAATAGCATTCCTGACCTCTGGCTGGGGGGCATTTGAGCCAGATTTACAGACTCCAGCTGTGTCTACACTACATTGGGTACAGCTGCGCCCCTGTAGCACTTCTGGTCAGATGCTCTAAGCCGAGGGAAGAGACCTCTCCTGTCAGCTTAATAAGTCCTGCCTCCTCAAAAGGTGATGGCTATGTCAGTGGGAGAAACTCTTGCCAACATGGCTCTGTCCACACCAGTGCTTAGGTTGGTATCATTTACCTTGCGCAGGGGAGTGGATTATTCACAGACTTGGGCGATGTAAATTACACTGAAGTAATTTGTATTGAAGACAGTCTTTAAAATATGAACTCTGAGCTAGTTATCCAGAATCCATGTGACCAGAACATTGACTGAGATTGTAATTGCACTGGATTCAGGGCGTCTCATTCCTTAGGTGAGCAGTGCAGCACCTGCCATGGTATTTGCTGAATGTCCTTGCAATGTTGTGCATTCACTTCATGAAAGCCCTCAGTAGGATGGACCATGTGGGGGAACCTTCATTCTGACTGTCCAGCCAGAGTTGCAGATTGAGTTTTCATAAGAAATAGGATTATGGCAACACTGGGGTGTTCCACAGACTGCCTGGATGTCTCCTATCCAAAGGCCCAACCCTGCTTCACACAGGATGGTCCTCCTGCAGGTGCTTATGTGCCAGGATTATGGGTGCTATCTAAGAACCCAAATAGATTGAAAAGACCTGCTCACCCTCTTCCTTTTCAGCAGGTTTGGGGGTAGACGCAGTCTCCCCCATCTTGGAAGGAGCTGGAGTAGTCTGGAGCGATGCCACCACCCTCAGACATTGTGAAAGTGGCTGTTGAATGGCCAGGAGCCAATGCCCAGCTGCTTGAAATAGATCAGGTGAGAGTGGGTGTTGAGTATGGGAAAGGGACTCACGGAGCGTTATGGTGCTAAAACGTGGGGGAACCGAATCAGGTGGCCTCCCTATCTGGCTGGGAGAATAGGTCACTACTTAGTGCTCTCTCTTTCCCTTCTAGAAAAGGCCTCTGGCATCCATTATCAAGGAGGTCTGTGATGGGTGAGTCTGACTTTCTGAGGATCCTGCTGCAGGAGACCGGTCACCCTGCTGGGCCTGGCCTGGGTACTGCAGGGAGCCCTTTCGCATACTCTACCACAGTAGTTCTCAACCTTTTGCAGGTCGCAACACACTTGATGATGTGTAGTGACCCTATAGGACGCACCAGCCCAGCCCTCCCTTCCACCCAGGCTGAATTCAGCCATCTCCACAGCTCTCTGTGACACTCGTACTGCTGTATGGTGACACAGTAATGTGTCCCTATTCAGTGGTTGAGAACTGCTGCCCTATTTGATGTCCTGCTGGCAGTGTGGACTGCGTCCCTCCAGGCTTCCCAACCTGGACATGGGATAGGCCAGGGCTGAGTGACTTCCTGGGTAATGAGGATCCCTTGCTGTGTATGTTTGTGCCCTGGTACTCAGGGTTCCTGAGGCTTGGCCTGGCCTCATATAAAGTTCCTGCAGTCCTGACTTTCACAGTTTCCCTCAGTTCCTGGTCTCATTTAGGCTGGGTTCCTAGGACTTCTCCCTTCTCTTCAGGAACTACAATTTTCTTATTGGGGCTTCTCTCCAGATCTTCACTTCTTTCCATCTGGAATCAGCCCCTTTTAGTCCTAACCCTGGAACTAGATGGTGGACTTGTAGATGAAAGAGACAGGGCATTGTTTGTCGTCTTCCCCCTGCCAGGTGGTCACTCCCAAACCCTGAATACTACACCCTGCGATATGCTGATGGACCCCAGCTGTACATCACAGAACAGGCCAGTATGGGGTGATGGCATGCTGGGCTGAAGGGTGGGGATGGAAGAAGTTTCTACATGGGCCAGTATTGACCTGCTGCTATCCCCATAACTGGGAGGGGTTTTGTCCTCCCATTCCCTCTGGCCACTAAACATGGAAACTTTACATAAATCAGTGCTGTTCCATTCTGTTGACCCCAATCCCTCCTCTTCTCTCCCCCATACTTGCCTGACTTCCTCTTCTTCCCCACAACATGGTTTTGGCACAGGGACCTAATGGTCCAACATAATACCAACTCCTCCTTGTGTATGTGTGCCCCCACACACGTACATACGTGCACAGGGCCATAGCCAACTCCATTTCCCCTTTACCACCTCATGCTGCTCAGATGTTTCTTTTTTTCTCTTTGCAGACTCGCTGTGACATTAAAAATGGGACCATCCTGCAGCTGGCTGTCTCCCCGGTACATGCCTTCCCTCAGCTATCTCCTGCCATAGGCTTGTTCCTGCTGCACAGCATCCTTCTCCTCCTCCCAGAAATAGGCCTAATCCTGCTACTCAGTATCCCTGACCCATCCCCCCACCTCAGGACCTGCTCCTCCTGCTCAGACCCCTGCCCCTTCCCCTGCTGTGAGTCCCCCAGCTCTGCCAGGCACTCACTGTTTGCTTTACCACCTCTCTGTGGGGCACATTTTATTTTCATTTTATGGCCTGTCCTTTTATTGGCTTCATGGGGATAAGCCAACCTGCATCTCTATTGCACATCCCATGCTGAAGAATCCCAAACGACTTTCTGGACTAAACTGACAGATGATGCACACTATGAGCAGCTGTTTTAGCCCAAAATAGGAAAAGCCAGCTTTACTGAGTTACTTACCAGGAAAAAAAAAATAGTTCGAGTGACTTGACCCCTTGGGTTACATTCCTCTGGAGGTGATGTAACCTCACAATTTCATCCCATTAGTTCCATCGACCTACCCACTTTACTTATTGCATCTTGTTTGAAATTAGATTTTGGGTTACTTGGGGCAGGGCCTATAAGTGCACAGCATGTGTGGGCCCACTCCAAAGGGAGGCTCTGGAGACTACCACAATTACATAACAATAAAAATAATTAAATTTCCACAGGGGTTGCTTGGCCCACTCTGAAATACAACTCCCCAAGTGGTCAGATAAGCTGGGGTGTGGCATCTTTTTTTAACCACACAGCTAAGTATCTGACCAGTGTTGTGGGAAGTGGAGAAGAATTCTATCTCCTTCCAATATAAGGGCAGGTAGAAGGAGGAAAAAGTAACTTAGGGAGTATATAAAGGAGAAGGAAAGTTTAGGACATCATAAAGCCAGCCTCTATTGTTGTAGTATGGGAAAGAAGGTGTCTTGTTGACCCTAGATGATTCAGTGGTGGATGCTTTAGAGAGATTTTTCTTTGGAACTAAAAGATCTTTTGGGACCTCATTTCTTTTGGCTCCCACTGTAAATGTCTGTACCTGTTGGTCATGCTGGTATGGGAATGGGTAATTTGGCCAGTGTTAGAAACAACTGTAGTTTCTGCTGAGGGCAGTGTTCTGAGCCGACTCACTCTGCCCAGGCAGCTAGTTTCTGTTCTGCCAGTGTCAGTAACCCTCTGGCCCTGCTGTGTCTCTTCTGCCCCAGTAAGGGTCGGCAGAGCCAAGTGTAACTGGATGGATTCTGCTTGTGTCTCAGTCTAGGGCAGCACGCCAACTGATGGAAAGGACCCAGTCACACAGTATGGAGGCCCGGCTGGATGCCATGAAGGAACTGGCTAAACTCTCTGCAGATGTGACCTTCGCCACAGAGTTCATCAACATGGAGGGGATCACAGTGCTGACACGACTTGTGGAGAGTGGCACCAAACTTCTGTCGCAGTATGTTCTGTATTCTAGACTCTGGGAACAGGGAGTGGTGGCAATATGGGGGTGGAGTGCAGAAGCAGCTGTCTTGGCTCCAGCAGGGATTAGGATTCTTTTAAACCATTTGTTGACTGCTCAAATGTCAAGCACAAAGTTTTATGTCAGGTTATTTTTGGCAATGGTCATTGTAACAACTACCATGAGAAACTTATTAAATACACAAAAAAGAGAAGAAACAGTTAAAAGAGTTGAAGCTTAAAATAATGGGTGGGGGGGGGACTTCATTTTAATGGTCCCCCTCTTGGCCTTCCTCTCTTGTTGTTGAGTCTTTTAGAAGTACAGTTTCTTTGCTTGTCCATCTTTACATGGTTTTATAAGATGGTGTTAAATATTCTTGCTGGGAAAAAGTTGGCCTTTAATTGTTGAAAACAGACCTCATTTCTCTTAAGACAAAACCGTCATGCACAAAATGGGAAAGAGAAGAAGAGCAAAAAATAAGATACTATTTCTCTCGAAGTTTTTGTTTTTTCTTGCTGTCTGGCTCTTGAGAAAATACAGGTACAGCAAGCACGTGCCCCTATTAGCCACTCAGAAACCTGGCAGACTTTTTCCAGAGTGTATTGGCATTGTTTACAGCTGCTTCTCAGGTCCTGGCAATATTATAGAAAGTGGAATTGTTGTGGCTACCTATTTCAGACTCTTATTATGCAAAAGGGAGGAAGAGAGAGATAGGAAAAGGAGGAAATATAGTGGGAGAGGTCAAATGACATACTAGGAGGAGGTGCTGGGGAACCTCCGATCCAAGTCTAACTGTTGATCAGGATTCAGCTCTACCCAATAGAGAGGGTGATTGGGTTTTTTGTTCCCATCACCATCCCCTGGCTCTGGTCTGGTCAGCATGTCTTTCACAAGCAGGACAATGAAAGCCCAGGGGAGTAGTAATTGATCCCAGGGTCTCAGCAGCTGGGGGATGGAGGTGTGCGGTAGCAGCAGCAGCACATGATAATGATGGCCACTTCCTCTCCTTTCTGCCAACTATCCAGGTCACAAGATTAGCTGGTTGCCAGGTAACCTCCAGGAAAGCATTGTACAGAGAGGGGGAGTAACCCTGTCCCATCCACGGTTATCAATACACACATCCAGTGATTCCATGTATAACTGTTTCCTTCCATTTCCAGAACCCTTTAGCTCATTGTGTCAGCCTGTGATCTCCCCAAGACTCAGAGCCTGACTCCCAGCTCTTTGTGTCCAAACACATTGTTTGTAGCAGTTTACTTCCAACTTTTGCTTATTGTTTTATATACAGTTTTTATAACAGGCCAAGCTAAACTTTTCTTGCCTTCCACCTGCTTTAAATAACTTAGGATACAGGCTCTTGCAAGCCTATCCAAGGTAGAACTACTTGTGTGGGCAGTGGCCTGGGCAGATTTATCCTGATGTTTGTCCTCTTTGGTCTTGCAGGGTGCATCTTTGAGTAGAAATGCAGGAGCCAGTCAGTGTGATGGTTATTCACAGGGACATGGAGGGTGCATTCCACTTAGTGCTCAAGGCACTTCACATCATTTGAGCCAGAGTTGGGAGCACTGCAGAAGCCAGTCTAGTGTTCTAGCCAGTTAAGGGGCTCTGTCAACCTAATTCTTTGGCTGGAAGACTGGAGGTTGGGTGAACCCTGGGAAGCCATAGGGCCTGCTGAGTGGCTTCTGTCTCCTGCCCAAGTTAGTTCAGGCTAGGCTGGCTCTTTCCCTGTTTACAGGGACTGGTTTCTTTGTGTCCTGTAATCACACTCCCTTCCTTATTTCAGTTACAGCGAGATGCTGGCATTCACCCTGACTGCCTTCCTGGAGCTCATGGACCACGGTATCGTCTCCTGGGACATGGTCTCAATAACCTTCATCAAACAGGTGAGGCCTGGGAGAATGCATCATGGGGTAGGGGGTGGTGTGTGAAACTGCAGAGGTGTGGCATAAGGGAGAGGGGAATTGTACGTGCACAGTAGGAAGAGTGAATAGGGAAATGTGTGCCACACGCATGACATAATCGGAGGGGGAGAATGATACAGGTGTGTCATGGGGGGGTGGAGACATGATATGGCATAGGACAAGGAAGGGGACGTGATGTGGGGGAAGTTAGAGTAGATATAGAGCGGTAGATCAGACACTACCTGCACCTCTAGCACAGTCTACTCTCCCCCCACCCCCTTGTGTCACTGGTGCTGACAGGGAGTTGGCCTAAATTCTGTTTGGGTTCCACTCTATTCAGGAGCTGAGTCTCTGTTCATGGTGCTTCTTGTAGATTCATGTTTGGTGATTGCAGTCAAGATACTTCTGGCTCTTGCTTACTTGGGCAGACAGTGAACAGCAGCAGCCAATATTATAGATGCCTGGGTTCGACTGTCTGAGCTCTAAGCCCTATTACACTGGATCACTTTCGGAGGCAGAGTTGGGAGGATGGGATTAGAGTTGTAGGCAGGCACAGGGGCCAATAATGAGATTATAATTTGGGTATTCTGATCTGTGGCAATAGAACCTTCCACAGAATCTCAGCTTTCATTTAAAAATAAAACTTAGTTTCTAGTCCTTGATGTTGCAGAAAAAAACATGACTGTAGTACAGCTTTGGAGTGCTGTCTTACTGAATGCGAGGACAGTCTGAAACAGTAATTCCATAAGAAGATATAAGAACGGCCATACTGGATCAGACTAATAGTCCATCTAGCCCAGTGCTCTGTCTTACAACAGTGTCCAGTGCCAGATGCTTTAGAGGGAATGAACAGAACAGGGTAGTTTATCAAGAGATCCATGCCCTGTCATCCAGTCCCAGCATCTGGCAGCCAAAGGCTTGGGATTCCCAGAGCATGGGGGGGCTCCATCTCTGACCATTTTGGCTAAAGCCATGAACTAATCTAATTTCTTTTTGAACCCAGTTATACTTTTGGCCTTCACAACATCTCCTGGCAAAGAGTTCCACATTGTGTGGGGCATTGTGTGAAGGAATACTTCCTTTTGTTTATTTTAAATCTGCTGCCTATTTGTTTAATTGAATGACCTCTGGTTCTTGTGGTATGTGATAGGGTAAATATCATTTCCCTATTCACTTTCTCCCCCCATTCATGACTTCTAGCATACCCCCCCATCATTTGTCTCCTTTTTTTTTTTAAATCTGAACAGTTGCATTCTTTTTAATCATGCCTCATGTGGAAGCTGTTCCATACCCCTAGTCCTATTTATTGCCCTTCTCCATGTGATTTCCATTTCTAATCTATCTTTTTTTGAGATGAGGTGACCAGAACTGCCCTCAGTATTTAAGGTGTGAGAATACCATGGATTTATCTAGTGGCATTATAACATTTTTCTATCTTCTTATCGGTCTCTTTCCATTATCTATCCTCCATTCTGCAGTGAAGACATACAAAGAATTCGTTTATCTTCTCTGCAATGACCAGATCTTCCTTGAGTGCTCTTCTAGCACTTTGATTGTCCAGTGGCTCCACAGACTGTTTGACAGGCTTCCTGTTTGATGTGCTTAACTTTTTTTTTTGCTGTTTGTTTGTATTTGCTAGTTGCTCTTCAAATTCTTTTTTTGCCTGCTTAATTATATTTCTACACTTGACTTCCCAGAGAGTGAGTTAGGTGTGAACTGGCCAATTTTAAGAGTCAATATTAACTATCTCACTAACTATTATAGCAGAAAGAACCAGCTAATGTGTGTCTTCCACAACTCCAAACTGCTCCTGTGCTTCCCTAGGTGTCTAGATCTCTAGTTTCCCTCTGACCATTTCTACAATGTGGTTTATAGGTTTTTGATTCAAAATACTGTAGCAACCGGCAAATGAAGAAAATAAGGGTGTCTGTGTCTGTCTGTGGTGTGAGCTATGAGTGGGAAAACCTTATGCTAAGGAAGATTACAGACCATCTTGCTCCGTAAAAGCATGTGATGCCCAGGCCACTGCCTCTCAGAATTGGGGTATCATTCCTCTCTGTTGCGTAGCTGTCCTTTCTAAGGATTGTGGTGCAAGCCATGTGCTCCAGACTGTGCTCTGATGCCGCTTCCAGAAACAGTGTGACTCTTTTAGACAGCTGGATGCAGGATGAGGTATGCTGACTCTGAGAGATCATGCAGTTGCTACGCTTCATTCTGGTATTCTGAGTCCTGCCTCCTCTGCCTGCCTGCATCAAAGCACTTCGGTATCTGGTTTGGCATAGAGCTTCTGTGGTGGGCATCTGCTGATGGCCTGGTTTCTTTGGATTTAGATTGCAGGGTACGTGAGTCAGCCCATGATGGATGTCTCCATTCTTCAGCGATCACTAGCCATCCTAGAGAGCATGGTGCTGAACAGCCAGACTCTGTACCAGAAGATAGCGGAGGAGATCACTGTAGGACAGCTAATCTCTCACCTCCAGGTGTGAGTATCCACCACCTATGGTGCTGAAATGTAAAATGAAACTGAGATATGTATAACTTGTTTAGATTGTTTTAGATTAAAATGCAGAGTAATGCTATTTTAAATGACAACTGGTTGGGCATCTTATTTGAAGTTAACAAACTTGCTAAAGGCAAAGAACAAGAAACTTGAAAATTATGGCCCCCATCCCAGAAGTACTTGAGGACACGAATAATTTCATACCTATGAATAGTTTGATTGATTTTCAGTGGGATTAATCCTGTGTTTTAATATGCACATGAATGAATGTTTGCAGAATTGGAGTCTAAAACTGTATTGTCAATCAAAACTTTCTCTTATAAATTCAAATGGCACAAACACTTGGTCACTGCAAAACAAAATTATTCAATGTTACCAGTGAAAATTGGTTTAGCATTTCAGTACATTTACAAAGTTGAACTTTGTGTATATAATCTCACAAATGTCAATATTTACATGAATATTTCATAATGCAACAGATTACATTTAGTAATTACAGTCCATGATCAAAAATCACAAGCCAGTTACCAAGGAGTCCCAATATTTGTGTTTGCTAAGGGTGCCTGCTGTACCTTCAGAATTGAAATGCTTGAAAAGGACAACCATCTTAACAACTAGCCTGTCAAGGGCATGGCCACCTTTCTTGTTTGTGTTTGGCATGTAAGAGTTCAGTCCTGCAACTGAATCTGCACGAGCTGAACACTGTGGGCAGGGCCATCCGTGGGGCAGGGGGAGATGTGCAGGGCAACCGCCCTGAGCCCTGCAGTTACGCAGGCCCTGTGCTGCCCCACTCTCACTCCCACTCCTTTGGCTGCAGGGGGATGAGGCAGAAGTGCAAAACCCTGCCTGTGGGCTGGCCCGCCCTGCCCCCAGGGGCGTAGCAGCCGGCCCAGGGGAGGGTTAGGTGTGCTGGGCCGGCCCGCCCCAGTGCGGATTGGCTCCCTCCTCCCCCCCGGGACGGCCTTGACTGTGGGAGTCAGTTGGGGTCCATGTGTGTGCTGTAGGCTGCCCATGTGGAATGGATGCAGAATTGAGACCAGAGCTGCTAATATCTTTAGTTTCTTTGTTGAGTGTTGTCCCTGTGGGTGCTCCACTTGTGGTGTCATGTCCTGCGGCGCCCTTGGTCGAAGACTCTTCACAGCAATATCAGTGTGGGCAACGTACACGCTGGTGATGCCTCACGGCGGCCATTGGCACACTTGTTCATGTGTGTGCCCTGAGTTCCCTCTCAATTGCCGGTCTCGGACAGAGCAATTCGCAGCTGTTCCTTGACTACTTCTGTTTTACTTACTTCTTCAAAATATTTACTACTTCTGCCATTGTTAGTCACTTTTAACTTCTCTTTACTCCCTCTCTTTAAAAAAAAAAAAAAAAAAAAAAGAAGTTCTCCTCAACAAAACAAAACACTTTTTCTACCTTCTTCCTTTCTCTATCCAATTTCTCAAAGAAAAATAGATGAGATGAGAGATAACGATGTTGGACCTATTACCCACCGTTCATATCCTCATGGGCACAATGACAACTCAACACAGCACGCCCACCTCTCCAGGCTGTAAATGCTGCTCCTATTGCCAGGACACAATGCCTGCATCCGATGGTCATGCTCTCTGCATTCTTCGCTACCTTCAGGAAAACCCCAGAAATGGGTCCATTGCAAGAGTCTCAGCTCCCACTCCAGAAGAGTGACCTGTGACTAAAACTCATGTTGCTCAAGAAATCTCTCAACCTGCCTCAGACCTGGACCCAGAGAAAGCTTCATGCTCTCTGAAACGTCCAGCCACAACCCCGGTATCTAGCCCGCTCCCAAAGAGAAAACACCACGAAAAAGGTTTTCTCCTAAGAGAGGCACGAAGGAAGCTATTGGTCCCTCTAGTGCCACTCAGTCCACCTCATGTAAGAACTCTGAGCATCCTACCAGCACCATGAGAATCCCTAAGAGACTCTCAGCTTCAGCTTTGCACAAATGGTGCATAAGCCTCATGACTGCTCCCCAGCACCTAGAGAGACACCGTCCTGACCAACGGCACTGTGTCCATCGCACCGTCTGCTGAGCACACGATGAGCTTGGCACCCTCTATGGTGCCAGCACTGATCACTTCTATGGCCTCCTAACTCGCTGGCGCCGCTCATTGCCACGGCACCACTGCCTGCAACAGCACCCATATTGGCACCGTCCACCACTTCTGACATGATACCAACAGCAAACTTCTCTGCACCGTTACTGGTCCCGCCCTTAATAGAATCAGCACCCAACGAAACGGTACCGCAACCAGCACTGTTTGGCAAGACAAAGGCGAAGCAGCATCATATTGACCTGCCTCCTCCCGTGTCTCCACAATCTCTTATTCCACGTGACTCCCCTGTACACATCTCTCATGACGAAGCCTTCTTACCCCAAGACCACAGCTCCGACGATAAAAATCTGAAACGTTCTCGATTGTCCTCCCAAAATTCATTTCCTAGACACTCAGTGTCTCATAGCCATTTCTCACATTACCCTCCATGTGGACCTCCACATTATTACAGCCTGACATGACCCCAGCCTCCAATACCTTACCATCCTTCGTGGTACCCATACCACAACTTCTCTAGACAACATACACCTGCTCGCTCTGCACTTACACCACACTCTGTCAGACCTACAACGTCAACATCAGCCTCCCACATAGGCACTCAACTCATGGCAGGCACATTCTCAATTCATACACTGGCTTCTCCTGTGCCTCATGAATTGTCATCTTCCCTAGACGAGGCTGTCATCCCTCAAACACCTCCCTAAACTGGACATCCCTAAACTCTTCAATGAACTCATGAAGAGATTAGCACAGGACCTAGAAATACCACTGGAGGAGGTTAAGGAATCCTCCCACAAGATGATCAGAATATTACATGCTACAGCACCATGCAGAATCGCCATCCCTATGGAGGATGCTCTAATGGAACCCTTGGAATTGATCTGGAATACTCCAGCAACCCTCACTCCAACTAACAAAAAGAATGATAGAAAATACTATATATCTCCAAAAAACATGGAGTTTCTTTTCACTTACCCATCCCATAATTCCTTAGTAGTCGTCGTTGTGACACATAGGGCCAAACAATTGACTCCTAGATCCACCCCCTTTGACAAAGATTGGAAAAGACTCAACTTACTGGATCAAAAAGTTTATTCATTGGCTGCACTGATGAGTGTCAAACTATGAGGTTCTTCTCTCGAATTACAACCACCCTGTCTTCGAGAAGCTGACACAGTTCTCTGATGACCTTCTTGATGCTAAAAGAGAACAATTCCAAAAACTCATCAAAGAAGGTCAACTTGTCACACAGATGTCTCTACAAGCAGCCTTAGATATTGGGGACACAGCTGTCAGAATTATGGCAATGGCTATCGTTAAGTGACGAGCCTCCTGGCTCCAGAGTGCAGGCATACCTAGACAACTCCAATCTAAGATAGAAGACTTACCCTTTGATAAGACTCACCTCTTTACTGATAAAACAAACAATATCCTCCACTCAGTGAAAGAATCGAGAACAACCTTGTGTACTTTAGGGATCTACACACCTAACACAAAAAGAAAGCAATTTAAATTCCAGCCCTTCACTAAATGGTATCCATATCACTCCCAACACAAATACTACGGCAGTCAGTGACCTAAACAGAGTCCTCAATGCGAAAAGCAAAATCAATCCTCCATCACCTCCCAACCTTCCTAGCAAAAACAGCAGTTTTGATGGTATGGCCAAGGAATCGAGAGACCTCCAAAATGTTGCAGTGCATCCTCCAGATCAGGTTAATGTAGAATTTTGCCTCCAACCCTTCTATCACCACTAGGGGTCCATTACATCGGACAAATGGGTTCTCCAAACCATCAACTATCCCTTTCCTTTCCAAACCTCCACCTTTCCACACCTCGTTGTTCCTTTTCATGGACCCAACTCACATACAGCCCCATACTGCAGAAGTAAACCACCTGCTTCGCATAGGAGCCATAGAACTTATACTTCAGCAACACAAGGAAAAGAGGTTTTACTTAAAGTACTTCATAGCATAAAAGAAAATTAGAATTTAGAGACCCATCCTAGACTTATGTCCTCTCAACAAGTTCGTACACAGACACAAATTCAAAATGACAACATGAAACACACTCATACCCACATTGCAGAAAGGAGATTGGCTCTCGACCTTCATGATGCCTACTTTCATGTGACAATACATCCGGCCCACAGACACTTCCTCAGATTCACTTTTGCAGGCAAACATTTCCAATACAAGGTTCTACCTTTCAGCCTTTTTACGGCACCCACAGTTTTTTCAAAAATCCTTGCACAGATAGCCGTGCACCTCAGGAAGCAGGGAATCTTTATCTTCCTGTATTTAGATTGTCTAAGAAGCCCATCATTGCATCAAGCCAAGGCTGCAACTCAAATCACTTTGTCTACATTCCAAAGCTTAGGCCTTTGGATAAACAAGGAAAAATCTATCCTAATACCTTCTCAAGACTCTAGTTCAGGGGTCAGCAACCCAAAGGATAAGAAGAGCCATTTAAAAAAATTCCTTCAATAACCAAGTGTTTTGAGAGCTGCAATGGGTAACCTCCTAGTTAAGAAACTGAATAATAGAACAGATGCATATTGATTTTTAACAACAAAAAATGTTTAATGATGTTAATAAACAATTTACATATAAACATTTCAATGGTGGAAGGAAAGGAAGAAGGAAGAGAGAAAGAAAGGAAGGTGGAGAAGGAAAGGAAGGAAAAAAA
>ML685788.1:228903-261034 GCA_007922175.1 Pelusios castaneus
TCTTAACTATTGTTTCAACTAATTTGCCCGGTACCGACGTTAGACTTGCCAGTCTATAATTGCCGGGATCCCCTCTAGGGCCCTTTTTAAATATTGGCGTTACATTAGCTAACTTCCAGTCTTTGGGTACCGAAGCCATTTTAAGGGACAGGTTACAAATCTTAGTTAATAGTTCCGCAACTTCACATTTGAGTTCTTTCAGAACTCTTGGGTGAATGCCATCTGGTCCCGGTGACTTGTTAATGTTGAGTTTATCAATTAATTCCAAAACTTCCTCTAGTGACACTTCAATCTGTGACAGTTCCTCAGATCTGTCACCTACAAAAGCCGGCTCAGGTTTGGGAATCTCACTAACATCTTCAGCCGTAAAAACCGAAGCAAAGAATCCATTTAGTTTCTTCGCAATGACTCTATCATCTTTAAGCGCTCCTTTTGTATTATCATCATCGAGGGGCCCCACTGGTTGTTTGGCAGGCTTCCTGCTTCTGATATACTTAAAAAACATTTTGTTATTACCTTTGGAGTTTTTGGCTAGCCATTCTTCAAAGTCCTCTTTGGCTTTTCTTATTACACTCTTACACTTAAGCTGGCACTGTTTGTGCACCTTTCTATTTGCCTCACTAGGATTTGACTTCCACTTTTTAAAGGAAGTCTTTTTACCTCTTGAAGATCAAGGAGGACACAGCGAAAGTGATCCTGATGGCTCCAATGTGGCTGCACCAACACTGGTTTGTCATGTTGCTAGAGCTCTCAACAGGAATCCAGTGGGAGCTCATGTGCTGGCCAGACCTACTCTCCCAGAGCCTCAGCCGCCTCTTTTACCTAGACTAGTGTCCTGGCTGTTAAAGTCTAGGCTTACGTGTTGGGGCCTGTAATTTTACAGCCCCCACAGTGGTTAAGGTTCTGGCTTCTGCATTGTTCAGAGTGTGGATGCTGCTTGTCCTGCACTTTGAGTTTCTGCTGGTAGAGACCGAGGTTGGAGGTTATTGGGCTCCCTGGAAGCAATCCTACAGACTGTAGAATAGTTTGCAAGTACTTGATACAGTGTCCCTGTCATGAGCCAAAAGAAACAGAGTAGGCCATGGTTGGAGATATTTGTTGCTGTATTTTCCCTTCACAAGGGCAGCTTCTGCCTGTCAATTGACTGGAGTTCGGAGCAAAGCTAGATGACGTGGTGGTAAAATAGTTGCATCTTTTCTGACCTTGGCAAGGCTGAGGAGCTGCACCAGTGCAGATCCTGCTTCCAGATGTTCTGGAATAGACGGGTGAAGTGATAGCCTGTAATATTCCCCTTCCTATTCTGCAAAAATTAGCTTCTGCTTTCATCTCCAATTCTCTGTCTCTGTCCCTGCAGGTCAAACCAGGAGATTCAGACGTATGCCATAGCCTTGATCAATGCCCTCTTCCTGAAGTCACCTGAGGACAAGAGACAGGTGTGTGGCCTCCTTTCTGTAGCCAAAGCCCCTGTCCTGAATAATGTCTGACGGCTTGTTTTGCACCTGCAGCCTCTGCAAAATCCCTGTCTAGGCAGAATGGGGCACAGACCCAGCCAAGAACTCTGATTGTGTGAATCTCCTACAGTGGGTCAGCGTGGGGGAATACAACAATCCCTGTAGGAATGCTGACTGGAATAGCATGCTATTGGGTAAAGGGATGCCCAGCACGGAAATGGGGTGTTGCTGGGGAGAAGAATAGAGCCATTGTGTGTAGATCATGGACACCCTTTGGAGAAACCGAGTCCTGTGGGAAACCACATAGGAGGGGAGATTAGGAGCCCCGTGGAAGTGTCCAGCACACAGAGGTGTGCACACAATTTTCAAGTCCCATGGAGGTTTTCCATGACATGCATGAGAGAAGTAAGATATGTGTCCTGCCTGAGATATTCCCCAAAGATATTAGCTAGGTGTGTGGTACTTTTGTATCTGTGTCATGAAGCTTTGCTCTGTTCACCCTTCCTCCTCCAGTGCCCTGTTTGTGCCCCGTGCTCTGGCCTCTGAGCTAACGTCTCTGTCTGCTTCTCTTTGTGCCTTTTCCTTTCTGCCAGCAGGACAAGCTCCTTAACCCGCTAGACCTGCCTGTCACTGTAAGTAGTTCCAGCCCTGAGGGAGGGTCAAGGGCCTGCTGAGCTGTAGCCATCCTAAGAGTTGGCCTCCAGATATCTCTCCTGGTGCCAGAGATGGTGCATGGGTGTTGGTGGTGATGGATTAGCCATGGGAGGGATTGTGACGGAGCTCCTCCGGAATCATGCCTGGGTCCCCTCCCTTCTAGTCCCCGCTGATCAGGACTCTGCCCCGGTCCAGCCCAGGTCTCCACACCATGCAGCCAGCTCCCAAACCCAGCTTCAGTGGGTCCGACCCCTGCTCCGCCCGGAACTCCCCTGCGGCAGTCCCCCTCCCCAGGAGGGTCCTGGGAGTTCCTCCACAGGTCAAAGGCCCCACACCCCACCAGTGACCCTCAGCCGGTGTGGAAGCCAGAAGGATTTATTAGCGTTCAGGTTCACAGCATAGAGGGCTGGCGAGCAGATTAACTAGAAGTTACCACACCAGATCCCCAGGAGGACCGGGGCCATGCTCTGGGGTTCCCTTCCCTTAGATCCCCGCCATAGCACTGCCCTTCTTTCCCTCGTTCACCACAGACCCCTCCCCTAGTCCTTTGTCGGTTTCCTGTCCTGGGGCTAGGGAAACACCGCCCTTGGCCTTAACCCGTCCCTGTGTGACCAGTAGGGAAGGGAGGAGGTCCAGGTAAGGTCTGCTTGGAGCCCATCCGTCCTCCAGTGGTCCTTGTAAGAATCACACACCCGGGCCCCATCACCAGAATACATTAACAGAAAGCAAAGGAAACTGAGGTACAGCCCCTGACATCCCAAGACAATTCCAGGAGTCTCCCCACTTGGTCACAGGGGTGACCCAGGAGATGGTGCTAGAGGAAGCATAGGGAGGGTCTGGTTGTCTTTAACAGGCACAGAAGACATTGTTAATGAAATTCCATAAAAAGCTTATTTACATGAGAGAAATTTTAAAAAACTAATTCAACTAAGCTCATTTTAAAACCACTACAAGTTCAGTAAAAACAGGCCAGGCCACCTTGAACTGCTTAAAACTGGATCTGTTCTACCATGCTAATTGTTTTAAAACAGGCTAGAAAATTTCCCATGTAGACAGGACCTTATGATATCAGAGGTGCTGGTTGATGAAGGGAAATATTCCCAGTACTCCATGCTGATGATCTCAATGTTAATAGTGTATGTCAATGGCTTTCAACCTTTCCAGACTATTGTACTCCTTCCAGGAGTCTGATTTGTCTTGTGTACCTGCAAGTTTCACCTCACTTAAAAACTGCTTGCTTACAAATCAGACATAAAAATACAAAAGTCACAGGACAATAGTACTGAAAAAATACTTTCTCATTTTTACCATATATTTATAAAATGAATCTTTTGGAATACAAATATTGTACCTAAATTCAGTGTATAGCATATAGAGCAGTATAATCAATAACATTTCTTATAGACAATGACATTTGTACTGACTCAGTTCGTGTTTTTATGTAGCCTGTAGTAAAACCAGACAAATACATAGGTGAGTGGATGTGCCCCTTGGAAGACCTTTGTATACCTTCAAGGGTAGGGCATTTTTTGTGATGATACTTAGGAATGCTGAGTACCGGCTCTTGCTTTTTTTTTCACAGCAATGCCAGGTCCCTGGCCGAGTACCGGCACTGTTTTGTGTGTGTGTGTTTAAAAAAAAGGCAGCACCCTGCTGAGAATCACTGGTGTATGTCATGCCTGGTCTGGGACAAGCCCTTCTTCAGCAATCGTGCCATGAGACTACATTTCAGCCTCCACCTGGCTTCAACGTGTTTGTTGCTTATGTCCCATCCTCCATTCAGTTTCTAGTGTGATTTAGTTTTCCATTTGGAAGTCTCCCAAAGCATTTTGCAGACTTGTAGCACCTTATTCCTGCTGAAAATGCAGTCACCTCTGAGGTGGATCTGTTGACTCTTCAACAGCAGTTAGAAAACATGAGATAATATTCTAAAACAGACAATGAGCTTACCATCTCAAAATGAAAGTTCAAAGGGAATTCAGGGAGGAAGAATGTAAGTATGTGAGTAGGAATTTGGCCAGATATCAAGGCTAATACCCAATATTGCCAAGGGATCTTTAGTGGCCACTGAAATGCGCCTTGCATCCTTTGTACAGTGCCTAACATGTTGAGGCCCTACTCCTTGGCTAGGGCTCTTAGCACTACAGTAAGAATAATTCAGAAGAGCACCTCCAGCCCACAGGGCCCCCTCGTGCCATAGTGGGACATTCGGGACAGTACTGATTTGGAGAGGAAAGCACCCCCTGTAGTCAGCCTCCTCCCCATTTCCTGCAGCACAGTGTCCATAGTACTATGCTGGGGCATTAGGGACAATAGAAATCACTTGGCAGTGGCTAGGCAGTGTACATGCTTACACTTCTATTTACTATGCTAATCAGAACTGTTTCACTGTCCCCTTGTCTTTCCATCCATTTATCTGCTTTATCCATCTGTCGATGTCTCGTCATATGTACCTTCTGTAAGTTCTTTGGGGAGGAGACTCCCTTTATTATGTTTGTACAGCCCCTAGCACTATCAGAGAATCTAGGTTCTACTGTAAGAGAAATTATAATGGATACAAAACATTACTGAGTCAGGGAGCTGTATCCTCTTTTAAACCGCTTCCTGCAGCAGCTGGATGTTGAGATGTCTCTCATCCAAGTACTGACTCATTTTGGCTGTAGTTAGCGTGTGAGCCCTGTTCCTCACAGCCCAAGGTGGTTTGGCAGCCAGCCAGTGTCACTCTGCTTTTGCAAGGGTTCTTGTCTCCAGCCATGAAGAACCAAACGAGTGATGCAAGAACGCTGGCAGCTGGCTGAAAGGTGCATTTTGCCCCCCTTCCGGTGTGGCCTGGCACTGGCAGAATTGGCATAGGAAGTGTAGACAGTTCGGGTAGTGCAAGGGAGCTCAGTCGCATTGATGCAGTTATTTAAAGATGATGATGATTTCATATTACAATCCAATTCTGGGCCCGCGCAGCGTATGTTCACTACTGCTCACACTGTGCAGGGAGACTGGTATGGACTGTTCTGCTGGCTCCCTTCCAGATGGCAAGTAGCCTGCTAGACTCACCACTCTGTATAATGGATCCATCCAAAGACTTTGCCCCAGTAGAAAACTTCAGAAGTGGTCCCCACCATGACATTAGCACTGTCTCAGCTTCACCTGCTGCTGTAAATAGGCTGCTGCTATTTAACCAGGATGGCATCCACCCGTGGGGAGACAGCAGATTAGGTGATACCTGCACAATGTCTCCCAGACACACAAGTTGGCAGCAGACTCTCATGCCTGTCTGTGAGGATGAGGCACCTGTTCACCATGTGTGATGTTTAAACATTTCTCACTTCTTTTTTTTCCACTAACTTTGAACGAGCACCATGAGAGTGCCTTCACTGCTCAGACTGAGGTCGGGCAAGGGGGTCACCAGGAAACAAACCCACTAGAGCAGAAATGATAACTGGAAGCTTTCCAGCATGAAACTTATTTGCTTTCTATTTATGTAACTCAGAATCAGTTCAATGGCTTGTCCTCAAACTGCCCATTAAAAATCACCATTGGGTCCAAGACGAGAGAAATCCAAGTTGCAAAGGAAGAGTTCTGAGAAAACAGGAGGACTCTATCAGCATGGAACATGCTGACTGTGTGTGTACTTGGCTGCAGGCAAATACTTCCCTGCACTGGTCAGAGTGCACCTCCCCAGTTCCCAGCGCAAGCTAGGGCAGCCCAAGGAGTATCCCATGCTGTCCTCTCTCCAGCAGGCATTGAGGCAGGAGGGAACATCCAGGGCCTGCTCCATCCTTGCACTGGTGGGATTCCGTGGAAAGGTCAGTGCCAAAGGGCCATAAAGAGATACTTGCATATCTTAGAATGACCAGCCACCTTGGGAGACATGGACTCGGAAGGCCAGAGTTATCTATTCTGCAGGGTGGAGGCTGTCATTGATCGGTCACTTGCCTTTTCTCTCCTTTCTGCAAAAGGTGGACGCTAGTTTTGTTTTTCCTCTCATGTCTCTTTTATCTCTGAATCCCCAACAGGAAATGGCTAACGCATTTGCCCAGAAGCACCTGAGGTCTATAATCCTGAATGTGAGTATGTGACAAATGGCAGAGAGCTTCCTAGACATTAAGTAGAGCGTTCACTTATGCTGAGTTTAATAAAGGCCCCTCAGGAGAGCGAGTTTGTGCAGAGTGGAATTGCGGCCACTTCTCCAAAAGAGGAAAGAGAGTTTGTGAAGTGTTTCCTCCTGGCATTAAAGCAGCTGCTCTCAGGCAGTTGGAGGTGTTGGGTCTTCCCAATCGTAGGGGTAAGGATAGCCTGACTTGTGCTTACATCAAACATTCCGTAGTTTTTCTTACTCTGTTCACTTTTGCCCTTGCTCTTGATATTGCAGCATGTGATCAGAGGAAACCGCCCAATTAAAACAGAAATGGCACATCAGCTGTATGTGCTGCAGGTCCTGACCTTTAACCTCCTGGAGGAGCGGATGATGACCAAGATGGATCCCAATGATCAGGTTAGGACTGGCAGTGAGCTCGCTGCTGAGGAAGCCCCAAGGTGAGTGGGCTGGCTAAGATGATTGTAACTAGGAGGTCCTGACTAGCTTCTCTAATCCCACTTCACCTGCAGAGAATGTTGGAAACCGGAGTTCTCAATGGGTGTCACTGTGAAAAGTGTCTGCTCGATTCTTGGCACTTTCTCCATGTCCGTGCGTGAGCCTTGAGGAGAAAGAGGACTGTGTGGTGTGTAGGGATCCTGCCAGTGTGATTTCTGGTGTGCTGCATTCTCCTTGCCTTTTGTCCATAGGCACAAAGAGACATCATCTTTGAGCTGAGAAGAATCGCTTTTGATGCAGAGTCTGATGGCAACACCATACCTGGGGGCGGGACCGAGAAACGCAAAGCCATATACACCAAAGACTACAAGATGCTAGGATTCACTGTATGCATCTAGAAGGATTGTTGGCCTTATAATGCACTAGAGGCATCTTAAAAGTTCCCTGTGGGGGAAAGGGGAACAGAAGGAGGCCCCAAAGGTGTAGATCACCCCCATTTCTATATGCGAGCCTAGACTCTCTCTTCAGACGCTAGGCTCCCTGTTCAGTTTGTGAACTCACTGTCCAGATAAAGCCAATGATTTGATTCAGGTCTCTTGTGCATGATGCGCAAGAATCTTCTCAGAGGGCACAGATTCTTGTGCACAAGACACACATCTATTGCCACAGGAGCAAAAAATAAAATTTCTAGAGACAGTTTGGATGGGAGGCCATTTGAGTATTCCCTGGGTGGATTCCTAATGTCTAGCAACTGGTTAGGAAAGGGTTAGGGACCCTCCACACAGGCAGATTCATGGGGTTTCCCTTGGACTAATGTGGGTTTTTCCTATACTGACAGAATCACATCAATCCAGCCATGGACTTTACCCAGACTCCACCAGGGATGCTGGCTTTGGACAACATGCTGTATTTGGCCAAATTCCATCAGGACACCTACATCAGGGTATGAGGAAAAGGGCACCTCTTGCAAACATCACCACCCTGGTTTGCTGTGCATCATGCATGCACACTCTCTCTTTCTCTCTCTCTCTCTCTTCAGATTGTCCTGGAGAACAGCAGTCGGGAGGATAAACATGAGTGCCCATTTGGGCGCAGTGCTATTGAACTCACTAAGATGCTGTGTGAAATCCTACATGTTGGGGAGCTCCGTAAGTGCCTCCAACCTTCTCCCTGGAATCTTTTTGTCCAGATGTACTGTGCACTGGGAAGACCCATAGAGTATATGCCCTGTGCCCAAGGGCGGAGAGAGTGGCTTTGTTGTGACCCAAGAGTGCTGAGACCAGGGTCTGGCTCTCTTTGGTGAGGTGGAGTAGCACTGTATGGTGTCAAAGAACAGTGGTGACGATGCTTGCACTAGTGTGCACCCAGATGGCAGTGCTAGTGCTAACAAACAGGTCAGAAATGTCTTGATGTAGCAAGGCTGTGATGGCAACTATCGTCTCCTGAGTGATAGATGAGAATCAGGAGAAGGAAGCTCTCTCCTGGTGCAACAGGGCTGGCAGTGTTCAGTTCTTTTTCAAGTACATGTCAGTGTGGATCCCACTACAAGTGTGCATGCACCTCATGAATGCAAGTGGAGTAGCAGTCTGTTGGGGGCCCAGTGTGAGCCCTGTGCGAGGGCATAAAGAGAGGAGAGACCAAGACCCTTCTTTGGTTCCCTCTTCCCACCCATGGCAGAGTCATTGAACCAGGTGAGTGTGTGACTTGTTACTCTCTTCAGCCTCAAACCCACTTCAGATTACTTGATTTTGTGAAGGAACTCCTCTTCATCTTCCCATTATTAACTGATTTGGACATTATAAAAAAGGGAAAAGGATAGGGGGGAAACTGCCTAAAAACTCCCTTGCACACATCCTGCACAGGAGGGTGAGGCACTTCACACCAGCCACAGTTTTTAAACCCTGTCCGTTGTGCGATGGCCTCATGTTCTTAGCTGATGAGCACAGCAGATGCAATTTCTTCCATGGGGAATGGCACATTCCCAAAAAGTGCTCATTCTGCTATTCCTTCTCGTCCCACACCCGAATATCAAGAGACAAGAGGTTCAAGTTACATCTCTTTACGTGATGCATGAAAGTTGCACCTAATCCTAGAGAAGTGAGCTCAGCCAGAAAGCTAACCCTGGCAACTGCCCCACTAATCAGGCACCATACCCCTGGTTTCAGTGGAGAAATCATCAAAAAGGGTGCCAAGACCATTGGTAGCGGCACCAAGTTTTCCAAGACCAGTCATAGCCTTGGCATACAGGGCCTTTCTGCCCAATGCTTTAGCACCAACTCCAGGACAAAGACCTCACACTCTGGTGTCTACCTCACAATGCGCCAAGCACTGACTGTAAGTGCAGCTTGGAGCATCCAGCGGTTTTATCCCAAAAGGAGGGTTTGTAATGTTCTTCCAAAGTCTAATCTTCTGACCCCTCTGTGACAATGAGGGCTGGGAGCAAGATACGGGTTATGAAGATGACACAGGAGACAGCTGTACTTTTACAGAGTTTGGCACTGTACCGGTACCAACACCAAAGCCAGTCAGCAAAGTTTTCTGGTACTAAGATGCACTTTAGAGGAATTGCAATTACCTCTTAATTTGGGACTGACACCAGTACTGGAGGCCTCAGCACCAGACATACCCCCGTGGTGCTGCTGTTCACAGAGATATACTTCTCTTCACCACATCCAACTCATTCCTTCTCCCTTACCTTAAGTAGGGATCCCTCTCCTATCAAAACAGCATAAGGGTCTGTGGGACAACAATCTGGATCTGCAGCACCTGGACATGTGATGTTCCCACATCATCACCAGGAGGCCATCCAAAAAGCACTGTGAAAATTAGGCACTGTAGGAAGTACTGCCCAAAATGTCCAGAGTAACAGTATCCTGCAGCCTTCCGACTGGCCCATACTCACTATTTACTCCTAGAGGGTGCCAGGAAATTGTCTGAGCAATAGCACAGACCTCTGGCCTCCTGCAACTCCAGACCTCACCTAATTTTCTGATCCCTGGTCTCTGACATCAGTCTGACTTTGACCATTACTCTTCCCTGTTGTTCCCACCTCTAGCAAATACTCCTATCCCTGCTCACTGTCTCGTGCTCACCCTGGACTTTGTGGGCAATAGCCCAACCGTGACTGCTAGGCCAAACTACCTGTCCCTCTGCCCCTTCTCTCGGAAAGGGACCTTAGAGGATATTCCAGAAACGTTCCATACCAAGCAATGGACAGGTCTGGCCACTGCCCTTATAATCTGCATTGTGGCCTCACTTCCATAGTCCAGGAGCTGATTCCTGTCATATGTATAGGGCAGGAATATCAAACAGGTGGCCTGTGCCAAGTGCGGCCCATGAACCTCTTCCATCTGGTCCGTGACTGCCCTTGGTGGGACCAAACTCTCTCCCTAACAGAGAGAAAGTGTGTGTAGTCTTGCATATCCAGCGCTCAAATCTGGCCTGCCATAGCAAATGAGTTTGACGCCCCCAGTCTATAAATACCTCCAGGGAAACAAATATTTAATAATGAGATTTTCAATCTAGCATAAAAAGGTATAAGACAATCTAGGGGCTGGAAATTGAAGCTGAACAAATCCAGACTGGAAGAAAGGCTTAAATTTTTGACAGTGAAGGTAAGTAGCCAGTGGAAGAATTTACCAAGAGTCATGATAGATGTGCCACCACTCGCAATTTTTAAATGTAGATTAGCTGTTTTTCTAAAAGATTTGCTCCAGGAGTTATTTGGGGGAAGGTCTATGACCTGTATTATACAGGAGGTCAAACTAGCTGATCACAGGGATCCTTCTGGCTTCAGAATTTATGAAGAATGCCTGGTTAAAGCAGGACCAGAGTCTTCCACAGTGATTCTTGCTCCCCGGTTACAGGCTGGGACTGTGAAGTAAATTCTCCGTAACCAACATGGGGACAGGGAAGGGAACCATGAACAGGCTCTAATAGCCTCTTTTATGATTTATTGATTAAATGGAATTTTGGATTAAACTAGCTTGGATTCAGCTCCTGTTGCTAAGGTTCAAGTTCAGCAGAGTGAAAATCACCTCTGATGCTTTTCTCAAACGTGGAGACGCCACAGATACGATGATCCATAAGGACCAAGTGTTGTTAAAGTATCAAGTAAAATTACAGTTCCCCGTGCAGTGTAGTCACCCTCACATCCCCTGAGATGTTCCTGTGTCCGATGGATCTCTCCACAGATGAGCATGATGTCAGTGAGGTATCCCGTAGGCTTGGACAATATTGCAGTGTATTGCAATCCAGTTTTCTCTAACGTTACCTATTTGCACATCTTTTACGGTAATCTTGTGACCTTACTGGCCTAGGGATATTCCTAGGCCATCCAGACATGTCAAGCATTCTTAAGCCTATGGCCTAGTCTGGCTAAGATAAATATTATAGATCTCAGCCCTGCATTCCTGCCTGCTTTACTTACCTACCTAATACCCATGCATCACTCCTAATTACCTTTCAGTGTTATACTTCTGTAATCCTGCAATTTAAATCTATTTAGCACACGCTGATTATACATGAAATGGCCATAATACCAAATAACACAATGATAAATGGATGATCAAATGGAACTACTTGGCTACAGTTCTGTTAGGGGCAGATGTGCATCTTACACACATCATTAGGCTGCGCCAGTTGCAACAAGTTTAGTTCCCATCCCATGAGCTCCTGTCCTGGTTGCTCAGACACTCAGGTAGTTTCCTTCTTTGTCTCTGAAGCCAATGAAGGCAGAAATGACTACCACCCCATGTTCTTCACACATGACCGAGCATTTGAGGAGCTCTTTGCTATCTGCATCCAGCTGCTGAACAAGACTTGGAAGGAAATGAGAGCAACAGCAGAGGATTTCAACAAGGTCAGGGTGATGGGAACCTGCCCTGGGAAGGGCTCTGTGTAAGGGTAGGAGCGTGCACAGACAGATACCTGTCTCAGCAACGAATGGAGCGGTGGGGAGGAATGGACTAGTGCACTTAGGAATCCGTTTAGGCGACTGGGGGAGAAGGGCAGCCCATACTTGATGGGAGGCAGACCTGTGATCATTGCTATCCCTGCCCTGGGCCCTCAAAGTGCCCAGTTGGATGTGCCCCCGACCACATTCTCCCTCTGCCCGTCCCTTGCAGCCCTTAGCTGAGCTCAGCCCTGGATCCAGCTCCCACTGTCAAGCAAGAACCTACGCAGCCTGTTATATCCCATCCCTCTAGGTGATGCAGGTTGTGCGTGAGCAGATCACTCGGGCTCTGCCCTCCAAACCCAACTCCCTGGACCAGTTCAAGAACAAGCTGCGCAGCCTGAGTTACTCTGAGATCCTGCGGCTGCGACAATCTGAGAGGATGAGCCAAGACGACTTTCAGTCACCACCCATTGTGTAAGTGCCTGAGGGGCAGTTGCCTTCCCCATGTACCCGTTTCCCTTGCACTGGACTGCTTGCTGGTATCCCCAGACTCCAGTTTACTCCATTTTCTTTGATCTCCAGGGAGCTGAGAGAGAAAATTCAGCCTGAGATCCTGGAGCTCATAAAACAGCAGCGTCTGAATCGGCTCTGTGAGGGAAGCAGCTTCCGGAAAATTGGGAATCGCAGGAGACAAGGTGGGTCTTGCTGCAGTTGCTGGTGTGGGAGCACTGAAGCAAATAAGACCAAGTGGGTTTCCCAGTTGCCAGGGCCCTGCAAGGAGCGGGGATGAATAAACAGGGTTCCTATACCAGCCACGAGGCTGGGATGACACATAGGTGAGAGCAGTCCTTGTCACAGCCACAGGTGGCACTAGAGAATGAGAGTGGGTCCACAGGCTCTTGTCCCAATGACCGTTTACCCTTTGCTGCATGTTATGTATTCCAGAGAGATTCTGGTACTGTCGTCTGGCTCTGAACCACAAGGTTCTACACTACGGCGATCTGGAAGACAATGCCCAGGGGGAAGTGACCTTCGACTCACTGCAGGAGAAGAGTATGTTCAGTTATTGCTCTGATACTGGTTACCATCTGTCGTGCCCTGTCACTTAGAGACCGTTAGTATCTATCTCCGGGAGGATCTAGTTGCTACCACACAGGCTGGTACTCAGGAGATCTGAATTCAGTTCCTGGCCTTTCCACAAACCCGTGTGACTTTTGATGTGTTACTTGATACTTCTCACATGAGGGTTTATGAAGATAGATTCATTTGTGTTTGTGAGGCTGAGATACTCTGCTAATGGAGACTACAGAAAACCTGTAAACAGATAGACATGGGACAACATGCACCCGTAATGTCCGGGTAAAGCCCCAACTCTTCATGGGCAGGGTTCCTCTTCTTCATGACTTTTCCTACTTTACTCCTAGTCCCCGTGGCAGACATCAAGGCCATCGTCACAGGGAAGGACTGTCCTCACATGAAGGAGAAAAGTGCACTGAAGCAGAACAAGGTAACTGCGCCCTTCTTTTCTTAGCTGATGAAGTTTTTGTGGGAGTGGAAGCAGCAGAAACAAGAGCTCTAAATGACAGCTGTCTCTGGGAACCATTTACACATGTACGTAGCCTAAATCTGGGACCCTTATACCTCCCTTCCAGTCCTTAGTCTCTTTGCTGTTTCATTCTTAGAACCACTCCCCACCCTCTTCGTTCTGACAGCACCAGGGCACCTTGCCAAAGTGCAGTGAGGAGGTGCCTGGGGCACAGGATTGCACTGTAGAAGTACCAAGGGCTGAAGTTGGGACCCTTCATATTGTTGGTTTAGCGGAAAGGAACTGTTACAATGCTTTATCTAGCTGATGACTAAAATCTTTTTCCTTCAGGAAGTGTTGGAATTGGCCTTCTCAATATTGTATGATCCTGACGAGACACTGAACTTCATTGCACCTAATAAGTATGAGGTAAGAAATGGGGCTGTCAAGCTGCAGAGAGAAGACTGGGGAAGAAACAGTGCCCCCAGGGTTTGGCCAAGATGTGCCAGGTTCCCTTTCTTTTTTAAAGTTGCCTGACACTCGGCCTAAATCTCCCTTGTTTGTAATATCCTGCAAGTCCCAGTCCCTTGTACTACCCTGAGAGACTTTCTTCAGTTCTTGGTGTTGGTCATCAACTGGCTGCTCCTTGTACTCTGAGAAGTGATGCCTAAAATTTGCAGCATCTTTTCTGCTGCCATGTCACATTGCACACTCATGCTTACTTGCCTGCCTACTCCTGCCTAGGGGCTCTCAGCCATTCCTGCTTCGCTAGCTTCTGCCTCCCATTAGGCATCTGTGGTTGAAATTATTCTCCCCCAGATGAATTTGCAGCATTTTCTGAATTTCTCATTTTATTTCATGCTAGCATCACCAATTTCAAGGGGCCCCAGTTAGGGATGTTCCCACCTGTGGTTTGTGCTCATGTATTTTGCAGGGGCATCCCTATTGTTTATGCCTAGGGGTGTGAGCTATCTGCTTGTTCTCCACAGTACTGTATCTGGATCGATGGGCTCAATGCCCTCCTGGGGAAGGACATGTCTAGTGAGCTAACCAAGAGTGACCTGGACACACTGCTGAGCATGGAAATGAAGCTGAGACTCCTGGACCTGGAGAATATCCAGATCCCTGAGGCCCCACCACCCATCCCCAAGGAGCCCAGCAGCTATGACTTCGTCTATCACTATGGTTGATACAGGCAGAGCTGAACAAAGGCAGGGGAAGGTGGGAAAGTTACTCCTGAAGAAAGCCTCAGAATCCTTGAGACTGTTTTGAGGCAGACATGTCCTCTGTACACAACCAGCTCTGAACGTGGCAGCCATTGATCACTAATCTTTCCACGGCCTGGCTATTACTCCAGTAAGTCTGTCCTCCTCCCTATGGGTGAGAGACATGATGCTGGGGTGCTACCTGGGGGAGGCACCCCTTCTCTCAACAGCAGCACTGCATAGAACTGGCTGAGGCATATGCGTAGTATGAGGAAGAGTTTTTGCCCTGGCCATAGGGCTGGAATCCACCTTGTATCCCAAAACCGTTGAGCATCCCACCTCCTGGCAGAAAACATAAAGCTCTTGGGTGACTGACAGCTGCTGCAGTAGAAAATGGTGCCAAGATGGAGTCCCTTAGTCACTACTGGAGTGACTCTGGTAACTGAGGGATGGATCAGGAGCAAAAGCCAATGAACAGTTGGGGTCAGCATCCCCAGTAACTAATAATTGTATGATTTTGTATGAATGATCATAATATAAATAATAACCATCATATCTATGGTATTTAACTCCACCATGGACTTCACAATCATTAATATTAATCCTGCAACCCTTCTTTTATTAGGGGGAGAACTCTACTGCAGACACTTGCTGATTTGTCCAAGGCCACAGAGAGGGGGCCATTGCTTGAGATGGGATTAAACTCAGGTCACCCATCTAACTGCATGCTTTGTCCTTTAGACTGTTTCCTCCCACAAGCATTGCGTACTTCCTTGTCCACTTTTCTATCCATCCATGTGATATCAAGACACTGATGCTGCTTTTATACTTCAAAAGTATCAGACATTCTTTGCTGCTTCACCAGATCTTACGCCCTAGCTTCTGCTCAGGGAGAGGTAAGGAGTGGGGTGCTCTGCTGGAGTTATGAGGCATTGGGAATCATATGGGAACTAATGTTCTCTGTTCTCCCTCCCTCTTTCAGCTCCTGGAGGCTGCAGAGACAGTGAATATAGCCCTCCACCCCCCAGGGCAAAATGAACAAACTAACTTTCAAGTCAGCTACTTTCCCTAATTACATCTAAGTAGACATCATGTTGTTGTTCAAAGGCTTATGTGTCCATTCCATTGTAGGCGTGTGCGTGCCTTTATGCACTCGTTGAACTTTTTCCCTTAGCAGTACCCAGCTGGAGAGTTTGAACCCTGTCACTACATGCTGCTATAAGAGGGTAGTGCCACCCCAACCAGCATCAGTACCTTCTTTCCACCAGTGACGATTGTTGGAATGATATCAGATTTATTGTCGTAAGTGCTTTCCTCCCTCCATTGTTGTTAGGAATTAGCTGGTTTTAGTGATAGATTTTTGTCTGAGGTCTTTTTGGACCAGTTTTTCATCTTTTGGTACCAGAACCCATATTAGATCAATGCTGCACTCATTAGGCCGTAAGTCCTGCTACACTTGTTCTAATCTTTGCCAGTGTGACCCACATATGGCCTGTGTAAAATGTTTCGGAGAACCCCAGATAAGTGAAAAATATCACACCTCAAGGGATTTAAGCCCTGCCCAAAGAACGATTGCGCAGCAAGGTTCCAATATTTACTCATGGAGGCAGCACTTCACCCCCGATTGCAGTCATCTCACACAGAGAACACCTGAGTGCATCCAGCCAGACTGCATAGAATAATAGGGTTGGAAGGGACCTCACGAGGTCATCTAGTCCAACCCCTGCTAAAAAGCAGGACCACTCCCACTAAATCACCCCAGCCAGGGGTTTGTCTAACTGAGCCTTAAAAATCTCCAAAGATGGAGATTCTACCACCTCCCTAGATAGCCCATTCCAATGCTTCACCACCCTCCTAGTGAGCAAGTTTTTCCTAATATCCAACCTTGACCTCCCCAGCTGTAATTTGAAACCATTGCTCCTTGTTCTGTCCTCTGTTACCCTCAAGAACAGCCTAGCTCCCTCCTCTTTGGAGCATCCCTTCAAGTAGTTGAAGGTTGCTATCAAATCTCCCCTCAGTCTTCTCTTCTGTAGACTAAATAAGCCTAGTTCCTTCAGTCTCTCCTCATAAGTCATGTTCCCCAGCTCTCTAATCATTTTTGTTGCCCTCCGCTGGACTCTTTCTAATTTGTCCACATCCTTTCTGTAGTGGGGAGCCCAAAACTGGACACAGTATTCCAGATGCGGCCTGACCAGTGTCGAATAGAGGGGAATTATCACATCCCTCGATCTGCTGGTAATACTCCTACGGATGCAGCCTAATAAGCCATTGGCCTTTTTCACAACAGGGGCACACGGTTGGCTCATATTCATCTTCCCGTCCATCATAACCCTCAGGTCCTTTTCTACAGCGCTGCTACTTAGCCGATCGGTCCCCAGCCTGTAGCAGTGCATGGGATTTTACCATCCTAAGTGCAGGACTTTGCACTTGTCCTTGTTGAACCTCATGAGGTTTCTTTCGGCCCAGTGTTCCAATTTGTCCAAGTCTCCCTGGATCCTGTCTCTGCCCTCCAGAGTATCTACCATTCCCCCCAACTTGGTGTCATCTGCAAATTTACTAAGCACGTAGTCTATCTCATCATCAAGATCATTAATGAAGATATTGAAGAGAACCGACCCCTGGGGCACTCCACTCGTTACCAGTTGCCAACTAGACATCGAGCCATTGATTCCTACCTGCTGAGCCCGTGGGTTAGACAAAACCCTGGCTGGGATGATTTAGTGGGAGTGGTCCTGCTTTTAGCAGGGGCTTGGACTAGATGATCTCATGAGGTTCCTTCCAGCCCTAAAATTCTATGATCTCTGAATTGGGGGACAGACCCTTTAACGTCTGTGTGGACAGTCCCATTTATCCCCCCAATACCAACCCTCACTCTAATCACAGATGCCTCTGTCCTGGTTTGGAGGGTTCACGTAACCCTGCAGACTCAAAGTCTGTGACTGTCTCAGGACAATTATAATAGCTCATATAAATGTCAGGGAGTTAAGAACTGGAGGACTGGTTTGTTCAGCTTTCCTTCCACAGGCAGGAGGAAAGAGCTTGTTCATTTTAACAGGCAAATCCACAACTATACTTAGACAGGTAGGAGTGTAGTTCTGGGACTTTTGCATAACCAGTTCAATTAATCTCAGTGTTGCTTACCTTCCAGGGAAGCAGAACATGTTGGTGTATTGAGTGAACAGGAACGAGTTTGCTCATGCACAGTGTTTATACCGAGACATCACCAGATCTATTTTCCAGCTATGGGAGACTCACCAAGTGAACCTGCTTGCAACTATGTCCAACAGAAAATGCCCTCAATTCTATTCCCAGGGAAGTCTCAGGATGGTGTCCTATAAACCTTCCCTTGCTGCCTAGACTTGTTCAAAATTGAAGAAGATTATGCTTGTCTCATCCTGGGTCCTAGGTGATTCTGACAACAGGGTACTCCACTTTTATGACCTTGCCAATAAAGTCTTTGCTCTCTTTCCTACTGGATCCAGACATGATTTCTCAGGACTACAGACCTTCATGGCTAATGCCATTGGAGAGGCCCCGTTCTAAGAGTGTCCAGGAAATGTTTTTGAGTAGTAGAAAACCCTCAGTTCAGGGGACTTACTGTGCTAGCTGTAAGTGCTGCTGCATTTGGCTGTCAGAAAGGCATAGCCCCAGAGCACACACCTCTGAATCTTCTACACCTAAAACATCAGATTTTAGCTGTTAGCTTCTTCACAATATATCTGGCATCTATCTCCGCTTGCATTAATGCATGCACCAGCCTCTTGGGGTCTGAAGGTGGCCCTCGCCCAGTGGAGGGGACCGGCACCTGAACACATCCACCTTCTTCCATCTCTCTATGAAGGCAGCATTTTTAGTGCCGTTACCTCTCAGCAATGGGGGCCAGTTCGGAGCCGCCCAGTGCGGTTTTCCATCAGCATGAAGCTGGTATTATCCTCCCCCCCGATTTCCCATGAAGAGAGATTAGCCGCTTCCCATGAACAGTAGAGACCCGAACTGCTGATTTCTGCCGGAAACCGCCGGCTCCCGCAGAGGGAGAAACCCCCCGCCGGATGCCGGGCCGGGCCGGGGTTGGACCCTCCGGGGCCGGCAGGTGCAGCGGCGCTAAGGGCAGAGGCCAGATCTCCTCCGGGGGCCTTTCATTCAGCCGCCGGCCTCCTGAGCTGCGGCCGGGCCGGGCCGGAGGTACCGACCGTAGCCAGCGGAAAGCAGCAGCTCCGCCCCGAGCCCGCCACGTGGCGCCAAGATGCCGGCTCGAGTCCAGGCACCTCCCTCCCGGCCGTGGTGCGCGGGGCGGGGCCGGGCCGGGCCGGGAACGGAACCAGAACCGGACTGAGGAGCGCAGCTGCGGCAGGGTGGCCGCGGTGTCGGAGGCCGGAGGCTATGGCGGGGCAGGAGCTGCGGCTGGTGCCGCCCGGGGCGAGAGGCGTGTGTGAGGGGGGCACCGGAGGGCACCGGGGAGCGGGGGCCGGGGGAGCGGAGCGGGGGGCTGGGGCGCGGGGGGAGCGGGGGGCTGGGGCCGGGGCCGGGGGGAGAGGAGCAGCGGGGGGCTGGGGCCGGGGGGAGGGGAGCAGCGGGGGGCTGGGGCCGGGGGGAGAGGAGCAGCGGGGGGCTGGGGGGAGGGGAGCAGCGGGGGGCCGGGGCCGGGGGGGACAACACCGGCGCCCATGCTGACTGGCTTTTTCTCCTCGGGGCGAAGCCTGGCCGCCCGCCCGTTCGGTGCCGGTGTCCCGGTCGCTGCCATCGCTGAGCTGCGCTGAGCCCCGTGGCTGACACTGCGCTGGTCCCACGTGGGTGTGTGCCGCAGCTGTGCCATGGGCCCGCGGGCCCCGTGCGTGGCCCTGTGGGGGAAGGCGGTGCTGACATTGGGGCTGGTGCTGCTCTATTACTGCTTCTCCATCGGCATCACTTTCTACAACAAATGGCTGATGAAGGTAACTCTGGTCCGGGCAACGCTCATCCCGCTCCGGCCCCTGCACAGTGCAGTGTGGAAGGGGCCCAGCGGGGGGGTGCTAGAGGACTGGGGGGATCAGTGTTTGAGGGCCGAGGGGTGGTGCGGGAGTGCAAACGTTGGGTGGTGCAGCGTGTGGGGTTGGTGGGAGCTGAGTCCTGAGGTGTCTTGTGTATATGGTGACAAGATCTGTGTGTGTGTCTGGCTCCCTGCAGAGTTTCCATTTTCCTCTTTTTATGACCCTGCTGCACCTCCTGGTTATTTTCCTGCTCTCTGCTCTGAGCAGGGCCCTGATGCGGTGCTGCACCAGGAGGTCCCGGGTGGTGTTGACCTGGGCTGAATATCTCAAAAGAGTGGCTCCAACAGGTATGTTCAGCCAAGGGGATTAGGGGAGTTGCGTGCGGAATGGGGAGAGGAGAGAGCCATCTCATTTTCTTTCCAGCACAGAAATCATTGTTAACTTACAGGTGAAGTTGATGAAGTAACTGAAATAATGAAGGGTGTTTTACAAATGAGCCTCAGCTTCTGGCAGAGTACCTGGGTTCTATGGCGGTACAGTGTGGCTGTCCATTCTTGGGTGGCTTCAGCTAAATTAAATTTCAAAATGTGCATTTTTCTGCATTAGCTGTGTAAATGACTAGTACAATCCATATAGTATTCTCTGTGTTTATTTTGCTATTTAATGTGCTTTCTGGTTTTGATGTTCAGGCTTTTGTATTAGAAAAACTGATTAATGTTGAATGATTAATTGATCATGTTTAGGTTTTGGAGCAAATATTTATCTATAGTCATTAATGTGCTAGTCCACACCTATTAGAATGATTGTTCTGGCTATCTACAGTCAATTTGCAGTCAGGTCATGTTTCAAGACTTTCCTCATAGCTGTGAGAGCTACACTGAATTATTTAATGAAATCTGAAATTCTTGGAGCATGATTTGGTGGGAAGGAAGGAATTCTGTGGCTGCAGAGAAGACCAGACCCATCAGACATGTACCTACAGCATTCCTACTGAAGATGGTTGAAGTGACCAGTTAAGATAATTTGTCAGTATTCTGCTGTGCTGACAGTTGATATATTACAATAACCATGGTACCATTATGTGGAAATTCACTTAATTAGCCTGAACTTAGATCAGCAGTTCACACTTGTAAAATGTAACCGACAATTAGTTAGTATACATTGTCCAAGTTACATCTGTAGTGAAGGTCTTGGTATGTGCATGTGAATACACAAACATAGAGTTATAAAGTATTTGTATCTGAGTCACTTCCACTCTTTTAATTTATGATGAGTTAAATATTCACAATAGTTATTTCAACAAATTTTAGTTGAGGTTTTTTGGGTAAGAATTTACCTTTTTTTTTGGCCATGAGGTTACTAAATTCATGATACTCAGACTCAACTGGTGCAATTCTCCGTATATAGAAGTGAGGCTCTATACCCTGATTAATGTCCAGCTAGTTCAGGACAGAGCAACCTGTCTTCTCAGGTGCACAGTTTCCTGAAAACACACCACTGTGATTTGATCTTCTCTGCACTGGCTCCTCTTTGAGAGTCTGGTCCACAGTCACTGTTGTGACTTACAGAGCCCTGCATGGAAACTGTCCTGGTCCCTTAAGAGACCTTCTCAGTTCCTCTGTGACCACATCTTCCCTCTTTCCTGTGTTCCAGAGGAACAATAAAACTGTTGGCCAGAGAGGAAGGTTCTCTAAAGGTCCTTTCTCTGCATCCATGGAGTCAGACCTGGATGAAAGGCTGCTCTGCCAAATGAAATCAGACCTTAGTGCATTCACAGCCAAACGCTGGAGGCCCCCCAATCACTCAAGCATCCCTGTAGCAAACCTCTCACCAGACTACATTCCAAAAAAGTTTTTAAAACATCACAGCCCCCCAATGCTTCTAGCCTCAGGAGAGGAATGATCATTGTTAGAATTCTTACTCCTGGGAGGCACTCAGGTATTACAGTTATGGGCACTAATCAAAGAATAGGCCTCAGGGAAAAATACAAGGAACCATGAATGTTTTCCTTAGGTTGTCTTGGGCAGCTGGGCACATTCAGCAGTACATTGCATTGTGATTGCATTAATTTCAGGGGGATTCTCATTTTTTTAGCACTGTCAACTGCTTTGGACATTGGGCTGAGCAATTGGAGCTTCCTATACATCACAGTCTCCCTGTGAGTAGCAGCCCCATACTCACTCTGGGAGACATGCTCTGGCAGAGCCAGGCAGTGGGTTCAGGCTGAGGCCGCAGATTCGGTGGGGCGGTTCCAAACCTGTGAAGGTGGCTGAGGGTTTGGGGCTGGGTGGTCTGGCTTTCTGTGGTGCTGTATTGGGAAGTGCCATGTGATGCTGGAGAATGATTGTGGGTTTTGACCCTTACAGCTACACGATGACCAAATCCTCTGCTATCCTCTTCATCCTGCTCTTCTCCCTGATTTTCAGATTGGAGGAACTGGTAAGGCACAAGTGCTGTGAGTCCTTGGGGAGGCAGCTGGTCAGGTGGAGGGTTGGGTATGTGTGAGGGCCTGGATCTTGAGGTGGCGGAAGGGGACTACAGGGGTGTGGCCCAGGAGCGGGAGCAGCTGCCTGCTGAATAGGTCTGGAAGAGGAGAGCACCTTCTCTTTACATAGTCTTGGAGCCCTCCATGGTGATGCTGTGTTTGTTCTCACTCAGAGGATGGCGCTGGTCCTGGTGGTTCTGCTCATTGCTGGGGGGCTCTTCATGTTCACATATGAGTCCACACAGTTCAACATAGAAGGGTTTGCGCTGGTGCTGGGTGCCTCCTTCCTTGGGGGCATTCGCTGGACTCTCACCCAGATGCTCATGCAGAAGGCCGAGCTGGGTATGTTCAAAGGAAGGGTGTGGAGCGGGGGTGGGCAATGACAGCCCTGGTGCAAGGGGGTAGGGAATGGGAAAGCAGCCCCTGGGAGAGGGTTACAACCCTTGGTGCCACAGGAGGCAGTCATTGGGACAAAGAATTGAGTGTTAGCCCCGGAACAGAGCCAGTAAAAACTTCTTTATGGGCTGCCTCTTCACCCAACTTTTACTGACAGTCCTGTCTCTGACTCTCTTCCCACAGGGCTTCAGAACCCTATCGACACCATGTTCCACCTGCAGCCACTTATGTTTCTGGGGCTCTTCCCTCTCTTTGCTGTGTTTGAGGGTGAGTTGGTTGGTGCCAGGAGACGCTCTTTCGGGGGGCTGATGTGGGATCACTTGGCAGTTTGCTGCCCTGGAGATGAACTGTGTTGACAAGGGAACAACTTTCTGAATTTGCAAAGTAGATCTGGCTTCCCAGCCATCTCTCTCAGGTGGAGGGAGACCTGTGCTGCTCTCCCACCAGACCACGGGTTTGGGCCTCCTGTTCCTCTGCATCTAACACCACTAGTTACCAGCCATCCTTCACAAAATATATTTCATTTTTAGGGCAGCAGTATTACAGAAAAGCCAATAAAATAACCTACATGGATTCAGAAATCCCAGATGTCATTTCCCCAAACCCAGCACACACCCTTCAGCTGTGTTTGCTCTCCTTATTGTCAGTTCAGGTCAGGTTTCATGTCAAGAACCAGAAACTCCTGCAGACAATTTAGCTAGTTTTTGTACCATTTTGGCCTGCAATCTCTGGCCTCCTATAACAAGCAATCAACTCCATGGCCCTTTCCTCAAGGTGAAGCTTCCAAACACTAGCTTTTTGCCTCCCTAGTGTTGGAATTTGCATTAGTCACCTCTGACTGGTTCCAGCTTCTGCCAGCAACCCATCCCCAGTAGGCCAGGAACACACCAATGAAGATCATCTGGACTGATGCGAAGCATTATTCACTGTTTGGCCCATCTCAGTATAACTGCTTTTTGAGGTTTTCCTGTTCTGAATATGACATACACGAGGGTCCCCAAAGATGCTGCATGTGGTTGCAGCATCTGTCACAGCAGGGACCTGCAGGCCCAGGAACCAAAGGGGCTAAGGCAGGGGTGGGCAACATGCCACGAATGGCCACTCACAAGGGGCCACAGGCAGGGGAGGGGGAGAGGAAGGGTGGGGTAGGGTTTGGAGAGGGAGTGGCCAGCCTCCCTCCTTAGAAAAGGGGTGGAGCTGCGTGGGATGGGATGGGAGGGGAGAAGAAGGAGCAGCAGCAGCTCTCCCTCATGCTGGGGCCTGAGCACCGTCAACGCTCCTCGGGTGGAGTGGAAGCTGTGCTCTGGCTGTGGTGCAAACTGTCTGGACCTGGGAGGGGTGTGGGAGGGAGAGCATGGCAGCAGCATTCTGGCTGTGGTGCACACTGCCTGGAGCTGGGGCGGGAAGGGGGTAAGAGCAGCTCTGAGTTGGCAGGCCAGAGGCAAGGCACTTGCAGGCCGGATCCGGCCCGTGGGGCGTAGTTTGCCCACCTCTGAGCTAAGGCAACCCTTGTGCTGGCAAAGTCTTGAGTGTAGGGTCAGCACCCTCCTGGTGTGAGAGAGAGAGATACAGGGGATGGCACTCACCCTTCTAATGGTCAGTAGGGAAAGTGCTCCATTCACCTCTGTCTCTCCTTCCCTGCCCCACTTCTCTTGATTTCAGGGTTACCCTTGTCCACATCGGAGAAGCTGTTCCGTTTCCATGAGGCAGGGCTGTTGCTCAATGTGGTGGGGAAGCTCTCCCTAGGGGGGTTCCTTGCTTTTGGCCTGGGCTTCTCTGAGTTCCTCTTGGTCTCCAGAACCTCCAGCCTCACTCTCTCCATTGCTGGCATTTTTAAGGTAAGGAGCAATGATTCCTCTGATATGTAGGGTCGCCCCAACTAAACCAGCCTGGACAGCTCCAGAGCAGTGTGGCTTGCTCCGATGTCCTAGGAACCAGGTCTCTGACACCTCCCCTTGCCTACCTAACCCTGCAGTTCTAGCTTCTTCAACTGAACTGGATTCTTGCAATGCTCTGTCTGCCCCCCCTGTAGGCTAAGGGCTCTCCTGCCAGAAAGTATCAGCTTGATGGAGCTCAGGACACATATGAAGAACATAAGATCCACAGTTACATTAGATGGGGATAAACTCTCCTGCTTCTGTGTAGGAGGCTGGCCTTCACTAACAGGATTGGTGCAGACAGTCCCAGGCTCCTTTCTGTTTTCTGTCCTTCCTCTGAGGCGGCCAGTGCTGGCACGTCTCTGAAGTGGGTGACTAGACACAATGGCCCACATGCTGATATGGTAGTTCCTAAGTTCCTGTGTATCCTGGCCTTGCAGGTTGAGGGCAGACTTGCCTGCAGAGCTCTGGTCTCATTCCTCATCTTTCTGGAATTTTTTTTTAAAACCCTTCTGTGTGGCGAATGTTGGCATTCTGTGGATGGAGTGCAGATGGGACTGTACAACCATCTCTTGAACATTCAGCCATTCCTCCTTCCTTGGCTTCACCCATTACCTGCCCTGCCATCTGTCATGTTCTTTGTGTCCACAGGAAGTCTGCACCTTGCTGCTGGCCACTCACTTGCTGGGAGACCACCTGAACCTCCTGAACTGGGTGGGCTTTGCTGTCTGCCTGTTGGGAATCTCCTTGCATGTCACTCTCAAAGCTTTCTGTTCGAAAGGTAATGTTCCTGAAGCCCCCTGGTCCCTGCAGGAATTCTACCCCTCCTTGCCTGCACCACTCCATGATGAGCCTGCACTGGGCCTGTGGCCTCTAGAGAGGAGCAGTCCTAGAGCCTCTGTTGTGTGCATTTCAATAGGGAAACCCCATCGGTTTAGTCACTAAATAGGCTGTCTGTGTCTAGGTGAAAAGGACCCAAAGCTACACAAAGGAGCCAGCTCCAGCCCTGACCTGGAGCTGCTGCTGTGGCGCAGTGAGGCTGAGGAGGAGGAAGATGTTGGAACCTACAACGCTGATTTGGTCCTGAGCACAGCACTTCACTCCATCTGATCAACTGACAATTAAGCAGCAAACAGGTCCAAGAATCTTGGGCTGCCAGCTCCTCTAGTTTGGGCACATGAAAGGAGCTGGAGCTGGTGAGGGGCCTGCTGCCCGGTAGCCACAGCCCAGAGCCATGGAGACTATTTGGGTGAAACAGGAGCATCACACCCTCCCCATAAGAGGGATTAAAAGAAAAGCTCCCCACCTGTAGTGTGGGGTGGGGCAGGAGAACCTTACAGGCTGCAGGCAAGAAAATGAGGCTCTTCCTCCAGCCTGTTCTCCAAAGAGACCTTTGAAAGAACTGACTCCAAAGAGAGAAGGTAGAGGGGTTCTTCCCTCACTGCTCCGCCAGTTAGAGCCCTTACATCTTCTGAAATTGATGGTGATATAGAAAATCTGGAATTTGCGCCCCCAGGACAACCATTGTACCCAATAACCTGTCAGATGCTCCCTACCTGTGCTTGAGGACCAGTCCAGGCAGGATAATGAGGGAAAGATGTGCATTGCTGACCCAGAGGGGCTCTGCAGGCCATTAAGGGACAGGGCATCCAGGTAGCAAACTTCTTTATTGAAAAGTGCTGATTTCTCATGAAAATAAATGACTGGCCAGTCCCCTCTTCTTGCATGCAGTGTGGGTGTATGTGTGTGTGTCTGTTACAGCAAAACAGAGGCAGCCCGCTTCCTCCTATCCCAACTGGCATCTCTGTCTCTGCACTGTCCTGTGACAAGTTCATACTGCTGCTTGCCCTGAGAGTCTTCTTGGCCTGGTGCACAAAGTTCTTGACAGCTGCCTAGTGCATCCAGGATGTAGTGTGCTGAGTGGCATTGTTGTGCCCTCTTGTCTTCTCTGGGAAGAAACGGATAACTGCAAAATGTCTCACCCTTGCACTGCTTCCTCCCCTGCATGGCTGAAGAGCAAGCTATTCTCCCTGCTCTGCTCCCTGCTGCCTTCCTTCTGAAGAAAGTAGAAGAGATTTGTCTCCTAGGACACCACTGTACCAAGGAGGAAGGAAGGGTTTTAGTGTCCTGGGTTCTTAGAGGAGCTTGATCTCTCTAGCTGCCCTCAGGCAGACAACAGAGTCCTGTGGCACTTTTAAAGACTAACAGATTTATTTATCGCATGAGCTTTCGTGGGAGAAAATCCCACTTCGTCAGACGCTTTGAAGATAGGAAAGTTACAGAGTGGGAGGAAATTAAATGCAGGGGAGTGTGTGACATAGGATCAGGTCAGGCTGTAACAGCAAATCAAAATAGGTGTTAGGATTCAAAACACTGGGGAACAGCACATAGAGGAGGGGGAGGTCAAATCACTTGTAATGCGAGAAAAATCCATAGTCCCTGTTTAACCCCAAGACAACTGAGTCAAATTTGCATATAAATTCGAGTTCTGCAGTCTCTCTTTGAAGCTGTGATTTGTTATTCATCTGTGTCAACACAGCTATTAACAAGTCGTTAAGGGAGTGAGCAGGGAGGTTGAAGTGTTCCCCTACAGGTTTTGCAGTGTTGCAATTTCTGATGTCAGATTTGTGTCCATTGATTCTTTGGTGCAGAGACTGTCCTGTCTGTCCAATATATAAGGCAGAGGGGCATTTCCGGCACATGATGGCATAAATCACATTGGTGGATGATTTTATTTACCTATTTTGATTTGCTGTTACAGCCTGACCTGATGCTATGTCATACACTCCCCTGCATTTAATTTCCTCCCACTCTGTAACTTTCCTATCTTCAAAGCGTCTGACGAAGTGGGATTTTCTCCCACGAAAGCTCATGCGATAAATAAATCTGTTAGTCTTTAAAAGTGCCACAGGACTCTTGTCTTTCTACAATAGACTAACACGGCTACCCCTTTGGAATTTGCCCTCAGGCAATAATTCCTCCCTCTGCCAGGGCAGGTTAAGGCCCCAGCTCCCCTTTCCAGGGAATACAGGTAGTTAGTTTTGTGGATTAGTGTAGTGTTTCCAGAAATGGACAGCAGGTAGCACTGCTACACTGTATTCTATGGCCACTGAGGCCAGAGAATAATTATGCATGTGTATGCACGCTACTTATGACATAAAGTGGGAAATCTGGGGCTCAGACATCAGTGGCGGGGAGTGGGACACTCTGTGAGCTGCTCATAACCTGACTCTCAGATAGCCGCTGGGATGCCCTGCAGGGCAGACTTCTTCAGAACAATGTTCTGATGCTGCTGGGGGAGTCCAGCTACCCTGTCACTCAATTAACTCTCCTGATGGGTGTGCCAGAGCAATGAATGAATTTTAGAGTAATTGACTTGCACCTCCCAGGGCCCCGCAGCTTCTCCAGGAGAGGGAGGGATTAAAATCCCCTTATGGCTGCCCTGCTCACCTGGAGGGAGGAGCTTTGAAATTTCCTGAGCGGTCAGCTCCTGCCAGGAGTGTTCAATACCATCTTCTCTCAGAAGGGTCGTGAGCAAGCCTCAGTTCTGGCTGTCCTCTCAGTCCCTTGTGCTGCTGTAGGAAGCCAGAGCCCTTGGTGAGGGGTTGTCATTAAGATTAAGCAGCATTCATCTCCTTATGTCCAGGGCATCTTTGTACCAGGCCGGGAAGGGAAGAGCCTATAGGAGGATGCTCTGGTTTGGTTTTCTGCATGGCTGGTCAGTTAGGAGCTGCAGCAGAGAGCTGTGTCCTTGCCTTTCCTGCCCCATGAATTAAACATCCCCTGGGGGGAGCTCAGAAATGCTTTTGCTAATAGTTAATTACTCCCTGTGTCTTGGCAAGGAAATGAAACTCACTGAGGCCTCATAAATCCAGGCAGGGATCCTGTGTTAAAAGGCACTAGGAGTTCATTGTGGGGCACCTTCCGGAGCTGCCGCCACAGTCCTGGCATTTAATGAATGATGAATGTCTGTGGAAAGGAGGGGTCTAACCCTGTGTATTGACACAACCGCTACCTAGCTGCTTTTTGCTTTCTGGAGCCTCAGCACTTTAGTGGGAAAGGGTCTTTTCCTGTTGCTTGATGAGGCGGTCTCCTGTGCTCAGAGCTGGTAGGTGTTTCTGAGGGTCTCCTGCCTGAAGCTTGCCTCTACAGGGCCCCTACAGAGAGAGAAATTCATGTAGTCTTGCTCTCTGGAAACAAGTGTTCCATTTTGCCTCTCTGCCCATTTTGTTCCCTCTGTAGGAAGTTTGAGAAGCATCGGATTGGGTCACCATGTAGACTGGTAGCCTCTGCGTGGGGCTCGGCTAGTACCCGAGCGTACTGTGCTATGGACAATGAACTTCATCCAGAATATAAAATACATAGGCAGGGAAACATGAAGCTGTGGATGTACCTGGTACCGGCAGCCCTCAACACCACTGGCAGGATCTGCAAGAGGGGAAGGCTGGAGAAGAAACTAGTGCTTCTGCCCCCTCGCCAGTGTAGGGCTCAGCAATGTTTTGTGGATTTTTAGCCAGTAGTGACCACTGGCTCTTGTGCTGCCTCACTGAGTAGCAGTTTGTGTCATTTTTTGGATTAAGCTAATCTTTGTAGTAAACCAAACTGAAGTAAGTTTAACGTAGGTGAGAGATGTTGGCCTAGACCCTAGATACTGAGACCTCTCTGCTCAGAACAGGAGCAGGATAGAATGAGCAGCGTCCTCAGGGTCCCCCTCCCTTGAAGTCAGAGGAGAGTATGCTCACCAATCAACCCATTGCATGTGCAAGTGTCTCCAGACTAACAACTGCAGGCTGCACGGCTGAGCCCTGCTCGCTTCTGCAGCCTGCATTTGGACCCTGGTTTGCTGTGGCCTTGGTCCTGAGGGAAGTAACAAGACAACCCAAAAGGCCCTGATTTGGGCTTTGAGGCCTGTTTCTCATTTCCCCAAAGACTACTGGGGAGAAATTCTGCCTGGGCCTTTGCACGTTGCAGTCCCAGAACTGTTACTGAATTTTTGTTGAGCCTGGCTGAAGCCTAAAATGTTGAATAGTAATCAGACTACATCTAAGTGCTTGGCTTCTCTGGCCAAACCGTCAGATCCAAGCCCCAGCCATGCTTCGGAGCTACATCACCTCAGCTGAGCCACTGGGAGTGCCACCAGAGCCTTTGTCATCTTTCCTGCGCTACTAGAGCCTCCCTAAATCCTACACACTACATCTGTGGTCCCCAAATCCTTTAGTTGTGCACCCCCCCACTGGAGCTGGGAGCAGGGCTGCAGCAGCTGGGGGCCAAATTGGGAAGAGGAGTTGGGGCCATGGCAGCCAAGGAAAGAGCCATTGTTAGATGGTGGAGAGTGGGCAGAGCAGTGCAGGACCCTCTTCACCCCCATGGAGACTGTCCAGCACCTTACCATGCCACCCCAAGTTCCTCGGTGCACCCCACAAATTGATGACCTTTGCACTACATCCTGGCAAGTTTTCTGTGCCACGTGTGACCAGGGATGGTGAGCTTGGGGAAAGGAGTGTGAACTGGTTACAGGATTGCCACTGTGTTAAAAAATTGCAAGTCAGGCCCAAAAAAGTATTAGATTTGTTTTAAAAAATGAGGGTTTTCAAAAAGAGTAAATTGTGGGTTTGTTTCTTTGCCTTAGGTTTGCTGAATCTTCAGTGACAGCTTGTTTTGTCAGTGCTAAGAACCAATGTAACAAGATAAACAAAAGAGTGAAAAAGCTCCTCTCTGATGAGGCTGCTGCCAGTGGGGACTGTCTCTAGAATGACACCACAGATACTGAAGTGCGGGGCTGAAGATTTTAGGCCTTGCTAAGCACCCAGGGGATGGGAAGCGTTATGTAAGAGTAGGATGTGTATAGCTCTTTTAATGGTTTACAAACCATTTTTCCTGTTTGTTATCCTTTGTTTCCTGCTATTAATATCATGAACCTGGTTTAAGGCAGCTGTTTGATGGGCACAGACTCCCAGAGGGAAGAACTGCAGGTACCGTGCCCCGTTGGGCCTGCTGGAATAAGCATGGCTGGTCCATAGGGTTCTGTTCCCTAAGACCTGGTCTAAGAGCGGGGGACTCCCTACCCAGGGAGGTACAGCATGAGATCTTGTCACTTTGGAGTCTGTTCAGAGGCTAGAGAAGGAGGTAAACTCTGGAATCAGGAAATGAGGTTCCCTGCTGCAGCCTTTGGGGTTATATCGAATGCATGTTCCCAGATCCCTCCACTGCCTCTCTACAGGTTCAGCAAGTGACTGCACATAGTGCAGTGAGCCTTCATGCTCAGTCGGAGTAGCTTTGCCTTGGAAGTTGTATGATAAGCACAGGTCCTTCTACCACTCTAGCCCTGTGACGTGAAGGGTGTGCACTACCCTACAGAAGTGCTGAGGAGAGAAGGGTGTCATCTTTGTGAGCAGAGACACTGGAAGGGAGGGGTCCCTGGAGAATACCCGAAAGATGGTGTGTGCCCAAACCGCCCTCTACAGCAGTGGTTTTTAAATCACAAGTGGGGATCCAGTGCTGGGTCGCAGACCCTCAGGTACTGGGTCTCTGTGCCCCCAGCCGCCACCACCGCAAGACAGGAATGCATCGCTCAAAGATGTAACTCGGGTAGTGGGCAGAAATCTTTTTTTTCAACTGGGTCCCTACAGTGCACATCAGGCCACTAGGGCCAGCAGCTGCTCTCTTTCCCGGCCACGTGCAGGGGCCGCAGGGCCAGGAGCTGCTGTCCTGTCTGCACGTGGGGTACAGCTGTGAGCACAGGGAGAGCTGTGCATCAACAAATTACCTACAGAAATGAGTCTCCCATGATGGGAGCTGCAAATCTTAGAACGGTGTGCTGCTTGTATCTACAGCGTGATGGGGGATGTAAATGTCACATCTACAGGTGTTTGATCTGGGTTACCAAACAACAGACTGAAGAGTGTTGCTTCTGCCTGATAGCCTCCTGCCAGCTGACCAAGGGAGGGAGTTCTCACACACCGACTGCTGCTGAGTTCTTGGCGGCGTTGCCTGGGAAACATAGGAGGAAAGCGAAATATTCTTACTATGTGGGGGTCTCTCCTTGCCTTCATTCTCTGAGAACCCTAATGTTGTGAGCCAGAGAGCACAGTATGTATCTGCCCTGCCCTAGCTCAGTACCAGGAATGCTGAGTGAGTGTCTGCCACACACCTATCCTGCTCTGGCTTGTAGGTACTAATGTCTCCAGCTGTCTCTGTCTCCCAGGTCTGCTCCTTTCTGAACTCTGGCCGCTGCAGCTTGCTTTGCTGTGCTCCCCACCCCTCATGGGTATTGGCAATGATCCCATGATGAGTGTCTGGCACATCTTGTGACTCAGGTTCATTAGCCAGTGTTTGTGCTGAGTGGGATGGGCATCAGCACAATGTTTTGTGAGACAAGGAGATGTTCACAGAGCAAACCAGTTGCGAAGTGTCCCCGTAATACAGACACCGGTGCCTGTGTCCAGGCTGACCCCATCACTGTGGTGGCTTAGCCAAACTACTCCGCACTGCCCTCTGGGTGTTACAAATGGAGGCAGGCGGGGTGAGAAGGTGGGGCTGTGTTGGGGAGGTGGGTGTGGGCTCTCTCAGTGGTGAGTATTCAAGCAGAGGAGTAGCCAAGGGCAGGACTGGGTGCGGGGCTGACCTGGCATATCAGGGGCAGTGGGATTGGGGTAAGGGAGGCCCTGACCCATCTGACCTTGATCTCATGTTATTGATTTCCTCTCTTTCCTGATGCTGGGGGTACTTACTCAGCCTCTTTCTAATTATAAAGTGATATTAATGCTCTCTAACAGGAATGCCGATGGCTCTGGGCGACCGAGAGCATGAGGGAGACAAAGAAAACAGGGAAACGGAGCTGAGACACACTAGAAATGGATGCATGATTGAAATTAAAGCTGCTATGTGCAGGGCGCCTCCATGGGTGGTGCTGTCCCAGTCCTTTCATGGCTCTGTGGGCTGTGGCCTCCCCGTGCCACATATGAGCAACCTCTGTGTGACTTGTCTGTGGGGAAACAAACAAGGAGTCTTGTGGCATTTTTAAAGAAGTGCCAATAAATCTGTTAGTCTTTAAAAGTGCCCAGGACTCTGTTGTCTTTCTACAATAGACTAACACAGCTCCCCCTTTGGAATTTGACAAGACTCCTTGTTTGTTTTGCTGAAC
>ML685788.1:261044-274626 GCA_007922175.1 Pelusios castaneus
CTCCTTGTTTGTTTTGCTGAACTAGACTGTCACGGCCCCCTTTGGAACTTGTCCGTGGTAAGCATTCTGCTCCTGCCTTGCCCCATGGCTCTGGGAAAGGGCATTCCCTCTCACTCCTCCCTCTCCCTGCCCCCAGCCTCCCCACCTCTGCCAAAGCAACTGGGGTCTCTAGCAAGGAGTGCTGGCTGTGGGGGAGAGGGGAGATTTCTGGTTACTCAGCCCCAGCTTTTTCCAGTGGGGGATGCTGCATGGAGCAGGCCAGGATCGCTAGTTGGAGGGAGGTGCTGGCACGCCAGGCCCCCCACGTGGGGGTGCTGCAGGGAAGATGTTTGGGGTATGCGTTGCCCATTGGCAGTGGGGGCATTGGCTGCTGCTCCTGGTTTGGGATGAGGCCAGTGTTCAGCAGAGCCCGATGGGAAGCTGGGTGGGGGAGGGATGGCACTCTTGAAGGATGTTTAAATCCGACCAATGTCTAATTTAAACCCAGCCATGAGCTCAGTGACACAATAAATAATTTTTAGTGCGACATCACCATTATATCACTAATTGCTTCGTGCTACCTCTGGCCTGGCACATAAATTAACATCTGCTGAATCAGCCTTTTTGTTGTTTTTTTCTGTAAAGGAAAGTAACTGGCCTGGACTGCAGCCCCCCAGTGTCCCCAGTCAGGAGGTGCCAATCACCTAGGGCATGGGGGCCCCTCTGGGTGTGGTAGGGAGAGTCCCTCCGCACTGCCCTGGGGGTGCTGGGCTCCTGTGGGAGGAGCTTCTCCAGGGCTGCTGGGTTCGGAGAGGAGCTCTCACCCTGGGGCCTTCTCCCTTATACCTTGTGCTGCACAGTAGGATCTGGGCATCTCTGGGTTCCCTGTGAGCTGGGGCAGCTCAGCTGTTCAGGGCTAAGGTACTGTCCCACCCTCGGTGCCATGTTAAGCAGAATCCATCCGAGTGGAGTGACTCTGAAATGCTGTGCCTGGTGGGGAAACTCAGCACAGACTCTGGGGCTGGTGAGTTTCTCGGCATTCCTGCCCTGGGGCTGAGGCAGAAGGGCACTGGGGGAACCCTGCTAGGGGAGAGCACACTGTCTGCAACACCTAACAGAGCACCACCTGCCACGCTGACGCTGCCTCTGTCCCTGCAAGGCAGAGACTTTCCCTAAACCGGAAGACAAGTCTCCTTTCCTGACCCAGAGGGCCAGTCCACCTCCTGCCCCACACTCCAGCTCCATCAGTGGTGCAGGGGAATGGCAGCACTCTGGCCACCCACAGCAGGACATTAAACCCCAGCACTGAGATCTCCATCAGCTAGTAGGCAGTGAACGCTGGTAGCTGTCAGTGCAGGGTTTGGTGGGTGGGAAATGGAAAAGACTCAGGGACTTTCTCGGGCAAATAGGTGGGAGCATGCTGTGTTTGTGCAGTGACTCTTCCAAGCATCAGAGCTGGGCACCGTCCATGTTTAGCTTCGTTATGTCGGCCAGGTCATTCACTACGTGATAGCTCTGACTCCTCCTAACAGCGGGCGGTGTTGTGTGTGTGTGCAGGCACACGCATGCAGCGTTACACCAGCAGAGGGCAGTGCTGTGGACAGGTGCTTGCTCGCTGTGTGCACCCAGGATGCAGGCACACATGGCCTGAAGTAGATGTGTTTGTCTCATTTCTCTCTAGACTCTCTTGGACGTGCTCTTGATGCTCTTTCCTGCAACCTTCTTGGACCCCGGTGTTTTTACCTGAGAGGCCCTGTCTGCACCTGAGAACCATCCACTGCACACACAGACCCCTGGCATGGACTGCTGGCAACATCCCAGCTGGTGCTAAACAACGCAGCATCCTCCTAGCCACATGGGAGCCGAAGAATCCTGGGGAGGGCAAGTGTCGGTGGTCCCTACCGTCTTTGTAAGTGAGCAGGGGGCTCAGTGCCCTCCCCTCGCCTAGTGTCAGCAGTCTTACTGACGTGGAGTGGCAGGATTATTGAGCAGAGAGAAGTCAGCATCTCAGCAAGTTAATTCACTCCCAGGTCACCTCTGGCCCCCAGGATAAATTAATGGCTTAGGTCCAAAGTGGAATGAGTTTGTTGGGCCTTGGCCTGGTTTCTAGCAGACGTACGTCCACAATCCCAAATTACCAACCACTAGACACCACTCACTCCTCAGGGGGAGGCCAGCGGGGATTGCGGGTGGACAGCCCTGTCTGGCATAGTGGTGGGTGCTGCAGGGAAGGCCAGAGGGGTATTGGGGTTGTCTGGGAGTGCAGTGGCAGGACTAAGTGGAAGAATCTGGCGTTGCATGCGTAGCTAACACCATCCATCTCACTTTTATAAGCACTAGCAGTTAATTAAAAGAAGAAAAGAACACCCTGAAGCGGTACGTGCTGGAACTGTCGGAAGCCAGAAAAGAGACACGCACATGGCAATGAGGACAAACAGATCAAAGAGGAAGCAAGACAGAAGGAAACAGTGAGTGTAATAAAATGAGAACAAGACAGTGGGGTAAAAAAGCACAAACCCAATGACAGCAGCAAAGTGGTGTGAGGTGGGGGGCTGACCTGTGCTATGATGCCAGGGAGTGGGTGTGTCCATGGGTCAAAGGCGGTGGTGCTGAGGGGGGAAAGGACTGGGAACAGGACAGAGGGGCTTCCCCATCAAGTCACTCTTGGGACACCAGCCCCACTTCTCTCCTCTTGGCTATGTGGTACCACCACACGGTGTGCCCTGGAGGGCCCATGCACAGGCAGCTGCTCGCAGCCTTCATGCAAATGGGCTAGGGGCCCTGTTTACTTCAGTGGCTTTGCTGTGGACTCACGCTGACATAAATAAACTGAGCCCATGGAGAGAATATATCCTGCAACAAGGCAGGTGCAGAGAATGAGGTGGGAGGCCCCAGGGATAAGTGTCTCAGTCCCTGCTTCACTCCAGCTCCTTATGGCTCCGGCATGTGGAGCTGGCTCTGGATTTGGTGGTTACTAAGGAGGCCTCTAGTCCAAGGGAATTTCCCAGGGAGTCTTGGGGCTGCTTTGAGACCCTTTTGCACCTAGAAGGGGTGAATGGGGCCTGAAATCTACCAGAGCAGAAGAGCCCTTTGGCCAGGTGAGGCACCCTCTTGGGGAAGCTCCACAGTTGTTGAGGGAGGAGCCCCTGATCTTCCTCACCTGCGAGCCCTGGGCAGGGGTAGGCGCAGCTTGGGTGTGGTGTATCAGTAGTGCTTGGTGCTTGTTGCTCTTGGGAGGGTGTTGTGCCTTCTGGTTCTAGTTTATGCTGGGCCCTGGCTCCCATGACAACTCAGCACTGTAGGGCCAAGGGGGGCCGGTCTTCTCCCTTCTATGGTGCTGCCTCCAAGAGGCGCAGCAAGTAGGAGGCAGGGCAAAGCCAGACCCTTAGCATGGGTGTGTGCGGATGTCCCCTACTCCAGCTGCCCCCACCCACCCATGACTCCAGCAGGGCACTGGGGTGCCCTGTTATCACAGCATTGCAGAGGGGGCAGCAGCCTCAGCCAGCCCTGAGGTCAGTCTCGTAGGGCTGGGCCTGGTTCACCACTTAGACTCTGCTGGGTCTTGGGCTATGAGGAGTAGAGCATCCACCATACTGGACAGAGCCCTGGCCCATAGGGGAGACAGGCAGAAATGACGCCCCTTCTCTCACTGAATATATTGCAGCGGCTAGCACCACGGCAACCTGCACATGCACACGTGCCCCCATCCACTTGCACCAGTAGGCATCCTCCTCACTCTCACATATCCCCAGACACACAGGCATGCACCCTGGACTCATTCACACCAATAGGGGCCCCCCTCACTCACGTGCCCACACACCCAGGCACATACATAGACACTCAGTCATACCAATAGGCACCCTCTCAGGCACATGTGCACACACACATACACACGCATAAGCAGACACCCCAGACACACACCCCTCACGCCTGTGCACACCCCCCAACAGGCACACACCTCCCCAATCTGGTCTCACAAGGAATGGTGCAGAGGAAGATGCCGACTGTGATTTATTACGGCCTGGGTTTAGAGCTAATTAAGCAGTGGAAACGCTGCTGAATGAATCGTGAAGGCAGTGTGTTCCTTCTGCAAATTGTGCTGTGGCTTAGGGCATGGAGGGTTCACATGTTTCCAGCTTCGGGAGGCCCCTGGAGTGGAGCAAGCAACACTGAGATTGCTGTGAAGTCCCACCGCAGCAAGGGTCTCCAGTCAGTGTGATCCTTCTGGTTTGTCTACTACTCTCCTGGCAGCTCCGCCCAAGCAGTCAAGAGCCAGGCACTGAGTTTCACCAGCAGTGTCACAGCAGCCCCGATTCCCCTGGGGAAAGCTCGGAATGACTGGAAAAGCAGGAGGGCACATAAGATCCGCGGGGAGCTAAGCCAGGCTCTGGGTAGGGAGCTAGGGAGGCAGAGCAGTACCTGGTCCCCAGAAATACCTGCATCAATATTCAAGGAGGGGGAGGCTGGCCATGCAGAGTCTCCCACCCCAGCTCCAGTGCTGTTCCCAGAGGAGTCTCTCTGTCCTGCCACAGTGTTTGGTAACAGGTGACATGGGTGTGGCTGAGACTCACTAACTGCCCTGCCAGACTGCATCTCTATAGGTGAGTGCTGGCCTGTAACCTGCCACCTGTGGCTCCAGGATCCTAACCCTGCTATGTCCAAGTCTGACCTACATTAACATGTCCCTGGGGGGGCCCAGAGAGCGATGGGTCCTCCCTTTGTTGGTGGAGATGCAGTTTCCATGACAGCTGTGGGGGGAACACCCTGAACAGCTGGGTGGTGTGGGGGTGGAGAACAATATGGAGCTGAGCTGCTGGCATCTCTGTGGCTCTGAGGAGAACTGTTATATGTCGGTATTGCAGTCAGGCCTGGAGGCCCAGACCCAGAGCTTTGCCCCCATGAGTTTGCAGTCTAAATAGACAAGCCAGAGGGAGGGGAGTCTCCATAGCAGGAGGTTGGGTGCCCTACACCCAGTTCCCAAGAGTCTGTGTCAGGGCCAGGAATCGCTGGGGGAGCAGCCTGGAGAACAAGAGGATTTGCTGACCAGTCCCTCTTCTTGCATCAGTGCTGCCTTGCAGCCATTGGCAGCTCCAGCCGCTCGCTGGGCACAAAAGAGCTGTACTGATCATGCGATCCTTACTGATAAGCACAGGAAGGAGGGTGCAGCTGGCCCTATAACTGCCCCCACTGCAATTCTTGTGCTAGCAGCCAGCTCTCCATGAGGCAGCTGTGTCCTGCCATATCAATGGGTCATGCAATCCTCTCGTCCCCAACCGAGGCAGGACTACATGCCTAGCGCTACCCTGGGTCTCCTTTGCAGGTTCCCCACCCCTCTGATGCTTCTCCTGTGCTGTGGGAGCTGAAGGCCCCAGGTGGTGCTCTGACCCCTGGGTTAGAACCAGCACCATGGTGATCCAAGGCAGGGTTGGGGAAACTGCTTCTCTGGACTTCCTTGGTTTGAGCCCCACTCCCCGCTGCCTCTTGCTTTCAGCAGAGCTGCTGTTTCTGTAGCCTAATGGCATGAAGTTGTGAGCAGGGAGGCCAGCTGAGCAGTGCCTTGAGTGTGCCTTGTTGGAGCTTGTGGCGGGAACAGACTGGTAGCAGGGTCAGGCACAGAACAGCTTTGCATTTGTCAGTGCTCCAAGTAGGGCCTGTTTCTGTGCCGTGGCTGGGGCAGGGTGGCTCCTCCTCAAATCTCTGGCCCCAGTGGGTCAGTCTGCTCCTTGCTCCCCCACCCTCCTGTGAGCAATGTGCAGGGCTGGTAACTGGCTCCCGAATTAATCAGCCTGGTTCAATCTCCCCTGCATCGTCCAAACTCTCTGGAGCAGGGAGACAAGGCTGGAGAACGGAAGGTGTTTGCTCTTGCTCTCTCCACCACGTGCTCCTCTGCCTCTCTCCCTTCCTGGGCTGGTGCAGCTTGGCTGGTTGTTGCACCTGTCTTGGGTGCCTTGGTCAGAGAAGCTGCCTGCCACCCATGAGGGGGCCAGGAACAGCTGGCACTGGACTACAGTCCTGAGGCTGCTCCCCACGGGCGGGCTAGGGACTGCTGGAGGGGTTGCAGAGGTGGGAGCAACGTTCAGGTCTTGCCATTCTCCTAGCTTTGAGCAGAAGGGCTGGTGGCCCCTCCCCTGCTGCACATCTCTCTGGCTGTCTCCCCTTGCTCTGTGGGCTCAGCCTCCCCTGCTGCCATCCATCATTTCTGATCCAATAAATTACAACACCATTAAAATGCAATGGGAATTGTTTTCTGTGTGTTAGAGACACAAGCCCTTAAATTTCAATTTGTTTAGTGGATGATGAATGGGGAGTTGTAGCTGGGTCTGGAGCCACATCCAGCAGGGATGCAAGAGAGCAGTAAGTGCAGAGCCTCTTGGCTTCATGCAGTGAGGGGCTGAGCCTTCAGTACTGGGCCCTCGGATAAAGCTGCACAGGGCACCTGTTTTAGAGAGCCCCCAAACCAGATTGCCCATGGCATGTGGCAAAGTGGGATTAGTGCCCCTGCCCCGCACGCGTTACACACCATGCCATGGCTGGAGGGAGTGAGGGCTCTGTGTTAGGACAAGCCAGGTTTCTGGGTCCCATTCCTAGTTCTGAGAGGTGTGGGGATCTGGTGGTAGGGGTGGGTGGGTTCTATCCCAGGCTACAAGAAGGGAATGGGGTCTAGTGAGCTGCAGCAGTGAGGTGTCTGGGAATCATGACACCATCAGCCACAATTAATTTACAAAAGAGCATGGGGACAAGAATCAGGGTCCATGGATGACTGAGGGAGTGCCTTAAACTTTAGGTTAAAAAATCCCAGTGGTAGGAAAGGAAAAGGAGGTCATGAGGCAGCCTGCAGCACTGCGGGAAAGACAGAGGGCCACAAGAAAACAGGCTGAGCTTCTGCTGGCAAAGGTGGGTGGGAAGCGTTCTTAGAGCTCTCCTGGGGCGAAGGGGGGAAACAGTTGTGCTGGCATGTCGAGGCGGTGAATGAACCCCTCCTCGGTGGGGATAGGCTGAAGAACTCCACTGGAGAGTCTCACTTTAAGTAGGACACAAGGTAGATCTTGTTGCTGAAGGGCAGGTTGGGGGTGGGAAATACAAGTTGGAGTGGAAATAAGGAGAGTCCTGTGGCACCTGAAAGACTAACAAATTTCTTCAGGCATAAGCTTTCGTCGGCTCCAACCCACTTCTGGGAGCCCACGAAAGCTTATGCCTGAAGCAATTTGTTAGTCTTTCAGGTGCCACAGGACTCTGGTTACTTTGCTGTACACAGACTAACACGGCCACCTCTCTGCAAGTTGGAGTGGGCATTGCCTAGCCAAGGGCAGGGACAGAGAAGTCTTTTTCAAAAGTCATGGATAGTTGATGGGGAATGAATAGACAGAAACAGCAGTGAAGTGCTGAATACATCTGTGTACTGAATACTTAATACATCTACTGCTGAAGAGCTGGGCTAACCAGTTCCCAGTTCCAGTGTGTCTCTGCTGGAGCCATGAGGAGCTGCACATGTGCCCAGAACTGTGTGGCCTAAGAGTGATGCTGGCAGGATTATTAATTATGGACTTGTGCACACTCAAGTCAGTCCAGAGCCACTCTGCCCCTTGTCAATATTGGGACAAATATTAGGAGAAAAAATTGCCAGCCTGGCTCTGCGGCTTTCTGTCACAGCCTCTGTTCTCTCAGCTGGTATGCCTCCTGTGTCCCTGACTCTTCTCTGCCATTGGTAGAGTGCTGTGTGCTGCCCATGAGTGGTTTCGATATAATTGAGAGAAGAGGGAGCAGGGAGGGTATCTGGGTAGCAAGTTGGAGCACCAGGGCAATGGGTAAATTAGGGCCTGCCCCCCGTTTCCCTACCTCTTCTACCCCATGCCGACACCCAGGGCTCCTATCCTGCCCTATACCCAGGGAGCACCCCAGAACAAAACTGCATTAGAATGTTTTGAAATGTAATAGGCAGTGGTATCAGAAAGAAGGGATGGCTGGAACACAGCTAGGGTGCACTAGTGCACGGTGGTACCCCCACCCACTCACTACCCACCTCACACTTATAAACCTAGTGATTTTAAAGCCAATCTTGTGAGGTTTTGAGCCTGACACATTCTATTTTAATGCTGGAGTCAATGATACTGGGTTTTTGTCTGTTGCCCAGTGCAGTGGGGCAGCAATCCTGGAAGGAGGGCCCTCTGGGTGTTAATTAACTATAATACATTCCAGTCCTGAGCTTCCTCATCCCTTTCTGCTAATGAACCTCAGTCTTGGGCTGCAGTCCTCTGGTTCCTGGCAAAGTTGTGTGTCTCTACAGTGCTGCATGTTCCTCAGGTCTGAGAAGCAACATCCCTGTCACTGTGGTCCAGTTCTCATTGCAAGAGTGTTGTAGGCAGGCACATAATGGGTTAAAGAAGGCTGGGAGAATCAGTATTTAATCCAGCACTGTTCCTTCGAGCAAACCTAGATGGAAAAATTACTCCCATTGGAGGCAGTGCCTCTCAGGAAATGGAAATGCAAGAAGACTGGGGATTAGGGCACCTATCGCTGGAAATGGCTTTCTTATCATGTCCCTAAGCTGAATTGGTGGGACAGCCTCTGAAAATTGAATTGCTTGCCAGGCTCTGTCATTTTGAACAGCCTCTGTTCTCCCAGCTGGTACTCCTCCTGCCTGTCCTCTGCCATTGGCAGAGCGCTGCTGTGTGCTGCCTCCTCAGTGATTTCAGTATCACAGAGAGAAGAGGGAAGATGGAGCTGGGTAGCCAGCTCTCAGTTGGAGCCCCCAGCCAATGAAAAGACCTGTGTTAATGAGATTTAATTTTCAAGAGGCTTGAGAGTGAGAAGATCTCTCCCGCTGCTTGTACCTTCCCCTGGGGGATGGCTATGGCCCAGCTATACCGCCCTGAGCTCATCCCTGCCAGACAGGCAGCTATGGCCCAGTGACCCTGGCCCGGCCCTGATTCCACAGGGACAGCTGTCACCCAGCCTGCCCACCCGTGACCCAGCGGGATGGCTTCGATCAAGTGACACCTGGCATGGCCCTGGCTACCTATAATTTCACTGGTGTGAGCAGAGCAGAACAGAACCAGTAACAGACCACCCTTCTGAAATATGCTGCCCCATTACAAACCAGTTAAGAGAGCCTCCCCCTTCTAGGACACAGCTCCTCTGTACACCCCAGATGGCTTCTGCCTGATGCTATCCCACTGGGACACAGCCGCTCCCTTGGGACAGGCTAATAGGTCGGAGATACTGCTGCCGAGAGGGTTAAAGGCTCAAGATGTGGTGTTCCAAATAGATGGAGGTGAGGCCATTGGTTGGCCATTGGTGGCCAATGGTTGGCCATTGGTACCCATCACCATGTCTTGTCATCCTTGATCCATGTGGGTCTGAACTTTGGATGCTCCACAGAACTACTGCAGTTGGTGGTTGTGTGGAACATGTAATCCCTTGGCCCAGCCCAGGCCCTAGCAGGGGTTGCCCTGCCGGCAGGATCTGACATGTTACAGAGTAGGACATAACCCATAAGGGAGGGGTGGTTGCCTGTTCTGCCGGTAGGCAGCAGCTAGGGCTGCTGGATGTGTGGTGCCCAGGCCATGGGAGGCTGCTCCATGCATAGGGGGCATGCAAGACTGGAAAAGTCGTCAGGAATTTGCACAAAGGGGTTGAACTGGAGAGAGCACAGTAATGCGGTGGATGGAGATTCCTGGCAGAGAGAGACCCAAGTAAGAGCATCTGTTGGGAATTTGGGCTGAGTACATCCCAAGAGTCCAGGTGCTCTGCACTCATCTGCAAGCTGCTCAGTCCCAGAGACCTCCTGTCCCAGAACAGAGAGGAGACTGGCTCGCTCTAGGTTCTGACAATGAATGTGAGGGAGGAGTGACTAGAATAGACAGCACTCCTGGTATGGCCCAGGCTGGACTTCATGGGACTTCTCAACCATCCTCTGCAGCGATGCTGTTGGTCAGTGATCTGCCCATGCTGCATAGCTTGAGCTGTGCCCTGTGGTGACAGCCCTGATCACTAGATCAGTACAGTACAGTACAGGCATTTTAGTGTTTCTATTTCCAGACTATAGGAAACTAACTTTGCAACATATTCAGCTTCTTCTTTCTTGGTCCCTCATGGGCAGAGTTAAGGTCTGTGGTTGCTCTGCCTGCATTTCCAGATCTTAACTTATCTGGATGGATGTTTCAAGTGTAAACTTCATTCTTAATGTCCTGGGTTTACAACAGTTGGGTTTAGATAATTACAACTTCCCTGCTACATACTGTACCCTAAATACTAATGCACACTCACCCATAACTCTATCCATCTCCATGTCATTTTCTGGTTTTACTTAATTAAAAATGTTGCAGATGAACGGCAAAGAAGAAATCCAATCGGTATCTTACCAGGCAGTAATCATAGTGAGGGTCAGCCTGAAATTGTTGTTTTATCTTAACTGTTCTGACAGATTTGCCAGGACACGCTGGTTGCCTGACCTCACACACAACACATGCAGAGCACACGCAAGCCAGCTAAAGGAGGTTTTGCCAAAGCAGCCAGACTGTGCACCTCAGTTTTTTCCTTCCTTCCCAGCTCAGGTTCTCCCTGCATCCTGGCCAGGCCACACAGTCATAGTGCGCACCCTCACACCGTTCCCCATATTCCCTCCCCGTTTCCCCTCCTCATTCCCTGTGTGCATGTGCACTTCCCCACTTCACCCCAGTTTCTTCATCCCTCTTGCACATTTTGTTCAGCAATCTGCTGCCTCAGGTAGCTTTTGAAAAGGAACATTTTGGATTAATGACCAGGTTTGCTGTTATTTTTCATAACAGAAAGTTTATCTGTCAACAGAGGCAGATGCAGTTTCTTAGAGCACCAGTTCTCAGCTACTGTGTCGCCACACAGTGTTACGTGTATCCTCCAGAGCTGGCAGCCGCCCACCAGAACTGGAGCGCAGCTTCCCAGTAGGGGGATGGATTCAGTGGCGGGGGGACTGGAGCATCCTGTAGGGTTGCACATGTCACCAAGTGTGTCATGATACACAAAAGGCTGAGAACCGCTGCTTTAGAGAACTGGAGCAATGCCATCGTTCAAAATGGCCACTATCTCCCATTGTTTTCAATGGGTCTGAGGCCAGACAGTGCCACCTTTTCAAAATGACTGCCAATTTCTGTTCCCATTGGGACTGGGACCAGGCGGCTCTGCTGCCAGCCGTGGAGGGGAAACTGGGGCGGCTCAGGTTCCAGAGACTCAGGTCTCTGACTGTCTCTGCAGCAGAACCTCATTCTGTGGCCTCTGCTGATGGAGAAACTCTGTATGAAGAAACCATGAAAACAATTGCCATTCAGCCCAGAACTGTTCTCCGCTTGTAGCCCAGGGACAAGACTTCAGCATCCAGATGGCTTGGCAAGTCTGTATCAAGAAGGCAATTAAGGTCAATAAAAAGGTCTGAGGGGCTCTCCACTGCATCAAAAAGCCCTTTTATCCTCAGTGTGAATGGTGACAGCAGTTAACACCTTTCTTTGGAAGCCCTCAGCCAGGCCAACAGCCTGAGCCTTTCTCACACCAGAACAAGTCATTTGAACTCCTGCTTTAAGTGCAAAACTGAGTTGCCAAGGGTGCCTCTGACCTTTATTTTGGTACAGCTGCAGTAGCCCTTTCTGCTGGCACTGGGCACACACCATGAAAAGCTGGATGGGAGATCTTGACCCCGTGACAGCGGGGCTAAGGGGAGCCCAGCACAGGGAGGCACTACGTCCTGTGCTTGATAGTTAAAGTACTTGAATGTTTTCCTTGCTCCTCCGCCCACGTGCGCCTCCCCCACCTTCTATGCACCTTGCATGCCAGGGTTACACAGGGGAACCGTTCATGGGTCCATTTTGCACTGGGGAAGGTTATGTGGGAATATTTCTCTATCCCAGGCCCCAAGCCAATGTGTTCTGGCTGCCCACTTCCCAGTGGGTACCTGGTTTGGTGCAGGCTGCATGATGCAAGCCCGATGTGCTGTAGGGAAAGTTTCCAAGGGAAGTCAGTGCTGCCCCACGGGGTCAAGGTCTCCCTTCCCCTCAGCCATGTAGTGGGCCCCGTGAACTGGGTCTGTCCAGTAGCAGGAGCTGTGTGGGTCATGTATCCATCATCTCCTCTAAACTGACTCTTCTTTGTTACATTTTGGGCTAAAACTGATAAATCAAGGTGACTTTGGGGAGAGAAATATTTCCTATTCCAGAATTTGCATAATCCTAGCTGGCGATATGATAATGATATTTGGTAAAGACTGAACACAATAAATTAATACTGTTAAATTGTTACTGCAAAATGCACAGCAGGTAATTTACAGCTCAGGCAGGGGGAGGGAGCCAGGGGCCGCTAGGGGAGAGGTGTGGCACATACTTGTCTTGTGAGGCCACTCTGGTAGAAGGGCTGAGGCCATGCCAGACGCACTCAGGGAGAACTGGCTTCCTCAGTCCTGTCCATGCGCCCTCTCCCCCTCCCCCCGGGCAACCTTGGAGACTCCTGAAGTTCTTCCCCTGGCCTGGTCCCATCCCTGGATGTTTCCTGCTGCTCTCACTATCCCTGTCTTATTCCTAGGAAAGCAGCAGAAAATCCCTTTTGTGACACTGCTTGGGCTGCTGAGGGGGTGTCCTGGGGAGAGGCAGTACTGAGGATCAGGGGCTTGGGTAACTGTTCTGGACACCTGTCTCTTGCTTGCCTCAGGGCAGTGTGAGCTGCTGCACCTGGACAGCCAGGCCCAGCCTATTTGCAAGGGAACCCAAGAGACATTTGGCTCCATCCCTTAGCGGCGCTCAGTCTCAGCCACAGATCTTTGCTGAACTCTGGATAGTTCCACTGAGCTCCTGGTCCCTGCCACTGCCCTAATGAGCTCACCACCTGAATCAAGCCACAGACATTCAGGGGTCCAGTGTGGGAGCAGGGAGGTAAGAAGAGGGAAGTGCCTGGGGGTGCAGATTCACGTTCTAGCAGCACTGCTGGAGGAGGGGTGTGCTAGGAGCTGCAGTGAGATGCAGAGCGAGTGATTTGGCCTTCCTCATTTCCTAGACATTCTCTGTGCACCTCCGCTGCCCCATGCCTCTCTTTGCTGGCTGGAACCTGCTGGAATCCCCATGGACCTCTGCAGCGCCACAACTGTATGGAACAGGAGTGGGAGCAGAATTGCAGGCTAATTGGATCCTTGTTTAGGCAGGCAGCAGGGATTAGAGTGAAGCTTCTGGAAAACACACCAGGTGTCCCACATGGGGATTCCCTCCTTCCCAGCCCATCCCCTCTATGGGACCAGGGGAATCCCAGGAGAGAATCCTGGATACAGGAGGGGTCCCAATCTGGCCCCCTTTCCCTCCATCTGGAACAGACTGGCTCAAATGTTCCTTGGTTTGGCTATCTTGGAAGTGGCATCTCAGGCCTGGACCCAAAAAGTCATTCTGCCGACTGCAGGCAGGGAGGCATCAGCTGGAGGGACCCAGGCATGAGCAGCTGCTGATCCAAGGAACATCAACCCCACTGTCTTGGTTTCTGGCTGGGATCAGTGTGCATCTCTCTCCTTGTTCTTCCCCTGCCCCTGCCAAATTCCCTGCTTTGATTGAGAGCTTGTCAAGGTGGGCACAGGATTCACCTCATTACCACAGATTTATTC
>ML685788.1:277606-311508 GCA_007922175.1 Pelusios castaneus
GGAGCCCACAAAAGTGGGCAGCCCCGTGCTCCCAGGAGCCTTAATCCAGCCTTGCTTCTCTCCTCCAGTGTCAGATACTGGCAGCAGCATCCTCTTGCCTCCCAGCTCAGTTGTACTAATTTGGTTGTGTTGATTTCCTCAGCCTGGGGCATCTTCAGAGCTCTTCCCTGAACTCCTGCCAGTTTGGTTTGTGGATTATCCTAGCATCCTCTCCCCTGGCTTGTCCCACCCCTCCCACCAGGGCAGACGTTCTCTAGTTGCTGGGAGAACGCTGAGGAAACGCTCTCCGGAGCCCATGGGCCTGTCAGAGCAGAGCCAGCCATATGTGGACTCATGGTGATGAATGTTGGGCCGGGCGAGGAGATGTCTGATAGCCCAAGAGCTGGGCTGGCCAGGGAAAGGGAAGAGGAAGGGCCACTGGCCAGGGAAGAACTGGCACTGAGCTGAAATTTCAGACCATGGCCTGAGCATCATGGCCCTTCCTCTGCCTTTGTGCGCGTGTATCACTGGCATTGTCATTGTTAAGCCCTCAGCTTCCCTCTTTGAGCTGTGTCTGTCTTCGTCTATAGGTCTTCCTTTGGGAAGAGCCTGAGTTAACCGAACTTTGGTGAGACCAGAGAAGGCCATGCAGGTGCTGATGGCTGCCTGCTTTGTGCTCTGTGTGGCAGATGGTGCAGGGGCAGTTGAATTGTGGGAGCTGTGTCTATGGGCCCACTAGACAATGCTATGGAGTTAATGACTGAGGATCGTAGTGTAGATTTAACTATGGCCCTGCCTGTGCTAGTGTCCATGGAACCATGCTGGGGAGTGGAGGATTTTACCAAAAGGCTCAAAGAGGACCAGGCAGTTGGGCTCTACTTAGCAACACATTTTTAACTCTTGACCCATGTCATGAGATGCACATCTGAGTACCCCTAGGGTATGATCGGTGTAACTTTTCTGTTCACTTTTTCAATGTAATTGTGTGATTGTTACTAAATGTGACCTGCAGGGTTCCCTTCTGAATGCTCGCCACATATTCTACAAAATTACCTTGGTGCCATGTTTCCTACAGCACCATGTGTACAGGTGTGACGCATGTTACAGGGTTCAGACTCTCAGGACTATCTCTAGCACAGAGGCTGGAGAATTAAATGACAAAGGGAATGCAAATGCCCTCCCTGGCTCAGGTAGAAGTAAAGAGAGTCACACAGCAGGACAGAGGGAGAGGGACTGTCAGGAGTTTGTAAAAACAAAGACGGTTTAGGGGAGAAGCTGCAGGCTTATGCCTGGAGACTCCATCTTGCAACTTTCTCCAACTTCAAGCAAGTTCTGGGCCCTGCCTTGTAATAGGCAGAGAATGGCTGTAAAACGCCAAACAGCTTGCACATAATCTTGGACTATGAGGTTACTTTAGGTAGAGATAATAGATTAGTATGTGGTTTATACCTTTTATTGGGTAGTGGTCACTCCTGATTCATTTATAGTATGATTCTGCCTTGATTGGCCATGTTCTCACTTGAAACCGTACTCTGATCCATAAACTAGTATTTGTTTTATCTAAAGCTGTGTGGTCTTTAGAGGGTGTGGATGTGGGAGGCTGGGCATCATCCACTTCTTTGTTAACTGGACGGATTTGAGACTAGTGTGATTTGGAGCGGGTCCCAATCCCTGTAAGACAGTGGCTCCCGGTGTAGTATCTAGGGCTGGAGGTGCTCACTTGGAGACTGACACCTGTGTGGCTAGTGGATTTACACCCACTGTCTAGGACCAATTACACGCTGGTGGCTGGTGTGGACTGACTCAGGAGTGAGTGGTCACCTGGCAGGGCGGGGTGAATTGGGGTTCAGGAGTGGAGTTTGGGGGGCTACAGCGGCACACTGAATCGGATCTGGGGAGCAGCCTGTCACAACCTGGAATCCACTTTTGTGCCCAAGTTTTTTCTCACTATTGATGCAAATGTGCTGGGGCTGTGGGGGCTTCTGGGGCAGCGGCCAGGACAGTGGAGACACCAGGACTCCTGGGGCATGCCCCCAGCTTCTACTGAAGTTGTCATCCTGGGAGCAGAAGCAGATGGATGGAGAAAGCCTTTAAATTCAGCGCATGATCAATACTAAACCAATCTCCTGGAGTCTCTTATAAGATTACCCCGACCTCATGTATCCAGTCGTAAAATATCACTCAACATGCTGGGGAGAAGTGCTGCAGATCCTGTTTTAGAAGGCACAGAGCCAGGGTAAATAATTCATCCACTTTACATTTCATTTTATTGGGCTGTTCCCTGTCTCCCGCAGCCTCCAACGCTGTCAGCTCCTTCCTCCCAATTTCCTTCTCCTGTCCTGCTTCTTCACACTCTTTTTAGTTTCTATTACTGTTGTCCACCCCGCCTCTCCTGGCTTGTCAGACTGGGCCTCAATCCAAGCTGAATTTAGCATTATTTAGTAGGTCCATCACAGTAGTGCCAGTCCAGGAACCCCTTGTGCTAGGTGCTATGCGAGGAACTGAATTTGTCTGTGGCTCCAGCTCTTCCAGTTTCTCTCCCTGTCTGGGCAATAGGATCAGATCCTTGTCTGAGCCCTTGCCTCCTGGCCCAGGCTCTCTTTTCCCAATGCTGGTCTCTGTGGGTACGTCTAAACTGGAGCCTTAGGTCGATTTAAGGAAGGTTAAGTCGACCTACAACCTCCTGCATCCACATTGGGCTTTGAAGTCGACTTAAGCGCTTCCTTAAATCAACTTAATAACACCATCTCTTATGGTCGACTTAACGCTTAAGTCAATCTTATTAAATCGACTTAATCCAGTGTAGACGGGGAAAGCCCTTAAGTCGATCTAACTGGCCTCCAGGCCCCCTCCCAGCTACCCACAATGCACCACTCCTCCATTAACCTAGCACCTGCCAGTGTGGACGCAGGCAGTCGACAGGAGTTTTCAATGTGGACCCTCTAAGTCGACTTAACCAGGTCGACTTTAAGTTGACTTAAAGTTGACCTTGTTAAATTGATTTAACAGAGCCTCCAGTGTAGACATACCCTATGTGATGCCAAGAAGTGTTAATACAAATGGCTGGAGTGTATTAGCGATGCTAATAGTGTTTCTGTACTAATCAGTAGCTCTGTTCAAACAAATTCTCCTAATGATATAAATAACCAACCCACCAGCTCTGGAGAGCAGGGACTGCAGCTAAGACACAGACAGAGCAACATTTAATTGGTGGGAAGCTTACTTCGTGCCTTATCGCAGAACAGAGATTCTGAGTCTCCCCCTCCCACGCAGCCCCGGGCGCCCCCCCCCCCCCACTGAGCTGAGGGCAGCAGAGGAAGCTGGTGCCTGGCCTGGCCCCCCTGCCTCCTCTGTGTAATGAAGCCACCCTGGGCCTGGGGGAGAGGAGCGGCAGACTCAAGTACTCACTAGGGACAGGACTTGGGTGCACTCTGTGTTGGGGGCTGAGACTGATCACATGTGCCAGGATGTCCAGCTGCCTCCACCCTTTCTCCTGCCTCTGCCCATAGATTGCTGGTGATTGCACCCAATGTGTGCTAACGCAGGCAGCTCCAGCTGCAACATAGGGTTACGGTGTCTTCTTACCCTGGAAGGAGCCAGGATCTCTCTCTCTCTCTCTCTCTCTAGCTAGTCTTGTATTTAGCTAGCCCCATTCATCATAGGAGTGCCTCATTGCTTTAATATATGTATCCTGTCAGCGCCCCTGTGCAGCAGGGCAGGGCTGTTATCCATGCTGGACAGGGGGAAACGGGCAGAGAGGCGAATGAGATTATAAAAATGTCCTGAAGTCTGGTAAGGGCCTCCATTGAACTGCTGGGCAGGCAGAGTCCAGCACAGGCACCAACCAGCCTCATGCCTTCCAAAAGTGCTGCTCTCCGAGCTGAGGGGCAACCCATCCAGGGGAGGTTGACCCCGAATCTCAGAAGTGACGCAGTGAGTGAAAGGAAAGTCTCTGCCCCGAGACCAAACCTGGACACTGAGGCCTTGAGGAGATGCCTAGCGCTAGCTGTGGGTCACAAAGTGCATATCAAGTTATCAGCCCACCGTTAGGGTACTGACAGGAGCCAGAGGCTGAACTGCAGAATGGCTGCTCTGAGCCTCTGTCCAGCACGCCGGGCACTGTGAAGGACACCTGGGCTCAACTCTGGCCAGGCAGAAGATCCTCAGCCCATCTCAGCAGAGCAAATTCCTCACATGTCCCCATTGGCTCCCTGCTGGGAGGGCAGATCACAGGCTGCCCAGCTTCCTGCGTACTGCCTATTTCTGGAGACATTCAAGGATTTGGACACGGTCTTGTTCTGCTTGAATCCATCAGAGTGCCTGCAGGTCCTGCTGCAATGCTTAGGCACCCTGGACCATTTGCTACCTGGACCTGTATGAAGCACCTTCTGGGAGAGTTCACAAGGCACTCCCCATTATCTAGAGCAGTGGAACGCAGCATCAGTGAGTGGGCAGAGAGGGGAGACTGGGGAATCAAGGCTGGCAGGGGGGCCAAGTGCCAAGCAGGACAAATATTTGCCCACTTTCTAGTGCCTGGGGGTGTGCAGGGGAGAATAAGAACAGAACATGAAGAATGGCCAGGCTGGATCAGACCAGTCCAGTTTTAGATGGTGCCAGTGGTCAGTCCCAAGTGCTTCAGAGGGAACAGGACAATCCCCTGTCATCCAGTCCCAGCTTCTATCGGTCAGAGGCTAGGGATACCCAGTGCACGGGACTGCATCCCTGATCATCTTGACTAACAGCCATTGATGGACCTACCCTCCGCAAATGTATGCAATTCTTTTTAGACCCCCATTACACTTCTGGCTTTCACAACATCCTGTGGCAAGGAGTTCCACGGGCTGACTTTGAGTTATATAAAGAAATACTTCCTTTTTTTTTTTTTAAAACCTGTTGCTTATTAATATCATTGGGTGACACCCTCAGAGAATTCTAATAGGCTAGTGAAGCTTTACAAAAGCCATGTTGTCTCTGCTCTCAACAAATCACGTTCATCTGTGTGGCTGATCATTCTGTTCTTTACTATCGCTTCAACCAATTTTGCCCAGCACTAAACTTAGGGTCACCGACCTGTAATTGTCAGGATTACCTCTGGAGTCCTTTGTAGAAATTCATGTCACATTGGTTATCCTCCAGTCAGCTGGTACAGAGCCTGATATCAGCGATAGGTTACATACCACAGCTAGTAGCGCTCCCATTTCATATCTGAGTTCTCTCAAAACTCTTGAATGACTATTGACTGGCCCTGGTGACCTATTACTGTTTAATCTTTCAGTTTGTCTCACTATTCATATCAATATGGCTGAGCACATCTGGCATGTGGAATGGTGGTTCCTGAGCCAGTTTGGGGCATGCCTGATGTATGGCAGGCTGTGGGCAGAGTCCTATCTGCAAGGGCCTGCCTGGCTCCGCTGACTGATGTAGCATATCTCTCCTCAATCTCTGTGATGAGAGGAGGGCGTAGCTAGGTGTTAGCCAGGGGGCACAGACATGAGGGGCTGGCCTCATAGGCTCAGACTTTGTGCCACAGCTGCTGCCACTTTCAGCAGTGGGATTTGGTGGCACTCACATGGGCAGAGGGCTTGCATCATGCCCTTTCGGTCCTACTTCAGCTCCAGCTTTTCCCCTCTGTCACAGTGGAGAGGAACCAACCAAAGCCTGGGCGGCAAAAATCTTCCCCGGTTGCCTTTTATTGGACACAGGTTAGTTGTCTGGGCCTGGAACAAGGTAAAGTTGCCAAAAAGGCAACTGGTACCTACCTGGCACATGACCAAGGATAACCATTGTACGTCCTCTTGCTCTTTCCAAGGCTGGATCAGCACCCAGCTGGGGTGGCTCTGTTCTGCAATTGAGCACCCCATGGTGCCCCAAGGCAGGGGCTGGCCAGGGTTGGATTTGCTGGGTTAGCAAAAGTGAGCCAAGAGCACCAGAGTGTGGGCTTCACTCAGCCCTGACACCGCCTGCCTTGGATTGTCCATTCTCATAGACTCATAGACTCTAAGGTCGGAAGGGACCAGTACGATCATCTAGTCTGACCTCCTGCACAATGCAGGCCTCAAGACCTCCCCCACCCACTCCAGCAATAGGCCCCCAACCTATGACTGAGTTATTTACCTCCTTCAATCATGATTTAAGGACTTTAAGATGCAGAGAATTCACCGGTAGGTGAACCATGCCCTGTGCTACCGAGGAAGGTGAAAAACCCCCAGAGCCCAGGCTTATGTAGGGCTTATGTCAGCATAGATAGGGCAATGCACTGCCAATATAGCGCCCTAAAATTGATAAGAAAACCAGCTTGAAGTGGGTGCAAATCCTTGGGGAAACTGGACCCAGCTCACACCAGGGTGGCTTCTCCGCCTGCTCCCCCCTAGCAGCCTTGTCAATTTCGTGGCTCATCTGTGAAATTGACTCTGGCAGGCGGGTGGCTGGACAAGAAGCCATGGCAGCAGGAGCCACTTCCCAGGGACAAGAAGCCCTGAGCTGCTTCCCTTCTGGGAACAGGGAGAGGGCAAGCCCCTGATAGCTTTTCCTGGCTCCCACTGGGGAACAGAGATGGGAGAGGCCCAGGGCTTCTGGCAGGAATGGGGAGGGGAAGGGGCAGCCCGCCGGGAGCTGAGAGTCAGGTGGTGGAGGTGTTCCTGACGAGGATGCACTCCATCGACCCAAAGAGAGTAGTGTGGATGTCAGCCACGGCAGTGATTACTTATAAATAAATGTGTTACGTCGACTTATTTTTTGAGGGTAGACGAGGTCTAAATCTCAGCTTTGTGCTGTGCTGGCAGATTCCCACCATCTGAGAACAGTGGCAGCGTGGGTGGGTTGCTTCCAGCCGAGTGCTGGAGGGCCTTTGTGGTGTTTGCTAGGCCCAGGAGTCAGTGCAGGCCCTCATATGTCACCACGGCTGGGGAGTAGGAAACACGGGCACCTGAGCCACACACACTTTTCCCAGAAGGGAGCTTGTCTGTGGTGGCGTGGGTGTCAAATGGGCTCCATTTCAGCAGAGCGTCCTGAGCAGGCCAGGGTCCCCAGGAGCCACCATGCTCACTCCTGGCTGTGGGTTACTCCTCACTGGGTGTCACTTGTTGCTGGTCTCAGGTCCTTCATTGCTAGGGGAGTAGTTTTAACCCCAGACAAGCCACTTGCTTCTCAAGGCCAGGCAGGATGGATGCTCAGTGAATGGTGGCTTGCAGTCAGGGGCATGGGGCCCATTTGCAGCCCTGCCTCCCTCTTTTCTGCAGGGGTGATGCAGGCTGGGTTTTCAGTCCAACCCCTCAGCTGTATGGGGGTGATAGGAAGGGGAACATCCTGTCTGTGTGGAGCAATGTCTCACCCTCGCGTTGTGTTGGGTAAGCTGAGCTGTCACAACAGGCAGCCACAGAGCTGTGCAGCTGAAATATGCTCTCGTTCCTGCACCTGCCAGGCAGGAGCGCAGCCATAAGGAGAGCACTTGCCCACCAGGAGCTTCGCTGCACCCTTTGATTTGACATGGCAACATCACAATCAAAGCAGTCAACCGCCCTGCAGCAAGAGCAATCCAGCAGGCACGGTGCTGCCTGGGCTAGCAGAGCTCCTGGCCCGTCCTGGCAGCAAAGGAGGATGACAGAGCTGGGTACAGCTCCCTCCACCTTTCCCATTGGAGCCCCTCTCCACTCTTCTTTGTGCCTTGGCACCCAGAGTCTCACTCTGTTCAGGTGGGTGTCTGGATGTTAGATGGCATCTGGGCCTGACGGTTAGATAGGCACCTTTCTAATTGCTGGTGGCAACCCGGGAGCCCCACGCCTGGCCCGCCTTTTTCCATAAGGCCCTGTCTCCATCACTTTCGCCTCCCACCAGCTGGCTGGATCGGCTTAAGGAGCCTGCCTGCAGTAGGTAGGAGGTGGCCCCAGGGGAGGCCCCAGTGTCAGGGTTGCCAGGTCCCCAAAAATGACACCTGGCAACCCTAATTGTGGCTCTGCACACAGAAGCCAAAAGCCAGGCGGGTAGCAGCCCTGTTGTTAGAGAGCTTAGGACCCAGGGCACCATGAGGGTGTGTGGTCTAGAATCGAGGTCTGCAGCAGCTGAGACAGAAGACATTTCTACAGCACCACCGGGCTGGCTTGGAGAGCCACTTCCGAGGAGCACTGGGGGGAATAGGTAGCACAGGAATTCCCACCCTGTAGCTCTCTGATTAGCCATGTGCGCTGTTTAGCCCTGCCTGGCGGGTGCCTCGGGAAGTTGTCTGGGCAGTTCTGCCTTGCTGTGACTCTGGATTGCACCTTGCCAGCTGATCTCCAGGCGCCAACTCTTGCCTGATGCTTGTCTATTGATCCTGGCTCGAGTGACTCCTCTGACCCCTGCTTGCTGTCTTTGGCATGTGGACATCAAGCCAGTTGGGCCTGCTAGGCTGGATTATCTGTGCCCCACTGCTTTACGGATGTCCCTGCAGCTGCTGGTGCTCAGCACCTCTGAAAACTGGAGCCAAAGGCTCCAACTTTCCCTGCAGCCCTTCACTCATCTCCTGCTGCAGTTGCTGTGCCAGGGTGCCAGTGGGGTTCTCCTCAGACTCAAAGCTAATCTTGCTGTAGGGAAGTGTTTGTGTGAGATTGGGCAGAACTGGTGTCACCTGCCCCCACCCAGCAGGCCTGGTGTGGGGAGCTGGAGCTGGTGGGAGAACTGTGCTGAGTGCTGAGGAATTAGTCAGGTGGAGGCGACAGGCCTCTTTTGAAAGAAGATGAATGGGCTGGAGTTGGTGAAAATGATTCTAATTTATAATCTGCTGCTTTGTGGAGCTCCCCAATTAATTCTCTATAGATACATAAATAGGCCGCATGTTTGTTTTGCTTCAAATGTAATAAACATTACACTCTGTCCCTTGCTTTTTGTGCCGGTTCCTGTCAGCAATTTGTCCCTGTAGCTAATTCCTCACACCTGTCTCCTCGGCTCTGGGGAGCAGGGCTGAGCACTGGAAGGAAACGCCAGGCTCCAGGAACTTGTGGCACAGAGAGAGAAATTGCTGATTAAAGGGCTAACACACAGCATCTCTGCATATTTAGTCCCAGGCAAGGCAGCAGAGCCCCACTCAGGAAAGCACTGCTCCCAAAGAGCCTTCTCTCTGGACAAGCTCTGTAGCAAAGAGGGAGGCATAGGCTGCTCAGACCTTTGCAGAACAGGGGAGAAGGGTCCTTTGGCTGCAAGAGCCCAGCATGCAAACAGTTTGTGTATGGCATGATCCAAGTGTGGGGCGTGTGTTTTGAGGCATGTCACACAGCTGACCGACTATTATTCATCAGTGTATAATCCCCACCCTTGGGGTTGGTCTCTTGGTGGGAACCATATGCGCCAGTTTGGAATGGGCTATGATGGGAGAGTGAGGGGCAAAACTGATTGATTTGATTTATACAGTAAGAGAACAGCTGCTAGATTTAGCTCCATGGCAATCTGGCTGACAGCGCCACATCCAATGAGAGATGCTCTAGCCATTTTGGGCCCTGTGGAAGAAGATCCTTGCTCATGCTTCTGGGTGGTAAGAGGAGTGTGGTCTCTGGCTAGGCTGTCACCGGCTATTTTCCTGCTGTCCTTTCTACATGCAGCTAATTCAAACCACCCCACTCTGTTCCCCACACCTTTAGCACTTTTGCAACTCTGCCCTAGGCATGGATCCTGGGGAGTTTCAGTGATGCTGAGGCTGGTGGCCCTGCTGGGCAGGACAGGCTGCTGGGAGTGCTGGTCAGGGAACTGCCTGGCCCAGAGGAGCCCACAGCAAGTTGGGGGCGGTGATGATGTTTTGTTCTCTGTAGCAGTGAAATGGCAGTGGCACAATGGAGCAGGAGCAAGGAGACTGACCTTGGGGCCTTATTAGCTCTGGGGTTGCTGCCAGTTGCTCCAGTTATTGTCAAGACTAAAGGCTTGTCTACACTGAGATTGCTGCATTGATCGGCACGGATTGATGCAGTGGCCAGTGGAGACCTGCTCAAGCGATCTTGGAAGTGCTCGCCTTTTGACAGTAACTCCACCCCCAAAAAAGGAGTAGCAATGTGTCGAATGGAGAGCATTTCCCATCCGCGCAGCCAAGGGAAGACGCTGCAGTAAGGGAGAGTGAGTAAGTTGACAGGAGATGCACATTCTACAGTATGCAGATTGCATATCTCCCGTCGACCCAGCGCAGCAGCATAGACTGGCTCTAAGAGTATAAGCACGTTCCTAAGAGTGGCAATAAACCCGCTAGCTCCAGCACCATGGACTGGACAGCAAGTGCATTGCTCGCCATGACGGTTCAGGCTCCGCTTTGGATTTGAAGGTGGAAATGTAAGCAAGGAGAGACAGGTGTGTGGGAGTGAGCCACTGCTGGAGTGCTTTGGTTTTAGCAAACCTATGTCTCTTACCATTCTGAACTGTAGAGTGCCCCTCCCAGATATTCAGAAATAATACCAACAACCCTCACTGTTCCTGCTTCCTCACAGACAGACGTTGATTATATCTAACTTGTGTACGGAAGGAAGGATCAGGTCTGTGGACTCGCACCTTACTGAGGGAAACCTGAATTTCAGAGCTGAGTTTGCATTTAGGTCTGACTATTCTGAGACTTGTCAGTCATCACCTTCTTATAATGCAGCTTTTTATTGAACTCTTATCCATCTCTCTAAGCCAATCAGATCCAGATCCCACATTTGCAAGAAATATTATGTTTGGGAATTTATTGAAGCATTTAGTTCTTATGCCATAATGCTTCTCCTTTGTATCTATTATATAGACAAAAGTCATTCTCCTCTGTTATCGCAGTGAGCTCCCAAGTCCAGGACTGTTTCATGGGAAGGTTCTGCCTCTTCACTTATCAGCCTCCTCCTGGTGATGATATTGGTGTCCTGCAAATGGATGGCATCTCCTGCTATTGGATGTTTTGCTTAAAGCCTGAGCTCTGAGAACTGTGTGATTGTAGGGGAATGTCACTGGCCTTTCTCTTTCAAGTCAGCTTCTGGCCCCCAGAAATGAAGAAAAGTCTGAAAATGCCACCCGAGTGCAACTGGAAGGCCAATGTATCATTTAAAAAATCATCTAGTTTTTAGACCAGTGGGGGTGGCGTGCACAGGGCTGACTCATCATATTTGGATGGTTTTGGGGATTGGCAATGCCATGTCTCTCAGGGATCCAGGCACAACCCCATGAGGGCTTTGGACAGCAGGACAGAAACCCTGGACTGGACTATGTCCAGAGTGACAAGTCAGAGCAGAGCGCTGAGGAGATGCACTCTTGGGGGCCTGTGTTGCTGAGCTGCTGCATTTGGTACCCGTTGGAACATTTCCAGAGCCTGTGGCTTCATCTCTGGATAGAACGAGTTCTGCTAAATCAGCCTGGCAGTTTTGGCTGTGGGGGTTGCCATGGCCAGGGTGGGAGCTCAGTCTTCGCTAAGGGGCAGGTGGGAGTGAGCAGAGCTTATCTGTTCCTTGCTCTGGAGTTCATGAGTTTACCGTCTCCTCCTGCTTTTGCAGCTGAACCTTGAAACTTCTGCAGCCAAGCCACTAGCCGCACCGTTAATGTCTCTGTGCCATGTGCATTGAAGTCAGCTAAAGCTTCCTGGAGCTGCAGTAGCACATACCCAAAGAAGCCAGGGTTTACCCTTCAACCCCCAGCTCCTCGCCCCCAGGGAGCATGCACAGCTTGCCTGGACAGAGGAATCTGAAATCTCACGGACCAGCCATTTCTGAGTTAACCTTGGGGCTGAAGGTGCAGAGGCAGCTTTTGGGAGTTTGCTCCAGATCCTCTGACTTCAGAACTCTACAAGTGGCAAGACGGGCACCTGCCCTTCCTAGCTCTGGCTGCTGCCCTTGAGGAGCAGGAGCGGATTGTCCGTGCGGGTGGAGTGTCTTACATGGCTGCGATGGGCTGGGGGCAGCTCTGGTTCTAGGTTGTGGCTGTCAGAGCATTTGCCTGGCCTGGCCCGGCCCAGGGTCCTGCATTAGTTTCTCGGCATTAGAGGCAGAGAAGCAGGGCTTTTTCTAGAGCAAGCAGGCAAGGACCCCAGCGCAGGGAGGGATTTTGCACAGGGGCTTGCTGTGAGAGCTCAGGAGGGAAGCAGGCCAAAGACACTAGCCTGGCAGTGGGATCACCAGCTGGCATGTTTCCCAAGCCCTGGGGACTAATGACCCGTGTGCTACGCACTGGGGCTGCCAGAAGAGAGGAGCCAAGTGTCAGCGTTTATCAGCCCCAAACAGGCCTCCCTGCTGGCTGCCTTTTCGGAGGCATCAGCTTGGCTCTCCTGCAGCTGCCTCCAGGGCTGGGCTCATGTCACAGCCTCTCCCGTATCCTGTGTGTGGGGAGAGACGGGGTGTATGGAGGTGGGCTGCGTGCAGTGGAGATGGATGGACTAGGGTGTGTGTGCAGAGTGTGGACTGGAGGAGTGTGGGGTGGGGATGGGCTGTATAGAGGTGTATGTGGAGGGGATGGGCTATACAGGTTTGAGGTGTGTGTAGGGATGTGGAGGGGATGGGCTGTATAGAGGTGTATGTGGAGGGGATGGGCTATACAGGTTTGAGGTGTGTGTATGGATGCGGTGGGGATGGGCTGTATAGAAGGGAAGGGATGTATGGATGCGAGACGTGTCTGGTGGGGTGGATCATATGGGTGTGTGTAGGGGATGGGGTGCACGTACACACAGAGTGGGGAGGGGTGTATGGGTTTAGGGATGGGTTTTTTGCAGATATTCATAGCTTCTAAGGCCAGAAGGGACTCTCTGGTCAGTGAGTCTGATTCTTGTATCTCACAGGCTGTTACTTTTCACCCTGGTCCCCTTGAGCCCAGTAACTTATGTTTGGCCAAAGTGTCGTCCATAAAGGTCTCCAGTCGTGAAGGGGTGATGGAGACTGCAGCATCTCCAGGAGGTTAATCACCCTCTTGGTTAACAGTGGGCTCCAAATTCCATTTAGACTGTGTTGGGCACCAGCGTCCAGCCATTGGCTCTTGTTCTGCACGTTTCTGCTGGTTTATTGAGCCCTTTGGTCTCTGGTATTTGCACAGTGTAATCAAGTCACCTCTCAGTCTCCATCTGGTTAAGCTCATAGGTCTGTCAGCCTGTGTCAGGTGTTTTCTCCACCCCTCAAATAATGTTTGTAGCTCTTTTCTGCACTCGTTCCAATTTTCAACATCTTTTTAAACATTGAAATCTATTTGAGGGGGATGTGGGAGTGGGGGGGGTTGTGGGCAGGGGAGCTGGCAGCGATGGTGGGTATTGGGGGAGCTGGCAGCAGCAGTGATGGGGACAGGAGAAGGGGTTGCTTATCTTGCTGAATTCAGATGGGAGAGGCTTGAAAATCCTTTTCAAGGCAAGGCTTGGCAGTTAAGAGCACCTTTGGGTGGGCAGCAAGACCTGAGTGAAGGCAGCGCTCCATGGCCCTTGGAAGCAAAGTGATGGCTTTGGGGTGGCAGCTCTTTTCCAGTGCCCAGAACTTGTCTTTGTCCCCGTGAGACAGCGGCGGGGCTATCAGCTGGAGTGGTGAGACATCCTGAGAGACTCCCTGGCCTTCCTTGGGGACTTATGGATGCAGAGCTGCTGGGCAACCTAGGCCCTCGTCAGCTCAGTAGCCTCTTTGCAGACACTTGGATGGCCCTGTGCACCAGGTGATGAATGAGGAGCCTGGGGCTCCTAAGCTGCTGTGTACCATTTGCAAGATACTGGTACTGTCCTTTGATCCTGGCACCTGGCTCCCTCTGTGGTTCCCTATTGCTTTGTATAAAAGGAGGATCTGAAGAACCCAGGCTGTGGGGAAGGTGGGGGAAGAAGAGGCAGGCAACAGAAGCGCAGAGGTGGGTTGAAGCAAGAGGGGGCAAAAGGTGCCTGAGGCCTCCAGAGGCCCCTCGTGGGGTGGGTCTGCCTGCAGCTGGCGGCCTAGGGAGTTGGCTAGAGGTCCTACTGGGAGGCTTCTAGCCCCTGTGCTCACCAGCAGTGGTTGGTGCTCTCTGTGCTAACAGGCCGGTTTGGTCTCCCCTTTCCTTGTGGACAGGAGAGGCTGCTGCCAGGTGCTCGTGAGCAAAGCCCCAGTGCAAGGTGGGCGTCTGTGTCTGGCCTTCCTCCCCAGACAGCTACCCCGACTATTGTCATTTGCACTGTGCTATCAGGAGCAGATAAAAGTGATGGAAAAACTTCATTCACTTGGCTGGGACTTGAGCTAAGATTCAGAAACTTTCTCTTTTGGTGTCTCCAAGACACACTATGCAGCTCTGCGGTCCCCTTGAGCTATGGCTGAATCCCTTTTCCAGCCCCGTGATCAGTGAGCCCCCAATGCACTCCACCTAAGTGCAAGATGAGTAGCTACCTAACTAAATCAGTAATAAGCTGCCTCCAGGACTGGGGCCCCCATTGTGCAGGGCTCTGCACCTGTCCTCTAAGCTGAGTGAGGAGATGTGGGTTTGTGAGTGCTGGCAGGGCAGCGATGGACCCAGCTGGCTCAGTGCTTGCTGGCTTGATGCCCTGGAGGTGAGAAAGGGCCCAGCCTCCCTGCTGAGGACTCCATGGCATTTCTTCAGCAGCTCCGGATTGAGAGCATGGCTTCCTGATCAATACTCTACAAGTCAGAGAATTCATTTCCAGAGTGATGGAGCGCCCATCTTCAGGAGCGCATGGAGATTGGCTGCAGCTCACGCTGCAGAATCAGCCAGGCAAGTGAAGAAAGAAATTCTAAATGTTTTTCATTTTCAGCTCTCTCCACAGCCTGCACCTCCCCAAGAGCTGCTGTCCATTTTTATTTAGCTTTTGGGATTCCATTACAGTTTGGTAAAGAAGGATCTGGGAGCGTCTCAGAATGTGGGATGAGTGCCAAGACAATTCCCCCACCAATGCACACTTCACTCCCACTGGGGGACATACGATGGGCATGTGCTCAGAGTGGGATATGGACACTCTTCTCCCCTACATTGCTAGTGCCCCCCCACTCCGAGAAGTGACCCCTGCTGGAATCAGGGACACTCCTCTTCCCCAGAGCATTTCCCACTGGGGCCACAGCACATGTTCACTCCACATTCTCAGTCCAGTACCAGCTCAAAGATGCTGCTAGTGATGGGGACTTTACTCAGGGCCTGGAAGAAGGGGTGCTGCTCGTTAGTGGAGAGAAGGGAAGTTCAAGTTTGCCTGGATCTGGGATATTCCCCTTACCATGGCCCTGTTTGCTCTGCATAAGTCAGGCCCTGCTGTTCCCCCAGTTCTGTTCCCTGAGTCTCTTCCCTTCCTGCTAGGCCCTTTCCCCCTCTATCTCTGTTTCCACAGACTTGGTGACATCCAACCCTTGTAGTCATTTGGATGGAATAAAGGGCCAAAGAATCAAAGGGGTTACCAGGAATTATTACAGAGAATTGTTTCTTGGGTAACTGGCTCTTGAGACTTGCCCACGTGCTCAGGGTTTAACCGATCGCCATATAGGGGGTCGGGAAGGACTGCCTCTTTCTGGCCACAGGCTTACACCAATGCTGCCTGGCTGAGCCACAGAAAGGAAAGGGATCAGGACGAGAGGAAGTAAGGTGGGGAAGGGAAAGAACACACAAAGGGAAGGGGTATGTGAAAGTCTGAAATCCCAAGTGATATTCAAGGTTAAGCTGAAGCCGGTGGAGGTGGTGATGTCATGCGGCTCCCTGTCTCTCGTCTAGTCTGCTCAGAATATTTATCACCGTCAGGATGACGAAAGCTGAGGAGCCCACGAGACAGTGGGCGTGGCACCCATGTGGGTGAAGCTTGTTCCACTAGCTAATTTTTCTCCCCAAAGTCTCCTTAAGGACCCAAAACCAGAGTGATTGGTGGACTAGCCCATCCTGTCATTATTTTATCCACTTACTCATTTATCCACTTATCAGGCCTAATTTCCCACACGCCAGTTTAGGTGAATCGAGTTTTGGTTCTACACTGTCTTGTTTACCGGGTGTGATTAGCACAGCTCAGTTACATCAGTTGGCCTTTTCGTTTGGACTCAGGCTGCGGCTACACCAGAGAGCTTACAGTGGCGCAACTGTAAACTCCTTAGTGTAGCCGCTCTAAATGACGGGAGAGAGAGAGCTCTCCCGTTGGCTTAATTAATCCATCCCCAGTGAGCAGTGGCAGCTGTTTCAGTGGGCGAAACTGTCCTGCCAACAGAGCACTGTCCAAACCAGTCCTTACAATTAGGAGTGAGTCTTTTCCACACATTATGCTGACGTGAGCAGTAGGGTGGATGAATGCAGACCCCCCTCTGTTTGTTGTTACAGGGTAGAGTGACCAACTCAATTTCCAAGTTATGCTCCCATTTAGGGTACATTTGTAGGCTCTGTTATCTCAATAGGACCTGAGCAGGAGAATGGACCCGGTGTGGCCAGGCTGGGCCATCAAAACTCTGGCTCTGAGCACCCATCTTCTGAGGCCCCTCGCCCCACTCTCTGTCCTCTCTCCATCAGTGTCCCCCCCACCCCGACAACTCAGCCTTGAATATATTTTTACATTTTACAATTCTCATATGTTTTTAAATTTAGTGGGTTCTTTTTCCTCTTCTTCTCAGCACCTGTGCTAGATCCTCTCTGAGCTGCTGCCAGCTCCAGGGATTACAAGTGAATAATTTAGGCCTGATGATGTGTTTGAAGTTTAAGGAAAGGAAGCAGAATGTCCTAACGTGCTCCCCCTCCCCACCCTGGGGCAGGCTGCTGCTGTGTCTCCAAAGGCAGTTAAAAGTTAAACCCAGGAAGCTCAACTCTTATTCAGAGACAGGCCGTGTCTGGAGTTCAGCGGTTAAGCAGGCACACAGACCCCTGGGGCAGCTGTTATGTGCTGTCATAGGCCACAGTTGTGTAAGACAGGACTTCCACTGAGCCCTCCCACTGGGAAGTTCCAAATGGGGGGCCGTGTTAGTCTATTGCAGAAAAACAACAGAGTCCTGGGGCACTTTGAAAAACTAACAGATGTACTTATCGCAGGAGCTTTCGTGGGAGAAAATCCCACTTCATCAGATGCTTTGAAACTCTCTCATGTCATGGCCTTGGCTGGGGCACACGGGAGGCGGAGGTCTTTGCAGTTGGACCAAAGATCTAATACAAGGAGAAGAGACATTGGGGAGGTAGAGTTGTTAAGGAGGGTATGGAAGGGTCCCAGCACTCAAAGGGGCTCTTTGGGGCCCACAGAGCTATATTAGGTGCCAAAATACCAATTGGAGCTCACCTGAGGATTCTGGGCACCTGGCAACGAAGTCTGAAATCAGGCTGTCCATTTTCAATTTGCCTTTCTGAAAGGGGACTCCATTTCTAGCTTGTTTCCATCAGAGCTCTGCTTAGCTAGCTCCAGGCCTGGCTCTCTGCCTCCATCTGAGGTCTCCCTTCATTGCACTAAGTCAAACATTTTTCTTGTGCATATTTAAAGCATTTTTTTTACAAGCATCAGTGCTCCACAAAAATATGACCTGAAGGAACAAATTAGGAGTCAGAGTAACTGCATAAATAATTAGTTTTGAAGTCTTGAGCAAAAAAGGTGAGGCACAGCTCTTCACAGCATGCAGCAAAGGAGCTTAGTATGTAGAACTAGAAAATGGCAAAACTCCAGGTAGTGAAGAAAAAAGAGTGTGAGGTTGCAGATGGCTCTACATGCTACAGGTGAGAAGGCATGTGGAGAAGAAGGCTTGAAATGCCAAGGGCAGAACCAGCAGTTGGAGGCGTAAAGAAACAGGAAGCCAGTGAAGACCTTTAAGTAATGAAATCACAAGAGAAAGCTCAAATGAACTGCATGATTTTAAATCAGAGGAGGCAGTGGGGACTGGCAGGCCACCAAAGAGCCTATTACGACAGTCAGATTTGGAAAGGCGCAGGACAGAAATGGAGATTTGAGTGCACCACTCATCAAGCAGGCAGATTCCCCATATGCTTAGCTGATGACATCAACAAGACTTGACTGTGGAATAAAATCAGTACAGAGGGGAAAGCGGAACTACAAATCAGAGAGAAAGATAAGGCCCAAAGCTCAGGGCACAGGGACAGGACAGAAACTGGGAAGGTTAAACCAAATCCAAAAACTCTGAAGACAAGGGAGTGTAATGGGACAAGAAAATGGATTTGTCTCTTATTCTTGTTTAATGGCAACATGAGTATGTCCTCAGTTGGAGATGTTGCTCTAACGGTGGGAAGTGAGAAGATCTATCTGTGCCTGTATTGCTAGCATGGGAATGGTTCACACCTAGTGCGTGATTGGCGGTCTAGAGAGGAAGTAAGGAGACCGACTGCAGTCACACCATAAACCTTGCAAAAAGAACGTCGTGGGGCAGATACACAACTGTGCAAGAGAATGATATCCTGTAGACAGAAAATGGAGGTACCTGAGATAGTCCTGCCCTACAAGCCAGTGTGTCACCAGCAGATCCTCTCAGGGCTGGGGAGGGAAGATCCTCAGCCCAATGGCTGCCAGCCTTAGCAGTAAGGGCAGCTGAGTGCCCTGAACCGAGCAGATGCGCTCAAGCACTTTGGAAGCCGAAAGGAGGAGAGAAATGATCCTGAACTGACCTGTTCTCGAAGGCTCTGAGAGGAGACTTTTCAGACAGACTCTTGGGTCAGTGGGAGATGGCCTAGTAGAAGAGAGGCACGTGTGAGAGTGACCTGTACCATACTGAGGAATGTACTCCGCCACTGCAGCCCCAGCAGGTAAGGCTTGGGTTACATTAAGAACGACATCAGCATAACTACCTGGCGCAGGGTTGTGAAAAATCCACACCCGGAGCAGAGCGGCGCAGTGAGGCTGACCCCAGTCCGCAAGCAGACAGTGCTAGGTCGAGGGACGAATTCACCTGACGCTGATGGTGGCCCAGTAGTCCCACACTGGGGCGTGAGAGTGGTGAGCAGTGCCACGGTGGGGTTCCAAGTGGAGAAAAGTCTCCAGTCACAAGCCCTTCCACTACACCTGCAGGGAGTGGCTCAGGCTCGGACAAAGGAGCCTGTTTTCAGGCCCCCTTGTGCTGGTGTATGGCTGAACCCAGCCTCTCCTGGTGGACAGTGGGCACCCCACGCCATAGCTGGGGGTGGATTCCTGCCAGTGCCTCTAAGAAATCCAGTAACTGGTGGTGTACCCACAGGGGGGCCAGGGCCCTTGGCGCCAGCTGGGCCCTTCATGACATACAGGGGCAGGGGGCACAGGAGGCTCTGAGCAGGAGAGGTGGGCACCGCGTGACAGGTAAGTGCGAGGGGCTGGGCTCCACCACCAACCGTCATGAGCACCAGAAAGTCCCCAGGGCAGAGGAGGAGAAACGTGGCCGTCTGTGACCTCCCCCGCAGTAATAGACCCCAACCCCGATGCAGCTGGGCACTAGTGCCGTCTGGTGGAAGCCAGGGATCCTCTTGCCTTGCATGAGGCCTGGAGGGGGGGGTTATAAATGGCAGCATCGGCCACTGCCAGGGCCTGAGGAGAGTGCAGAGTTTGGGGGAAGTCTGCCAGGCATGGGGCTCCCTTGTGCTACACTAGTCTTTACAAAGGCAGGAAGGGTCCAGGCAATATGGATCACCCGACCATGTCTGCGCCAATTCAGGAAATGGCTGGGTGGCTCTTCACTGCATGGAAAGGCCAGGACCCTCGCACCCTTGCAGCCTCATTTCTGCCAGCTCCGCTTCCGGCTGCACTCATGCTGGGCTCCTGCAGCCCCTATCCCAGCTGCCTAGCGTGGGGGCTGGGAAAAGAGGCTTCTGGGCAAGACCCAGTGAAGCTGTGCTGCATTGTGACTTCACGCTGACAGAGTGTTTGCCGGAAAGCTGACGAGAAGTGTGGTCAGCCAGCACCGCTAGTGCTGGGAGCAGGCCCAGGCTGGCTGTGTGGAACCGGAGAGGTTCTGCTGGCTTCGCAGGCTCAAGGGTAAAAGCCTTGTGGCCTTCTGTCTGAGCTGGTGATGCTAACACGCAGATTTGAGATCTGGAGATTTGAGTAAATGTCCTGGAAAGCCAAAATTGGAGTCACAAAGAGCTCGACCTGCTTGCCTGTGCCTGCTGAATGTGGAACACATTGCTGTGCTTCTCAGTCCCTGCTCAGTTAGCTGGGAACTTGAAGAGTTTTCATGGGGAAAACCACTGTGGGTGAAGGGAAAGCAGCAGGTGGAAAACCCAGGATGGGCCTATGCCTGAGGCAGGAGGACGAAGATCTCTCATTACAGGGCTCAGCTGCAGGCTGTAACCCTAAAACATGCTGCCAGCATGCATCTACCACGGGAGCTAGACTCTGCACCTGCCCTGCAGGGTGAGGCATTACGTTCCTGAATAGAGGGATAGTCTGATGCTACTGAGTCTGGCTTTAGAGTTTGATCCAAACTGGCACTTCCCCAAAGGTCAGGATGGTCTGGAGCCAGCTATGTTGGGCTCCCACAAACCTTCCTCTGGCAGCCTATGCCCCAGGGAACATGTGCTTGCATGGGGCAGTGGGGGGCTTTTTTCTGTGTTTGTACAGCACCTAGCACAATGGGGTTAGGGGTCGTGACAGAACTCTGGTTGGAGTGCAGATGATGATAATTAGTAGTGGAGGGGTCTGGGGAATCTGTCTGTCCAACAAAACTGTCCATCACAACCTTAACCAAGTTGAGAGTGGCATTCCTGGGATGACTTGTGGAACTCCTTACCTGAGGAGGTTGTGAAGGCTGGGACTATAACAATATTTAAAAGGGAACTGGATAAGTTCATGGGGGCTAAGTCCATAAATGGCTATTAGCCAGAAAGGGGTTAAGAATAGTGTCCCTAGCCTCTGCTTATCAGAGGATGGAGACGGATGGCAGGAGAGTGATCACTTGATCATTGCCTGTTGGGTTCACTCCCTCGGGCACCTGGCACTGGCCACTGTCGGTAGACAGATACTGGGCTAGATGGACCTCTGGTCTGACCCAGTACGGCCTTTCTTATGTTCTTATGACGGCTGGGCTTTGCATGGACAAGGCCAAGCGAGCAGCACATGGAGACTGAGTTCACGTTGGGGGCCAGGGAGGATCTTCCGGGAAGTATTCTTAATGCACCTGGTGTTAGCTTTTCAGAAGGGCCACAGGTGAGTCCCTTTGGCTGAGTTGGTTTACTAGCAACCAGAGGGGGGCCCCTTCCTCAGGGACAGGAAACCCACCACTGCCTCCATGCAGCTGGTGCTGACAGAATTTTAGCAGGCATTGTAAGGGATCCCTGGAGCACACTCATGCCTGTCCCTGAGTCCTGAGTTGGACCTGTTTCTGCTGGGATATTGCAGAGAATAGGAAACATCCAAATGTTTGAGACCCATTTAATAACACTTGGTAGAGGTGGAAAAACAGCTCGTGAAAGTCCCAGCCTTTTGCATAGGGTAGGAGAAAGAGCCTCAATAATTTCAGAGAAAAATGTCTCTGTGAGCAAATGTCAAGTGTACTCCAGAAAGCTGAGTCATTGGGCATCACCAATTCTTTACATGCAAGCAGAAAGAATAGATCAATATGTGACAGAATTAAGGGTGTGCAGGAAAACCTGGGAGATGGGGATCTGAAACAACCACTAATAGAGACCCGAGTAATCTGGGGAATGCTGCACAGAACAGAAAAGGAGAGGCTGGTGTGCAGACAAGAACTGACCCTGAACCCAGCCTCATAGATGCACAGGGCAAGCAAATGGAGCATGGCCCCAATATGTACCGTGCTTTGCAAGAAACTGCAAGAGGTGTGTCAAAACTTGGCATGCTCACAACTGCCTTGTGAGTAGTATCTGAAAAGTCTGGGAAGAGGAAAAACCAAAAAGCTAGCGAATCAGCAGTCCCTGCAGATAAGTGGTACAATCCCCACCATGTGTGAGCAGAATCCTGTGGTGCTAAAGCCAGTAGGAACAATGATCCAAGTCAGGAGTTGGATCTGAGCTGATGCACCAGAGTGGGGAAGGGTTTTTTTTAGCATAATCTAGGAAATGCTGCCACCATTCAGTACATTATGTGCCAATAATTGCATATAATGTGCTCTGTCTAGTGAATGGTAGGAATAAAAGAGAGGTGGTAGGTGCAACTTAAGACAAACGGAAGGTAAATGACTAGAATGGAATCTCAGGAAATAGAACAGCGAATGGATGTCCTGGCTGAATGGAAATACTTTTGCTTCTGTGGACAAAGACAATGTGTAGCTGGGTGGCTTCCTATCCTTCAGAGACCTTATCGGATGTATTTGAAAAACATCTGAGACTAAATCAGGGCACAGTTTACAAATACAAACATTTTTGGCAAATCATATGTCCTCAGGATTCTAGTGGCTCAATGAACAGAGATGAGCTCAAAATGATGACTGTTTAATATGTATTTTGGGAGGTTCTGATTCTAGCAATTACACTTTGGAAAAGACCCAGACGCTTAGAATAGAATGGTCCACAGAAGAGCACATTATTGGCAATTTCTTAACAGTGGATGATCTAAGGAAAACGTATCTTAAAAAAGGGACTTGAAGTAACTAGACCTGCCCATGACGATAGTGTGCAGCTGGGGGCCGACCCGGCATTTGCAGAGGATATCATTTCTGTTAAAAGACATTAAGCCTGATGGATGGCAAGTCTCAGCCACTGTTGTGATGTGATCCACGGTGAGAGAGAGGTAATGGATTCCAGGAATGGTGCTTACTTGCAAATATCTATAGCCAGGATGCTGTGTAGCTTGAAAGCTTGTCTCTTTCACTGACAAAAGTTGGTCCAATAAAAGACATTACCTCACCCACCTTGTCTTTTGAGCAAACTGCCTAGATTTACTGGCGACCCCTGACAAAGAGAAAGTAGCTCTGAAAATGCTCAGACAAGAGTCCTCCTCACCGGGACTTCTCTGACACCCAAAAGTGAAAAAGAGACCACAGGTCTCTGACCAGATTGTCTAATAAGCCATCAAGGACTTGATTTTTAAAATCCAGATGCCGAAGATATGTGTATTAGATGTGTGCACCAGGCCACCTGCTTGTGCATGTTTACAACAAGTACACATGCAAACGGGAGTATATGTGCATGCAAGTGAGTCGGTGTTGGCTTTGTCCCTCTCCCTTACTATTGCTTAAATTGACAGGCTACAAGAGCAAACGTTCCTACTTTTAGAGAACACTTTATCTTGGCACAGAGAACTGCTCAGTGACCCTGGCCATGATGTGGAGTGCAGGAGATTCTGACTTGTTTGCTTGGCAAGGAAATTGGATAGGATCTTTCCTACTTTCTATTCTCTGTATATAGAAATTGCAAGATGCCAGCAGTAAAACAGCTGAACAGAACTAAATGCTCATGTTGCAGAGCATGGGATTCTAGATGCACTGAGACATAATGGGCCACAATTCGACCATCCAGAATGTAGAGAGTTAGCAAGAAACTGGGATTTTGAACACACACATTTGAATCCTAACTATCTGCAAATGAATGACCTCACTATGAACTGCCAACCTGAACCTGCTGCAAGCCCTAGCGCAAATTGAGCACTGCTTAAGTCATTTTTCTTTGGCAAGACCTTAGATTGGATTCCTCTTCAAAAAGCAGCTGAGCTGGGGACTTCCAGTCTGTCACTGGAGCAGTGCAGGAAACTAGAGGGCTTTTCTACATACTAGAACAGATCCTTCACTGGTGTAAAGTGCTAACTCTGCTGATGTCACCCCCTGGACTCGATGGAATTATATCAGCTGGGGATCTGGCCAGCATCCCTTCCTATCCACTGGCTTTTCCATCAAATTCATTATCATCTGAGCGGATGCTGCATCAGTTATGAATGTAAAATTTGCTTGAGGCTTGATGCCTCTTTCATTACAAATTAAGTATTGGACTTGAAGTTCCTAATTCAGAAGGAAATCAGAAGATTAAACCTGAAAGACTTCATTTGGATAAAAATTTCCATCTCTTAAAGCCAGAAGTGCAAAGTAGCTCTGTGATTGCATACCCAGCAGGTGGTGCCAGAGAGGTGCAATCAAGCACAAATCGATCCAAGCTCATCCAGCAAGGAACACATGGGTCTGGCCGAGAAAGGGCCTGGAGCCTGCAGATATCAACTCTGATGCACATGAATTTGCAGAGCCTTTGTCAACATTTGACAGAAGAGGGATAAAAAAAGTGCAAGAGAGAGTGAAATCTGTTTAGCTGAGGAGCCACCCTAATGGCCTTAAGAACTAATGGAAACATGAGAGAGGTTTCTAAAGCTGCTGACAGGGAAGCAGGTGGCAAAGATGTGAGATGGCAGAGTGCAAGTGACCTCTGCTCTGTAGTCGTGCTAATTCACACTGTTTTCTGTGTGTGTGATATTGATAGGGGTGTGGAGATGAGAGCTCTCGGGAGTTTGAGGAGCAGACCATGAGAATGGGAGGTTGGTCTCTGAGAATAGCTGGTGGAGTTTTGAAGAATGGGGTTTTGTGGCTCTAATTCCTGCTGATTCCAGGACCCCAGCCATGCCAGCTTCCCAGGGTTGGAAACAGAGAGGATGAGCTTTGTTTCCTACAATGTATGACTTTTTTTTGCAAATATATTAGCTAATTTACATATTTGCAAATAATTTGCAGGATCACAAAGTTAGGCTTGTAAACAAACGCTCTGTCCCTAGCAGTAGAGGAGGTGAGACTTGGAGCTGAGAAAAACTTGGCAGCTCTGGCTGGGGAGATGCTTAAGGGAGTCAGAGTCAGGGAGTCAGAATGGGAAGCTGATGAGTACTAGGGCTTGTGGCTGCTGGGGTGGGGTCTTCATGTGGGACAGAGTGCTGGAGTGCCTGGGGGACAGAGACTCTTGGGGTAGGGGTAGGTCACAGTATGGGGGGGTGGAGTGTGGTACTCAGTTGGTAGAATGGGTGGGTTGGGGAGCAGTGTGAGATGGGGGTGCAACATGGGATGGACAGGATAAGGGGGTAGCACCTGGTGGGTGGGACACAATGTGGGCTGGGCAACAGAGTTAAAGGATATCTTAGGAGCCCTGCAGCAAGCTGAGTCCACAGCAAGGTGTTTGTGTAGACATACTACAGAGCAAGACACCCCATTGCCTTTAGGCCGGCCTCCCCACACTGCACCCACAGACTCCTCTGAGCTGCCTTAAGTGCGCTCCATTGGCCCCTCTGCACAGAGCTGCTGGGTCGCTAGCCCCACCTTTACCATGTTTTAGCTGAAGTGCAGCATTTCAAGCCAGCACAGCTCAGGTAGGAGATGAAAGCGCGAAGCCGAGCCTGCTCAAGCACTTTTTTCTGAAAGAACAGCCTGGAATGCAGGCTAAGTGGAAAGGTGCCACTTGAAAGATACCTTAATGCCTGTGACTGCAAAGCATCAAGGGCTGGGAAGCAGAGGGAACAGACTGCTAATGGGGCCGGTCCTGGAGTGAGTGACAGTGAGCAAGCCTATGAATGGGAATCGATGGGGCTGAGTAATGCAGTAGGGAACAGAGCTGAAAGAGCCGCGTGAGAGGGGCTGACAGGAAAAGCAGGCACCGGGCTCCCTGCTAATGTGGAGTGAGAGCTGGAGGCAAGACTGGACCTGAAGGAGACGTCCCAGGGAAAGGGAACAGCCGTGGCATCTCTCTACGTGCCCCATAAAGAGCTGCTCTTAGCCCTGCCATGTCCAGAGAAACCGGTAACCATGCACATACGTACTGCTTGTCCAACGAACCCTGCAGCCACTCCACGCAGGAGTCTGAGTTCCCCGTCCTCACATTGTCAGCATGGCTGCTCCAAAGATGCCGAGACCGCCTCCCCTTCTCAGTGCAACGGGCTCAGGGTGTTCAGCACTCTGTAAGATACGAATACAGGCCTGGGGCCTGTCTTGGACAGCTTCCAAGGCCCTTGTTCAAGATCTCCCAGGACTCCATTCTGTTTCTGTGGAAAGGCTTGCAGGGACCAAGCTGAGGCTTTGGAGCATTTGGGGCAGATTGGCCATGGTGGCTCAAGGAGTAATGTGTTAAGTGAGAGGACCACATGGGCTTGAGCCAGCTGCGCTCCATGCTCCACGAGGATCCTGCATGCTCCAGCATGGCTGGACATCCTAGGCACAGAGGCTATGTCTACACTTGCAAGTTAGGTTGACTTAAGGAGGCTTAGTCCCTGTCCACACCAGCTTTCATTAAGTCAACTTAATAAGAACCTCCCATTAGGTAGATTTAAGCCTCCTTAGGTTGACCTAACCCTTCTTTAGATGGACCTGAGCCCAGTGTGGATGTTTAAGTCCACTTTGTTAAGTCGACCTAAGGGCAGTTCAATTGACTTAACAAAGTGAATTTAGCCCACGTCCATGGACAGCACTTTGTTAAGTCGACTTAACAAGGTCGACCTAACTTTTCCTAGTGTAGACATAGCCAAGCTTCTGTCTCACGAATGCAGTGTTCTCAACATTTTCTCTGCCGTGGCACACCATGGTACCTTTAATTATTTTGAGGCACACCATCATATAGTCTCCATATGAACTCATGAATATTCATGAGCCAATCCAGCCCTCCAAGTAATTTCAAAAAATTCTGTGGCACACCTGCTCAGGCCTGACAGCACACCTGTGTGCCATGGCACACTGGTTGGGAAACGCTGCACTGATGCACACTGCTCCACTCTGTTTCCTTTGCTGGCTGCCTGTGGTCTCTCCTGTTGCCCTGCATCCCGCCTTATTGCATCAGCCTCATGGTCCAGAGCTGCCACACAGCACTCCTTCTTCCTGCTCTGCTCCTGGAATTACTCCCTGCAATAGAAACTGTGGGGTTAGGTCAATTTCAACAACCCCCCTAGGTCAGTTACCAATTACCTGCACTAGATACTGGTTTGAAAAGGAGCCTCTGATCTTTTCAACTTGCTCATTTTCCTCCTTCCATTTCATATTCTCCACTGCTGGAAATAACTTCAGCCTCTTTTACAGACCATAGTAAATGAGGATTTCATCCAGTTCTTTTGGTTTCACTGATGTGGACTTTTTTGCCACACAGGTGATGCCACAGACTCTTCCACCAGACTCTTCCACCTGGCCCCTGCTAACCCTGGCCTCAAAGATGTCAGGCAGCTCTAAAGGTGCATGGAGCATTTTGGGATAGGCCATTGGTCCCAATATGTTATCCTGGACTGGTCTTTCCCCTCTGTCTGTGCCAGGCATCCTGCTGCCCTTAGGTCCTTTCTCATCTTGAATTTAGAGTGGGTTGAAATGTGTCAGGTTGGTGGACAAGTTCAAAGAGCAAGGTCCCTTCTCCAAGTGCTGGTGCAGTGAAGGTAGCTAATGTACAAGTTTCCCCAGTGAGTGTGAGGAAACTGCTGTGCCCTGGAGGAAGAAGGAGATTCAGGTTCTCCTCTCTGGAGAGACTCAGCAAAGGACCAGTCATGCAGGGGGGCATCTAGGAGCTGGATGGAAATGTCCCATGGTTTTTGGATAGAAACCATGGTCACACCGCTGACCTGGAGCCAGTGACCTATGCCGGCCTGTCCCCATGTTTTGTGCTGATGAAGCTGTAATCTCGTTATGCTGGTTGGGGCCAGGCTCAGACTGGGAGGTGGCCCTAGGAGGTCACCTCTTGTTCACCTATTGGGCCAGGGTAGGGTTGTTCCCTCATGTCTCCCAGCCCAGGAGCTTGTCAGTTGAGCTGGGAGCGGCTCAGGACCCTGTATTCTCACTGGGCACAAGCTGCAGGCTCCTGGGAGGCAGAGAGGGAAGTGTTTGGGTTCCAACTTGTCAGTGGGTTCTGGGGCCTAATGTGGACTTGTGCAATCCTTTTCCCAAACCAGCAGGCTGGGTGCACAAATGCAGCCACATATTTTACATAAAGTTCAGTTAAATATTTGCTTTATAATTGCACAACAAATTATTCATAAAGGCATTGGAATCTAATCACTGGATTGACACGATGGAGTCTGCAAATGACATGGTACTCGGGGAGAATAAAGATTGGGGAGAGCTGTCAGCCTGCCCCAGCACATGGCTCCCAGCTCCATGGGACAAGGGCAAGGATCCTGATGCAGGGGCTGCCTCAGAACCAGTAGCTGGCTCCCATCTGCTGAAGAGAGTTCAGAATGGCCCCAAGCATGAGGACCATCCAGCCTGATGCCAGGTGCCACCATGTGCGGAGTGGTTGTGCGGCAGCTGAGTGGTGCAGTTCAGGTTTGCCAGCTCTCATGATTTTGCCGAGTCTCATGAGGATTATTTTCCTTAAAGCCCCAGCTCCTGGTGTCAGGTGGGCAAGTGATGACTTCAGCCTTTGTTCTTAAGGAAAAAGGAAGTTTCTAGTCCTCGTGCTATGGAGAAAGTTTCAAAATAGGACCCCAGTGCATCCAACAGCCCAAACCCAGATGGCGAATAACAAATCTAGTCTTTTTATGTCATCTCATGATTTCTGAGTGTTTGGGGTTGGCCCTACCTTTCCCACTCAAGGTCCTATGTGCCTGGCCCCAGGTGGGGAGGTGAAGGGTGGTGTGCCTGGCCCCTGGGAGGCAGGGGGATAGTACATTAGGCTGATGGGCAGGCCATGCCTGTAAATGCCCCCTCAGGCCAGGCCACCCTGAGGAAGTGTGGCTTGGCTTGGGGCAGGTTTGGGGTGTCGCCAAATCTCGTGATTCTGTCATGAAAGCTGCGTTTGCATGGGACTGAAATCAGTCTCGTGACATGTTCCTGCCCTGGCAGGATTTCAGCCTGAGCGCTAACTGAGGCTGCTGCTCCTCAGGTGGGTGCTGAAGAAGGACTCCCTGCCTAGTGTGGACCCTTGGACAGGTAGGCATCAGGCCTCATCTCACTGAATCCCCCTTCCCTGGGGTGGGGGAAGGATCTGCGTGAGGATTGTGCTAAGCAGAGGAAGCTGAAGTTGGTGCCTGGGGCACATCCCCCCTCAGCCTGTGGGTGCCTTATGGGGGGGTGTTTTTATGCTTTGCAGGAATTGTTGGCACACAGGGGCAATTGCCTGCTGGTATCAAAAACCAGAACCAGCCATGTGTGTATGGGCTGGGCATAGCCATCTCTGAGCTCACAAGGTGGGCAACACAGTTACTCTGAGCTTGGGCCCCAGTGCGGAGAATACAACCCTGAGCCTCCATTGGGTAGAGTAGGAGTAAGACTGTCCCACTGTTAATGGGGAGCCCTGCATCCCTTGTGCCTGAACCTGCCCTCGTGAACTCTCCTGTATCAGTGTCAATCTTTGCCACCAGTACATTCCTGACCTGAACGGGCAGCACTTCCATGGCTGAACGCAAAAAACCTCTTCACTGACCACGAATGGCATGTTGACAAACCCCTGAAGCTTTGTGCTGCACTCTGCCTGGTGCGGGGCCCAGCCTGTGCCTTAGGGGCCCCCTTCACAGGGCACGTGGGTTCCGGTCTGTGCCGTGGGGCCCCCCGTGCCTGGCTTGGGAGTGACAAGACTAGGGAGAGATGGGATGAGGTGGGCAGCACCCAGCCTTTCCCCAATGTGGTGACGACTGTATTCTGAGCACTTGGCCACAGGTCCTGCTGCTTCCGCAGAAAGGCTTCACTTGGACAGAGGGTTAGTGTGCACAGTTAGGCTGAGAGTGAGGGGAGAACTGGCTGGTGGGACGGGGAGATAGACAGCCAGCCAGACACGGACAGTGTGATGGACTGCTAGATTAATGGGCGCTGGCTGTGCCACCAGAGAGGTAGATCACAGAGCTCATCCCATTCTTGTACTGGATCCATTTCTGCAATGGGGTGTAGCAGAGGGACTTAGAGAGCAGTGAGCACTGATTGCACAGTGAGGAATTCCCACAGAAACACCTGATTCTTTGACCTGCCACATATAACAGGGTGTGGCTATGTTAGGCAGCTCTGACTCTCCCCATGCCCCCAGACACCTGCTTCTACTAACCTCAGCTAAGATTATCCTGCACAATGATAAAGTGTGTCCTTCTCCCAGCTCACAGGTGACAGAAACTCTGCAAAGCCCAAGCTGCAGCAAGACAGCCCAGCAAGGACTGGCCTGAATCTCCTTATGCATTCTCCTGCAGTCACCCTCTGGAGCTACTCCAGCCCTAATGGAGCAGAAGGTCCGGCACAGCTCACACAGCAAGCAAGAGTAAGAGAAAGGCTCATTTGGCAGCTGAGAACTTGAGTTTTTCTGCTGCATTAAGTTGCAGCTGGGGCACAAGTGAGCCCAGCCAAAGACAGGGGCTCTACAAATGGACTATGTTGCTGTAGCTCTTACTGGCAGTGGGCAGACACCCTAGGAAAGACAAGCCCACCAGAAAGTGCTGGTGGAGGGAGTGGGGATGGTGACCCTTACAGCTTCTTCGGGCCAGCAGGAGGTAGTTCAATGAGGAGAGCAGGAGCTAGCTACAGGGGAAACTCCCCATTCCTGCTACTCCGGGAATGGCCTCTTCCAGCAGGGAATGGGGCAAGAGTACTGTCTGTGGGAATCTCAGCTACTCCAGATTTCCTCAGCTGGAGGGCACAGGGCAGCAGTGATGTGGGGAGCCCCTAGCTGCTCCGGTCTCTCCTCCCAGCAGCAGACTCCCTGAGATTCAAGGTCTGAGACCTGGAAGAAAAATCCCATCAATAGTTTTTGTCTTGTTGTGTTTACAAGAGTGTTGGAAAATGATAATCTCAGTGTTTGTGAAGCAGGGAGATTTTTTCTGAGAAAATGGCAAACTTCCATCCTGTGTCGCGAGGCCCTGTTTCTTTTCTCATATTCTTTAGTAGTTCATGTCACGGCCCTTCAGTCTGAGTAGTTTTACAAATGTGCTGTGCAGATGAAAGCGCCAAGGAAAGCTGCTCAAGATCAAGTTGGAAAAGCTTTTAACTTTCAACTGCTACAGACAAAGGCACAGAGAGAGAGAGAGAACACAGGGACTGGGAAAAGAAAGAGGAGTAAAAAGAGAGAAGAGAGAACGGACTGGTGAAAGGGACAGAGCAGAGAAGACAAATCATAACAAAACTGAGAGCGAAAGGCAACAAGTGAACGGTAGAGAGAGACTAAAAACAGAAAGATGGCGAGAATACAGAGCAGGGCTTGGAGCCCAGGGAGGGAATGTCAGAATGAGGGAGAGTGCTACAGCCCAAAATGAGTGAAACAATACCAAGGTAGCTATTTGAAGGGTAGGATAGATCAGTGAGAGGGGGAATAAACAGGGAGTGAGAAGCCACATGGGGATGAAATCCCCATAGAAGTAAAGGGAAAGGCAGTAGGTTCTGAAGGAGACTGGCCAGGGTTTCAGTTGCTCTGAGAATTAAAGATATGGCATGAAAGTGGAAAGGAAATGCCACAAAGGGAAGGGAATGAGCCAGGGCTGCGGATGGAAGAGGGAGAGTGTCTGGAGGAACCCTGCCAAGGGAGAAGCTTGTGGAAGGCCATTTCACCCTAGAAAGCTGGTTCTGTCCTTCCCATCCCTCTCTCTTGTGCCTTTGCCCCAGGTGTTTCCAGTTTGGGCTCCAGTTTGAGCAGTCTGTCTCTGATGGCGGGCTGTTCTTTGTGCATTTCTCTGAAGCATTGTAAAATCCAGCCGTCATAAAAGTGGCTGTTATAAACCCCCAATTGGTGTCTGGATCAGAGGAGATTGGCCTCGGGCAGACCACCACTCAGAAGACTGGGGACAGGGCCCTTACTAGCTGGTCACAGCAAGAGGAGCCCAGCCACACACACAGCATTTTCAGCCCATGTACTGTGGAGATGGGGCTGAAGAAATTAACCTCCCCCTTCTCCAGAGATGAGCAACAGCAGAGCTAGAGGTCCATGCCCCGCAGGGATGGAGTAGATCATCTACTGCCCAGTGCCAAGGGGCCTCCACATCTCACTCCCAGAGGGATACCAGCCTGCTGAGCATTGGGCCTGTGCTCACACTACCCCTTCCCAGTGCCCACGGTTCAGGTAGAGTGCGTCTGGTCTCTGCCTGCCCTCAGCTGACCCTGAAGGGTGACAAGGGAGCTGTTATGAAGTGAGAGCCTTCTCCACGTGTGGCTTGTGCCATGCAGACTCCAGCCTTTGTCAGGCACTTGGACCAGCTCAGGTGGGCCCAGCTGTCTGTAGAGCATGCAGGGGCCAGGACACGCTGGCTGTTGGCGTCTTGGCCAGAGCTGGACTTCCCTGGGGTCGTGGCCTTGGCACTCCGGGCTTTGGAGTTGGTGTCTGATGGGGCATAAACTTCCAAGTCACCCTGAGGAGGGAGGTCGCTGCTGGCAGACTCCAGCACAGCACAGAGCAGCTGTACTCAAGGCTTCACTGTGTCCCTACAAGAGTAGCAGGGCCTGGGAGCCCCACATGCGGCTGGGCACTAGTCAGCCTGGGGCCCCCTGGCTGAACAGACGTGCAGGCCTCCTGAACTTTCCCAGGGTGCCCTGCCTGCACCTTGCTCATGTCCTGTTCCTGTGTGCCAGCACACCTTGGAGGGTGGGCGAGACCTCCCTCTGGGCTCTGCTTCTGCTTGCTGAACACCAGCAGAGGTTATTGCTCCCAGCTCATCCCCACCCATCTCCCCTTGGCCATGAGATGGTCACACACCCTGTAGATAGTACTGAGCTTGGAGGAGAAAGCTCGGGTGCTGCACGAAGAGGCACAGAGACTCCGTTGATGACACCTCTCCTGCTCATTCATTTCTGGATCCAGTGCCCCAGCATGGTGCTGAGATTCTGGAGAACAGGTCCCTCTACTGAGATGGGGCACTGACCTCCTGCCATTAGAGATCAGTAAGGGTCCCATGCTGGGTGGTTAGCTCCTGTGTGCCGGCTGGATCTTGACAGGTGGTTAGGGTGACTAGATAACGTGTAAAAAATTGGGACAGGGCTGGTGTGTAACCGGCATCTATGTTAGAAAAAGCTCCAAGTACTGGGACATTTGGTGAGCCTGCAAGTGGTCACATGCTGCGTCCCTACGACTCCTGCACAGTTTCCGTGGACCCAGGTTTCTTCTTCACTTTGTGTCATGGCTATTGGGTATGTACCACTCTGCTGTTCAGCGGCTTCCATCCCATCTCAGAGGCAGCAGCTTTTGAATGTAAGAACAAATGCTGGTGCTGGCTTTGGCCCTGAGCAGTAACAGAAACTCAGCTGGGACGGTTGGATGATGGTGTCCAGAGACGCCCAGGAGTTTGGCAATTGTTGCTTTGACTCCGGCTCAGCTTTGGTGTTAGTTCATCTCCACGCACAGGACTTTGCTTCAGCCACCTCAGTGCTGGGTCCGTCCATGAAGGCTCTAGTGCTGTCTGTAAGTCTGCACCTCTGCCTCTAGCTTGTATGGAATGGAATGGCTGAGCTATGAGATGGCAGGACAGAATGTGACCCTACCTCTCCTTTCAGAGCATGCCAGAAACAGCTCCCTCTCTCTCCTAATGTGTAGGGGGTAGTGCTCACACCCCATGCTGGGGCTAGGACCCCGTGGTGCTGGGTGCTGTACTCATGGACAAGGAAAAGCCTCATCCCCGTGCTTGCAACCACCAGGTGCCCATCCTTGTGGCACCTGGGCACCAGGGACACAATGTGGTTGCTGCTGCTCCCATTTTCTGATGGGCCCAGCCGGAGAAAGAGAGGAGTGCCTGCTCGGTCTGCCCCCTTCTACCATTGCCCGGTGTCTCTGCCAGGGCCTCTTGGTGGTGGGCAGAAAGGACTGGCCTGACTCGGCGGTTGGCAGGACACAAGCTGGTATGTGCCAAGGCCCCCACACGAACATCTGCTCCAGCTCGCCCAGGCAGCAAAGCCTTTTCCTGCCAGGAGCAATCAGTGGTGCCATCTCCCTTCTGCACGGTGCTGCCCCCCTTTCCCCCCCGCACTGTGCAGGGTTTGGGTGGGCTGGGGATGGCAGACATGCCCCCTGGCGGCCTGGGCCTGAGAGTCTACAGGAGGTAAGGCCTCCCAGGGTCACACAGCAGTGGCCCCCTGCCCTGGCTCACCTCTTCCCAGGGGCCCAGATGGGTCTTGGTGGGGTGAACTCTGTGTCCTGAGTGAGGGATGCAGGACAAGATGGGATTGTGGATCATGGGGCAGGGTGCACAGGGCTGAAGTGTGTGGGGGGAAAGATTGGGGAGCACAGGCAGGCTGTGGGGGGAGGGGATCAGCGGGGTGGGGAGGATTGGGGAGCACAGGTGGGGTGCGGGGGAGGTGAGGATTGGGGTG